>CM068584.1:14587334-15237334 GCA_035048485.1 Pteria penguin
ATATATATATATATATATATATATATATATATATATATATATATATAGATATATATATATATATATATATATATATATATATATATATATATATATATACTTCTTCATCAGAAGTGTGTAGGTGCAGATTACTGTACGGTAGCAGAGCTGCTTCCATTGACCTCTGTGTCAGTTTTTAGATGTGATTTACTCATGTGAAGAGACAATATGTGAACTGTATTGTATAGACATTTTTAGTATTGTATTTAATTTGTATTGTTAAAGTAACTTCTAGTGTGTAGTTCCTAAGTGTGAATTGTAAAGTATTAAGTAAAAGTAGTAAGTGTTAAAGTACTCTGTCTTTGTTTTATTGCAAAAACTGTCACCAATCTGCTCTGCTCGTTCATCCGTGACAAAAATGGTGTCAGAAGTGGGATACTTGAGATTATGAGATCCATGGGATTCTTGTGATCCTAGAGCAGTCGGTGATTTATTTCATTTGAATATTGCTTTAAATTAAAGTCAATACATTGTATTGAACATTGTATTCACTGTTTGTACATTTTTCTTTGCTGTTTATGTTTGTACAGAGAAAACAGAGTCAGGAAACTGTATTCATGCCTCGGTTGTTTGATGATGAATGTTGCTCTCAACAGAAAAATGTAAGTAGATATTTCAAAATTAGTTTTGTATGTTTGATCAGTTGTTTGGTCACGGTGATTTCACTGAGGTACTCTTATTTGGTTATTACAAATTTGTCAGTCATGGAAAGTTTAGAACAACTAAAAGCATATGGTGAATCACTTGGTTACAAAGATGAAGATCTTAAAGTGTTTGTAAAAGAGCAGCAAGCAATATTACGCGAAGAACGTGCATTAGCGCGCGCGAAAGAGAAAGAGGACAAAGAATACCAAATTAGCTATGAGCGTTTGCAACAAGAGATTAAGTTAAAACAATTGGCTCATGATCATGAATTAGAGCTTTTAGAGAAGAGGTCTAAACTTAAGTTGCCTACATCCTCGCAAGATGGAGTAGTTAAACCGCGCACTCCAAAAATTCCGGCATTTGAGGATGGTAAAGATGACATGGATAGTTATCTTAGACGATTTGAACGTTTCGCGGAGTCTCAAAAATGGGAACATTCTTTATGGGCTACACATCTTAGCGCGTTGTTGAAAGGTCGAGCATTAGATGTTTATGCACTTTTACCACCTGAGCAATCACTTGATTATACCGCTTTAAAAAATGCACTTCTCAAACGGTACGATCTCACGGAAGATGGTTTCCGACGGAAATTCCGTGCTTGTAGACCAGAGGTGGGAGAAACGTTCTCACAATTTTCCGTTCGATTGAGTAGCTATTTTCAGCGTTGGCTAGAGATGTCTAAAACCTCAAAAACATACGACAACCTGTATGATCTAATGATACGTGATCAATTCCTGCATGTTTGCAATAAGGATTTGCACTTATTCCTTAAAGAACGCATACCGAAATCTTTGGCAGAAATGGCAAATCTTGCTGATCAATATCGCGAAGCGCGATTTACTAGTGCTACTTTGTTGGTTACCAAATCAAATTTTCAGTCAACTTCAACAGTCGGTAAACAACAGCGGCAAGTCCAAACTACAAATAATAAAGTAACTGGTAAATCAAACAGTTTTGTTCCTAAATCAGACAGGAAGTGCTACAAATGTGGCAAAATGGGACACATTGCATCTGAGTGTCATCCAAAAGGTAAAGTGGGCAGTGTCCTTTGTAATAAAGGTGATGATGATTTAACGCAGCTTGAAGAAGTTCCAGTTGAAGGCTGTGGTGCTTTTATTGTGCCCATATCAGAACCTACCATGTCTCATGCCCAATTAGATGATTCTGTCACTGTACTGTCATCATCTTGTCAAAGTAAATGGGATTCGAATATGCCAGTTTCATCGGGCTATGTTGAAGGTCAGCTTGTCAGTGTTCTTAGAGATACAGGCTGTACTGGTATTGTTGTCCGTAGAAATAAAGTGCCTGAACAAAATGTAACGGACAAATTTCAGTCATGTATTTTAGCTGATGGTACAAAAATTAGGGTTCCTATTGCCAACATTTCTATTGATACTCCTTACTTGAAAGGTACTTTTGATGCATGGTGTATGGATTCCCCAGTCTATGATTTGATCTTGGGTAATGTAGTTGATGTAAGAGCTCCTGGAGATCCTGATCCTACTTGGCAACCAATTCAGGCAGTCGAGACTCGTGAGCAGGCTAGGCAGAGAAATAAGCCTATGTCCAAACTTAAGGTCCCTGAAATCATCCAAAAGTCGATATCTCCGGAAGCATTGAGAGATGCTCAGAGCAAGGATGAAACTCTCACAAAGATAAGAGATTTGGCATGTAAAGCTGAGACCTTACATAAGAAAAATGGTCTGATCAAATGGTTTTATAAAGATGGGTTGATATTTCGAGAATATAGTTGTACAGATGACAAGGTATGTCTGCAACTTGTGATACCATCAGAATTTAGAGACATGGTAATGAAACTTGCACATGAATCTATCATGGCAGGTCACTTGGCCACAAGAAGAACCGTTTGTCGAGTTTTGTCTGAATTTTATTGGCCAGGGGTGCAGTCTGATATAAGAAGATTCTGTCAGTCATGTGATGTTTGCCAACGCACAATTTCCAAAGGTCGCATTGCCAAGGTACCTTTAGAGAAAATGCCTCTTATTGATGAACCTTTTCGACGCGTAGCTGTCGATCTCATAGGTCCCCTTTACCCACCTACTGATAAAGGTAATAGATACATATTGACACTAGTAGACTATGCTACAAGATACCCAGAGGCTATTGCATTATCTAACATTGAAACTGAGAGGGTCGCTGAAGCCTTGATTGATATATTTTCTCGTACAGGTGTACCACGAGAAATGTTAACCGACATGGGTAGTCAATTTACATCAGCACTTATGACAGAGGTCAGTCGATTAATCTCCTTAAAACAACTTACGACAACTCCATATCACCCGAGTTGTAATGGCTTAGTGGAAAGATTTAATGGTACCCTTAAACAAATATTGAAACGCATGTGCACAGAACGCCCAAAGGACTGGGCTCGGTATTTAGGTGCCGCATTGTTTGCGTACAGAGAGGTCCCTCAGGAGAGCCTTGGTTTTTCCCCATTTGAATTATTGTACGGAAGGTCTGTCAGAGGTCCTATGTCTATTCTTAAAGAACTTTGGACTAAAGAAGTCAAAGATCATGAAATTAAATCCACATACGAGTATGTAGTTGATCTTAAAGACCGACTCGAGTCTACTTGTCAGCTTGCAAGGGAAAACTTGAAGCTAGCATCCAAAAGGTACAAAGGTCTCTACAATAGAAAATCAAAGCGTAGGGATATGAAAGTTGGTGACAAAGTGTTGATCCTTCTTCCCACAGACAGTAACAAATTGTTAATGCAATGGAAAGGTCCATTTACTATCACATCAAAGGTCAACAATGTTGATTATAAAATTGACATGAATGGTAAGGTCAAAACCTTTCATGCTAACATGCTGAAACTTTACATGGAACGAGTCAGTACAATTGCAGAAGATTCAGAAACCGTTCCCTTGGTGAGTACAGCAATGATTGATTGCTCGAATGATGATCAAGGTGAGATACATAATCTCCCTGATGTTGAGCCCAAAGAAAATGTTTCTGATGTTGATGTGAATTCATCCTTGACTGGTGATCAAAAGTCAAAGGTAGAAGAACTTTTAAAGCAATTTGCTGATATTTTATCTGATTTACCTGGTGAAACAAATCTGATTTGTCATGAAATTAAATTGACAAATGACCAACCATTCAGAATGAAACTACGTCCTATTCCGTTTGGAATGACAAAGAGTGTAAATGAAGAGGTTCAAAATATGTTAAAACTCAAGGTCATTGAACCGTCATCAAGTGCATTTAATTCCCCTGTTGTGTTAGTCAAGAAAAAAGATGGCAGCATACGTTTTTGTATAGATTTTCGAGCTCTCAATAGCCAAACTTATTTTGATGCAGAACCAATGCCAGACTCTGAGGAAATTTATTCAAAACTTGCAAAACACAAATGGTTTTCAAAACTAGATTTATCTAAAGGTTACTGGCAAGTCCCTCTGGAAGATTCTGCTAAACCACTTACTGCTTTTCAAACTCCAAAAGGTCTATACCAGTTCCGTAGAATGCCGTTTGGTTTAGTTACTGCAGCTGCAACTTTTTCACGCCTCATGAGACTCGTGCTTGACAGCATGGAAAATGTTGAAAACTTTATTGATGATATTTTGGTCTATACACCTTCTTTTGATATGCATCTAGATGTTTTAAGACATTTATTTCAACGTTTGCGTGAGGTGAACTTGACGGTGAGACCAAGCAAATGTTCAGTTGCTTATGACAAGGTAGAATGTTTGGGTCACATGGTTGGAAACGATAATCTTAGTCCAAACCCTGATAAAGTTGAGGCTATTTTAAATGCGCCTCGTCCTGTTATCAAAAAGCAATTACGCTCATTTCTTGGATTAGTCGGATTCTATCGTAAGTTTGTACCGAACTTTTCGATGATTGCGTTACCGTTAACCGATCTTACCAAGAAAGGTGCGCCGAACAAACTTGAGTGGGGTGAAGTTCATGAAGTGTCATTTCAAACCCTTAAACAATCATTACTGAAGTATCCAATTTTGAAGTTACCGGATTTGTCTCAAATTTTCTTTTTGCAAACTGATGCTTCAAATCGCGGTTTGGGTTCAGTGCTCTTACAAGAAATTGAGGGTAAGAAACTCCCGGTTGCTTATGCTAGTAGGAAGTTGAAGGATCATGAAGTGCCCTACGCAACAGTAGAAAAAGAATGTTTGGCAATCGTATGGGCGATTCAAAAATTTTCAAGATATCTTTTGGGTGTTGAATTCATTTTGGAAACAGATCATAAACCACTTACTTTTCTTCACAGTTCAAAACTTACAAATTCACGATTAATGAGATGGGCACTATCATTACAACCGTACCGTTTCAGAATTGTGGCTATCAAAGGTAAAGACAATGTAGGGGCAGATTACTTGAGTAGAATCTGAGTTACCTTGATTTAGTTTTAATGTACTGCAGTTTGTAAATAGTATTGTTTTATAGTATTTGGTCATATAAAACTGAATGTTGATTCAAAAGTACTGCGTACTTATTGTTATGGGGAGGTTTGTCACATTCAGATTTAAATGTCCATATTATTGTCCACCCTTTAGACCCTCAAAATTTACCTGTGTTATTTTTAGGTTTAAATGTATCGTGTAGAGCCTCAGTGTATTGGTCAACCGTGAAAAACTAACCGGTTTCACATGCATTCGTGGTCACTTTTTAGAAAGCATTTGCTACTGAAAGGAGTGTTCGTTTTTGCTCTCTTTACTGACCACACCTAATTTCCATTGTATTATTCATTTAAATTTGTATGTATTTCCGGTGAGCAACATTCATCACGACTGAGGCTTGCAATACCCTACGTCAAAGCGATGTAATCATAATGATGACGTAAGCGGACATACTACTATCAACGCAATATCCATCTTCAAGAAAACAACACCACCCGTCTATAGAAGATGTGATTTACTCATGTGAAGAGACAATATGTGAACTGTATTGTATAGACATTTTTAGTATTGTATTTAATTTGTATTGTTAAAGTAACTTCTAGTGTGTAGTTCCTAAGTGTGAATTGTAAAGTATTAAGTAAAAGTAGTAAGTGTTAAAGTACTCAGTCTTTGTTTTATTGCAAAAACTGTCACCAATCTGCTCTGCTCGTTCATCCGTGACAATATATATATATATATATATATATATATATATATATATAAATATATAGGACAGCTTCTAAATACAACACATGCCTATCGCTTCTTATACTCTCCATGGTCTTTCGACAACTATCTTTATTGTTGAGACAATCTATGTAATCTTGATGGACAATGTCATGATCTCTCACAGGTTTCGTTACTCCCTTAGCCTTTCGTACATTCCTACCATCCCTTGTTTGAAAGGAGTACATTTTTGCTCTGAGACCAACAACACTGGTGACTGGAACAACTGCATAAGAAAACAATAATATAGTTATAAACAAGTAAATGTGACATTTATATTTAAATTCAGATATTGTCGATTCACTGAAAATATGTGACAAATGTCTATTCACCGTTTGTCTCATCTTTCATTTTTCCAACCAATTTTTCGTTGGCTTCTGAATACAGGAAGTGATCTTTTGGGTATGTGGAGGTATCAAAACGATCCAGATTGTCTAGCATATCTTGATACAAATCTGGTGTTGTGATCCTGTAGAAGAATGAATCCGTGTCCGTCATTAGCAAGCGCGCACGGTCCCCATACTTCTTCTTGATGTAGTCGTAATGGAATTGATACATAGACAATTTTGAAAGGTCCAACGCACACATTCCTGTGTAGATAGGTTTGTTCAATAGAAGCTTGTCTCGACGATTTTTGACCCCGACTAGTTGTTCATTGAAAATCGTCATTCTCTCGAAACTCGGCTTACTTGTCAATTTTCGGAGACCTCTTTTGGTATTGACCAGACTGAAGTGCATGTGCAGACGGATATTTTCTATTGTTTTCCTGCTTAAGAATATGTACTTGTTAATTTGGGTCCAAAACATACATATACATTGCATAACATTTGAAATACAAGTAAGGACATTTAGCTCTCCTGCGTGAAGCTCAAATGAGCTATTGTCATAGTGCATTGTTAACCTTTACACATTTTCGACTTCATCAAATTTATCAAAAGTTAAATTTTATAAATATTACTTTACATTTGTTAGGAACATTGACTTACCCAAAGGCAATATTGTTATAGTCCTTACACAACTTAATCTCAAAGTCATCTGTTGCTGGTCTTCTCATATTTGTGTTGTATTCAATATAGAGGCTTAACCATGCCTCCTGTTCAAAAGCTATCACTAGATGAATCTTCTTTAAGATGAGCCCATGGGTGAGATAAAACTGTAGATTTCTATAGTGTACCACGTACTCCTCTTTATGCCATAGCGTCGATGTCAATTTTGTCGACATAACTTTTCCTTCTGGAATTTGCATGCTCTTTGAATGAAATGTTTTGTACAGGTTTCAATTGTATGGGGAGAGATCACTCATTTTTATGTTAAGACTGTTAGGAGCCAATGGGTAGTCAGATTGATGAATGTGTAGACATTCAGGGTACTCTAAGTCTTCCAATATGTAGCCTATTTCCGAATCTTCTTCAATTGAGAAAATATCGAGTGATTTGATTTCTGTATCGGTTAACCTTCGAAAATCTCCAACATGTGTAGACATTCAGGGTACTCTAAGTCGACTTCCAATATGTAGCCTATTTCCGAATCTTCTTCCATTGAGAAAATATCGAGTGATTTGATTTCTGTATCGGTTAACCTTCGAAAATCTCCAACAGGTAGTCTTTGACAGAGGCTAAATCCATACAAATTGTTAACATCTAGAAGCTGTAGAAAAGTGCTTTCTATGGTTTCATCATAAGTTTCAGGGACATATCTATTATCAGCTACAGCTAAACGTGTTGTTATTATTGCAACACCGCCACGGATACCCTTTTCTATCATTTGAAATTGATCTATGTCGGTGATAAGTTCTAATCCAGTCATTTTAAGACATGCATTCCAACACAATCCAGCAAGAGTGTAATATTGGGCAGGGTCTAAATCGAAATTTGCTATAGTAACGCATCTAAATCTCTCAAAAACATCGGATAGGAGAAGAACATCACACTTTATGTATAGATCATGGTAATCCCAGAGGGTTTTCATACCCATTTCAGTCCACACACTCTGTGCATGGTCATAATCTTCATTTGATATCTCAGACTTTTTAATACTGTTATAGAATGCCGATTTTGGAGGAAGACACCTTTCCTCAAATTTGCTATTATCTGTGATGTATGAATAGGGGTATGTTCCATTACGTAATAACAATGCTCTCGCTTTTTCACAAGGAAATGCATTCATAAACCTTTTGAAATGTGACGTGTTATCTTTCTTAAATTGTTTACAAGGTTATCTAATGACGCACTTAAAAACTGAAAGGAGTCAATAAAGCGTAATCTCGAAATACTGAAAGATACATATCTTTCTTGTGTATTCGCTATAACGTTCAACCTTTGTGCTTTGTACTTTCCCAATTTTTGAATTATCAGGTGTCCATCGAATCCACGCAAATTGTGAAAAATTACAGAGATGAAATTGACTTGCTTGTACTGTAAATTGCAGTTTTTGTGAGCTGTTCCGATAAATTTACCATTCAAATGGTCATGGTTTCTTACACTTACATCGAAGTTTTATAAAGGCTTTCTATAAATATGACAATGTATGGTTGTCTGGTATTGTCTCTCTATCGCCGGATCTAATTCCATGGGTTCGATGTGTTTTATGATTTTAAATAATCTCTCTTCTTCCTCTAACAATTTGTCTAAAATTACATTAACAACATCTGATCCATGATATAATACTGGCGTCTCTGTAAATCGATCATCGCTTGATACGATTTGGTAACAAAGCCCACAAGGTTCAAACTTTGGCAAGTTAATGGTATGCTTCGAATTCGGATCTGGATCTAAATAGTTGTCTATAGGTTGTACAAAAGTTTCGAAATCACAATAGGTCACCATAGGTGCACGTAACTGTTTTGCAATATCCTTAAACTCAGTAATATCATTGTCCCCTGGAGTTGGCATCTCCGTTTTTTGTTCGCCTAATGACATACAAAATGGTGAATGTTTATTGAGATTGCTCTTTTTAACAAATGCGCGTAAGCAATATGGGCAATAATAATGTCGTCGCCCTCCCGCACCCGATAACTTGTATAAGAATCTATTCAAATTTTTGATCAAACAATAATGGGTTTTCTGTCCTTTTCTAGGGTATAGTAAATCGACATGGTTTCCTTTTTGTACTTTCGATATCCTCATTGGGAAAATCTCTTTTTCTTCATACCCAAAGACATTAATTGAGACATTGTTTTGCTTCTCAAATTTTGCTATTTGTGAAATCTGAACCGGATATTGTATTCCATTCATGTTTAACATCGATTCGTGGGATAAATAATGACAAATCCTGTTTGCATTTTCCTTTACTGGGTACAGTTTTGCTAAAACACTATATAGTTCTTTTGAAAATGTCGAAATAATCTCCCACGTATTGTACGGACATCTCTCTCGGCAATGGACGCTTTGGCCATCTGATTGGTAAAACATATATGTATTCCTTGCTCTTGAAGATAATTCTTTAAAGAGGTATTATACAATTCTTTTCTTGTGTCACTCGGTAGTGTTATACATGCTTAATTCCAGTTAATACAGTCTTCTAGAACAACAATACGAAGTTAATTTGAAATATAAGCAAATATTTGATGCGATCATTATGTTTTGATAAATTTTGCACATCCACTAAGTCCATACTCCATTGACTATTAATTCCTGTAACTTTAATATTGGGTACCTTTCTGGTTAATCAAGTTTCTCTTTGTAATATGTAATCATCTTGATTTTGTGGCCATTTACGAAGAAAAGATCTAGAAAATGTAACTGTTCTGATAAATTTAGGGTATTATAAATTTTTTTCTGGACTTGTATAAGCGGCTGGAAAGCCAAGATTGTAATAGAATTCTTCTAAAAACTTTCTTTTTAGCATTTGGCATTTAGGGATTGAACCTTCTCTTCCATCTATTGAAAATTAAACTCCGACATGCATTGGTATTTAAAATTCAGTACACTCTTTTAAAGAACTTCTCCATATGAATACATGTCTTGTAAACACTGACGAATTGCAGCATAATCTAGAGTTGACAAAGCTGCATCGACATTACAAATCATTTTCACGAAAGAAGAATCCATTAAGCATGAATATTCTGTCTGACATGCTATACAATTTTGTTTTGAATATTCTGTCTGACATACTATACAGTTTTGGTTTGAACGATGAAAAATATCTGTCCACATATTATTCACACATTCTTTCACAAACAAATTAAAGAAAACATGATCTGTAGCCATTGTAAAGCGATCGTAAAGTTTTAACATATATTTAGATATGAATTGTGTCATGTTTCTATATTTATTGTAGGAGGTAGCCGTAATTGTACAATAACAAAAAGGTCAATTGAATAATACTATTCATCTATGTAAAGAAACAAAGAGTCCATTGAAATGTCAATTTCACCCATGTAAGTAAACTAACTACATGTCGATGACTGGTACTAGTTATTCATAGGTTCCGAGCCTTCCCATACGAATGGATTTTAGAGAAAATTAGAGTGGAGTATAGTATTCATTCGTTTTGACCCTTCCAATGCTAAGCTAGGGCTATTATTTTATTAAAATATTTACTAAAAGAAAATATAGGAACAGGAGATAGGGCCTTTGTTTTAAGCCTTTCAATATTGAACTATGGGTAGCGGCTAACTCATTAACATAGTTCTATAAAAATAAAGGAACAGGGGGTTGTGTTTTGGGCCTTCCAATACTAAACTATGGGTGCCTTCTACCCCAATGGCATATTTGGAGAGTAATATATAGAAAAGTAGAGGCTAACATCGTGCCTGTTAAGCTTCTACTACTACGCTACGGTATTACACTGGGTCTATTGTTTTCAATCCTGCCTATTATTACTACTTGCATAGCGTCAGACAGATGCTGTCATCCCCGATATGCAATACTGTTGCAAAATCCATCTCAAAATTGCAACTGAAGAAAAACCACTGGTGTTAATGACATATTAGTCAGATTCCTCCATTAGGATGATCCCAGCATCCCCCAAGCCCTAGCTAATGTCGTAAACTATGGGTCTGACAACTGTTGCCTTCTGTCCAATCTGAATCAAGCACAAGTGAATCTTATTTAGTAGAAAAGGACCTTTCAGACAAACAAATCATAGGCCATTCATTAAATACCCTTACCACAGTTTCCATTTAAACTGTTTGAGGGGTCACGCACGAGCAACTCACAACACTTGGACATTATTTTCGGTCCTTTCTTGGCCGCAGTCATTACTCCTTTGTGGCTAACTGAAGACTGGACACGTGCATGCACCAGATTCTCGTGAAGACGTTGCTGGAATTCTGATTGACCTAATTAGATTAGGGACCCTATGACAAAGACTGGACACTGGGTCTGATTCTAATTGGGATTCTCATTTCTCTCGCCGTCGTGCACACATGTATGGTGTGTCTATGCAAGGCTTTTGTCTGCTTGCCCATGACATACATGTTTACCCAATGTGAGGCATATGGTGTATCGGAGAAAGCGATGGAGCTGCTGAGCAATTACTTTGAGGATCGATATACAGCAACAGATCAAAATTGACCCTACATGCACCACAAGTGTATGGGAAACGTATCAAAGGATGTGTCCCAAGGGTCGATAGTCGGCCTTCTGATTTTTCATGCTTTAGCAGAGATGTAAAGATGATGGATAAATCCAAAGCACAAGTCCAAAAATCATAAAACCAGAGGACATACAAAATCAGTGAAAATGAAAAACAAATGGAAAATAACAAAATATGTCTACTTGGACTAGTTTATGTCTCTGGATTTACTAAACAACATATTTTATTTAACAGCAATATCAGGGACGTGTATCTTAACTTGATGTTGCACAACTAGGCTGATAATTATAATCTTGCTTGCCACACATTCTGAACAACTGGAATCTGGAATCTGGAAAAATTTCAGACCGCTATTTGTGTGGATAAGGAGACCAACACTAGCATACAGCCTTCTAATATTAGTTGTAGGGAAATCAAATATAAAACTACGTTGATCATATTTGAGGTTATTTTAATGGTGTAGCCTACATTATCACAAGTCCGGACAAGAATTATTGGTATGTGTACACTCTGACCTTGTAGATACGACCATGGCTCAAACTCATTACACACTCTTGCGTCATGTACAATACAATCTCCCTGCAAAGAAACAGACGGAAGTTATGGCCAAGACAATCACATTGGCGGTGTGCACTGTGACCTTCACCTTCTAAATATTACCTTGGTTCAAGGCGATGTCACACTCCGATTCATGAACAACAATTGTGTAAAATATAATCTCCCTCGCATGTAACAAGACGAAGTTCTGGTCCAGACAATAGTTCTTGCTTTGTGTGCACTGTGACCTCCCCCTTGTAGGAATGACATTGGTTCAAGGTCCAAGGTCATGATACACTCTTGGGTCATAGACAACAATTATGTAAAATATTATCTCCCTCAAAGGTAAAAGGAAAAAGTTATGGCCCGGAAAAGATTGATGGACAGACAGACAGGTGCCCGGGGTGATTCCTATATAGACAATTTTTTTCCAAAATGACGTCATCATTACATGAGCGCAGCCGTCAAGGGTCACGTGATCTGTCCGTCATTAAGACCATGAAGTTTCATTGAGGCGATGGCGTACTTATCAGGGGAAGAGATACTGGTGCCGTTATAGTCTGCTCGAGTAACAGGAAAAAAATATTTGATTGGAAAAATTCAGAATGCGATACGCATAATATGCTGCATGTTTCATTCCATATAAACTATACAGCTTACCGCGGGATGAGGAGATTCGATTGAAGTGACTGGCTGCGTTAAAACGCAAAGGTCCTCCTAGAAATATATATGTGTGTTTATATCATTTCATTGACGGACAACCATCTTACAGAAATCCAATTCTAAGCATTAAACTTGGTAAGTTAGAAATCATTTTGACCCATTTACTGTAACTACGAACGCTCTTTCTAAAAATAGTCAAATAAGGGAATGTCCCTTTTTACACCTTTCTTGTAGGTATGTATTTCTGATTATGAGTACACTATGATCCTGATTTAAAAACGTAATTCAATCTATATTTCGAGAGTTTCATGGTAATAATGTGAAATGAATTACATATATTGAGTTTACTTTAAAAATGAATTCTAGCTCTGCAGCATAAATTCTTCAAAATAGTTATAACTTGCAGTGCCCGAATTTCTCTGTTGCATTGAATCTAAAATCATAAATAATCTACGGGTGTCAGGTTATGTGTGAGTGATACACAGATGAGTCTGTGCATGCAGCATGAATACAATTAAACAACAATATCTAAATATAGATATATATTTCAATTTACAATAACAGTATACTTTTCAATTTACATGATCTTAAATGTGTTCAAAATTATTTTAAGGTTTTGATGCCTCAGTGAAAGAGGGACGGAAAATTTTGAAACGAAAAATAAGTGAAATTTCAACAAATGGCCATTCTGATGTAAATAAAAGCTTATTTTCATTATAATTTATTTTGTTTATTTATTTATCTATTTATTTTAGGGGGGGGAGTTAAAATTAAAATAAATATTAGGATAAATTGATATCTTTGAATCTTATAATAAGCAATAGCAGAACTATACAAGTATATAATGTTTCTAATTCTATTTTTAATGAAAATAGTTTTTACGTTGCATTATACTTGTCTTATTTTCAATAGTAAGACAGAGAGAGGTATGGAGTCATGTACACAGACACCTGCTGAACATGTTGTTTATGAAGATGAACAGGGTACGTGTACAAGTACAACCCCATCTACTGTGGAATCCGGTGTTCAAGCTAACATACCTTATTCAACAGTTAGTGTCGGTTCACAATGGATAGATTTAAGTCTCCAAGATCATGATTATTCTGTTGTTGAAAATATTTCTCTGACTTCATGTGAAAAGTATACACAGACAGCTAACAATGTGACTTCATTGATTCAGAGAAAAAGGCAAAATTGTGCACTGGTCTCTCCCTAGTAGCATTTAGAATACTTGTACAGGTGATGACACAAATAGATCATTCAATCGTATTTAATATGCCAATAGGAGACCAAATTCTGCTAACTTTACCTAAGCTAAGATTGAACTTGCTCTTTGCTGACATTGGTCATCGCTTTGGAGTTTCAGAGTGATGCATCAAATATCTTCAACGCATGGCTTCCCCTACTTACAAATAAACTGAAAGCTCTTATTCACTCTTTGCCAAGAGAAGCCATTAAAGCAACACTTTCAAAGAAAATACCCCTAAACAACTGTGATAATAGACTGTGCAGAGAAAATTATGCAAAGAATTTGAAGACGAGAAGAGAAACTTGTAGTCACTACAAGTCGCATAATACTATAAAATACCTTGTTGGGATTTCACCACATGGACATATTATGTTCATCTCAAGAGGATATAGAGGACGTGAAAGTGATAAATTTATTGTTGAGGATTGTGGATACTTGAAATATTTATTACATGGGGATGAGGTAATGGCCGATAGAGGCTTTACAATTGATGACCTCTTTTTCCTTTAAGAATTGAATGAAATATACCTGCATTCACTAAATGTGATCCGAGTCTGATATTACTGAAACAGACAGGATAGCCAACGTCCGTATTCATGTAGAACGTGCAATTAGAAGACTTGAAATTTTCAAATACTCAGTGGTACTGTGCCTGTTTCATCAGTGAAAATCTTAGATCATGTTTTAATTGTTTGCTCTGCTTTGATAAATTTTGACTCTGATTTGATAAACGAAAACAATTTCAAATTAGGTGAATAAAAAGATTAAAAAGATTTTCTATCTTAATTTTTAGCAAATCTTCTTATTGTCACCTGCTTTGTCAAAAGCATTTGCCTATCTGTCTATCATTCAATCATAAAAATTTTACTTTGCCTATTTCCTTGTGTTAATGCTTTATATGGCATAAATTTGCATTGAACCTTCTGCTTACATGTTTTCAACTTTTGGTTTAATGGTCTTTGACATAATTGAAACATGGAAATACAAATTGAAATTTGTGATCCGAGATCATCACTAAGACCATAGGTCTTGTATTGGGTCCCTCTACAACCCAATGCAGACTTTTATTTGAGCGTTCCACGCTGACTAACAGGGCGGTGGGGATTCTAAGGCAGGCCTTGACCAAACCTTTTCAGAGGAGACAAGGTTCTTATCCTCGTCCCCTCTGACTGTTAGTCGGGACTCCTATTGATCAAGGATCTGAGCACGGTTTACTTAAGCTGATGTCTCCTTACATATTTTTGATAGCAACATTTTCTATAATTTTTTTCGTGTGTAATAAATTTTTATGACCTCTCTCCTTAAGAAACCTGTTGATCCTTGCTCTCTATATGGAGGATTATCTATAAATTTTTAAATGTGTGTCCTTTGATTGTGCTGCTTTTGGGGTGAGTGGGAAGGTTGGCGCCCAAAAACCGGTTAACCACACTAATTGAACGACGTTTGTTTCTTCAATTGACCGTCGTTAGTCGGTATTGTAACCGCAGCACAATCGAATATTTTTGTAATGTCTTTCCATGTATATTCTGCTGTTGTCATTTTTTGTGTGCAGGTCCTTGGTGATTTTTGTCATACAGCTTTGTCATATATCCTTTTTCTCTTTGTTTGCACTTTAAAATGGTACAAAGTCTCTTAACATTTAATATTGGATATTGATTGATTGATTTTTTTTTTTACGTCACACCACGAATATTTCACGTATATGGTGACGGCATCTGCCTGATGCGGGGCATACAAATTTTGACCTTTGCAACGGACCCACCCGAAGCAGTGAGGGATCTTTAACGTGCCATGCATACCACGACACGGGGCCTCGGTTTTTACTGTCTCATCCGAAAGACATGACACCGGCATGACCAGAGCGGGACTCGAACCCTGGCCTCCCGAACAGGAGTCCGACGCGATACCACTAGGCCACGCCGGCTTCACCACTGGTAATATACATGTATTAAGCACAGGATGGTCATCCATACACATGGAGAAATCCTCAGTAGTAGTATATACAACCTACTTCACCTCACCTAATATATTTCAGGATAATTGATATATCGATTGTGGAAGCACAATCGAATATTTTTGTAATGTCTTTCCGTGTATATTCTGCTGTTGTCATTTTTTGTGTGCAGGTCCTTGGTGATTTGTGTCATACAGCTTTGTCATATATCCTATTTTCTCTTTGCTTGCACTTTAAAATGGTACAAAGTCTCTTAACATTTAATATTGGATAAACAAATCTCATAAAAAGACTTCTCGTATATGACCTTTGACCTCATGACCTTGATATTAGAGTTTGGCCTTCTTTTGGGAAACTGAATTGGCCAAGTTTTCTTTACTATAACATAGAGGGCTACCATATTTGGTAAATCTATATATCCTGATGACCAGTCTATCATTTATGAGTTTTGATAGATGCACTTCAGAAAATGGTTCTTATAAAAGTTTTTAATCAAATATATTGTAATACAAAATCAAATAAAATAATACAATACATATATGTCATTTTACTTTGTTAGAAGTTCCATATATTCTGATGTCGATTGAAGAAATATGTACAGAATTATCTTTTTCTAACAAAGAAAATTCATTTATGATTTTACCATTACCCAAGATCATACTAAATTTTAATTAATCACATTCTATTGTAAATATTGTAATACCTCGAATTTTTTAAGTTGTCCTAAAGCTAAATTCTCCCAACCCATTGTATTGGCTTTTATATTTAAAGGACTCGGGTGAGACATGTATTCTACCCGAACACCTCGTAATTCTTCCTCATATTTCAGCAAAACATTTTTAACTCGCTCCTCCACATATCTTCCTAAACAAATGATTATTTTCACATTTAAAACAGAAATAATATCCTTTAAGGCAGCATCACAAACTTCATTTAACATTTGTCGGGTTTCAAGTGGCAGTTGTGGTAGAGTGATATTTTTTCCGCTTGAATCCATAAATGACATTGGACAAAAATTATATACAAAACAATGGCTGAAGAAATTCTTTGGTTGTCCACAAAGCTCTTGGAATAATCCCCAAAATCTCTTTCCACTGATCTGCAAAATAGGAAGAAAACAACGTACACATAATCTATGATATCTTGGAAATAGACAAATTTGGAAATTCCTTAGTTGAAAGGTCAGAATTATACTATTATCCACTGGATGATTTTGATGCTCTCATATTTTATAGTTTGACTTTAGCGTGGGGATGCTTTTATGTATGTCTGGGTAATTTGCTATAATCTACCAAGCGTATCATAATTTAAAGTTTTTACAAAACAACAAATGTAAAGTAACCATGATACCTCGGCTCTGCCACAAGCTAATCCCCGTACTGGTCTCTTGGGATGTTCATGAAGAGGCGTATATACGTTCCCTTGTATTCCGAGCCAATCCCTTACTTCAGAAGTTTCTCCAAATGGAACCTACAATGTAAGATACAATGGGAAAGTGTAAATGGCATTGTTACCTTAATAGAAACATGAAAGAAATAATGATTCAGGTTGAATAATACAGACAGACCTGACTTAAACAACCACGAAATAGAAGGTGGGAAAGTGGTACTAAAGGCAGGAATCTCTTAATACAGGATGATACTGTATAGACAATTAATAATAAGGAACAGAGAAAAGTGATAGATTAAGACATGTGCAAGTCTTTCAAGTAGGTTTGACTATAATATCCAATAATTTAAAGAACGTAAATGTATGAATCATACGCGGATCACTTGGTTGGTTGGTTAGTTTTGGTGTTTTACGTCGCTTTCAACAATATTTCAATTATATCGCGACATGGAAGCAGGAGGTTACAAATCTTTTAAACATCATGGTACAATCCGGGAATCGAACTCTGACCGTAGGTACATGGATCACTCTTGATAAGTAGAATTTAAAAGAGTCAGTACAAGATAGAACAAGTCCAAGATTTCAGGACCTAGACTCAAACAATTAGATTGAAACTATAAGACACAGGAATTCAGAACTTAATTTGACTTAACCAGAGGTTCCGCTTGATGATAATAGGTCACATGAACACTTTCCTTTACGACATAAGTGATGATTTCAACTGCGGTTTTTTCCCTTTTTTGTATCTCAGTTTATAAGGTACACCAGCGCATGTTCAAAATACAATGGTTTTGTCACAAGGGCTAAACGGCTGACCGATCAGCTACATATTCACGGTTATGTTACAGAATGCCCGAAATCATCACTGAGGAAGTTCTATGGGATATGAGGTCCCTATATGCAGAGAGATTCATGATGTTTTGGAGTACAATTGAATGACTGTTCGATAAATTCCTTATACGACGTCACGTTCACTATTTATGTACATTATTGTGTGCATTAGGACCTTCACCAAATTTCACATGTTTCCATATACCTGTAGCGACGGATTTTTTATGCAACCACGAGATGCTCACTCTCTCCGGGCACCTGGACTCACAATGGAATGTTGTATATTCCAGGGTTTGTAGGGGTTTGTTTGGGAAATTTCATAACTTAGGCTCCCCACGTTTGGATTTCCACACTGGATAACTGTACTTCGTCATTGTTTATTATTATTGGAGTTTTTATTTAACAAGAAAAGCTAAGCTGTGCCTGCTTTTTTCAAATTTCATTGCTCCTTCTAATGAAATACATGAAATTTGAAATAAACGCAAATAAATTTGTTATAAGAGATCAGATATAGATAAGAAGTATTTCGAATATTCTACTGGAAGCAGAGACGAGGTATTCTGTCAATCAGTTCAATGTGTTTAATATCCAGTTGTTGAATATGCGACTTTTTGTGAAACTTATGCAAAGAAATAAAGGTATATGCATAAAAACTTTCGAAAATCAGCTTAAAATCAAATTAATTTATGCTATATGTTGCTAAATCAAAGTAAAATTTATGTGACGTACATTGGTATTGGCCCGGAAAGCTCAATAGTGAAAGTGTCTCCTTAACAGCGGAATATTCTGCATGGGTTCGATTCCCGAGTTCGACCACAATTTTTCACCCTGCCTGTAACAGATATGGTGCTGTAAGTGTGACCCTCATGTGAGGGTCATCCAAGGTAATTTCTCTGTTCGGTTTTGAGGTTTGGAAATCTCTGGCAGGGGGAAGGGTGACGGATGCCGACATTGAGTATCTGTCTTAAGAGCGGAAGGTTCTGGGTTGAATTTCCGGGTCTGGCCACAATTTTTCACCCTGCCACTTACATTAATATAAGGGATGAAAATACGACTCGCACGTACTACGTAGTCAGCCATTGGGACAACTTCCAGTTGTTATGTAAACACACCTGGCCATGATCAACATGCCTGTCATGTTTGCACGAAAACAGGCAATTATACTTATTGCCTGCTTTTGTCTATATTTGTTTCTCTCTGAATGTTTGAACTTGTATGAATTTTTCATGTCGCGCACGTGCACTGGTTAAATGTCACTTCGAATTTCCTCTGATTCGTTTCCAATGCTCTAACATTTAAAATAAAAATGTGAAATTTGCTACGATTACTGAATTACCGTTACGATTGTGTAATATTCATCAAAACAGGTATTACATTTCATACTGAACTTCTTATATCTTAATTACAAAAACAATCCTATGAACTTTTTTGCCTCATTTCGCAATGTGCTCCTACGACGAAAGCCGAAGAATTGAAGCGATTTGTTATATATCGCTGCGCCGTGGGGCTTCCGAGTCTATTTTTGTAAAAAATGGCGACGGTGTTCCGATTGACTGTATATACGAAAGAACATGAAGGATACCATCAAAAATACATATAAAAGAGGTTAAATATTCGACAAATGTCACTCGGATTAAAACTAGACATCTACAATCCTCCTTTTTCTGTTATCTATAATCCTAACACTAACAGAAATGGGAGGCTAATTATAGTCTGGTTACATCAGACTGGGAAAACGTTATCCCGACGTTTAACCACATTTAATTAGTTTCTCACATATATAATATGAATATAAAACTCACCCCATTTTGTGCCATTCCAAATGGTCCAGGATTCATTCCAAGAAAAAGAACATATTTGTCATTAGAATTGCAGTATTTCTGTAGATAATCCAAGTGTGTTTCAAATGCATAAACCAAAGGATTATAGACATAAGCAACTGGATCACTAAATATTATGTTTGTCATCTGGCAACATAGTGTTTGCTGGATTTCCAAGATTTTCTTTACTGTGACACTCATAGAATCTGATACTGTGTAATTAAGAATAGTGGGTACCATCGGTATAGCTGGTGGTAAAAATGTGTGATTAATTAAATTCCACTCGTTTGCTGTTTTGTTCGGAACAACACCAGCATTACATATGCTTGGAACTTCCATCACTAAATAATGTCCTCGTTTAAGTTATACAGTCCAGAAAAATAAGATTAGTCGTAGCCGACCCGTGCTTTAATATAAGTTTAGGAAACATTCGGAACAACCTCGCCCTTTACTCGTACGTATGAAAGGTTTGGCCACGCCCCCACGATTTTACACCAATGATAGAATTAGGATTATATTCACTGTGGAGAGAGCATGTGTCACCTCGCTGACGCAATTTGATAGATTTATGTAGGCTTAGATCTAGTGTCTTCTGATTTACATTACAACAGAGGAGTATCAAATTTGTTGGATCAATTTCTGAGGATGGGTGTTACCTTACAATCAGTCATCTCATTCACTGAGCCCACCGGTTTAAAACAATAGTAGATGATGTGGCTAGTAATTTTAAAAGTTCATTTAATTTCATACTAAATGCAGGCTAATCCGTACGTGTAATAAACGCCCTATTATCTTTTATACTGAATGGGCTAAATTAACCCAAATATAAACTATTAGCTGAAAGAAAGTGATACTGGAGATTTATATGACAGTGGTCGATCATCATGATCTTTATATGTCTGCTAATTAGCAGTCACGTGGCTGTACAATACAAATTTTAAAACGTTATTCTGTTTTCAAAATTCTTTGCAGTTTTATCAAACATCCCATTCGGGCCAACACAAATTGTTTCTTGTCTGTTCTGACGTGTACCTGAACAAAGTCACGATTTATCTAAAGTACATATTTACATTGCGTGAAGTCACCAATGACAAAACATACACACCTAAAACATGTCCGGGTTTAGTCAAAACATCAGGCTCTTGTTTCATACACGCCTATATATATACGTAAACAACAGCAATGTTGTTTACGCACAGATATATATGACAGTGTATGAAACAAGCGCCTTTGGTCAAAACGTACCTACTTTTTTGGTCAAAATGTACCCAATCGTTCAACCAAAGTGTTGGTCAAAACGTAACCGTATGTTTGGGGTTAGACTTGCTTAAGTCTCTATGTTATGTTTTCATTAATAATTATTCGCTATTCTGTGCTCCATATAATCCATTAATGTGAAAACATAGATTTTAGAGAATGCAGTATGAACGAAAAGAACTTCATATAAGGGCCATTACTAAATATACTCTAAACATAGAGACTTGAGCAAGTCTAGTTTGGGGTTTTTAAAACAACTTTTACATAATTTTTAAAACATAATTATTCTATTTGATATCATTAGATGACAATCTATCATTAGATTGTATGAATTCATGGAAACATACGTAGATAAATAATAAATAATTTTAATTAGAAAAAACATTATAGAGTCTATCGACCATGAGATGTTTATGAGTTCAGAATCAAAATTAATTAATAGAGTCATTTCGTCATTGGGGCCCAAATATGGCAATAAAGTATCTGTAATCAATGGGGTATCATTTCAACCCCATAGACCTTTTTACTATAATTAGAAAGGAATGTGACTTAACCCTGAATTCGAACAATTTATATTAGATTTATTTCTTTATTATTATGAGAAGGATTTTATGGTTTCTATTCAAAAATCAAAACGATTTGACCTCATTGACAAATTTAATAATACTTGCAGATATCTTGATGATATTTTGGTTATCGACAACCCTGAATTCGAACAATTTATATCAGAAATATATCCACCAGAGCTCACATTGAATAAAGCTAATACTTGAGATAAATCTACACCTTTCTTAGATTTAAACATCAAAATTATCAACAACCTAAAATATACTAATATTTATGATAAACGTGAGGATTTTGGATTTCCTATTGTAAAATTCCCTTACTTGGATGGCGATGTCCCTCGACTCCCATCATATGGTATCTATATATCTCAATTAGTTCGATTTGTCAGAGGCTGCACCGATGTTTTGGACTTTCATAAACGAAATTTACAAATTACTACTAAACTTTTAACTCAGGGTTACAGATATAACAAGCTAAGAAAAACATTCGGCAAATTCTTCAGATCTTATTCAGAACTTCTATCTAAATTTGGAAATATTTCTTTTCAACAGTATATATCCAATGGAATTTCCCATCCTAATTTTTACGGTGATCTCGTATATAAACCAAGGAAAGTAAAAGGCTCCGATAACGTTATTTTATCATGTAATAAAATAGTCAAACGTCTCCTAAATAGACAATATGATATTGAGATCATCAAAAAGACTATAGGTCTTGTATTTGGCCCCTCTACAGCCTTATGCAGACTTTTACTTGAACGTTGCACGCTGACTAACAGGGCGGTATGGACTATATGACGGGCCTTGTCCAAACCTCTTTCAGAGGAGACATGGTCCTGAACCTCGTCCCCTCTGACTGTTAGTCGGGACTCCTACAGAACTAAGGTCTTAGCTCGCTTTCAGACTGGCAGAGCACGGTTTATCATGTTGATGTCGCATATATTTTTATACCATTATGTGTTTTACAATACCTTACGTCTTTATATTTCTATGACCTCTCATTATGCGATACCTGTTGACCCTTGTTCTTTACATGGAGGATTATTTATAAATTTTTAAATGTACGTCTTTTGATTGTTCTGCTGTTACGGTGAGTGGGAAGGTGGGCCCGTAAACCGGTTAACCACACCATTTGTTTGGCTTTTGTCAAATTAAATGACCGTCCTAAGTCGGTATCGTAATTGCACTACAATCAAATAATTTTGTAATATGTTAAATGTTCTATTATATTATTTATATTTATGTATTGTATAGCTCCATGGTGACTTCTGCCACATAACTGAGCCGGTAACTCCTCTTTTTTCTTTAACCTGATAGAATGTAAAGATGATGGATAAATCCAAATCATAAGTCTGAAAATCATGAAATCAGAGGACATACGAAATCAGTGAAAATGAAAACAAAGTGGAAAATAACAAAATATGTCTACTTTTAAAAAGAGCATATGTGAACCCTTATGATGGATTGAGATCAGGTGCCCGTAGAAGTCGAAGTAGGTAACCTTCTGGTATAGAAGGTGTCAAATCTGTGTATAATGATCGGCGTCGGTCTCAGTCCAGAACTGGAGGTAGGAGGCGGGGGAGGATTATTGGATTATTTGCACCTTAGCACGAATTTTTATTTTTTATTGCATTGCATAGTAAAGTATCTTTAACGATGTGTTGGCGTATAAAGGTGTAATTTACGCTTTTCAATTTTCAATGTATACAATTTTAATTCACTCTACGATTATACGTTCCAAAGCCTAACATACCCCTTCGTTTATCACAATTCGTATTACAAATTTAAAAAAAAAATTTTTCAATTTCAAGAGTATCTGTATCTGTACATCCGTCATTTTAAGACATGCCGGCCAACACAATCCTGCTATGTATAAAACTGTTTTTCTAAGGTCACACTTCGAAACCTCTTAAAAACATCCGCCAGGATATGTACATAGCATTTCAAATACAGATTGTGGTAATCACCAAATGTTTTTATATTCATTTCTGTTCATACTTTCTGTGCATGTAAATAGTCATCGTCTGGTACATCACTCTTTTGTATGCTATTGTAGAATTCAGACTTTGGAGAAACTCTTGTATCTTGAAATTTGGTTACATATGAATAAGGATATATCCCCTTTTATAATAACCATGTTCTTGGCTTTTCACATTGAAATTCTTTCATGAAGTATCTAAAGTGCAATATACTGTCATTTTTAAATTGCATACGAGAGAGTCCAATGATGTACTTAAAAATTTAAAAGAGTCAATAAAGCGAAGACGGGAAAAAGTTTTTGTGTTTTGTATTATGCCAACTTTTGCATGATAAGATGTCCGTCAAACCCTCGTATGTTATGAAAACTTACTGGTATGAAATTGATTTGTTTGTACTCTAGATTGCAATTCCTATGCGCTATACCAATAAATCGACCATTTAAATGATCGTGATTCAGTACTTATATCAAAGACCTCAAACTCTTTGTTACATATATGACAATGTGTGGCCTTCTCGTATTGCACCTCAATCTCTGGATCCACTTCCATAGGTTCTATTGTTTTAATCTTTCATCAACGCATTTTCGTCGTCTAGTCATGAATTCAACAGTTTCTAAATTTCAAGTTCTCCGCGATATACCACAGGTATCACTTAATACAATTTGGTAACAGAAACCACAAGGCTCAAAAAGTTAAATTCTATGACTAACATTTAGATCAGGGTCTGTAAAACGTTTAATTGGTTGCACGTAAGTCTCCAGATCACCATAGATCACGTGTAGAACTTTTAATTGTTTGGCCACATCTTGAAATTCTATCACATCATTTTCACCAGGTGTCGGCATTTCTGGTTTTTTTTTTCACTTGCAGACATACAAAAGTTTCTATGCTTTTCGAAGGTTAGACGTTCTACAAATCCATGTAGGCAATAAAAACAATGGTAATGACGATGTTTACACTTTCTGTTTACTCTAGATAGGAATCTGTCTAAATGTTTGATCAAACAGTAATGTGATTTACACTTATTTTTTATATAGAGCAAATCAACATGTTTAGTCATCCGAGTCTTTGTGATTCTAATACGAAATGTTTCACTTTCTTCGTATCCAAACACATTCACAGACATATCGTTATATCTTTCAGCCTTTGGTATTTGAGGAATTTCCACAGAGTACTTTATGCCATTCATATTCAATTTTTGCATATAAGGAAGATAATGCGTTGCTCTAGCCGTATTAAATTTGGCTGGGTCAAGTTTAGCATTCACTAATGAATTATTTCTTAATGCATTTGGTGCTTTAATGTAAGTACCAGCATTTAAGGGTGAATATAAAGCATAATGCACTTCAAGGTGTAGAAATTTATGAAAACTCCGGTCAGAACCTTTCATAATGAATTCCTCTTTTGACGTTAACATTTTCTGAAAGGCTTCATGTAGATTACGAAGACTAAACTCCTCTGAATATAGATGAGTGTATGTTACACTGCCAAAATGAGGTAGAGCAGTTTCAAGAACACCTTCCTTCTCACGACGAAATTCCACACGTGCATTTAAGTACCATTTGATACCACGCCTTTCTTTTGTTGAAGAAGTAAGGATATGCACTATTTGCTCCATAATATTTGAAAAAAAAATAACAATTCAAATCGCTCTAAAGCAAAGAGATATATTTTAACAATGACAGCTGAACCATTCAAAGAAGTCTCTCTCTCTCTCTCTCTCTCTCTCTCTCTCTCTCTCTCTCTCTCTCTCTCTCATTATTTCTAGAGTTAACATTTTCTCCGTTATTCAGTACACTATCTTGAAGTTCTGCAGGTACAGAGGCATTTCCACCTGTTTGATTAATTACAGGCTGTTGGTGAAATATTGTTATATGTGTATCTAAATTATCCTTCCTATTAAAATCCTTTGCGCAGTTAGGGCAATTAAAGTTTTGAACTTTTGATCGTAGATGTCTGTTTAATTCCGACTTTCTCTTATAACATCTATTGCAATCATCACACTGAAATTTCTGTTTATCATTCATTGTTATTAATTTTTAAAAAGTAAGCCACTTTTTTTTATCTTTTTTTGTTTCAAAAAAAGATTCGAAGAAGTTCTCCAAAGGGACGTCCGGTACATAGAAAGTAAAGGAACACAAACACTCTGTATTGCAAATTTTCGGCCTCGTGATCTTTATCAAGCAATTTTTCAGATCACAAATACAAGAGTATGTTAAATCCATGTTAACAATTCAAAGATATATATATTTTGTTAGAGCAATGAAGTGAGGAACTCATATTGGATGGAGTTAGAGACTGAAAAGATGTCTCAGGAAACTGGATGAGGAACAAGTACAGGTGTCCG
The DNA here is from genome assembly GCA_035048485.1 of Pteria penguin. Lineage (NCBI taxonomy): Eukaryota > Metazoa > Mollusca > Bivalvia > Pterioida > Pteriidae > Pteria > Pteria penguin. Next base: position 14,613,293 of record CM068584.1, read on the forward strand.
ATTAGGTGACTGATCGCCATGCTCAAGTCAAGGCAATCATTCGTGATGAGAGAAAAGAAATTAATCATTGGTTTGACGTTTGGCATGTGGCTAAAGGTAAATTTTTCAAAAAATACAATATTTTTTATGTTACAGAACAAAAACAGTGACTGAGTCAGTTTCAGTTATGTAATAAATAGAAATTCAATTTCATATATCAGTATATTTATCTTATCATAGTATAGGTATATTTATTGATAGGTAAATTCTTTTATGTCATTTCAAATTACAGGCATTTATAAGAAATTGGAATCAGTGGGTAAGAAGAAGAAGTGTGCATTGGTTGGCGAATAGGCAAGGTCAATCAGCAACCATATCTATTGGTGTGCAGCAAGAAGTAAAGGAGTCGGAGAGGAAGTCCAACATAAATGGCTGTCCGTGTTGAACCACATTAGTGATGTGCACCAAATGCCTCAATGGACCTTTAGATGACAGAGCATGGATCAAGAAAGGTATTTTAGAATTATTCCATACATATGTCTAATCATCTTCATGCCTAATCATTACAGACAAGATTTATTTCTTCTCTTGGCTATAGACATGTGACTTTTGGAATAGATATTCAAACTAAATACCACAGAAATATTCTTCAGAAATCTTAAATGCATGTTCATGTATGGCCTGAAGACAAGCAAGCTACCTGACAGTTATTGCAGAGAAACTGGTGAAGCTCTGGTCCGTAAGTCGGTCAAACTATGATAGACCTTGACTAAATCTAATATTTATATTCCACATATATGTGATTTATGTTTGTGATCAAGGATCAAACTCATTCTAGTGTAGGAGATAGAGAATTAGGTGGGGTTTTTCTCAGTCCTTTGTGTTGACAATTCAAATTTGTTTACAGTTTACAAATCAAGTTTCTTTGATGTGATTGGTAATCCAATGTCAATTCGCATATATGAATGCATACACCTTTTCCAGATTTTGTATACAATGACATCATTCTCTTTGTTGCAACTGCATGGGATTCAAATGGACAGAATTTGATTATTTTTATTGATTTCAGACAGTCTTCCCTACATGGAACTGGAGAAGGTGGTCAAAGGGCATCTCCTTCTGAAAGACATCCAGAGACTCTCTCCAGCAGAACATACCTCATCTTTGGAAGCCTTCCACAAAGTAGTCTGCAATTTTGCACCATAATATTTACATTTCTTTCACACACAGATGCGTGCCAGGTTAGTTTACACAAAATGTGACACATCATAATTGCTCACTTCCAGTTTATTAGTCCCCTACCAGCAACGCCTTACAGAACTATTAGTTCCCTCATGTACTGTCAGTTTGTAAGTCTGTTTCAGTTTGTGTCAATCTGTCATTTAGTTTCAATTTTCTATATATTTTTCTGCAATAGATTAAAATAATGAGCTGAAAATTGTTATATAGCTGGTTGTCGTATGGAAAAGATACAAATCAAGTCTGACTATGTAAATGGTTGACCCAATTTTGACGAAGTTATGTCTTTCGATGACAAGCATCTTCTAGTATTGTGTACAATACAAACAAAATCTAATTTCTGTTGTTGCTGTCACTTGCATAAGTTGAATGTTTATTTCTCATTCCTTTTAAAGTTTTACATTTATGAAGCACACAAAGGTTTGCAACTAGCATTTTGCATATTTATATCTCTGATGAAATATATAAGCACCGAGACTATTATATGTCTACTGTATATATGAAAAGGTATTTCTTTTTGTAGATTATACATAGCAGCCTTGCACTTCAACGAGAACAGCATGAGGAATCAGGCTACCAACCGTGCAGGGGCGATTTTTGCTGTATCTTATCCGAAGGCAAGAAAGGGATGTGGTGTTCCGAAAGATGTGAAAATCAAACAGACATTTGGTAAAGAAATGTCTGTTTGTTTGTTTGTTTACTTAGTTCTTATGTCTCAAATGAGAATTGCTTCAAGGTGGTCCACAGCAAAGGATTAAATTTCTATACTGTCACCATAAACATACATATGAAATATATGAATAACACGAAATGAGTATCAATACATGTACATCATGAATTCATGTTACCTTCTGTTACACAAACAGAATTTAAGATTCAATAGTATTCAGTCATGTATATCATGTAAAGATGATGGATAAATCCAAACCACAAGTCCAAAAATCATGAAACCATAGGACATACAAAATCAGTGAAAATGAAAAACAAATGGAAAATAACAAAATATGTCTACTTGAAGAGCATATGTGAACCCCTGTAATGGAGTGAGATCAGGTGCCCGGGGAGAGTGAGCATCTCCTGCTTGCTAGCAACACCCGTCACATATACCCCGTAGAAAGAGTCAAATCGTGTGAATTCCATATGTATCTATATATGGAGAAGTCGAAGTAGGTAACCTTCTAGTATAGAAGGTGTCAAATCTGTGTAAAGTGATCGGAATCGGTCTCAGTCCAGAATATCATTTAAAAGTCTGGATAACGAGATATCATATGGAGTAATAAGAGTCTCGTAACGACCGTAGAACTTCCTCAGTGACGATGCTAGTCTAGCACATATATAACCCTGGTTGAGCAGCTTAACTGAAAGTCGCCTAGCCCTCAGAACAAAGTCATTGTAATTTGAACATGCTCTGGAATAACGTATTAACTGAGATATGAATACGCCGTATGCGGGCGATGATGGAATGTTGCTACTTATGAAAGGAAAGTTTGTGATAGCGAAATTGAAATCGTCACGTTTGTCATAGAGTGAGGTGTTCAATTGACCATTAATGTCGAAAGACAACATAATATCTAAATACGAAGTAGAATTATTAGTTTCTGTGGTTTCTTTGACCTCCAGTTCACTTGGATAGATGATGCTAAGGTAATCCGCGAATGAAGGATTATTAATTGAAAGCAAGTCATCTATATATCTGTAAGTAAAATTGAAGCCAAGAGCCAATTGTTTTTTTCCTTGCGAAAGCAAAGACTGAATGAACTCAGCTTCGTATGAATAAAGGAATATGTCAGCCAGAAGCGGAGCACAGTTAGTGCCCATTGGAATGCCGACAATTTGTTGAAAAACCTTACCTCCAAACACCACAAAAATGTTATCGATAAGAAAGTTCAACATCTGAATGACAGCTGTTTCAGTGTATTTATTTTTGGAATCAGAATTTTCCCTAACAAAGTAAGTTTTATCGTGGCCTATTACTATATATTTGAATTTGCGGCTTCCGTTTTTACTAGTAAATGCATTTTGAATAATTTCCGCTAATCTGTCTTTTAATTTCTGATGAGGGATCGTTGTGTACAGAGTCGAAAAGTCAAAAGACTTGATGGAGTGAATTTTAGTAAAACTTTTTGATTTTAGATGTTCTAACAACCCTTTTGAATTTTTAAGGATCCACATTTGATTAATTCCACTTCTGGAATATACTGTTTCGCAATATCTATGAAGGCCAGATTTAATTTCTGATAATATTTTTGTGAGTAGCATCGATACAGATTTTGTGGAACACTTCGAGGAACCAGCGATAAAGCGTTGTTTGTACGGAGTTTTGTGCATTTTTGGAATACAGTACAAATATGGAAGTTCTAAATTCAATTTATTTGAGTCAATACCAAACGTATTGAGGACAGATTTATGATTCTCGAGTACTTCCGAAACCGAAAAGTTCGTGAGAGTATAAGTAGGATTTCCTGGAGTTGAATTTAATCCTAATTCTTTCACTAGGCTGTCAAAGTAATATTTCTTACAAGTAAATGTATAATTATTAGATGCTTTATCTGCTGGTGTAATGATATAATGTTCTTGGAGGAAGGTAAGTTCTCTGACAACATCAGGATCTTTAAAAATAGATTCGAATCTGGTGTTTACAGAACCTTGTAATTTTCTAATTTTTGATCTCAGCAGTACTGCAATAGATTTTATCCATTCCGAAAGAGTATCGACTTGTACTTCCTCTCTTTTTGCCCATCGTGTGGCATATTCCTCGCAGCAGTTCATAATATTCTCAAAATTTTGGCTCCATGTGAATGATCTGGGTTTTCTGTATTTTGGACCTTTAAGTAAAAGTTCTCTTAATTTAGTGTTTTTAACTATATCGAGATCACCAGTAATGACATGGCCATAAGGAGAATATACGAAATTAGATGAGGAACATGCACACGGTTGAGAATGGCATCTTGATGTTACAAAAATGTTGATTGCAAAACTGTTTTATCTTTTTCATGTGACCGAGTTACTGGATGAAGTAATAAGTCAGCGTGAGAAGCATCATTCGTACAGTGCAGCTAAAGAAAACTTGATGAAGACGTCAAGGAACGTGCCTGTACCAATATCACAGACGTACCCACGCCAGAACAAAGAACAGTTGGTGGCAAACCATACCAGCCGGTTCAAAACAAAGAATAAAATATGTTGTGTGAAGACACTGATAGTTTAATCTTGTCATATTTAATTTGTAGTTTTCCTTGTTTTACCATCATTTTGTTGCCAAGTTTTTCAGTGTTTGATATAATGACAAAAATATATCCATGTTCTTGAGAAAAGGAAATTTTATTTGTGAATATGGAATGACATATAATGACATCATTGATATAAAAAATATACAGTATGAAAAATTATATACTTATCAAAATGTACAATCTGTGTGGACGAATGTTAAGGGAATGCCGACCTGATTTTGTTCACCACACAGGCTGGTAGGATCTTTCGGTTTTTTCTTCCCAGACGTCTCCATATCCACCTAGCAAATCTTCGATAGGCCAGATATCTGTAGAGCCTGAAAAAATGGAATGTGTAAATATAGTTCTGATTATTTGAAACTAAACTATGTGATACAGTTACCTAAGAATGAAATTTCAGTTTCACTAAGGCATTCATTCTTCAATACATCCAATCTTACTTTTCATGGTGATCTACTTTAGCAATTTCCGCCCTGACATTTACTGAATGTTCATGTATCTAAATAGCCTCTTATATGTATTATAACTGAAATCAACAACTTTGGAAATTCAAGTTTGGATATGTGTCTCTGTATGGTAGGCCTTAATTTTTCACCTTTGTGCATGTGTGTGATAAAGAACCTCAAGGCAAGACCTCACCTGAGAAAAGAATATAATGAGAATTTGACTTGGTGGTCAAGGCATTCATCTCTCTTGCTGACAGAAAGTTCTGGGTTCGATTCCCAAGTCTAGCCACATCTTATTCTTCTGCTTTTTATATTTAGTGCCGTGGCCGGCCCTCATGAATGGCATCTTTGTTTGTGCACTGTGAGGGTTACAACCTTTGGATTGTTGTTCGTTTTGGTTTCCAGGATTGGAAACCTCTGGCAGGGAAGGAGTGTCATGGTGTTAGTGTCAAACTTGACAATACAAGGTTCTGAGTTTGATTCCCAGGTATGACCACATTTTTTCCTGCCATTTACAATAGCATGATATTTGTTTTACCATATTACTTACTCGTGCACAAGTTGACCATCATCTAGGGGTCCATTAACTTGTAAAAATTCATAGTAAGAAGCCTCTAAAACCCATCTGTTTAGACAATTGCCTTCAAAGCCAGGGTGTTCTGTGATGCAGTTTACTTGATCTGCTTCGAGACGACCATCTATAAGGTTGAATGAGGTACAATTCCTGCACTCTGAAGATGTTGGCATCAAGGTGCAGTTGCTGCATGTGAACCTGAAAATAAAACACAACAATTTAATATATATGATAGAACCCAATTGCATTCAGCTATTTTCTGGGGTGGGATAAGAGCAGGTTACAATAAAAAAACTCCTGTGCATGATTTAATTTGAAAAAGGGGGTACTATAATATAAGTAGCAACCCCAGCTACGCGCCCTATCGTATGCCAATATTGAAAAAAAAAATTATACTAGCATATTTCAACTCGGTCGTTTTCATATCAAATCTATTTATTTTGCCATGATTTTTATACCAATAGAAAGATAAATTCTTCTTTCTAAATATGTATATTTTGTTGTATTTATTGCATCAGAAAATACGGTTTTTGCGAGTGGAATTGAATACACACTTTAAAAATCGGCAATTTGCCGATAAACGAAATCCGAGTCTAGTGCTGAATTAGGTCCATATACTCAACTGCGAAGCCAAAACAGGTAAGTTAATGAATATTCATGAAATTTCACGTACAATCACGTGAAAAATTTACCTGTATGCAGGTGTTTGTTCCTTTCCGATACGACAAGTATAAACAAGTATAAAGTATAAAGTTACGTCGCAACAAAGTTAAAGCTCTCATAAACAGTATTAGGTAAGTCTAAATATAACAAGTAGAACATAAAAGAGGACATTCTAAAAATAAATTTGGTGTAAACATTATTAAAATCTGTGCAGAATTGCGCAATTGGGCTTGAAGTAAAGTTGCGTGCTTCGACTGCACGTGTGTCTCACGAAATTTACCTGTCGCGTGGGTTTACGCGCCATATTGGATTTCGAAATCATTTGTGTATACAATGCATTGAATGAGCTTTTTTTCATAAATGGAATTGAATTTAATGAATTAATTGTTAATTTTTTATTTCTATAGAACTTTATGACCATATTAGAAATTGTATTTTTGTAACAATAAACGAAATTCGCTCATTTTGCTCGAGTGAATTCTGTCGTATTACGATCGATGTTTTCACACTTACTCATCAAACTTCTAAAGTAATTAAACTATAATAAAGTATCAAAGATACTCGAATCATGTTGCATATTTTATTTATTTCATTAGTGTGAATTGAAAATTACTTGATTTCGCGAGAGAATTACAATGTAAGACGAAGTTTTGGTCAGTTACTAAGTGTAAGATTTACTATTTAATTACGCTTCTATGATCATTTAGTCATTGATTGTTATATATTTTCATATGGTCATGTAGCTGGAAATAACTTATATATGATAAAAGAGTATGTATAACATTAAATAATTTAATTTATTAAGAATGAAATGTTTTTTCTCCTCCACTCCTAAGATATTATTAGTAATATATATATATATATATATATATATATATATATATATATATATATATATATATATATATATATATATATATATATATATATATATATATATATATATATATATATATATAATATATATATATATATATATATATATATATATATATATATATATATATATATATATATATATATATATATATATATATATATATATATATATATCATGAATTGGTAAAGTGTGATTGTGACTCGGACCACAGTGAGCATGAAGTATAAAGTAGAAAAGCTTTGTTAACAATCCTGATCCTGATCCTGATCATTATGATAAAAGAATTAGTTTCCAATCCTAGAATAAAATATTGATATTTAATTATACATTATACAGTGAAACATGTCTAACCTGACACCTCTGTATAAAGGATAACCTGTATAAAAGATACTTTACATAGTTCCAAATCAATATTTTGGGCATAAATTGACCTCTCTTCATGAAGTACACTTTGCCTCATTCCCTTTGGTATCTATTATTACATGTTAGTTATGAATTTAAATAGCTAGAATGATGTATACCAAGTGAGAGAGTACTGCAAATGCAGTCCTTCACTATACTGAAAGAAGAAGAAAGATGTTTATAATTTATATATGTATAAATAACAATATTTCATAAAAAAATAATATAATGAAATTACAAAAACATGTATGTAGATGTGTTTAAGGTGTATATACATCTTTGTCTTACAGATCCCTTTTAGTTATATGTATGCTTGTCAGCATGATGGCTACAGAATTCCAGAATGAAGATGAATATCCTGGACCCTTTTCATTTAAACTAAACTGAAGTTAACAAAATCTGACTTGGACAATTTCAGCAATATTCAGAAGTGTGATGAAATCTACATAACTAGTGGACTTGTGTTTGAACTATTTAATCATTATCATCAAGATGTTCATAGTGTGATGAGATGTTTGGGAATTCTTAATGACAAATTTGAGAACACCAAGGCACTGTATATGAAAATACAGAGACTACTAAATGATTGTAAAAAACTAAGGATGAAAAAAGTGTGAAAGGAATTTATTCTCTGGCTGAATACTTTGAAAGATTATTTGAAGCCCCAATCCCTAGAGTGTTACAGATTCCTACACTGTGTTCCCCTGATCACACTCAAAGCCATGATAATGATTTCCTGGAAGTATCTTTGCGTGAATCACCTACTGATTGTGAGGGGAAGGATGATGTTATCAGACCAACAAGCCCTACTTATATAGATACATCTGCCAATAATACAAGATTTGGTACCATGGGTTCTAGTGCAAGGACAGTTTTACCTGTTGAAAAGAAAATCGCCAATGTTCTTGAGCATGAAATTTCAAAAAAGAAGAATACTTTGAAACTTGTGAACAAGGATATACAATCTACTGAAGAAAAACTAAAAAACATGGAAAAGAAATATGGACATTACTCAGTGCGAAATGTCAACAAAAGGGATCAACTCCATCGAAAGAATGTTGTTTTGTATCGGGAAAGCGAAAGAAAAGTGAAAAAGCAGAGTAAGTTGATTCAGCTTAAAAGTGAGAAGTTAATGGGGTACAAAGAAAAAATAAGAACCTAGAAATAGAAAATGACCACCTCCGAGCTGTAACCAAAGAGCAAGACAAGGCTTGTGATGCACTGAAAAGTGAAACTAAGAAGAAAATAAATGCTCAGAAGAATGCAAGTTTTTACAAAAGGAATACGAAGGCACTTAAAACGGAACTTAAAAACATACACAGTGTGCAAAAATCTACAAAAATTCAACAACTACAGGCGGAAATTGAACATCTAACATATGAAATTGAAAGGCTACAAGATTTGAAGGTTACCATTCCCACCAAGAATGAAGATGGGGCATTCTCCAGTGCAACTAGATTATGTGTGATTGAACTTGCGGGGTTGGAGGTTGTATGTGAGAAGGTGCCGTTAGTAATATCTACAGTAGCAAAACATTTATTTGACCACCATTATCAGAAAGGAGATTTACCTTCAAGTTCTACTGTTCAATGCATTATAGATGAAGGTCACTTTATTACAAAGACATATATTTCGAAAAGACTACTTGAAGCAGAAAGTTGGGGACTTCATCGTGATGGCACCACCCGTAGAAAACAGAAAATCCTAGACACATCAGTTACACTTTCTACTGGAGAAGTCAGTAGTCTTGGATTCAACAGAGTGGCTAAAGAGACTGCGGAAGAAATACAAAACGTCACAGAAAGACATATTGACGAATTGTCTGAAATGAATAGTAAATCCAATTCAGAAGCTAACAAGAAAGATTTTGTAATTGGTGCCCTCTGTAAGCTTGTCTTCTGTATGAGTGATAGAGCAGCAAATGAGAAGAAGGCAAACAAATTGTTAGATGATTGGAGAGACGAATTGTTACTATCATGCAATGACACCGAGAAGATAAAAGTTTTACATTTCCATTGCATGGCTCATTGTTTGCTTGGATTTCATTCTTACATTTGCAAAGACATGAAAAACTTAGAGGGAGAACTCATTGATCAGCATGGCCCCCTTGGACGTGATGTTATGCCTGTCTTTAAATACTGGAGTAACAAAGGTACTATAATTGAGAGGGTTGTGCGCACCATATCCGAGGTATTTGGACCTGCAGGAGACCACCATGGTGTTAGAGACATGTGGGAAGCACATTGCACAGTCAAAGGAATAAAGTCCCTCATCAGTAATTATAAGGATAACAGATTTAACTCCCTGATTCAAACAGCAGCAGAGATTTTAGTTCACCGCAAAGATTTTATTCATGTCCTTGAAGCAGTAAAAAATCCAAACTTGAAGTGAAAGGCTGTGCTTTTAGACTTGAAATCTGATATTATTGCTTCACTTCTTCAGTGCTTTGGATTGTATTAAGTAAAAGTTACTGGTCCATACTGGAACCTAATCAATATTGGCAGAGTCCCATACTTGGATCTCTTCAAAACTGTTGAAGAACTGAATTCCTGTGTTAAAGAGCGTGCTCATGTTCTAAAGATGAATTCTTACTGGAGCGATGAGGACCCCTATGACATAGCCGACATTCCTAACAGACAGAGAATAAGTGCTGCAATTTTCCATATTCCAGAACAAAACAATGACATTCTAAAGAAGGGTATCCTATGTATAGCGAGAGGAATGAAAACTACAATTGAAAAACAGTTCAAAGACTTCCTGTCTGGGGGAGATTTTAGTCAACCTGCCTCAGCCAATGACCTCAATAGAACTTGTTATGCTCCACTCACAAATCTCAGCTGTGAACATCACTTGTGTGATTTGGATAATAGCCAAAGAAGACGACCAAGTGCAACGATTCACCATCATTCCTCATTCCAACTTTTGAAAAGAAATCGAGTAAATTTGATGAAATGGTTTGAAAATATGCCCGATAACTCTAAAAACACATTACTGAAGACAGCAAGGAAAATTGGGGAGGAATTGAGAAAGAAACATCTTAGAAAGGAGTATGGAACGTTAAATCTTATTCATGAAGAAATGCAGTCTATTCCCAAAAGAAGGAAAACCTCAGCAAACCATCAACAAGAAGAAATAGATCCTTCAGTGTTTGGAAGTGACTTATTAAAAGAAGCAACTACAGTTCCTTATGTAAATGAGTATGTGGCTGTCGCCTATGAGGAGCAGTGGTATCCAGGTATAGTCGTTGAAGTGTTGCAGGAGAATGTGCTTGTGAAATTTTTAGCTACCAATAGGAGGGATGGAGTTTTTTATTGGCCACAACGCGACGATATCCAGGAAGTTGCTCCAAAATACATTTTATTGAAAGGATTTGTCCCAGAATGTCTAAATTCAGGTCGAATGTGGAAAATACAGGAGTTTAACAAAATTGAGAGTTTGTATAGACAATTTAAAGAGGCGTTTTTCTAAAATGTTCATGTTGATTATTTGATGATGTGATAAACTCTTGTATCATATGTAGATTGCATTTGGATTTAAATTACATATCATTCATATATAATGTTCATTTAATCTTTATTGTACATAGGTATGTGTTTGACCATAACAATAAGCAATTTGAAACATACCTTACATATTAATCATAACATTCTATATTTGAATACTGAGAAAGTAACAATTTTATTCATTATGGATAAGAGATGGTCTTATTATTGTTGATATTTACATGTTTTTACAATTTATAAACGGTGATGTCATACACTAATGGAAGGTTTTGAATATTGTTCATATTTAGTATTGTTGATAGGCACTATTTCACTGATAGTTTAATAAACCAATTTATACACCATAATGTTCTTATTACTCTGTTTGCAGTAGAGATATACATATTTTAGCTTCAGAAATAGAAAGAGCACATGTTTTTCTTTAAGAGTACCTTGTTTCATCAAAATTGGATAAGAAACAAAAAAATGACACCAAAATAAGTGAAATTTCAATTTTTGTCGGTTCCGTCGCAGCGAATATTCAATTATAAGGTTAATAGTAGGAAAAATTCAGAAAAATTTTCAAAAATTATCACATTTAAAATACTGTAACCTTTGATCTAGAAAAGATGTCTGAAAAAGGAAAACTGTTTTGAAAAGCTTTCATTGAGCTCTTTCATATTATTTACCGTTTGAAATCATTTGATGACTTTTGAAAAATCACCTGGGGTTGCTAATATAAGGTACATTATTACTATTACTACTAGTTATTTACCTGTGAGGTATAAATAAAAATTCATGAAGATGGAATATACAAGTACTATATAACTGTTAGTGATGATATGGTAGTTGTTAAAACTTAAAATAAGAAATGTACGTTTTGGTCCGAGGCCACCTGACGTAAAAACAGAATGTGCAAGATTCGAAGCTGAGGAGATTCAGAGTTTATGTCGTATAGAAAATTCCTCTCTATCATAGATTTACATAATTACCTAGTTGCCAGTAAAAAAAGTATTTCAAAAAACCGTACAGATATCAAACTCGAAATATTACATAAGAATCCAGCAATTATTCTGTAAATACATACCAGTTCATGTCGGTAGGAAGATCCTCAGACTCTTCTTCTACATCGCTGGCAGATTCTTCTGAGCTGTCATCAGTTTCTTCTGTGTTAAGTTAACTTCTTCTCGGTTCAAACTGATAAGGCTCAATGTCTATATTACAATTTATGTCAATTTCTGGAATGCTTTCCTCAGAATCACTTTCAAACCCACGCGACGCCATTGTTACGAAGTTCGCTATAGGAACGATAACTCTTGCGCGATCACGCTACCTGGCGAAATTTACAGGTTAATTACAGAGCGTAGCGAGCTAAAAAAAATCATTGAAATGTGATATGAAGTTGGTATAGCACATTTTCTCAGAGGGTTATATTTTTTCCAAGAAATAAAAGCTTTTCAGTTGACCTTTAACCCTCTGACAACATTACACCTTTATAAGACAGTAGTTCTACCAACAATATTATACAGCTGCGAGCTTTGGAACGGGCTTACAAAAAAAGAGATCTACGCCAACTTCATACTTTTCAGCATCTTGTGTGTAAGAGCGCCTTAGACCTCCCGAAAACGAGTAGATCAGATATGTGCGAATCTTGCTTTAACGTCTTACCAATCGCATCGGAAATGGACAGACGGAAACTTTTATTTCTTGGGAGACTAAGTAGCATGGACCATTCAAGGTTATCCAAACAATTTTTTCCTGACGCGATTATATACATACTCTGAAGCTCTATCTAACCCCCAAATGGCATTTGTACCCGATGGTTTAAGGTTGTGTCGACTTTATGATTTATATCCGTATATTTACAATTGGTTGTCGAATGGAATATTTCCAGACAAAGATACTTGGAAACGAATTACACGCACGTCTGTCTCAAACTTCTATTCTAGCGAACAACAAGATCGTATGACGGCATATCCTGACTTTCACAACTTTTTATTTAACTTTCAACGTATCACTCCGAGAGAGATTTGGTCTGATATAAACGGACCCTACACTTTATCTTTATATAAGCTCATCTGTAAACGTATCACTCCGAGAGAGATTTGGTCTGATGTAAACGGACCCTACACTTTATCTTTATATAAGCTCATCTGTAAAATATGACTCTTTGTTGAATATGATCAATGGCAATTATGTGGCTTACTGTCGCATTCATTTTTCATTTCGCTTGTTCTTGCTTAATAACATCGGCAATGGTGGAAAGATGTAGCCGATCTTAATTTTGGTCTCTTTGTTGAGTTGTGCGTAATGAGTAAGTACTTCTAGGTCGAGTTCCTTCGACTGATATGTCAGAATCCTCACTCAAAACATTGAGGTTAATCAGCTTCAAGTTAATTCGAAATGCCGTCGCTCTTTGCGATAGGCATGTAAGATTTTATGCAACTCATTTTTAATATGTTGTGTACTTCCATGATTTGTGTGTAAGGGTTTTCCCTCGGTAGATGTATTTCAAACTTCAATAATACTACAATTAGTACAACTTGATTTTTTAATGTACTATACACTAATTATAACCTATAACTTACATATTTATTGATTATATGTATTTTTCACTCCATTCATCCATTCATTTGCTATGTAATATATATTTAATTAATTGCTTTGATGTATATAATGCTAATACTACATTACTTTAATCTTCATTATATTTGATATATCTCAATAATTGTAATCTCTATTATAAAGGAAATAAAGGATGAAAGATGATTGATTGAACAGTGTCTAAATTTCATGTTCTCCGCGATATCCACAGGTGGTTGAATGAATCTGCTATCACTTGATACAATTTGGTAGCAGAACCCACAAGGCTCAAAGATTATTGTATGACTAACATTTAGATCAGGGTCTGCAAAACATTTAATTGGTTGTACATAAGTCTCCAGATCACCATATATCACTTATGGAACTTTTAATTGTTTGGCCACATCTTGAAATTCTATCACATCATTTTCACCAGGTGTCGGCATTTCTATTTTTTGTTCACTTACAGTCATACAAAAGTGTCTATGCTTTTCGAGGGTTAGACGTTTTACAAATCCATGTAGGCAATAAAGACAATGGTAATGACGATATTTACCCTTTCCGTTTACTCTAGATAGGAATCTATCTAAATGTTTGATCAAACAGTAATGTGATTTAGACTTATTTTTTACATCAATATGTTTAGTCATCCGAGTCTTTGTGATTCTAATAGGAAATTTTTCACTTTCTTCGTATCCAAACACATTCACAGACATCTTTATGTCTTTCAAACTATGGTATTTGCGGAATTTTCACATGGTACTTTTACCATTCACATTCAATTTTTACATATTAGGAATATAATGCGTTACTCTAGCCGGATTGAATTTGGCTGGGTAAAGTTTAGCTAGTAGAGTATATAAAAAACTTTTGGTATCTAAGTTCTTAACATTTATTAATGATTGATTTCTCAATGCACCTGGTTCTTTAATGTAAGTACTGGCATTTAAGGGTGAATATAAAGCATAGTGCACTTCAAGGTGTAGACATTTATTTAAAAAAATCCAGTCAGAAACTTTCATAATGAAGTCCTCTTTTGATGTTAACATTTTCTGAAAGGCTTCATATAAATCTGAAGACTGAACTATATATATATCGAACACGAGCCGAGCACCTTATCCACAAGGCCACACCGGTTGTATACGATATATATATATATATATATATATATATATATATATATATATATATATATATATATATATATATATATATATATATATATATATATATATATATATATATATATATATATATATATATATATATATATACTCGAGGATCTTTACCTCTATTAGACATTGCTAGGTCTACTACATCCACATCTATTCTATACATTGAATATAAATCATTGAATGAATGAATATTATTTTACGTCACTCCATGAATATTTCACGTATATGGTGACAGCATTTTCCTGATGCATTGCACACAAATTTACACCTTTGCAACGGACCCACTCGAAGCAGTCTCAATCTCTTTCTCATTATTTTTAGAGTTCATATTTTTCCGTTATTTAGTACACTATCTTGTAGCTCTGCAGGTATAGAGGCATTTCCACCTGTTTGATTAATTATGGGCTGTTGTTGAAATCTTCTTATATGTGTATCTAAATTATCCTTCCTATTAAAATCCTTTGCACAGTTAGGACAGTTGAACTTTTGATTGTCGATGTCTTTTTAATTCCGACTTTCTTTTATAAAATCTATTGCAACCATTACACTCAAATTTCTGTTTATAATCCATTGTTACTATTTTTTAATGTAAGACACTTTTTAGATTTTTTTTTTGTTTCCGTCTACCGTTTTCTTTCTTTTTACGATGTATTTTAGGTGCTACAGATTTATAAACCCCTGATTTCCTTGATGTGCTGCCAGAATCATTGTCGCGATGAATGAGGTTTTGTTGCCTTTCTACAATATCAGCATTCTTACCACCTCCTGTATGCTCCTTATTTCTAGAGTTGTCGTTCACTTTTTGATGAATAATATCTTCATTAGATTTAACACTGCTAGATTTTGTTGATGTAGCGTCATATTTGTTGCTGGTATCATTGACTTTTTGATAGGGCTAACATCCACCTAATTTACATATTTACTAAAAGAAAATATAGGAACAGTAGGTGGGGCTTTTGCTTTGAGCCTATCAATATTAAACTATGGGTACCTGCTAACTCATTAACATATTTCTAAAAAAAAAAGCAACAAGGTGGGGTTATGTTTTGAGCCTAAACTATGGGTGTCTGCTACCCCATTGCCATATATGGTAAGAAATATATGGAGAAATAGGGGCGGGATAATATCGTGTCTGTGAGCCTTCTAATACTTAGCTATGGGTTTACAGTTGGTCTATTGTTTTCAACCCTGCCTATTATTACTACTTGTATAGCATCAGACAGATGCCGTCATCACCGATACTGTTGCAAAATCTATCTCAAAATTGCAACTGAAGAAAAACCACTGGTGTTGATGAAATATTAGTCAGATTCCTCCAATGGGATGATCCCAGCCTCCCCTAAGCCCTAGCTAATGTCGTAAACTATGGATCTGACAACTGTTGCCTTCTGTCCAATCTGAAACAAACCTAATTGGATCTTATCTACTAGAAAAGGGACCTTTCAGACAAACAAGTCATAAGCCAGTAAATACCCTCCCACAGTTTCCATTTGAACTGTTTGAAAGGATCACGCACGACCAACTCACAACACTAGGACATTATTTTCGGTCCTTTCTTGGCCGCAGTCATTACTCCTTTGTGGCTAACTGAAGACTGGACACGTACATGCACCAGATTCTCGTGGAGACGTTGCTGGAATTCTCATTGACCTCATTAAATTATGGACCCTGTGACAAAGACAGGACACTGGATCTGATTCTAATTAGGATTATCATTTCTCTCGCCGTCGGGCACACATGTATGGTGTGTCCATACAAGGCTTTTGTCTGCTTACCCAGTGAGATACATATTTTACCAAATTTGAGGCATATGGTGTGTCGGAAAAGGCGATGGGGCTGCTGGGCGCATTGAGGATGGATATACAGCAGCAGATTTAAATCGTACCACAGAAGTATGGGAAAATATATCAAAGGATGTGTCCCAAAGGTCGATACTAGGCCTTCTGATTATTCATGTTTTAGCAGAGACATAGACTAGTCTGTCTCTGGATTTAGTAAACGACATATTTTATTTAACACAGCAATATCAGGGAAGTGTATCTTAACTTAATGTTGCACAGCTAGACTGATAATTATAATCTTGCTTCCCATACATTCTGAACAATTGGAATCTGGTTTTGGAAAATGAAGGTTTTCTCTGACAATTGTATGAAAGCTAACCCAGAGAAATTTCAGACCGATAAGGAAGCCAACTCTAGCATACATTTTCTAATATAAGTGGTAGAGAAAACAAATATGAAACTACGTTGATCATCTTGGAGTTTATTTAAATGGTGTAGCCTACACTATCACAAGTCGACTTAACTCATGGGACAGATTTGAATTTCGGTTGTTAAGTAAATGTTGTACACATATAGTACGGATGTAGTCGAGAGCTCGAGTAAGAGTCGAATGAATACATATAATCTACAAGACACATGTCTCAGTTAGGCAACTCCTGAAGTTTTTGACGAAGCGAGTTGTGATTCTCAAACTGTATTAGTATAGTAATTCCAACTCTTGATAATAATAGTAGGGTATGATTTTGAAGCGTTATTATGCCCTTGTTCCGATTTATTACGTTGAGTGATTGTGAAAATTTGTATAGGCTAGTTGGTGATATGTACCAGGGACGTATTAATTTAGCATGTCTCTGGGTGATACTGAATAATGGCATCTAGATTATATTGATGTGGAGTGAGATATACGTGGAACTGTTTTCCGGTATCCGACTGGATATCTTAAAGATGAGAGCGTCCGTTCTAGAACCGAAAGTTTCTAGGTTCGATTCCCGACTGCGGCCACAGTTTTTTACCCTGCCTGTTACATACCAAACTCTAGGGGTGAATGTTTAGTCATAAATCCCTGAATACTATCATGCGCAAAATGCAGAGTTGTAAGGAGAGTGCCTTCTACGTATTTTGAAATACTAAAACACATTAATAGAGGAAAACTTTGGGTGCCTAAACAGTACCTGTCTCCTGATAGAGTTAACTGCAAATTATAGATTAATATGACATATTGATAAATGAATAGATACTTGAATAAACATTACACATCCGATAAAACTGGGTCAAAGGCATTAATTAAGTGTAGCAATGTGCAATTTAATACAGAAGTGTGATACTAGAGCTATCTTAACGGGACAACTACCCACGAGGCAACAAAGTTGAAACATACAATAATTCAAGATCCAAGATACATCACTGCTATAAGTGTAACGGATGTCAACTTGTACATTTTGAGGTATAATCAATTCAAACATGAATTCTGGAATGTATGCACCCAGACCCTGCCATTCTAGATTTGACCTCAATTCAAGGTCATGACACACCCTTGGGTCATGGACGACAATTGTGCAAAATATAATCTCCCTCCAAAGTACAAGCAAGAAGCTATGGCCCAAACAGGAATTCTGGTGCGGGGTTGTGTGTGTGTGTGTGTGTGTGTGTGTGTGTGTGTGTGGGTGGGTGTGTGTGTGTGTGTGTGTGTGTGCACTGTGAACCTGACCTTATAGATATGAATTGGTTCAAGGTCATGACACATCCTTCGGTCATGGACAACAATTGTGCTAAATATACAATCTCTCTTCAACGTAACTGGAAGAACTTGCAGCCCGAACAAGAATTCTGCCTTTGTGTGCAATGTGTCCTCGAGCTTGTAGGTATGACTTTGGTTCAAGGTAATGACACACTCCTTGGTCATTGACAACAATTGTTTAAAGTATAATCTCCCTGCAACATAACAGGAAGAAGCTCAGAGAGGAATTCTGGCTAAGTGTTCACTCTGAACTTGTCCTTGTAGATATGACCTTGATTCAAGGTCATGACAAAATCCTGGTCCAAAGGACAACAACTGTGTAAACTACAATCTCCCTCCAAAGTAACAGGAAAGCCAGTCTGGCCTAGTGGTATCGCGCTTGCTTCCTGATCGGGAGGCCGGGGTTCGATCTTTCAGATGAGACAGTAAAACCGAGGCCGCGTGTCGTGGTATGCATGGCAAGTTTAAAGATCCCTCACTGCCTTGGTTCAAGGTCATGTCACACCCCGATTCATGTACAACAATTGTGTAAATATAGCTTCCCTCTAATATAAATGGAAGCCGGCGTGGCCCAGTGGTATCGCGACGGACTCCTGATCGGGAGGCCGGGAGTCGAGTCCCGCTCTGGTCATGCAGGTGTCCTGTCTTTCGGATGAGACAGTAAAAACCCAGGCCCCGTGGAGTGGTATGCATGGCAAGTTAAAGATCCCTCACTGCTTCGGGTGGGTCCGTTGCAAAGGTCAAAATTTGTATGCCCAGCATCAGGCAGATGCCGTCACCATATTACTGAAATATTCGTAGTGTGACGTAAAACAAAAATCAATCAATCAATCTAATATAACAGGAAGTAGTTATGGCCCAGACAATAATTCTGGCTTTGGGTGCACTGTGACCCTGACCATGTAGATATGACCCTGGTTGAAGGTCATAGCACACACTTGGGTCATGGACTACAATTGTGTAAAATACAATCTCCCTCCAACGTAACAGGACGAAGTTCTGGTCCAGACAATAATTCTTGCTTTGTGTGCATTGTGACCTCGACCTTGTAGAAATGACATTGGTTCAAGGTCATAATACACTCTTGGGTCATAGACAACAACAAGTTACGGCGCGAACAAGATTGATGGACAGACAGACAGATGCCCGGGGTGATTCCTATATACCCATACCCCAAATTTTGTTTGCTGGGGGTATAATAAAGTATGGTCCAATCCTATGCTTAAGGTAAGCAATACTGCTTTGCAAGAAGTTATTGCGTTTTTTATTCCCAAAGAAGAGAGACCTTGACCTTTATATATGTATGTGGCCATTGTTAAGCTTAGATCAGGATGATCAATGATTTAATCAATAGTATCGTTTTTGTTTATTTCAGCCAAGGGTAGCCAAATTTAATGTTCTAAATCCAGTGACCTTGACCATTAATATATCACCAGTCTAGTTATGTTTAAGGCAAGCAGATAGTGTTTAGTGATGAGAAGAGGTTTTTTATTTTCATTTTATACGTATTATGTCTCCCCTTCAAAGGGGAGACATACTGGTTTTTATTATCATTATTATTATTATCATTTTTAATGAAATGGATGGGTGACATGTCCTAAAACCAGAAAAATGAATAAAAGGGTGGGAAAATTGGAAAGTTCTGCATGTATATATGCAAAAAATATTTCCAAATTATAATATATTTTTTATTACTGTTTTCTGTACCAGATAAGTTTCAATGTGGCTCTCAGTATCAGAGTTCTTTCCTATTTGACAATTCCAGTTTGGGGTTTTTTTTTTTTTGTTTGGTTTTTTTTTGTTTGGTTTTTTTTTTTCGTTTTTTTTTTTTGTTTGTTTGTTTGTTTTTGTTTTTGGTTTGGTTTTATTTATAATTCTTACACATATGATATGAACACTCTTTAACAGATCAAACAGGAAAGCTATAAACAATGGACATTAAAAACATCCTTCCCATCTGATTACTGCTTCGATGACAGTCATATTAAAGGCTTAGAGATATGCTATACATCATCTACCTAAATCAACGGTCCTGCTGATCAAACTCACAGATTGTAGACACAATGACTCATTCCTCCTCTGTGTATAATATGCTATACATAGAAGGGGTAGTACAGAGTCACTGCGTCTATGACCTGTCGACAAACTCCTCCCCTGCCAGAGTTTTCCATGTATGGAAACTAAAACAAATACATCACAAAGTTTCCCCGAGAGTACATAAATTACAAACTCATGAGATTTAAGCTTACCAACAAATCTGGAAAAGGCAGGGAACAAAATGTGAACTAATTTTAACTTGACACAATATTGAGAGACAGATGACATTGAGAGACAGATGAGAGACAGATGACAATGAGAGACAGATGACAATGAGAGACAGATGACATTGAGAGACAGATGACAATGAGAGACAGATGACATTGAGAGACAGATGACAATGTGAGACAGATGACATTGAGAGACAGATGACATTGAGAGACAGATGACAATGAGAGACAAATGACATTGAGAGACAGATGACATTGAGAGACAGATGACAATGAGAGACAGATGACAATGAGAGACAGATGACAATGAGAGACAGATGACATTGAGAGACAGATGACATTGAGAGACAGATGACAATGAGAGACAGATGACATTGAGAGACAGATGACATTGAGAGACAGATGACAATGACAGACAGATGACATTGGGAGACAGATGACATTGAGAGACAGATGACATTGACAGACAGATGACATTGAGAGACAGATGACAATGAGAGACAGATGACATTGAGAGACAGATGGCATTGAGAGACAGATGACATTGGGAGACAGATGACAATGGTCCTTATAATGTTTATACAGGTCATTATTCAATTCAATTCATTTTATCCAATGTCTGCTGGTAGATTCTATACACAATCAAATAAAATAATAACAGAACACTCTATCTCTACATTAAACTTTCAACTCATTGGTCTTTATCAAGTGAAAACAAATACAATGAAGATGGACTCTTTACAATATTCAAAATAAAAACTTTTGTATTATGAAATATTTATTTATGCATGTTCAAATGTCTTAGCATTCAAAATTTTTCTTTTCAGGAAATAAAACTCAAGATATCTGTAGCTAGTTTTTAAGAAAATATAGGTTCAAAAGATTTCAGCAATTCTGTTGAGGGGCTATTAAAAGTGGTTGAAGAAATATGAAGAGGATTATCTTTATCTAGTAAAGAAAATTCATTTATGATTTCACTATTACCTAAGACCATATCATTACTTCCATTAGTCATATTCTCTTGTAAATATCTTATTACATCCAAATTTTTAAGTTGTTCAAAAGCTAAATTTTCCCAACCCATACTATGGGCACTCCTATTCAAAGGACTCGGGTGACACATGCATGCTATTTGAACATTCCCTAATTCTTTGTTATATCTCTTTAAAACACTTTTAACTCGCGACTCTACAAATCTTCCTAAACAAATGATTATTTTCACTCTTAAGACAGAAATAATCTCCACTAAAGCATCATCACAAACTTCATTTAACTTTTTCCGCATTTCAAGTGTAAGTTCTGGTTGAGTGATATTTTTTCCGCTTGAATTCATAAACGACATTGGACAAAGATTATGTACAAAACAATGTCTGAAGAAATTCTCTGGTTGTCCACAAAGCTTTTGGAAAAGTCCCCAAAATCTCTTTCCACTGATCTGCAAAATAGGAAGAAAAAACGAACACATGGTCTACGATATCTTGGAAATAGACAAATTTGGAAATTCCATAGTTGAAAGGTCAGAATTATACTATTATCCACTGGATGATTTTGATGCTCTCATATTTTATAGTTTAACTTTAGTGTGGTGGATGCCTTTATATATGTCTGGATAATTTGCTATAATCTACCAAGCGCATCATAATTTAAAGTTCTTACAAAACAACAAATGTAAAGTAACCATGATACCTCCGCTCTGCCACAAGCTAATCCACATACTGGTCTCTTGGGATGTTCATGAAGAGGTTTATATACTCTCCCTTGTATCCTGAGCCAATCCCTTACTACAGAAGCCTCTCCAAATGGAACCTACAATGTACATGTAAGATACAATGGGAAAGTGTGAATGGCATTGTTAACCTTACTAGGAATCATGTACTTGACATGGGACTTCTGAGGACTTATTTTGACTTAACCAGAAGTTCAGCCTGGTTATTGGGGTTTTTCAATTAACAATTAAAAGTTCAAATGTGCCTGCCTTTTTCTAATTCAATTGTTCCCCCAATTTAAATACATAAAATTCAAAATTAATACATGTAGAAATTTGTTATAAAGATCAGCTAATCAAACTTTTTTAAATATTCTACTGGAAGCAGAGGGATGAGGTACTACATGTACGTATTGTGTCAATCAGTTCAAAGTGTTTTAAAAATAGGTGATGATATGTCCAGGTATTGAATTTAAAACATTTTTTTGTGAAACTTTTACCAAGAAGTCAGACTAAACTTAAATTTAATTTTAGTCTGATTTCTTGGCAAAAGTAAAATTAATATAAGTATATAAAAAAATAGTTCAACAGATACAGATTGATTGATTGATTGAATACTGTTTTACATCACTCCACGGTTATTTCATGTATATGGTGATGGCATCTGCCTGATGCATTGCATACAAATTTAGACCTTTGCAACAGACCCATCCGAAGCAGTGAGGGATCTGTTACGTGCCATGCCTACCATGACATGGGACCTCAGCTTTTACTGACTCTCATCCAAAAGACAAGAGCATCAGTGCGCCCAGGGTGGGAGTCCAACCCAGCACCTAAGATCCATTAGGCCACACCAGCTTTCAACAGAGTACAGTCTGTATGAAAGAATATAAAGGATGCCATCAAAAATACTTTAGATAGAGTTAAGTTATTCGACAGAAAATGTCACTCTGATTAAAACCAGAAATTTCTCTCCTGTTTCTGTTATATATCATGGTACTGCAATAATAATAACACTAACAGAAATGTGAGGTTAACTGAAGTCTGGTTAAATTAGACTTGGAAAATGTATCCTGAAGACCACATGTGATAAGTTTATCAGATATATGAAAATAAAACTCACCCCATTTTGTGCCATTCCAAATGGGCCAGGATTCATTCCAAGAAATAGAACATGTTTGTCCTTCGAATTGCAGTATTTTTGTAGAAAATGCATGTGTGTTTCAAATGCATAGACCAATGGATTATAAGCATGAGTGACTGGCTCACTTAGTATTATGTCTGCCAGCCTACGACATTGTTTTTGTTCGACTTCCAAGAAATTCTTCATTGTGTCACTCATAAGATCTGATACCTTGTAATTATAAATAGTAACTGCTACATCTATATCTGCTGGTAAAGATGTCTGATCAATTAAATACCACTCATTTGCTGTCTTTCGGGAAACACCTCCTGTTGATTTGCTTGAAATAAAAACACAAGAGTTATCTCCACCTGGATTATTTCCATTGCTATTAGAAGAGTTATCTTTCTTTATGAAAGATCTTTTCACAATATCTTCAGGAGTGATATCATCTTGCTTTCGCTTTAACACAGAGAAATCAGAAATATTTTGGTAAAACATTCCTTGTGATAGCTGATTTGTCATATGAGTGGAAGTCACATAACTTCTTGGATAAAAAGTTCTTGATGAATAGTTCAGACTTGATGGGTACTGATCAAATGTATCTGAATTATCAGCTCCAGCATTATATGAGCTTACTGAACTCCCTGGAACAGGAGCAAAGTGAAATTGACTCAACACATTTGTAGAGACAGAAGATTTCTCTTTCCCTGATGCATACACAAAATGTCTTGGACACTGTACCTCCAACTTTTGTTTGAAAGACAATGCTGGAAGCCTTTCCAAGGAGAGTGGGCAGGGATTACTAAAGTTCATGTAATTTGTTCTTGATTGATAATTATCAGATTTCTCACCACCCTGACACATACTGTTAAAATGCTGAAGATGTTCAGGACTGGACAAATCCGGTTTAGACGAATCCTGAACAAAACTAGCATATGAAAAGCTTTCTTGTTCTGTAAATATTCCTTGCTGACCTTCTGAATCAGCTTGTTGTGACAATAAATTCTGTGAATAAAGGCTGTATATATGATCATTTGGTACTTCCATCACTAAATTATGTCCTTACTTATACAGCCCAGAAGAATAAGATTAGTCCCAAAGGTGGTCCTAAAATGTGTACCTTCAGTCTTCAAACATTAGGAATAAATTTGAAGTTTTCCAGATAGTTTCCTGATAAGCTTGTAGTTAAGAGCTATGTTCTGAATTTATAAGATTCTGTAGGTCTTTATTTTTCCCTAGGTCTCATACAGCTTCTATGATCTTCACATATCCGAAGAGAGTAAATCATGTACCTTTGCTGTCTGTGTTGCTCTTGATGACCTTTTCCATATAATACTGCTCAATCTAGGTATGTAAGTAAAGAAATATATAATCAATCATAGCAGAAAAGAAAAAAAACATCATATATCCATTTTTTTTCAATTATTTCTGTTCAATATTTGGTATTTTATGTCCATACTTTAATATTACTGGTACAATTACTGTATTCTGTGAAGATGATCATCCATTTCCAACATTGAACTTGGACCGATTATCTACAATTTTTCCTAATGTGGTATTAGAATATTACATAATAATTTTCCCATACATGTATTTACTAACATGTAGGACAATGTCTGTTAATGTCTGTTTAGAAATATTAACAGAATAACAGTCAACTAATTGCATGTCTGTTAATGTCAAAGGAATAACAATTAACTAAATTCTAAGATAAAAGGGAGATATATATATATATATATATATATATATATATATATATATATATATATAAATATATATATATATATATATATATATATATATATATATATATATATATATATATATATATAATAACATAAAATTTCTACAACAAACATTTACATTGCTCTCGATTCTGACTACTAATTTAAGGGAATACATGTAAGTCACTTTTAAGTGTAACAGTGTACAAATTAAAGTAACTGGCATTATTGGGTCTTTTCGTTATGCAGAGTTATTTCCCATATGAGCAGGTATCTGACATCAAACCCTTGTGACGTCATACAATTTCTATATCATTTCCCGTAATTTTACAACAGTTTCCATAGAACTGGTTGACATCACAATGGTTTGACATCAGATACCCTGCTCATATGGGAAATAACTCTGTATAATGAAAAGACTGAATATGTCACTGTGGTACCCACAACAACGCACTTTGGTGGAGATTCATCTGAAAATCAGGTGGTCAGGAGGTGTTAGCATCTCCTGTCTGGGTAGCCGCATTCACCAAAAATTCCCAAAACATGCTACATATACTGTCCACTCAGAGATACTTCAAAGTTCAAACACTGCTCACATTTGGAAAGAAAAAAATGATGCATTGGAATCATATTGGGAAAATCCTAAAAATTATTGGAGAATTTCAATTTGATGGTTCTGAGTAATAAATATGAGTAATAACAGCATGAATTATTTAATTGTTATCAACCCACCCACCCCCAAACACCCATGCACATTTACACATGCATGTTAAAATCAAACTATGAGTTCTGTATTCAAAATTCATAGTTGAATATTCAAAAGGATTAATGTACAGTGCTTCATGGCCATTTCTAATTACATATTAAAGTTTCATTTCACGATTTCAAAAATATAATCAGCCGTGACTATTAACAAGTTTTGACTCATTTTCACCTGTTCTGACGTCTACCATTTTGGACAAGTCACATGACGAAAAACGGGAGCATTCATTAATTGACGTTGTACATTATTTTATTTTCTCTCTTACCTTCACACATACAAAGAACAAATTTTGATTCCTATTTGAATTTAATGATATCTATTAATTGCAGTTCATAGAATAGGTTCAGAGCACACGTCTATTATGTTAAAAATCCTTTAGTGATGTATTTTAATAATTGCTCCTTACCGGAAGTGCTTATTTATATTTGTAAATAGAAAGGAACGATTCAACGAAAAGAAAGTTGCTAGAAACTTGTATATTGTTGGTAAATTGAGAGTCAAAATGAATCGTCTGTTCGGTAAATCAAAAGACAAACAACCACCACCCAATCTTCAAGATTGCGTCAATAATGTAAGTAAATTCAAACTTGAGAACAACGGAAGATACAGTACTGAAATCTAGATCTAGATTCTATGTTTCTAGCCTACTGATTCGAACATTTTTATATAAAACTGTAAAAAATAATTAATGCGTAAAATCACATGGTCATACTAACAATGTGCCTTACTTTACTGATTTTTGAGTTTGGATGCTGACGTTATCTTGGCCAGCATTTATGAGCTCGATGACAATGCATTTGTATCCTGTTGAATATTGCAATTTACCTGTCTCCAATTTTACATGATGTAAGGCAATATTTGACAGTTGATATTTTGCCGTCTAAACTTGTGTCAACTTATTGTAACGTTACAATAAAAGCAATAATATCATAATGAAAATCCTGGTAAAAAGTGGTTTGTCGTGCATTAGGCCTCGATTTTCCATTATGCAAAATTTGACGAAGTTATATTCATATCAACCAGAATGGTCACAATGGGACAATTTCACTGTACAATGTACGTATCCGTTTTGAGTTTTACATATTGCAGTATTCTTTTATGACTAGAGGTGCAAGAAATTCCAAATGCATGATCAATGGTTATATGACATTGACATCACTGCCTTTGTTGGTAGCTAGCACTCCTTACCTAGAAATCATTTACTATGGTATCTAGTGACGTGCAAGTGTAGAGGTCATGGAGACGACCACTCTGCTTGTAGCCTCTAGTGAAGTCCATGTCTTATAGCCACTGAGATGACCACTTACAATAACCTGTGGTACATGTATTTAACAAAGTTCAAGTCTGGTAGTCATGGAGACAACCTATCTGTCTGTAGCCTCTAGTGAAGTCTGTGTCTTATTGTCACTGAGATGAACACTTACAGTAAGCTGTAGTATTTAACGAAGTCCATGTCTGGTACTCATGGAGAGAGCCATTCTGACACAGGGACTAAAATTAACTGTTTTGACATGGTAGCCACGTGGGCTCCTAGATTTCAAAAATTAGGATCCCGGAGTTGTGTTTGGTAGCACGTAAATAAATGCAGACTTTCGTAACTTTTCAAACTAAAAAATTTATTCAATTCCTCAGATATAAAATTTATATATTTATTTAAATTTAATTCCAATTACTTTAAACTTTAACACTTTTATATTTCTTTTTTCAATTTCAAAAAATACACTCAGTCACATCAATTTCATCCTCTGACACCTCTGAATCTTGAGCCCTCCGCAACTTCAAACACTTGACAGACGATGATCATGTAAGCATCTGAAGAATATTGATGTGCTGAAACGACTCAAAATATGATTGTACTATCAGTGAAACAGCAATAAAGGTTTACTAACACTCAAGAATTTTTAGATGCTACTTGGGCAATCAATTAGGAGGATTTCAGGGGCCCCGAAGCAAAAGTGGTCGTCTCGGGCGACCACTAATTTTAGTCCCTGTGACAGTAGTATCTAGTATATATTGTAGTAGTCTGAGAATGCTAGATTAACGTTATCTTTGTCTACAACTACAAGGTTTGCTGTGCTTAAACGTTAAGGATATTGATCGGTCAGAACTTAATACTATTATTCTCCTAAATGTACTCTTACTGTGTTATATTCTATAACTCAACCCAGATTGATAGTCGAGGGGAGTCTATGGACAAAAAGATTGCTAGACTCGATGCTGAATTAAAGAAGTATAAAGATCAGATGAAAAAGATGAGAGATGGACCGGCAAAGGTGAGCTGTACTTCAAGATATATAAAAACTGATGTGTGGATAAACAGTATGTATATAAAAATGTAGTATCAATGCTGCTATCACCACAACAGTAGACAAGAGAGTGCAAACAAAGGCCTTGTGTCATGATGTGTTTTTACATGTAAAAGATATCTCACTGCTTCAAATGTGTCCGAATCACAGATTAAGATTCTGAAGTTAGATGTACCATAATTACCTGTGTATAATGCACACTTTTTGATGGGAATTGTGTAAGCAATTCCTTAGTCGTCACCTTGCTATCGCAGTGGAATTCGAGGTACACTGAGATCTTCCTCATGTACAAATAGTGCATCAATTCAATATATTATTATAGAAAAAGAATATCTGGTTAATATAGGATAATTCTGATAAGACAAAATACGGATGCATCATTATTACAACAAGAAACATGCGTAGTATTCATGTGCTGGTTTGTTGTTGATATGTAATATTACTAAGAATAGCCAGTTATTTATAGATGTCGTCAGAACCAAAATGACTACAGTACTGTCCAGATTTTGTGATATTTATTTTTCCACTGCTCACTGTAACCTTTATCCAGGCATAAATTTAGATAGTATATTCAACAGATAACACAATGATTTTATAGAAATTAACAAAGATACAAACCACTGTGTTTTGTGAATCTTATCTTAATACCAGGACTAATTAAGTATATAGCAATAACTATCAATCTCCATTGAAATTGTATCAAGAGTTCTATCCTTTTATTCATTTTTGTTTTCAGAACACCGTAAAACAGAAAGCCATGCGAGTACTCAAGCAGAAGAAAATGTATGTTTTTATGATTATGCAACAGTTGTTTTTCAGTTGTACAATTTCTATAAAAATCTATGTCTATGATAATAAATGTTAATTTACATAATGGAATTTTTTTTTAAGTTTCATAGAAAAAGAAAAACAAAAGTATTTGATTAAGACTGTTGATTGAGAGGATTTGTATCATGTCATCCATCATGGATTCTATAGTGAAATAAATGTATATCCAGGAAGCTTGAAGTCTGCTTTGATCTCCAAGTTGGAGGACTGTACCTGCCAAAGGTTGTTGGTTGTCTCCGGTTTCTCTGATTTCCTCCACCACCATCAGAAACCAACCACCAGGGCTGAAATATCCTGATTTGGCATTGAACCACAAAGTTTGAAAAAGAAAACTTCAGTATAAAAAGCAGTGTGCTTCTGCTTTAGAAATATCCCTGGAGTATAAATAATTCTCCTTACAATATTTGAATATAAATTCAATTTCTTATGTTATTAACTTGTCTTCTATAGGTATGAGAACCAACGTGAAAACTTAAGTCAGCAATCGTTTAATATTGATCAACAAAATTACGCTATTCAGTCACTAAAAGATACAAAAACAACAGTGAGTAAAAGCTACCTGCCAGTCCTCTCCTTGCATGCACCACTGCAGCTGATCACCTTCCTATATTATAAGCTGTATATTATAGGACAGTATGTTATGTACTGTAAACATTTATTTATTGTTTACAGAGATTTGTCCGAAGTAAAAGGTGAAACCTTGTATACACTTTTTTTTTATTTTTTTTTTTTTATTATTCACAATACATGTATCACAAATTATTGTGTGTTATTTTGTGGCATTAATTTCAGTACCTCAAAATATTCACAACTCAATTCATAAGAATCAGTATATTTAACTTCAGGACAATAAAAATGAAAATATGTAATGGAAAAAAAAAGAAAAGAAATAAATAGAATTTAGAACTGGAAAGGCAAATCAAGAGACGATTTTTAATTTCACTATAGAAAAGTATATTGACAAATCGGCTGTTTACAGTATCTAAATGAAGTTTGTTTTGTTTAACTAGAGAAAGCTGTAAATGGAGAGGAACAGGAGGCTTTGTTTACAAAGTATCTTTGTAAACCTACTTTTTTTTAATTTTATTATGCCACACATTGAAAGATATTGTCATACTTGATGGCTAAAGTTCATTTTTCGTTCTTGGAAGCTTCAAAAGAGATGATCATTAGTTTACCTCTGGATTTCAGCATGATTTAACAATTTTTGTATTACTGGTACCTCAGTAAATTCATTTAACATAATTATGAAATTTTATTTTTATTAAATCATACAGATATTTCATATAAGACCTAGATTTTTTTTCATATTTCATCTTCTTATTCAGAAGTAACTAAAGATAGTTTTCCATCATTCCCAGAATTTATTTTTAACTTTAAAGTCAAGTCTTTCTTGCCGTTGTGGGATACTTTTGTGCACATTATGCATATTATGTCATCATCAACTATGACATTCTGTTTTTCATGTGTGACTGATGTACTTTATCTTTTGTTATGCAGTAGGGTCAGGCATGTTCTATTGTCTTGGAATGTTGTGTACTTCACAGGTATGAAAATCAAAGGGAAAATTTATCCCAACAGTCTTTCAATATAGAGCAGCAGAATTATAATATTCAATCCCTGAAGGACACTAAAATTACAGTAAGTCAGGAAACTGGTATCTCTGTTACAGAAATTTAACACCTGGCCTGGTAGAATGGTAAGCCAGTCTGAGCGGTGATTTGAAGGTCACAAGGTCAAACCCAGGGCCATTTTAGTTATATCTGATAAATGAGTCATAAAACCCCCTGTATCAAAAACGACATATTGCATCACCAAATTGCTTGTAAATTTTACTGTGTGCCAATGGTCATGTTAGATATGTTGGTTACCTAAAGGTACCAGTACAGCCAAAGCCTGTGCAGCTATGTGAAAAGTAAATGCTTCACCTTGTCAAGTTGCCCATAGCAAACCTTCTCAGGAATAGATGAGAGTTTAAACCGTACTCGGGTGATACAGTCATTATACAGATGTTATGTTCTTGAAAACAACTCACAAGTCTTTTAATATAGAGAGGCCTTTATTTATTAGAAAAAGAAAGAAGTGTGCAGCTTGGGTTTTTTGAGGAAATACAGAAAACAGTGAGAAAATTGCACAAAACACTGAGAATTCAGCTGTAAATTAACCTATTCTTAGTACAGACTTTTGAATACAATCACAGTGTTTTGTGCAATTTCTGAATATGCACTTGGATTAGGCCCTTAGTTTTTGAGAAAAAAATCCACAAAACACCCGGAAATACTGGATTACATGTTAAATGTAATAAGTTTATAGAAAAAATAATTAAAATATTTTTTTTTTTTTAATGTAGATGAATATCAGGGCTTTGCTAGACGCTTATGAAATATGTTAAAATATTTGAAAATAAACATTTGAAGCCATCTTTGAAACACCAAATGAAAAAGTTTACTTAAAAAGATAATATTATACGACACATATAAATGATAGGCATGTACATAGTAAAGAATTTATAAGGATTTTATTTCATTTGTAACGCTCACTTTCATTGGTTAGAGCAAACAAAGGAATAGATATCTAACCTGGTTTGACCTGTAACGCATGTCATGAAGAAGTTAGCGTTCTGACAACATTCTGTGAAAATGTTATCAGTTGATGAATTTTTAAGCACAAAACTGAACAACAAACACATAAAAGAACTAAGTGCTGGTATATTGACTGAATTTAATCCAGTATATTTGTTTACTAATAAGGATAGTTTGGAAATTTAAGATGATAATTCTGTTTATGGCATTACATACTTCATCTGCTAAACAATCCAATATTTCTGTAATGTTGTTTTCTGTGTTTATAGTATACATGCATACATCTACCTATTTTTTAAATCAAATGATGAGGATTTGGATCATGATAGGTCAGATATTTGTAGGATATGTTCAACCATTATGAAAGCATATTTATTAACTACCAGGAATAGAAAATATAATTTAACCCTATAGTACCAGTATTCATGGCTTATAAATGCATGTTTAACCAGTATTATCACATAGAAATTAATACTTTCATATTCATACAGATTTTAGATATTATACCTTATATTCAGATTTTTTTCTTTGAACATGCAGATACCATATTTCAGTCATCACATCAGCTTTACTTACATAATGTCACATTTCTCGATAAGATAATTCAAAATTTTTTCATTCAGGAAAACATCGTTTTTCCTGTCATTTATAACTTGTATCTTGGTGCAAGAAATTGTAATCATCTTTGCTGAACTTTTATCAATGGAGTATATTTTGTATATTTTAACATATATAATAGATTTAAAAGCATACATGGATAATAATCATAGTGTTAGATTCCTAATACTTCTGAAGTACATGTTGAAATAAAATTAGTTCATTCTTAATATCGGTTTATTCATAAACATTTGATCCCTATGTCAATCATTGCAAAATCATTATATGAACAACTTAACATTGAAATATATTTTATTCAAATAAAAAGAACAAAAACATCAATTGAATCACAAACTGCGTTAAGAATAGAAACTTGCTGAGATTATTACTAAAGAAGTTATGAAGGGAAGTTTTTTGAAAATATTATAAAAGGAATGATGGATATTGAATATGAATAATCATATAAAACAGATGCATGATAGTGTTGTGTAATAGTGGATTAATAATGTGTTTTTAATATCCAGGTTGATGCCATGAAAGTTGGAGTCAAAGAATTCAAGAAGGCTTACAAACATGTCAATATTGATAAGATAGAGGTAAGAGACAAGAATGTCTAGTGATGTAAACTCTGCTTTGCCATGATAGTAATACTGCACGAGCTATGAATAAAGAATTTAAAAGGGGCTTCAGGTATCCTAGGTAACTTGCGGCATCCTAGTATTGGAAGTGTGACTAGCACATTGGCCAAATGGGTATTAGCCAAACTTCTCAGCCATTTTTGGTGCATAATCTGTATTTTTACTAGTAAATATGTGACCAAAAAGGGGGGGGGGGGACCTGGTTAAGATTATAGATTGCAGTGAAGGTGTCCTTGGTAGGATACCCAGGTGACACCACTATGAGTATGATTAAGAGGTTGGTAACCTCCTATTGTGTTACAATATTGCTGAAAAATTCGCAATATAATTAGAATCATCTGTTTGGGTTACTGGTGGTAGGGTATGTAGTAAATGGAAGCTGAACAGATGATTTAAATTAGAATGCAAAAGTTGATGGATGAAAAGTAGAATTTAGTTACAAAACCATTATGTGTGCAGACCAATGAAAAGGCTTATGTTGGATTTATGAGTCATGGGAATGGAAGAGGTTAGCTAGTATCAGTGAAATTTCTATCTCTAGCTTCTTAGAAGAAAGTGGAGATCTCATAAAGAACCTCTTCCCTGATTATGTTATATCACATTTATCAACAATTCACTACAGTCATTGTACTTCCCAGGAACAATTTTTCACATTTTGTCATTACTGATCACGATTTAAGGCCAATTAAAATTAATTGGTAGATTTTCATTCCCTTCCGCCCCTAAAAAATCGACCCGCCCCAGAATTATTTATTTTTCAAACAAATCCAGCGCATCTGAATTCCGGTATTTTACTTCAGGTCCACATCTGATACACGTTTCAGTTTATATACATATTGCCATTTCCGGTAGTTGACGATGGTTTTCGCTGTCAAGAGAGTTGTTGCTGGTATAACCGATAAGAAAAACTGGTTTACTTAGAATTTTAACGATTCAAAGACAATATTTAAAAAAAATTATAAAAAATAAATTCCACCCACCCGCCCATATATTTTCACGAGGTTGGATGAAAATCTACTTATTAAGTTTAATTGGCCTAATTGACAATACAACAATTAAGAAACTATTACTGTAATGTGAAATTTTCGATTTTTACGACAGCTCGATTCTAAAATACATGCATTACTGTTATATCAATTTTTTTCAAAATGATGATAATTTCCCCAGTTTAGAGGGATCTTGGCTCTGTCCCTATGCTGTGACACTCCTGTTTCAACAATGATTAGATGAGATTTTAATTCTCATTTTTAACACAGGATATGCAAGATGAACTTGAGGATTTGACAGAACAAGCAAATGAGATACAGGAAGTGATGGGGAGAAGTTATGGTATGCCAGAAGTAGATGATGATGAGTTGGAGGCAGAACTTGATGCATTAGGTATGTGTATTACAATTCTATTTCACATCTTTCTTATACTATATTATTCTTATTACTTAAACTCATTATTTCATGTTTCTTTGGCTAAAATATGACTTGACGAAACACCATTTCATTTTACCTTTAGACAAATTATTGTGTGATGACATCATCTGAGGTCAGAAAAGTCTCTAACAGTCAATGATTTTGTTTCTGGTATCAAATATTACAATAGAAAAATTCTCAATTCCCCATTTTTTTTCACAAGAACATAGAAGTTAACAGTTAATTGTAGTTTAGAGAGGTCTGATTAATGGTTGCTGAATACTAGAACTGCTTTTCCAGGTGATGATCTAGCCCTTGATGAAGATTCCTCGTACCTTGATGATGTGACGCTGCCATCTGTAGATACTAAGGAACCAGGAGCTGATAGTATGAGGGTATGTTATCTTACAGTCTATTCTCAATAATACAAATATGAAGGGCCCATGTAAAACAGTTCAGGCTAAGTAGAGTTTGAATGAAGGATATATATCGTTATATGTATATATTTATATATAGAAATAGAACAGTTTGAGCTAACAGGATTCTGCCTGATGCAGTGCACTGAAATTTAGACCTATCCAAAGCAGTGAGGGATGTTCTATGTGCATTGTCTATCATCAAAGGGGACTTTGGGTTTTAGTGTCTGGTCTAAAAGACAAGCCTGGGTTTAAACCGGGGACCACTCGGTCAAAATACAAGCACCTTACTACTTGCTCTATTGATTTTGATTGACATTTAAGTCATACGGAGAACAAAGAAATGAATTATGCTATTATAGTTGTGAATAGAATGAAAATAATGTATGTTTAGGTTGAGAAAGTTGAACTGAAGCAACAAGACTTCAATAAAGTTTGAAAGGGGATTTCAGAAATTATTTTAGCAAACTGAAAATTGAAATTATCTGCACTTTCATAAACTAGCTTAATAATGAATTATTTCTCATCAAAATCTCCTTGTCTAATAAAGCGGTTATTTTTTTCTCTGTATCTTCAGGACAACGTACCCGTTGATGAGTTTGGCTTACCCCAGATTCCACAAACAGCAAAGTAACCATAGAGACTGTGATCACATATATCTTCATCTCTCATTTCTCATTGACATCACAATCTATGATAAGAGTGTGAATGTTAGTCATACAGATTAAAGTTTTATTTACGTAACATGTCATAATGTTTAGCAAGTTAGATCTTACTTACAAGGTTTTATAAAGAATGATATTCTATATTAAAAAAAAGACTTTGGCCTGCTCATTGTCAGTGTAAGAGAGATAACTCTCTTTAATTAATAATAGGTTTATAAAAGCATTTCATTTTACATAGAGATGTTCAACATTTATCTATAGGAATGAATTTAATTTCTTTGACATTTTTATCCTATCAGCTGTAGAATACAAGGACAAGTTGGTAAACATGCTACTGTATGTGTACTTATTTCTGTGTGATTTCAACAGAGTTAGTACTGCAGTACTTGGTGTACTAATGTCAGGGTGATTTTAGCAGAGTTGGTGCTGTAGCACATTTGCTTATTTATAACCTCTGTAACATGAAAAAAAGATAAAGGACAGAAACAAATCATGAGAATTCATGACTGTAGTCATATATGTGTAAGAAGTCACAGGTTATTATAATAAAAGATGGTTGCCTTAAAGTGCTATTAGAATGTTCACAGTTTATCTGTTTAATGTGCGTATCTACATGCACTAGTTGCTGACACAGATTTATTCTTCTGTGTTACTCCAGTCACAAGATATATACAATAATAAATGAACAACTTGATGGGTTTTTTCAATCATTAATCTCTGTAATACATAATGTCAGAATATGTGCAGATGCTACTTTTCCCAGGGTTTTCATCACAACATTAATGTTCGTATTGTGACATCACAGTAAAATGACATTAAAAGTTGTACAAGTTGAACAGGAAGCCATTTGAAGTAGAAAAATAGTTATTTTTATGAATTTTATTGTAATTCAGTTAGGATTTATGAAAATTTAAAATCCCCCAGCATCTTAGTAGCATTTCGATATAAGTACACATGCACTACATGTTTATACAAAATAATTTATCCCTGTCTTGTTACATGTACATTTCTTTTTCATTATTCATATCAAGATGACAAATGGCCTTGTACTCTTTATATATCTATGATATTTTTTTCACTGCATGCCTCTGAAAACATTTCATTATGTGAGTAAGAATGCATTCAAGTTATGTTCTGTTTTTGTCTTTTAGATATTTTGTCAGTGTTATACATGCTATATAGAATTACTTCTGATTATAAAGAAATTTTATTTCATTTAGTTTATGTTATTTGTGAATCTTTGGTACATCTCACTTGTAAGAAGTAGTATATTGCTGATTTTGTCATATGTTCATGCATTTTATATGTATAAACTAAGATTAAATTATCGTAAATATGTATTCATTGTATTTCCTTTATACAAATTGAATTTTGTTATGATTAGAAGGAGGTAGTACTGTGAAGTACTTTATTTTTGTGTGCTCGTATTCACATGGTTTAGCGAGAAATACAAATTTGTGAGTAAAATAATTTTGTGGTTGCCACCTCTAAAAAATAGATGAATTTCTACTCGCACGAATTCCACAGTTCTTCCATTAAAGTGAAGGACTGTATGTGTGGCATCATCTCGCCATGAATTTGACATTGGTGTTTAGGAGATGGAGTAATTACAGAATAATTACTGATTTGGATTAGGTATTAATTATATAATTGTCCTGATTAATTCATTTCACCATTCCATTACCTTGGCTAGGGTCAGTCTTTACTTTAGTTAACAATAACTTACTAGTACTGAATATTCACAACATGCACACTGGTATTTGGATTAGCATGCATGCCCTCTCATGGCAGGTTGCTGTATGTAAGTTTAACTTGTGACTACAATAAATTTTCTTTTAAGTTTAAATAACTCATGGAATGTAAATGCATAGGTTTTTACTTCTTGCCTCCAGCACAGAAACTGGGTTTTGATAAAATTATTTATAAATTATACTGACAAACTTTTCTAAAACAACAATTTGAAATTACTTAATGTTTGGAGTACACTATACAATATCCTTTATATTAATGACATGGAAAATCAAGTTTGATGAAGGGAAGACCTTGTTGTAATATTTGGTTCTTCGTTTTAGTTTTTAGTTTTTACATGGGTTAATATTGAAAATAAGGTAACAAGTTGATGCTATGTCACTGTGAAGCTTGAAAATCCTCGATACTCTTCTCAGTGTTGAGTAACAAGTTGATGCTATGTCACTGTGATACTTGAAAATCCTCGATTCTCTTCCCAGTGTTAAGTAACAAGTTGATGCTATGTCACTGTGAAGCTTGAAAATCCTCAATACTCTTCTCAGTGTTAAGTAACAAGTTGATGCTATGTCACTGTGAAGCTTGAAAATCCTCAATACTCTTCTCAGTGTTAAGTAACAAGTTGATGCTCTGTCACTGCGACGCTTGAAAATCCTCAATACTCTTCCCAGTGTTAAGTAACAAGTTGATGCTATGTCACTGCGACGCTTGAAAATCCTCGATACTCTTCTCAGTGTTAAGTAGCAAATTGAGGCTATGTCACTGTGACGCTTGAAAATCCTCGATACTCGTCTCAGTGTTAAGTAACAAGTTGATGCTATGTCACTGTTACGCTTGAAAATCCTCAATACTCTTCCCAGTGTTAAGTAACAAGTTGATGCTATGTCACTGTGACGCTTGAAAATCCTCAATACTCTTCCCAGTGTTAAGTAACAAGTTGATGCTATGTCACTGTGACGCTTGAAAATCCTCGATACTCTTCCCATTGTTAAGTACCTAGTTGAGTCTATGTCACTGTGACGCTTGCATCAATGTTGAATATCATGGATTCATGAAAATCAGAGATAGGACCAGATGCTCTTAAGAAATAAGCATCTCCTGTCTGGCTGGCTACACCTGCAACAATGCCCCAAAACACATTGATACATTGAAACGAATGTAAATGTGCACAATACATGATAATGGGAAATGCCACAGCTACACAGCATTGGGACGAATATAATGAAGCCGAAGTCAAATCCTTCACTGTGGACATTTAAGAGCTGCACACTCTAAACCGGCTGATGATGAACCACAGGTCATAATGATTTCATATTTGGTATGCAACATTGTTATAAATGGTATGTGCTGTCAAATCCCATAATTAGGCCAAAATTTATAGAAAATAACATGAAAAATAATATAAGTTTTGAAATTTAATATTGATAATTTTAAGGTTACTGTCATTGGGAGTATACATGTATGATTTTGGCTTAAAGTCATGATATATATTTGTGATAAGTATGAAGCAGATGAATATTACTGTTATAGTTTTGTAGACCTACCATCAAGTTTTCGATCTGCAACTTTAACATTGGAAGTTTTATCTTGTGTCAAGGTCCATTTTTATATATACAGTGCAGCCTACGCGGATTACACATTTTCCGCTCTGTCGCCGTTGACAGTTAAAGTTTATAGTGGAAAATCACCGCAACCGTCGCGGTGATTTTTCGCGTCGATCCACCGCAATCCATCTCTCTTTCCATATCCGAGAGCCATGGCAAATGCCTCACCAAAGGCTTCACCTAGATGGACGTTTTGAACACACAGAATGTCCTCATAAACCAAGTTTCATATACATTATTCTGAAAACAAAGAACGGGTCAAAACATATATATGACTTGTTTTTAGAAAATATTCAACATAAATCAAAGCATGAAAATAAATGGAAATCTGTACTGGATCTAGACAATACATTTGATTTTAAAATATACTACAATCTTTTACACCATTGTACCAGAGATTCCAAATTAAAATGGTTTCAATATAGAATATTTTACAGAATTCTTGGTACAAATAAGATCCTTAATGATTGTAAGATCAAATCAAATAGTACATGTAGTTTGTGTGGGTCCAATACAGAAACAATAGAACATTTGTTTTTTCATTGCTACTATACACAGCAACTTTGGATACAACTAAAACAGTGGCTTGAACCACAGTATACATGTAATATAAACTTGAATTTTACTATCAATCATATTCTATTTGGAATTCCTGGTAAAAACAATAAAGCAATTAATACTGTTTTGTTATTAGTAAAATACTATATATTTACTAAGTCTAGACAAAATGTTCATCTCAGTTTTAATGAATTAAAACATAATATCTTAACATATTATAAAGCAGAAAAAATGTCATACGTTCTTAATATGAATCTGAAAGAATTCATCAATAAATGGAATGCTATTGAAAACATTATAACTAACATAAATTAAATTACATTATTATTTATTGAAATCTTTATAACTTATATCATGTATCTCTACTACATTTTCACCATATTAGTATAGGTTTCATAGTGCGTTACAGGTATACGTATGTTTAAGCACCTATATGTATGTATATTTGTACATGTATGTATGTGTATGTATATATATATATGTGTGTGTGTTTATATGTAGGTAATGGTATATGTGTATGTATATGTATATGTAGGTGTATGTGTATGCATACATGGATACAAAAATAAAACCTGTGTATGATGCGTATGTGCATTGGATTTACATTTAAGATATTTACCCAGTATTTATTATTGGTGCCTATCAAAACTGTACAAATGGATGGACATTATATGCTTAAACCACTTATTTTTGTAATGATATATATTTATATATATACAGTTATTTAAACATATCATGTTCTGTGAGTTGTGAGTGTAAGTTGTGAGTGCTGTGAATGTATTTTGTCTTATATATGTTGTGCTGTTATGTATGTTTATATTGAAAATAAAAAAAAAAAAAAAAAAAAAAAAAAAAAAAAAAAAAAAAATGCCCCAAAACACATTGAAACGAATGTAAATGTGCACAATACATGATAATGGGAAATGCCACAGCTACACAGCATTGGGACGAATATAATGAAGCCGAAGTCAAATCCTTCACTGTGGACATTTAAGAGCTGCACACTCTAAACCGGCTGATGATGAACCACAGGTCATAATGATTTCATATTTGGTATGCAACATTGTTATAAATGGTATGTGCTGTCAAATCCCATAATTAGGCCAAAATTTATAGAAAATAACATGAAAAATAATATAAGTTTTGAAATTTAATATTGATAATTTTAAGGTTACTGTCATTGGGAGTATACATGTATGATTTTGGCTTAAAGTCATGATATATATTTGTGATAAGTATGAAGCAGATGAATATTACTGTTATAGTTTTGTAGACCTACCATCAAGTTTTCGATCTGCAACTTTAACATTGGAAGTTTTATCTTGTGTCAAGGTCCATTTTTATATATACAGTGCAGCCTACGCGGATTACACATTTTCCGCTCTGTCGCCGTTGACAGTTAAAGTTTATAGTGGAAAATCACCGCAACCGTCGCGGTGATTTTTCGCGTCGATCCACCGCAATCCATTTCTCTTTCCATATCCGAGAGCCATGACAAATGCTCTGACCCGTACTTAATCATCGTGACCCATCGCAATCGTCGAGTCTGGTATTAAAATCGTCGCGACTCATTGCAGATACTAGACTTTATGTTACACTGAAATTTTAAAACGTCGATTATTGTAACCTTGTTTATAACATAGTTTGAAAATATCGATATTTTAAACTTTCAATTTAACACTTAATTGATATGCTATATCGTTATGTCTTTTATCGCCGTATGTCATGAAAATTGCATGTATAGCAATGTACTCATTTGCATTTTCGAATAAAAGCACATAAATAAGGGCACTTTTTAAATGGGAAACTTGCTTTTATATATATATTTTTTTAAAAAGTCCAATGTAACTTCCAAACGAATGCTATATAATCTGCATGCAGTTTACATTTTTATGTATTTAAAGAAAGTTGGTCTCATTGATTTGTTAATAACGAACACGTCTAATCAGGGACGTATATTAATCTAAAGATAGATATATACGT
Organism: Pteria penguin; assembly: GCA_035048485.1. Lineage (NCBI taxonomy): Eukaryota > Metazoa > Mollusca > Bivalvia > Pterioida > Pteriidae > Pteria > Pteria penguin. The sequence continues at coordinate 14,654,377 of CM068584.1, forward strand.
CCCTGGTCTAATCTATACAAAAATGTTTGGGAAAAATTATAAATTAACTGAACTGTCGACTTTTAGTTTTGTTTTCAAGCTATTTTATCGAAAACACTCCTCTATTGTTGGAAACCTCTTTCGTTGATATTAGTTTCGATTGGAGCTATGTCTGCCGATTAGGGAGCAACCATTTGATTTTTATGGGGGGCAGGAAGACTTTGCGAAAAAAAAGTCCGGCTCAAATTTTTGGGGGAAAAAAAATAATCTGGCCCGAAGGGCCGGCAAAAAATCCCCAAAACAATAAATAAAGAAAAAAATAATCCGTCTCTGAAATTGGGCAAAAAAAAATATTCAGGCCGGTGAAAGTCTTCCTGCCGCCGCCCCCCCCCCCCTAAAAATCAAATGGTTGCTCCCTTAGCGGATACTTCACCCTAACATATTTCGTTAGGCTGTTGCACTTGTTTGGAGAATTAGCGGAGATCACTTGCTGCACAGAAGGCCTCGCCATATAACACTTTGAGTGACTCATGTGCACATCGTATATGTACTGTTTCTTGGAGCAACAAGTCAAAATTTATCCAACGGATTCCAATTTCAATATACGGACATTCATCAAAATTAACATTTTATGTGTCATATTCATTACGTTTTGTTACATTATCTTTAATTTCAAAACATTTCCCAATAAGGACATCAATTGTAATTAATTCCAATATAATATTGGCAATTTTCTGCACTGTTGATATGACCAATCTCCAAAGCAGCGTTACGGTCCTTGCAATGTGTGGCTTGTAAAGGAACGACAACTCTGCTTTGAAGATTGTTGATATGACCTAAAGATTCTATTGATGTATTTTCTCCGTATATAACTTTCTCATACTTTCCATTTAGCTCGCATTTTATCACTGAATCTAGACTCATATCTAATGCAATCCATCATAAGAGAGATGCGAGACTCACATTTATATTGTAATGGAACTCATATCTTTACTTACGACAAAATGGTAATGACCTCTTGGGGATGCACGTCTTACGCCTATGTAACCCTATGTAAACCAGTATTCCTAAAAAGGGGGGAACAACTCCCCCCTCAAATCAATGAGAAATATACATCGAAAAGTATCCAATGTAGAACGCCATTGTCAGTCTGGATTTGTGCATGACCAGGCACCGAGATTATAAAAATTTTTCCATGCGCAACTCAAATCTCATGCTCATACTCTAAAACCATGCTCACAAATTTAGAAATATGAAAATAATAGCAATGTTTTGGATGCAAGTATTTAATGGCGAGGATTGTAAGAAATTTTATGATTCCTCTCACCCAACTGGAACACCTCGCCCTTTATTTACGCTTAAAGCTTTGAAGTGTCCTACCCCTCTTCTTTACTTAATTCAGATATGTTGCCAATTAATGTTAAACTACCACCCAATACCTGTGTGTAAAAACCACCAAGGGCTTTGCTTCCTAGAGCTCTGTCTAAACAACAGCCTTTTCACTTCGGAATAACCAGAGACATATATACACAGGTATATATATGTCTCTGGAATACACATGTGTAAATATGTCTCTGGAATGACATAGGCAATACTCAACGTACATTCGTCTCGCTGCGGGTACGGGTATTCTCCAACATGCAGTGACTTTGGCGATGAGGTAACATGCCCCCAAGTGTAATCACGTGACTTGACCGTACGGCCAAAAACTGCGAAAATCTTCATTCAAGAGTTGTAACAGTTCACTCCCGGGCCACGGCATCAATTTCAGTTTTGAGTTTAATAGTTATAGATACAGGTTATGTGATTGAGTTGTGATTTGCACCCTAAAAATTTGGAATGTTTATACAAATTGTCAGATATACGTACTACATGAAGTATATAAGTCTCTATACATATATATATATATATTTAGTAATGAACTTGTTCATATTATAGGAATTTGAGAACTTATACGTAAATAATATCTATGTATTTTCATGAAGCGGTGGCCCTGTATCTGCTTGTTGACGTCTGCCGATCGTTGCCGCTGTTTTCTATTTTTTTTTTCATCTTATGTTCCCCTTTATATTTTTCTCTACACCAAAAGAAAAATGGTAGTTTGTAAACGTGCTAGACTCTCCAGTGTTTTACCACTAGATCAGGACTCCTTCGGTTTAAATATAACACCTCGGGCGCTAAATAGTGAACAGGGTATTGTCATATTTAATCATAATGAATTAACAGGGTATTCAATTTCCTCCAGGAAAACGGAAGTTATTCCCAGGACAGCATCAAGCACCCTCAAGTCTGTATATGATTTTCTTGTATCAAAATCCATCTTTACTACATTTTCCCGGCTGAAATTATAATCAGGGACTTGTATAATTGTAATATCTAATATAAGTCCTTGATCAAACTGAACACAGGAACTATTTCTAGGAAACACCACGTGCGTGATAGACCATTAGGTATTACCACGGTCGGGTATTACCACGGTCTTCTACACGGCTGAAATAACGATTGACACTATGTCGCTGCATGACACATCAAACACAACAAATTTTCTAGGAAACACCAGAGATATATGTCTCTGGAAACACCACGCGCTTGATCAGACTCACTGGCTTAATAGACCATCGGGTATTACCACGGTCGGATATTACCACGGCCAAGGACTTATAAATAACTTCTTTATAAGTCCGTGCTTTTCAACGAAGGTCAGTTCATGTCCTTCGAATTTTTGTCCGATCATATTTTATCATAATGTTTTGAACAACCTCTTGTTACCTTTTGGAGTTTTTATACCTTCACATGCTTGTGAACCACTAGACTGGAGTTGCCTGTTCTTGCTTGCTATCGCTGCGCCAAGATCTAGACTTGGGAATAGAAAGGGACCCTAATAATCAATCTCCAAAGCAGAGCTACGGTCCTTGCACTCCCTTTAATCTCTGCCAACCACTGAAAGTAGTCCTTAGTCAGAAGGCAGAAAATATTGACTGTTTTGCGTTTTGGGGGAAAAATGTCATCGTATTCAATTTATCTGGGCAAAAATTAGACAATGAGGTGCAAATGATAGTGTTATTGACAAACTCTATTACATAAGTTCGCTGATTTGTACGCTGAGAAAATATAGTGCGGTATAAATTCGGGGTTTATTTCTTGTAGAAGCCCAATTAAAACTCAATGTAACATGGTAAATACTTTAAATTTAACTAATAAAGCCACTGAAGACCAAGTCATATCGTCTAGAGGCAAAACTCTGATTTTACAGGAATCTTGTACAATCTGAGACGTTGGCAGAGGTGTGTGTGGATTGTAAAGGAACGACAACTCTGCTTTGGAGATTGCCTAATAATACACAGACATAGACCATAGATTAGCCATGGACCACAAAACAATATATGCTTTACTTGGAAGTAGTATGCACGGGAAAATTGACTTTCCCAATAATAACCACCAATATGTGGATGACTTTTGCGATTCCTAGAATCTTACACGGTTGATTGATTGATTATTGTTCTACCTCACTCCACGATTATTTCACGTATATGATGACGGCATCTGCCTGATACATTGCATACAAATTTAGACCTTTGCAACGGACCCACCCGAAGCAGTGAGGGATTTTTAACGTGCCACGCCTACCGTGACACGGGACCTCGGTTTTGAATGTCTCACCCGAAAGACAGAACACCGGTGTGCCCAGGGCGGGAGTCGAACCCGGCACCTCTTGATCACGAGCCGAGCACCTTATCTACTAGGCCACACCGGCTTAATCTTACACGGCATTGAGCTGCTAAATTATAGGGAAAAGGACCTTGAGAATCTAGAAAAATTTCAAAGACAAACTCTCAGACAATTGCAGACCTTGCCTAATAGAACAGCAAACATTGCAATCACTTCACAAGTTGGTGTCTTACAAACAGGACAGATTAACCTACGCATCCTCAATACCGCAGACAAAAGCTTTATCTTTAAATTTACAAATAGACCATTTTATCTACATATGATAGATCACATTTGCTGATCCATAGGCAGGGTGGTGATCCACTTCTCTTTTTATATGCTGTTTAAATCACGATGAGTACCGTGCCTTGTGCTATACTTCGTATGCGTTAGAAGATAATTGTCCCATTTATATTTAGTATAAATAGACAAGTGCATAGTGTACTACAGCCAACCATGGCTAATAATCCAAATCGTATATTATAAAAAGGTTTCATTAGCAAGTAATTTAGTCAGAGTTACCTCCCGTTGTCGGCTATGTTTGTGGTCAAGTGTGATTTTTTGCCTCATATTGTTAATATTAACACTTATTTAGATATTTTTTACATTGTCTAATACCTCAAAATTTGCATAAGCATTGCAAAAACATAGGAATCATTCTTAGTTTGGAGAAATTACCTACATAATTTGGTTGATTTATGAACAAATATTCAGTTCTATACCTCAAAGATGGCGGACAACTTACCACAAGGGAAGTAACTCCAATAAAATTCTATGCTAATGAAACCTATCTATATATTTTCAATCCATTTGACTTACATTGCCCCATTGTTTCCCCATACTTAACCTGTACAAATTTCCATTGATTGATTCATTGATTATTGTTTTACCTCACTCCACGATTATTTCACACATATGGTGACGGCATCTGCTTGATGCCTTCTGAGACATATATACACATATATGTCTCTGATGCATTGCATACAAATTTAGACTTTTGCAACGGACCCACCCGAAGCAGTTAGGGAGATTTTTTTACGTGCCACGCCTACCGTGACACGGGACCTCGGTTTCCACTGTTTCATCCGAAAGACAGAACACCGGTGTGCCGACCCCGGGACCTCTCGATCACGGGCCGAGCACCTTATCCACTAGGCCACAAGGGATTGTAGAAGTTTCCACCACACTGCATAGTAACGGTAATGTACCTTTTACCCATAAATTAGACCTAATAATATTGTTGTATCATATTAAGTCAAACAGTTTTTAAGACAAACTATACATCTACATATACACTGCAGAGGCTTTAGTTTAGTACTATATATATGTTGAATTCAAGTAACGCAGTCTAATACCAAGACAAATTTCCCTATATGATTGTATATAACCATCTTGAGTAGCTAGTTATTTATTTATTTATTCATTCATTCATCTATCCACTTACTTATGGATAACCTACACACTGAATAAGATCTCTGCCCCCAAAACGGCTTTATCTAGCCATGCCATGGACAAACTGCCCCCACTTTAAAATTGCCCTCTACCTAGAATTACAAGATATGTGTCCCCTACACCTTATATATTTCCCAACTGCATTTGTAAGATCCATGAATAAATTGCGCTTACTGTGAAATTACCTTTTGTCTAGAGCTGGATGTCACGTATCCCCTACAAATAATAAATTCCCCTACAAATAATAATTTCCCCAACTGCACTTGTGAATATAGTTCCAAGACAGTGGCCTAGACGCAATGAGACTAGCTCCATCCCCACCATCAGCCCATTTAACTCAGTATTATTGCTCTTTATTTATGCAACTTGGGTGCTGATGACCCAAAACAATATAATTTTTTTTAGCACACGCTCCTTTTATACATTTTACTTTTGGGCCTTATTTTTAGTTTTATTAATTACTCATATGTGATATTTGGCCCTTGGTGTTTGGCCCTAATTATTCTGTTCTTACTATTGTACATATGATATGTTCTTAAAACCTGAAATAGATCTTCGTTTTACCCATTTGGGGTGCTCCTTAACCAGATCTAGAGGAGGAAGTTCCAAGCTGAAACTGAAACTGAACAGGTATTGCCAGTCTAGTGAACTACTTCCGAATGAAAACATTCTGTACACGTATTTATTCTGACATTGTAAATTTACGTTAAGGGATGCTATGTGAAATATATGCAATTTCAGCACCATATCAAAGTTAATAATGAAGAAATAAAGTGACCAAATGGATATGACTTTATGGCTTTGTTCTTAGCAGACAAAAAATAATCCTGTGTCTTTATTGAAAGAAAATGCTGACAAATATACCAGATTACACCATTTTTTCGAAATGAAAAAAAAAAATTCCCGGGGAGACCCCGGACCCCGGGCAGCGAAGCTGCGTAGGCCAGTGCCACCCCTCGGTTCAGGAGTATTGCAAAAGTCGCTGGATGATGATGATGATGATGATGATGATGATGATGATGATGATGATGATGATGATGATGATGATGATGATGATGTATGGTGTGTCTTCTTTCATGTTATATACTTTGTGTGTATAGTGCGTCTTCCTTCACCTTATATACCCAGGGTGTATGCTTATTTCAAGCTTTATAATTAGTGAGTATGGTGCGTCTTCTTTCATGTTATATACCTAGTGTGCATGGTGCGTCTTCTTTCATGTTATATACTTAGTGTGTGTGGTGCGTCTTTTTTCATGTTATGTAGCTAGTGTGTATGATGCGTCTTCTTTCCTGTAATACCTGGCTGGGAGTTAGGACATGCAATGGGTGAAAACGTCACATGAATTAACTTCATGTTGCAGTTTCCCCCTTTGTCCTGCATTAAATCTCCTCCCAGAAGCCCTATATAGGACTCGACCGCAGATATGAAAGAAGTGAGGTTTTATATGCGAAACACAAAGTAAATAAAAACATGTACTTCGTTGGGTTCACCGTTAGGTATCCGTACATGCTATACTATATCTGATAAATAGACATGCCGTTCCACACCTGTAAAACAAAATAAAAAATATATATATATATAATCACACCAAAAATGACAGTAGGTGTAGATAATTTCTTTTCTCAAACTCAACTACGAACACTGCGACATTTTTACTCACAATAACCATGACATGTCTTTGTCACTGACCATTGTTGTAACTTTGGTACGGGAAACATCTACGGCCTCGGTTGAGTTGACAAGAGACGGGGAGTACTGATGTACATCAAATAACTTACGCAGTCACTGATATCCCTCTGTAAATAAACAAATATAACAAATATTAACATCAACATTTGCCTAAATCAAAAGGTTCACCTGAGTTAACTAAAAATTAAAAGTACGCAATTATAACTACTCTCAAATTATAGAAATTAATTTATTCAATTATGATCTCTGTTAGAAATAATTAATCATTTCATTGAGCTAAATATTCAAAGTACAATATCTTACTTTCTTATCAAACCGGAGAAATGGTGATTCAATTTAATCTGAAATTATGAATAATAAAAAGTAAGAAAATAATAATAAATACCTTGAATGTTCTGCCGATGTAGTCAGGATACCATGCTGTCCGGAGGATCGAAATTTCTTCCGATGACCAACGTAAGAAATACTAGGTGTATTTATACTACAAAATGCGGTCCATACCAGATCTTACTGGACATAACCAACATTACAAAGGGTATTTCGCCAAAGTGAGTTAAAATCTACGTTTGACACATTCCCGACTCCCAACGCATAATGTCAAATATTGATTTCATACCTGTTCCAAATGGAGCGATGTAAATTATGGATGGGTCTGATACTCAATAAAATCATCTAACATTTTCATTTCATGATTCATATTATTATCATAAAGTTAAAATAGTATTATATAATAAATTCTATTGCTTTTTGTGACTGAAACTCATTCCTTTACCTCATGTTAATTGAAATAAACTTTCTGTTTCATTCGAACACTCCATTTTGTTTAAACGCGAGTTGATTTGTTTGATCCGCCAAATCTTTTTGCATACATAATTGCTTGAGTATTCGATTGTTCAAAAATTACATTTTCAGATAAAGCATAAAAGGCGTTCTTAATAATATTTTCATAGTTTCACCCGTATTTTAATGAAAAACATCAACCCCCCCCCCCCTCTTTCCTTTCCAATCAATAAGTCATCATTTTCATCATTTTCACTATACATTTCTCTAACTCATTCAACACTCGGTGATGGTATTTATTGACATACCGGTAAATGTCGGTAGATGATTGCATGTACTTTATAAAGTTTGAATTTTGAATGCAAAATGTGATTGTACATCTATTGTGGAATACAACCTCATCACATCCGCAGTAATGACGTTTTAGGATGTTGCTATCCGCCCTCTTCTCCTTTCTAACACTGCTGGATCCACTCTTATGAACCTAGTAAGTTATGATTTCATTTTGTATTTATCTGTTTGGAGTTAAATTTAGGTAATGCATGTAAAATTCAGCAAATTCAAAACTGAAAAATAAAATTTCGGAACTTTCTCATTAAGAGTGCTTCACATATTCGTAAATTAACACCTAATCAGTAACTGTTTTACTCACAGGGTCTAGGTATGGCTACTAAGCCCCCAACCCCCTCACTCCTGGTCCTCTCCTCCTCTTTCCGTCTTCCATAAAAAAGGCTAAGAGTGAAGGGTTGGGGGTTAGCAGTGATACCTAGACCCTGTGGTTTTACTAGTTTTAAACTTTGGGTTTATAGTGATGCATAAAACATATCAGTTTTTCGTTTTCTTTCTAGCTTTTAATGTTCGATTGAAACGAGTGTTCGATTATTTGAGAATGGAATCTAATATAATTATGCTATTCTTATGAAATTAGTTGTGTTATTTGCTATTAATTCAATCGTATTTGTTTAAATAACCAACCCCCCCCCCCTCCTCAATTCCCAACTGATAAACGATCGCACTCTTGTAATGTTCATGCTTGACTGGTAGACACTTAAGTTGTTGTAGTTTAATACTGGTATTATCATTTTTCATTCCATATATTTATGAGACATGCCAAACACTTAGCCATGGAGCAGTTGATACCCAGAAGCAAATCCAGAAATTTCGAATTAGAATATGGGTATCCATCGTTTAGAAGTGAAATTCTGCTAAGGAGCAGAAAAGTTGCTAAGTACAGTAATGTACCCCTATCCTAACTGTTGCAATTTTGACGTTTTCAGGGGCGTGGGGGGTTGTTACGTTACTATAGTTAAAGAGGCGCACCTTTAATAATAATCAAGTTCTGTAAAGAATATGGGGTTGTAACCCTAATAATACATTCCTCCCCTAGATTGCATTTTGTTTCCAATATTTTTGGATCCATCCGCTGTTTTGACAACTATCAATCAACAGAAGTGTCTCAAATTCAACGTAATATTAAAGTATATGCATACATGTGTATTAATATCAGTGCTCTTAGTTTTGACAAAATTAAGTTTATATAATCTTATTATTTTTTTTATTAATTTATTTATTCATTTAATTTATTGTATTTTTCATCAAATTATTTCAGATACACATGTCGGTGTTTTGACATTTATTACCAATATCAATAAAGTTTAAAGGATCTAGGACCTTAAATCATGTATAAGTTGCAATACACTTAGATTTTCCCCATTGCAACTATAAATAAATGTATAATACAATAACATTTTCCATTTACTTATTATCATTTTCCCTTTAATTTCTTCTTGTGTATGTCTAACATGTGATTATCATATGTATAATTATTATTACATTATTATTTATACTATAATGATTTCTGTACTTATCTAATTTGAATTCATTATTGTTCATATGCATTAATCTCATATCATGAGGAAATAAAAGATGAATGAATGAACGTGTATTTCATACAATAATTTCTGTCATTCTGATTTTATTTATGTATTGGAACTGTGTATACAGCCAAAGGGCAGTCTTATGATGAGTGGACAATCTTTCACAAGTACTGGCACAAAATGGCATCTTGTAAAATATTGATTTCATACCTGTACAAAAATTATCGATGTACGATACGAATATTATATATCAGATAAGGTGTTAATATAAAATCAATCACACAAAATACGCTTCATATGTTGTAAGATAAATTTACTCTGAAGTACTGATTTTATTATTTGTACAAAACACTTTTTTATATACACTCAGTATGAAATGTAGCTCTTTTCCCATTTTCAATATAAGTTAAGACATGATAGTAACATAATAATAGTTGTTATTTTTTCTAATTAGTTACATATTGTGTATAATTTAAATAGTAATTTATGTAAAGACAGATAGATAGATATTCATGAGGCAGTTTAAATCATTTCCATATTAAAGAATATTTTCTGTAATAACAACATATGTTTATGAGAAAATATATAATAAAAATTAAAAATTACTAGAATAAAGATATTTTAATAACTTGAGCGTACGTCGTTTTGTTTGTTTGTTTTGTTTGTTTGTTTTGGGGGGGGTTGTTTTGTTTTTTTGTTTTTTGGGTTGGCTGAAAATTAAAATTATATTTCAAAGGAAGATACATGTATACAATGCACAGTACAAATCATATTGATATCTGTCCGTCCATTACTACTTCAGTGGCTGGCAATAGCTCCAGTTTGCATCAAAAACATTTTTAAAGTGTTTTAAGAGACATGAAGAAAATTATTTTCTGATTTTATATTATTTGCATCTGTCACTGCAGAGTTTAGGGGATTAAAATTTTGAAATAAACTACCATAATATTCACATATCTCTAACAGTTTTATTTGATTTGGGTATATTTATATATCTATCTGATAATGCATTCTCAACCATAATAATCTAACTCGACCTAATCGGATGTGTTTTTTCTCGAACACTCCTTTTTGTCCAGTATATTGTTCTACTCGAACACTCCGTAGTATTGGAACACTCCGTTCGATACAAACATAGACTTATGTGATAGTGTTACTGGTTTGATTCCCGGAGTGGACCACCATCTTTAAGACGTAAGTAACCTGAAAAATTCTTGAAAGCTACGTAAACCTCAAATCAATGAACAAACCTTCCATACCGGGAAAGGGGGAGGGGACAGTTAGATACTTTCAATGATTGCAAATAATTGCAAATAAAATATCTACAAATTGTAGGATAAAGCATGTAATATCCACAAATTGTAGGATAAAGCATGTAATATCCACAAATTGTAGGATAGTACATAAAATATCTACAAATTGTAGGATAGAGCATGAAATATTCACAAACTGTAGGGCAGAATATAAAATATCTACAAATTGTGGGGAAAGCTTGTATATCCACAAATTGTAGTATAAAGCATGTAATATCCACAAATTGTAGGACAGAGCAGGAATATCCACAAATTGTAGGATAGCGCATAAAATATCCACAAATTGTAGGATAGCACATAAAATATCCACAAATTGTAGGAATGAGCATGAAATATCCACAAATTGTAGGACAAGGTCTGAATATTCACGAATTGTAGGATAAAGCATGTAATATCCACAAATTGTAGGATAGTACATAAAATATCTACAAATTGTAGGATAGAGCATGAAATATTCACAAACTGTAGGGCAGAATATAAAATATCTACAAATTGTGGGGAAAGCTTGTATATCCACTAATTGTAGGATAAAGCGTGAATTATCCACTAATTGTAGGACGGAGTATGAAATATCCACAAATTGTAGGATAGAGCATGAAATATCCACAAATTGTATGATAGCACATAAAATATCCACAAATTGTAGGATACAGCATGAAATATCCACAAATTGTAGGACAAGGTCTGAATATTCACGAATTGTAGGACAGAGCATGAAATATCCACAAATTGTAGGATAGACCATGAAATATCCACAAATTGTAGGACAAGGTCTGAATATTCACAAATAGTACGACAGAGAGTAAAATATCCACAAGTTCTATGAGAGAGCATGAAATATCCATAAATTGTAGGATAGCACATAAATTATCCACAAATTGTAGGATAGACCATGAAATATCCAGAAATTGTTGGATAGAGCATGAAATATCTATAAATTGTAGGACAGAACATTAAATATCCACAAATTGTAGGATAAAGCGTGAATTATCCACAAATAGTAAGACAGCGCATAAAATATCCACAAACTGTAGGACAAAGCCTGAATATTCACAAATAGTGGGACAGAGAGTAAAATATCCACAAGTTCTCGGAGAGAGCATGAAATATCCACAAATTGTAGGATAGACCATGAAATATCCACAAATTGTAGGGCAGAACATAAAATATCCACAAATTGTACGATAGACCATGAAATATCCACAAATTGAAGGGCAGAACATAAAATATCCACAAATTGTAGGATAGACCATGAAATATCCACAAACTTTAGGGCAGAACATAAAATATCCACAAATTGTACGATAGAGCGTTAAATATACACAAATTGTAGAACAGAGCATGAAATATCCACAAATCGTTGGATAGAGCCTTTACCAATAATCAGTCTAAAGGTCGGTGTCCAACAACAAAGATAGGCAGAGTTACACTATACGAGGTATGTCTTGTAGCCTTAGAAGGATATTCTCGGCAGCAAATACGTCAACTGATCTAAAATACGAGGTCATGCCAAAGAAGCCAATTTTTATATTCCATGATAGAATATAAAGATTGCCTTCTTTTAAAATCGTATAGGATATTTTACTTCCTAAGGAACAAAATGTCCAACAGGAAATTAAAATATACCATTGGGAAAGGAGAAAATGCCATGGAAGCTGGTTTTATCCATGGGATTTAAAACAATCCTACAGGAAAAGTGAAAATCCTATGGTATATTTTAAAGGTAATTATACCTACCGTCAGGTGAGAGAATTAATCACTTTTTCATTTTTTCCGAACTATGGAGTAAGATCTACCATTCGCCTCTTCTCTAGTATGTAGCTAAGACATGCGCGTTTTTGCACTTTTTTGCTTTGCATAATTAGATTTGCTCCTGTTAATATTATTATGCTGTACATTTATTAAAAATTTGACTATTTACACTAATTTTGTCAGCTCTTTCCGTAGGTAGCGCACAGTACTCGCATCATACTTTCGTGTTATCAAAGGCAAAGGATCACACCCGGTTATGATCTAGATTAACCCACCAAGCAAGGTTGTGGAACCCTGAATTATTAGAAAAAAAGATACATACTGACATTAAATGTACTAATTAGATGTAATGCAAATAAGCTTCCGTGTCCCTAACCTATGGGTCGCATGGCTCAAGGTAATAAAGAACTTGAACTTGTGTAATGATTACATATTACATACATTGACCGCCACATAGCGACAAGAATTCTAAGCGGTTTTAATAACTTTTTGTGACGCACACATTTCAGTGGTGGATTAAGAGGGCGGGGGGAACCTTTTCGCCACATATTTACAAGTAAAAACCCATACTTCGCACAAAAAATGGCAGAGTAGTTTGATTAATACACATGCCCCCCCCCCTCCTTTTGGAAATCCTGGATACGCCACGGCATTAACAAAGATCAATGCACTATCCATTATTTACTTTCCCCGTGTATGCAATGTTAATTAATTTGCTCCAATCAACATACACGTGTATCAATTATAGTCTGAAGTTATGGCTGATGGGGTTAAACAGCCGACATAAATCCTGTAAGTTTATTGCGTAATACGGACGACAGTTCCTGGAATATCGCTTTCACTTTTGCCAAGGATACCTGGATTGAGATATTACTGACCACAGGTGAGAACCTGGTTTTTAAAAATTTACACCTATTACACAATCCATTTTCTGTTCTACATGGATCGAAGTAACAATCATGGAAATAATCAGAGACTTATGTTTCTGGAATAGATCAGTACTTAACAGTCAATTATTCATTTAAAAACCCTCGCATTATAAGCAATAAGACTGGATCTATCTCGTTAGGTTTTGTAAAGTAATGTTACTAAGGCAACCCATGGCAAAAAAAAAAATAATAATAATAATACCAGTAGGTAGGAGCTGATGCAAGGACTTCTAAACTACGTTTTTTCGACTTTTGAAACGTAAATTTTCACGTGATTGTCTGTAATACACAGGATACTAATTATTACACATGAAAATTTCGTCAGGTCACGTTTTGAATATCCTTAATAACGTAGTAGCCGGTAACTGGTCTTAGCTGGTGACTGGTCCTTCCCCAGTAAGCTTCTATATAAATTCTAAGATTTTATTATAAAAGAAAGGAAACTCGGAAATGACCTATTCTATACACTACTCGTCGAAATAATGACTACTTCCTAAGTCGTTATCGTAACCGCAGCACAATCGAATACTTTTGTAATGTCGTTTTTCAGTGTATATTCTATTATTATCATGTTTTGTGTGCATGTCCTTGGTGATTTTTGTCATACAGCTTTGTCAGATGTCTTCAGTTATCTCTATTATTCATAAGACATAACCGCTGTGCAAGTTATGATTTCTGCTTTACATTTTTGCTAAGATAGCATTTTCAAATTCATCACAATAAAATAAAAGATGTGTTCATTAATTTATATACAAGTAACATTCATTATGAGCGGCAATGTTCTAACTGTTGTAACATATTACTCTTTTACAGTTAATGCAATTGTGTATAATATTCTATTTTACTTACGAATAACTTTTAAATGTATTGTACATAGAGAGCATTTCACATCAAATTATAAGATAATTATGTCAAAATACATTAAATTCAATAGGCTCCTCCCGTAAGTGGAATATAAAAAAAGGGCCTGGATGAATTTTAAAGTATAGCTATTGAAACGATGCGATGTATCGCAGGTATTCTAATATAAGATTCTGCCATGATGATAACGATTGCGGTGGCCCGCCGCGTTTTTCTTTGCGGCGATAAGACCAACTGCGGTGACCCGCGATGGACGATTCAATCTCCTGTCACGACAGTGAAAATTGCGGTGGGTCGCGATGGATTTAAGTGTTCACCCCAATCTTATTTTGCGGTGGGTTGCAGTGATTTCCGACCCAAAAATCGGTTGCGGTGATGAGTGGAAAGGGAATCATGCGCGTTGGCTATACTGTATCATAGTTATAAGTGACGTACAACACTCTGCCCTAGTCGCATGGGTAAGGCATGTGAGAAGTTTGATCAAACAGATCCATAATACGGATAAAGTTTGGTTATAGGCTAATTTTTACCTTTCCCTGATAAATATGACTCAGATATAAGGCCATGACATTAATATTCTGTCATGGGTAACAAGTACATGAAATAATTAAACTAGATCAAATCAGTCAAATTATTGACCATGATAGGTCTGATGAATGGATGGTCAGATAGACAAACAAACAGGTCATGTTGATATTAACGTGTATCCCCTACTAGTTAAGTCGAACAAAGTCTTTTGTAACTTTGTTAAATTCTGGCTTCTATAAAATTCCGGTAAATGCATTATTCGGTGTGGGTTCCTGTAATAGTGTAAACAATAAGTTTCCTGCTTGACTAAAAACGTGTCGAAGTGAAAAATGACTAGGGTTTGGAATGTTAAGGACTTACAACCACCCCCTGTGTGTCTTTTGCGATGCAAAAATGATTTTGACAATACTGCTCTATACGAGAAAACAAGAGACGCATTGTCTACATGTGCAGATATTCTAAAGAAGAAGGATGCTTTAACCACTGATATGCACATCCTCTCTCGACTCCTGTACAAGTTGAGAAACCAACTGAGAAGCGACAAAGCATTGCGGATTCTGAAACAAATTCATGTATGTCTTAAAAATTATATGGATGTTGATCTGCACAAAATCGTGGATGAGATGAGCTCAATTTTTAATGAAGTGGATTATACAGAAACAACATTTTTGCTTCCATCTCAGCAAATGATTTGGTACACATTAAACCGCCTTCTTGGAGTTTCTATATTACTACAAAAAACAGCAGATTACTGTGGTTCAGCATTTGAATTATTGCAAAAACAACTTTCCCATGGAACTCTAATTCCACAAAATCTTGTACTGATATCGTTAGTGAGTCGAGTGTGGGCCATCACAAAATCGCTTAGTTCACACATACAGTCATGTTATAATATTGTATACCCAGTTCAGGAGAGGCTTGGAGCTACGTGTGTAAAGTGAAGTTTAAAGTAAAAAATAAAAGTATAGTTACGCGCTCACTGACTGCATTACCCATCATCATTGCTGTCTTCAATTGGAGCAGGCTTGGTGTAGTGGTTAAACGCTTGGCTTGAGGTGCCAACAATCCGAGTTCAATTCCCAGGCGGCACCACTATATTTAAGAGGTTGGTTACCACCTGCTTCTATGTCGCGATATAACTGAAAAATTGTTGAAAGCGACGTAAAACACCAATCAACCAAACGTCTTCAATGTAAGAGGTGGACTCATCAGTGTTGACAGCTAAACATTTCTATTTACCCATCAAATTTGTGATGACCCCAAACAGTTTATGAACATCTTGTATGCAAAATACATTTCATATATATATTCATGTTGTAAAGTTGAATGGGTCATGCTAAAAACAGCCCGGGGAAAGAAAGGTGCGTCCGGGTATTGTGTGTTGGGTTTTATGGATATATATGCCTTTATTAATTGGTCCAGTAGTGTTTGTATCCTATTGGTATGAGTATTTGCATGTTCGATCACGAATGACTAAAGCACATATAAATGTATTATTGAAACCGTTCTTGGTTACTGGGAATATTGATGAGCTTTTAACTATATATTTATACGTAATGACCTTAGGAAGTAAAGCAATTAAATTGTTGTTGTTTGAAATTTAGAAAAAATACCAGTAGATGTACATATGTGTAGAACAACACGTAAATTTACATGTACATGGAGTTGACTGGATATCTAGAGTTCTTGTTTTATTAATTTTGTGAGAGATAATATCAGTTAAATGTGTCTACATACCTAAAATACTGCAAATAAACCGATTTCTGTGGTAGGAGTCTGGGTTTTTCATCAGATAAATTTAGTAAAGTAAGCAATAAGTACACGTAAGAATGAGGCAGGTGTGATACACTGAAGATATTTTTGCGAAGCATTCTTCCCAAGTTTTTAGATAAATGATGTGTAATACACCAAAGGTTTTTTGCAAAACTTTTTGTTTCAAATTTTTTAGATACATGTTTATCAAAAAATGTCCCTTACAACTTTTTCACCGTTCTGTTACAGTAAAAATTTGTTTAAAATAAATGTAGGGGTCATCTGAACATATATCAAATGAGAATTCTTTATTCAAAAAATTGAAGGTGTATAGCTAGTATTATTGGTCATGCTCAATTCTTACACTGAAGCTCTACCTTGGTCGTGCATTTTTATACTATGTGATGAATACTACATATCAATATTCATCTGATGCATAATTTGAATAAATAATTAAATAATTATACTCATTTATTATATACACAGAGAACTAATGTTCATCACTGCAATTCCAGGATGGACTGCAGGTTTTTAAAGGAAGCTAGGTGGGGTTCCCTCAATTTTATCTAACTTGCTTGTGAAAGGAAGAGTTACAATAAATGGACACATAAATTTTTAACAATAAATCGTAATTTTAACGAGAGAAAGAGAGCAAGAGAGAGAGGGGGCATTAAAAATAATTTATTTCAACTGATTTATTTCACGCCATATACCACTGGTGGATCTAGCACCACCTTTGCCAGAGATGAGGGGCGAAATTTGCCAATTTTGACTGAAATTGTCCAAGCAAGGCTTTGTGTAAACTTTATGTCACTGCCAGAAGGAGGGAGGGACGCCCCTTCCACACAACTGCAATTGTATGCAGCCGATTATGAAGTCAAAGAAACATATTGATATAATTTATATTGCATTATTTATTTTTAAAAACGTTCATTTTCATATTTTTTAAAACCTATCCTATTCCCCCAAAAACCTGTAACATCATGAATTCATTCATGAGTACGTTTATATTTGGTTTGGTCATTCATGATTAAACAGTATAATTATTCTTAAAATTCATATCCAATAGGATACAAACAATATTAAATCAATAAATAAAGTCATATAGCCATTAAAACCCACACACAAACCCACCCACCCCCCTTACTAGCCATTGTAACTATGGAGTTGGAGGTGGCCATATGGTATGTAAACAGATGTGTATTGGAGCCTTTGTGTGTTCATCTGCACATGATAAGATTGGTCCGTTAATTGCATATGTATTTGTAAATATCAACTATATAGTCTTTGTCATTGTAGGCGTGGCAAGTAAAATATCCCTTAATGGTATCAGTGGATCCATTGCAAATATCCACATGCATTGCATCAGGCAGATACCGTCACTACCAAAGTGCAGTAACCAAATACATGTATGCGACACAAAATAAAAATTTAACAAAAAATCAGTGTATACATTTAATTATACATTATAAAATATGTATTTGTTAATGTGTTCATTGAACATGTCTTGAGGGGAACTATCGATGACAATATAGATGGAATTTTATCACACTGTATATTCAAATATGTTGACCCTGGGAGACTACTGAGTGAAAAAGTGAGCATAATTCTAGAATTAAAATCATTCCAGGTTGAACATTTTGTGTCTGTGTCACATTTGACTGGATGGATTTACAAAATTGACTCAACTTTTGAAATGACGAGTGAGAGTACTTTGTACATGCATGTGAAACGACTGTTATCGAAGATGGGTAAGAGAAAACTTCTCAGGAAAAAAACATGGTGAAAATATGGAATTCAGGAACGTTTGGTATTTTCAGTGATGTCTATTTCAAATGTGAAATCTGCGATATAGTATTATAACAAGTAAACGTAACAAGTGGCAAAGTTCTGGTTTGGATTTTTTACCAGGTTCTGTGATACTCCATCATGCATTACTTTTCCTAATTATACATTGTACGTATATCTTTGAATTCTTTCTTTTTTAATGTGGCAATAACAGATGTTTTAAACATTTAATGTCTAAGTTTTGTGATATACATGTATGATGTATCTGTAAGTCAAAGAGAGCTTTTTTTATCATATTTAATGTCTGAATATGTCAGTTAGGAATGTGAAAATTTCTCATTTTGTAAATTGTTTTAAGATAAACTTTACTATAATTTTAAATGTTTAACTCTTAAATGAAAGAGTTAATATACAATGTTTTTTTTACTGTGTTTATATAACATGTTGTATATGATGACTGCAACATGTCATGTGTGAGTTTCATTGTAATTTTTTTTATAGTAAAAAGAATGTCCAAAATATAGCATTGTTTTTACAAAAATATTATGTTTTTCATATGTTAGAGTGGAGATACTTGAAAAATAACATCAGAAGTAGAGAGAGCATCCACAATTACACAAGACACTGAGTTTGATTGAATTCTACCAAAAAATAAAGCAAAAAAAAAAAAAAGGAAAAAGAAAATGTAGCAAAAATTCAAATCATAACAGTTCAATTTCTGCAGGCATATCTCTTCCCAAAAATACATGAAATTCCTTTAATTTGACAACTTCAAAAAATCACAACTTTTCTTCCAAAAGAGATACCAAGAAAAAAAGGGACTGTTCTGAGAAGATCTTTCATTTGAGCTGGATTACAAGATTGTATCATGGTACATGTACTTAAAAAAATCACATCCATATTGTAACAGCATTGAAGTGTACAAAATTCATAGTTGTTACCTTTTCTTGATTGAACCAATGTGCCACTTAAATAGCACTGTGTATTCTTCTCAGTGCATTGTTGTTGCTTACTAAAAGCTACAGTTACAGGTGGAACAGCGAATATGTCATTAATTTATAAAATTCTTCCACTTGGTTTTTGTTCACTTGAGCCTTTGGCAATCCGTCGTCCATCATTAGTCTTTGGGTTTGTCTGTCAACTTATAGCCTTATTACTCCTTCAGAACCACTGAAAAGTTTTGGATTTCCTGGATTGTAATTGAATACTCTAAGATCAATTACAAGATTTGTTTTTTGGTCAGTCATCAAGGTGTGGGTCATGAGGAGGGGAAGCAATATGTTTATGCATCAATGCAATCTAGATTAATTGATTTTGCTATGGACCTTTCTTTGTAATGTTGGTCAATGTATGTATTGCATATGTTATACCAGTTGTTTAAGCAGGAGTTACCCATTCAACATCATATAAGCAAAGTCATTCTGAAAGAGGTTCAAAGCAGGAAAGAAACCACAAAGCCTAAGTAAAGACTTGTGTTCCTCATATCAAAGACCTTGTCCCAATGTGAAACCCAGGTCAACATCATTACAGACTGTGTGGAATTTTCTAGTCTGGTGTCATTTCAGCTTAAGAGTTCCTCAAATCAAATGCAGTTGATGACAAGAAAGATAACTCTAATTCAGTTATGAATAAAGCTGCAAGATTACCAGGAATATTGCGAATACAGATTGTTTTGTCTTTCCACGGAAAGGTTTATATGGAAAGGTTTCAATGTCTTTGCTTTATTTAAATATGAAGTGAAAATATCCGCCAGAAAAGAAAATATAGAGTAATGTGTTGTTTACGCCTATACAAAGCAATGAACAATGTCTGAATCAGTCTATTATGGAAGTTGAAAAAACTTCAAATATTCGTTTGGTAACCACATCAGACGTCACTAGTCTCTATGAGAGACCATATGAAGAAAATAGTTCAATTTTGAAGCAAAGTTATCCTAAAACTGAATAAGTAAGATATGACCCAAGTGCTGAATGGAGTCTGAATCATGTCTCAATCCTATGACAAATTAACATCAAAATATACAGGATAGATTTAATAATGTATTAACATTAACCAAAGATCATATCTGATGTCAAAGTCAAAATAATTTAGGCACTGAAAATGAGTCATACCTGCAACTCATTTTCTTTGGGGCACTATGTCAAACTAAATAAGATTACAGAGGTTTATATAAACAGGAATGTCAGTACATGTAACTGTGACACTGTCCATCACATTGGACATTTACAGACCCCAGGGAATTAGACAAATGACCAGATGCCATAGAGAGGTGAACATCTCCTGTTTGTAGTATGCACCTGCCATGAAACACTGAAATATCCAGAGGATACAATTATGTCAGCACTGCTTGAGATGAGCATGATTTAACACTTTAGAGAATGCAAGAGTTTCTCAACATCAGATTCAATGTATTATAACATTTACTGCCATCTGCATGAATACTTTTTTTCCACAAGCTCCAAAGTAAAATGGGTTTATTCAGTAAAGAAACACAGGAAGCGATAATAAGGTTTTACCTTCTGTATTTACAAAATTGATGATCAGTGAAGTGGAACCTTAAGTAGATGTATACTAGTGGATCAGACTTCTAATGGTAATGTATAAAAACTATTACATAAGTATTGCATAATCACTAGAATCTCTATATACCTTGCATAGAATCGAATCATAATCCATGATATGAAGTGCACCATCTATAACAATGGCACCTGTATATATAATAGGTCAAAGTTCAAGTTAAAAATATATTTCAATATAAAATAATGTGATGTGTCAGTGATAAGTTCATATTCTAAGGCCAAAATATATAAACTTTAATATCAATAAAAGTCATGTTTTAAGGTCAAAATATGTAATATAATGAAATGCATGAATAAAACAATTTATGTCAAGGTCAAATAAATTCCCAGCATAAAATTGCAGGCAAAATGGTACAGAACAATCTATTGATAAAATTGATATGATGAAATGATAAAACGGATTGTTGAATTTTAGAAGAGCCATTGTGTGTCCATGACACTGACCTAAATTCATGAAATTGTCTTAAAGAATATTTCATAAGTACAATACTTTCCTTAAATATAACATCATTATTTAGAATGAAATCAAAGAGAAACATAAAAAAACAATATTTGATTCTTTTAAGTTCTGGTATTTAAAGGGCTTACTGATGTAAAACAGAAAACAAAGCTCTACAGTAAAACTTAGAAAAATATATGTTTAGAAAAAAAAAAAAACAGATAAATTTAATTAAAAGCTTTACTAATTTTACAATATTCTCGTTAAAAAGTTTAAAAGAACAAACTTCAACTTGATAACTTGTACTATCATAAAAGTTGTGGAGATTAAACCAAATGTATATTATGAAGAAAAAAGAACCAAATAAAATATTATATTGTAGCCAGAGCAATGATTACAAATAAATTTATTTTAGAATTTTGAATTATAGGACATTTTCAGTCTCGTTAACAATCTGCTTCTGTAACACACAATCATGATACAAAACACTAAAAACTTTGAGTGAATTGACATTTTTCAAATCTATCTATACAATGCACCTTTTAAAAGTATTGTTAACAAAGAATTCCATCCAATATTA
The DNA here is from genome assembly GCA_035048485.1 of Pteria penguin. Lineage (NCBI taxonomy): Eukaryota > Metazoa > Mollusca > Bivalvia > Pterioida > Pteriidae > Pteria > Pteria penguin. The sequence continues at coordinate 14,676,386 of CM068584.1, forward strand.
TTCATACTCTATAAAAATGTTTATTTTTTTAACTTTACTTACCCTACATTTCGGGAGTACAGCTCTACAGAAAAATTAAGTACTAACTTCCCTCAATTTGACCATCACAATATACATGTTTATTGTTTTTTTCAAATATTGGGTCTCTTGAATATGGCCAAAGTGTGGTCATTGAATAAAGTCTCATGACATATCAGTGAGTTATATCTCGACATGGAAGCAAGAGGAAACCAACCTCGAACATCATGACACAATCTGGGAATCAATCCTGGATCGTCACTCAGCAAGCCAAGCGCTTAACCACTACACCAAACCTGCCCCTAAATATGGGTTACGTACTAGGCTTGCAGAGCAGGTGATATGGACTCTATTCTTAGACTGTGAAACCATTTTTAAGGAGTTGGTACCTTTTCCCTTCCATTGGAGATATACCTGATACATTGTTGAAGCAGAACTCCAACTGTTTGTGTGCCCAAAACAAATTCTGTGGAAATATAGATCCTCCTAAAATCAGTACACGCATAGTAGATATTCATCAAATTTATGTATTTTTCCTTTTTTACATTGAAAAAGAACAAACATTATAACAAATGTAGAAAATGTTTTGAGATGATCATCAAAGAAACCAATGCTTGCAAGCTATTATAAATGTAGTAAAACAACAGGGTTGTCATCTCCCGTGTGATAGAAAAGCTACTGTTGGTATAACAATATCAAAAAGTCAAAATCGTTAACAATTTAGCACTAATTCATGTAGACTTAAAACAAGGACATTAACAAGCAAATCATCTGTATAAACAATGCATCACAAAAAGACAATAACAATTAATAAAATATGAAACATTAAAAACATTCCCATCTAAGAGGATCAGTAAAGATCTCACAAGATGGGCAACAAAGAAATGCACCAATCATGGTATCTAACACCTGTTAGTATTGCTATGATAAGCTAATCCTGGTCATACATATTCCATGTAAGGGACATAACTCTTTTAACAGACTTATATTTTCACCAATAAATATATCAATCTCTTCATTTTTAATATATTTTTGAGATAGTACCTGTATCATGTAAAAGTCTGATACTTTTTTTTCCTCAACAATACAGGACCATATTATAGGATATTATACTAAATGTTGTGGTATACTGAGGTACTGTGAAATACTTTATTTTTGTGGGTTCCAATTCGCATGTTATATCACAATGTAAAGGTTTGTGGGTGCATAATTTTGTGGGAAGTGCTTCTAATGAAAAAATTTATTTGTCTGTTCACTTAAAAATCTTCTGTATCTATAATAGACAACGAGGTCGGTTACAAGCTATAGAAATGCACAAGAACGGACAGTGATCAGAAATAAAAATTAATTATTCAACTTCCCTGTTTGACCCACTTCACAAAAACAATGACCATTTCATAAGCTAGGAGTGGGTCAGTGTTTTCTCGGCAGTAATTTTATTATTCTGTATATTTCTTACGCATCTGATCTGTCATATTCGGGCAATATGGAAATGGGATTAACATTCATGAATGATCTTGACTGGTGGATGGCTATATAAAAGTTTAGTTTGCGACTATGAGGAATTTTCATATTCATAACGTAAATATAATCTATGACATGTGAATTTGTGCAGGGCAGAAAAAAACGAAAACCAAGAAATTTACATCCCCCACAACTAAAAAGTATTTGATAGTACCTTAAAAATTTACTCTCTCTTCAAATCAAAACTATGCATGCTTGGCATATTAACTAAATTTTACCAAAAACCAAACAATATTTCTTAATATCCACTGTTTATAAAAGAGAAAATGTAGGTCGTCTTGCAAAAAACTTGAATTCATGTTAATTCTTATTAATCTATGCACATACGTTGATCATCAAAAGACTGTCATTTTTCAAATTTGTATTAATGGCAGACAAGAAATAAGATATGATTTAAAATATGATTTCTTAACTCTTAAATCTACTGCTATATTATTCTTTTGGCCTTGACAATGGTATCACTACAAAAGACTATGCAATAATCTCAATCTATAAAATATCATTTCTTAATCTCTTAAAAATATGATTTAACACATTTTGTCATTAGTGAAAATAATACTAAAACAAAAATTGCAAAAATGTATTACAGATTTGATACTTGAAAGAAATAAAAACAAAATATGCATACAATTTTATAATACAATCTCTTGTTGTCTGGACAGGGTATATAGAGCGAGATTCAAAGTCTCCAAATAAAAATCATACAACCAAGAATCTACAAGAATTATACTACAACACCTACAATCTAGGGCGATATGACGACATCACTCAGCATGCAACACGAAGAAAAAGGGGGTTTAAATTAAATCAAATTGGGTTTTGATCTTTACTTTAATCCATCACTTAGAGTTTATTACATTTGCAATTTTACATTTATACAATGCTTCATACCTCTATCCTTCTTTCATTGACATCTTATATACTCGTTTCCCAACAGTGTTTTAGAAACAAAATCTACTGTAAGCTTTACACCTCATTCTTGTTATAATTTGAAAGAATCTAATTTTAAACAAATGTCATGGATATTAAATTTCAGACAAGAAAAAGATTTATTTTGATACAGATTTATTTACTTGTGTAGATGCAGTGTAAATAGGTAGCAGCCCCCTTCATTCATACAGTAAATGACTGCCTGCAGAATAAGACATCATAAAGATAAAGAAGTCTAGATATGACTAATATAGCACTAAGGGTTAATAATGAATACATGAGGTATGTTATTCACAATAAAGACGAGTACTTTTCATATGTATACAAAATAATGAGTACTTTTTCAAAATTGACAAATTGAGTACCTATTTATTATACAAAAAATTGAGTACTTGCCGAAGAAAATATATTTCGAAAATTTTTCTTTAACATAAGTTTTGTTTTCAATGTAAGTGTAAGAGCATACTGATTCTCGTTTATGGAAATGAAAAAAAAGCGTAAATTTTAATCTAATGTATGTATTTAAAATACATTGAAAAAATGAACACATGACAAATGAGAATTGTAAGGCACACTGGAAGTGGAAGACCATGAGATTCTTGAACGAGTAAACATAATCATATCTTAATACATACACATGCTTAATCAAGCACAAAAATGCGTTAATGATAATATATTACATAGTATAAGAAATTGCATAGGACAATTGTGCATACTGTTCTGAAAATACTTTGGTAAAATTTAACACACTTCGCTCAACTTCCTTCGATAGGTTGTCAAATCAACAAGTATATTAATTAGTGACGCATATTAAGGTATTTATTTTCTTCGGCAAGTTGTACCAATACTGAACTCATGTCATTGACCACCATGTTATTTGAATTCATAACAGAAGGATTATAACGAAGTGATGACTGAGAATTCGACCTTTGACTCATTGCAGTAGGTGTGCACATATTCTCAGAAACTGAACTTATATTATCCATAAGGTTCTCAGTCGATATGGAATTTATATTTTCCATGAAGTCTTCTATGAGAGGTTCAACATTTTCCTTACGATCTGTTGAACTCGTGACCTGATTACACCCTGGAGACATCTCGAGCTGTGACGGAAAATTTTGACCTTGGTAAGTCCTTTGACTTTGAGGGGGCATATTTGAATTTCTGACCCCTCCTTGAATGTTTGTCATTTGGTTAGGGACCATTTGATTTGGCATATTTTGTCGATACATGTCCATGTTTTGTTGAGGATTAAACATAGGGGCAGGTGGAGGCATCATCTCGGACTGTTGTTGCTGTTGATACATTTTATCACTATAACCCTGCTGTGATTGAGGATACATGTTATGTGCTTGCTGATTGGTCTTCATATTATTAAATGTGTTCTGATTGGACATTTGTTGCTGTCTCAACATCTGATTACGAGCTTTTGCTCGGGGCGGTATGTTAGATGTACTGATGTGTGGCACTTGTACTTGGGGACTTTCATTTTCTCGTTTATGTGGGGAAACCTGAGGAGGGGGCATCATGCCCTGGGACATAGCCTGCATTTGTTGCAAATTTTGAGATGGTCCCTTTGGCATAGTGGGAGGGCGAGGCATAAATTGCTGTTGATTCTGCATTCCCATTTGTTGATTGTTCATAGAATTATACTGATTCATCTGGTTCATTTGCATACTGTTCATCATATTACTTTGCTGCATGTTTCTATACATAGCATTGTTTCCATGGTTACGTTGGCTGATCTGATTTTGGTTGGGAGGGCGAGGTATCATGCCTTGAGGTGGTTGAGGCATAGGGCCATTTGGAGGATGAGGTATCTGAACCTCATTGGGTCGATGGCCCATCCCAGAATTCTGCATTTGCATATTCTGCATTGCAGAAACCTGATTGCTCATTTGTCCAGCATTCATCATATTTCCCTCCTGCATATTTTGGGTCACATGACTTCCAGGGGGGTGTGGGATCATCATTTGCTGCGGACCTGTAGAAGTATTTCCCTGAGGTAGAGTCGACATATTCTGCACATTATACCCCTGATTCCACATTGGATTCATTTGCATGTCACTTTGCATATTAGAATTGTTTTGCATCACAGGCATGTTCATGTTATTCACTTGCATGTCATTCATGCTTTGTTGTCCCTGAAACTGTGGATTAACTGCTAGATTCCCAGTGTTATAAACCATTTCATGGTTTGACCTCTGGTTGCCATAGAAACCCTGATTCATTTGCATTTCTCTATTCATAGGCATCTCTGATGGCATATCCCCTGGTAGAGGGGTAGGATTATTGGACATTTCACTCATATCTTGTGTCAAACAACTAGCTCTAGACGACGGAGGGACATCAGTTTCTGCTATCGATTGATCACATGGGAAATCGCCATATTGTTCATTCAAAAACCGTTGCATATCATCTGGAATTAACATGTCCTCATTGTCTTCCATCATTTTTTCCATCAAATCTGCCTCATGATCATATTCACCATATTCCTCATTTTCTGCAAAACTATGATCCGTGGCAATGCTACTGCGTGATGAATGAAAAGTGTTATTTGATCCAGTTTTATTTATCAAGCTTTTCATGGACTGGGGCACTGGCAGAGGTTTCATCATATTCAAACTATGAAATCTTTGTAAACGTTTTAGTGCACTAAAATTTGGATCAAGTGTCCTGACAGGGTCACTTGCTCTTCTTATCTCTCGATTAGGAATTTCATGAGGAAGGGGGGTGCGACATGGAGTACTAGTCCGAGCACCATTCAAATCATACCTCTCCGCAAGGAACCGAGACATTCTCTCTGACATAAATTTACTAGACGGACTCCTCAATGTCATAGCTTGAGATTGTACAACAAGATTTGGTTGACTTCCAAGCTTGGCTTTAGAGAGCTGATCAGCAACATTGCTAACGTTACTGGTCTCACTGAGTCGTCGACTTGGCCCATGATGAGGTACATTTCCTGTAATATCATACTCATAGGGTGAGTTTGTGATACTGAGTCGTGCTGAGATCTGAGAGGCTTCACTAGAGCGACGGCTAGAAAACTTGCTTCCTAAGAGATACGGACTGGCATCAGACCGCATACTGCTCATATACGAGCTGATCGTGCTGGTGTTAGAATCCCTACGGCGACCCTCATACATACCACCTGGGAGAAGCTCGTTACGACCTGTAAGAGACAAGTAAGACATCATATTGCCTTGGTTGCTAATTGCTAATTAACGTAAAAGATAACCACCCGCCTCCAGGAAGTACACTGGTAGGCTCCCCCAATAGCCTAACCAGCATATGACCCAGATGTGACAGAAACAAGGGATATAATGAAGTGACAAACAGAACCTTTTCTTACCATTCTCTGCCACCAGGGCTGCAATATGTAGTGAGATAGAGAAGCTTAGAGAATATGTGAATATATTTATGTGAAATGTTGAATTTGTTTGTTCAATGGCTGTTTAACACCACATCAGGATTATTTTTATATATATGGATGCAGGCAGATGTCCAGTGGTGGAGAAAATCACAGATGATACTGCCCTTCAATCGAAACACTGGAGGGCCTTGTCAATTGTTATATCAGTGGGCCTTGTCATCTGCCTTAATATACACTGGCGGACTTTGTCAGCTGCCTTAATATACACAGGTGGACCTTGTCACCAGCCTTAATCTTGATTTGACAGAGTTTAGCCTACTGTGCAAGTGCAGTAACCAAGGAGATTAAAAAGCAAGCTTTTATACCTTACTCTCAGTGAATTTTATAATTACTGTCATATGTATTATTGTAAACATTATTTTAATGAAAGTTAAAAATCCTCCGAACTGTAAAGTCAATTCTACATCATACCTGGATTTATCTCTGCTGTTAGCCGTTTGATTTGAGGATTTTTCAGAACTTTGTTATTTAATTCAGTCAGAGATGGCTGGCTTCCTCCTGGCTGAGTACCTAAATGAAATAGACAAAGAATGAATTAAGAACAGTCAAAGACTGAACTTGATACTGTATTGATTTGTAGGATAAATTTTATATTCCAGTAATTTAATGAAGGTGTCAAAATATCTTTCCAACGTTTAGATATACATGTAAGGTAAACCAATGTTAATAAGTAAATGGACAAACAAATAGAGGATGGCTAGGTACAAGGTTATCCGCTTCACTACAACAGCTAATGAGAAGCAGAAATTGCTTGTAAAATGATTAACTATTTGATAGGAATCTTCAACATTCAAAGAAAAGATTCCAAAAATAAGTCAACAAAAAGCACCATAATTAAAACGGATGCATACACCAGGAACAGATCTCTACAGTACACCTACCTGGAACAGATATCTAACGTAGAATTACCTTGAACAGATATCTAAGGCAGACCTTCATGGAACATATCCCTAAGGAATATTCACCTGGAGCAGATTCTTAAGGTAGACCTACCTGGAACAAATCCCTACATATGTACCTGAAGCAGACCTACCAGGAGCAGATATCTAATGTAGACCTACCTGAAACAGATATCTAAGGTAGTCCTACCTGGAACAGATATCTAAGGTAGTCCTACCTGGAAAAGATATTTAAGGTAGTCCTACCTGGAAAAGATATTTAAGGTAGTCTTACCTGGAACAGATATCTAAGGTAGTCCTACCTGGAACAGATATCTAAGGTAGTCCTACCTGGAAAAGATATTTAAGGTAGTCCTACCTGGAAAAGATATTTAAGGTAGTCTTACCTGGAACAGATATCTAAGGTAGACCTACCTGGAACAGATATCTAAGGTAGTCCTACCTGGAAAAGATATTTAAGGTAGTCTTACCTGGAACAGATATCTAAGGTAGTCCTACCTGGAAAAGATATTTAAGGTAGTCCTACCTGGAAAAGATAATAAAGGTAGACCTGCCTGAAGCAGATGTCTTAATAAGACCTACCTGGAACAAATATCTAAGGTAGACCTATCTACAAAAGATCCCTAAAGTATACCTACCTGGAAAAGATCCCTAAAGTAGACCTACCTGGAGAAGATCCCTTCAGTATACCTACCTGGAACAGATCCCTAGGGTAGACCTACCGGGAAAGATTCCTACAGTAGACCTACCTGGAACAGATTCCAAAGTAGTCCTACCTGGAAAAGATCCCTAAGGCAGACCTACCTGGAACAGATCCCTAGACATACCTGGTATAAGCATACACCTAGAACAAATCATTATGGTAGACTTACTTGGATTCATCATTATGGTAGACATACCTGGATTCAGCATATGAGGTAGAACTCCTGGTTTATTTGCTAGTCGCCCTTTTAACCGATTCTGCTGAGCAATATTTAAGCGATTGTTACGGGCCACGACAGAACCTGGTCCTCCTGGCATCTATAAATAACATTGATGAAGAAGATGATAAAATAATCTAAAAATAAATGTATCATCATGAATATTCTTTTTTGGATAGGTATCTCAATTTTCAAATACTATGAATCTATAGTACGGGCAACATGATATACTATGAAATATCTGAACCCTGTTATCAGCCTTCTGTTGTCTTGAACATCACAACCATCTGGTAAAAACAATGAAATTTGCAATTCAATACAGATGATATAGATAGTCCACCACAAATGTTTTATTTACATCATCTACGTAGTATTTAAAATTGTATTGCATGGAAAAACACTAGTCTTTTTTCACAGTACATAAGGAGACCTCAAACTTTGACAGATATTGTTTGGTATACGTTTGATCCGTGAGACATAAAACCTATACACATAATAAGAAGAGGAATAGCATGAAAAGTATTACTAACATGCTATCACATTCATCTTTAGCAGAATGTCAAACTTTTAACCCAAGCACAAGCAAAGTCACAATTCATAAAATTTGCATATTAACAACAAATTCAGTAAACATGTATTCCATGTTTCATTAAAATCTTTCATGTGGTATAACAGCAGAAGTGAAAAATGTGATTGAATTGTTCCTATACACCCTCATTTGGAAGTCTTAAAAAATTCAGAAAAAGTTGAAAATGTGAAAAATGGCCAAAACACCCCCCCCCGTTAAATTCCTAATTTCATATGTTGAGTGTTGAGAAACATCTAAAAACTTATTTAGATGTGTAAAAAAAAAAAAAAATTTTTTTTGACCACAGCTGGATTTGAAGGCATTATCTGTTAACCAATTTGGATGATCCATCACAATCCTTAAAGTTTTTCTGTATATCAAGTTTAATATATTAAAAATTGTCCCCCCCCCCCCCCCCCTTTTCTTGGAAGTCTTAAAAAATTCATAAAAAATTCAAAAATCGAGATATTGAAAAAATTCCTTTGCACCAGCATTCCTTACCATAGAAATGACTAAATGAAACCAAATGAATGCATCAATGTTTACTAAAAAAAAATAATAACTCTTTAATGCATTAAAATAACAAAGTCCAAAATAAAAATGAAAAAAGAATAAGAAGTTTGTCAATACTTTTGTCTGCGGTGGTGCCACCTGTTCATGGATCCTGACAAAAATGACCACATTTGTCGGGGACCTTGAGTATTTGATGCATGCCAAGTTTCATTGAATTTCAGCAAGTGGTTCCGAAGAAAAAGTTCAAACTGTGAAATGTTTACACCAATTATCCCACCCCCCTTTTTCTTGAAAGTCTTAAAAAATTCATAAAAAATCCAAAACATAAAATATTGAAAAATTTTCTTCGCAGTAGTATTTCTTACCATCAAAATGATCAAATTAAACCAAATTAATGCATCAATGTTTACTAAAAGAAAAAAATACCTCTTTTCTGCATTAAAACTACCAAGTACAAAAAGACGGTGATTGATCACAATAGCTCACTTGAGCCTTTGGCTCAGGTGAGCTAAAAAGGTATTGCAATTAGGGACACACATGCCAAATATGAAAGCCGTACGTCTTACGGTTAAAACGTTATGACCAAGGTTAAAGTTTTTGTGACAGATGGACAGACAGACAGAATGATGGACAGACGAATGAGATTTAATGTCCACACGCGAAAAGTGGGGGACAAAAACAAACTGTGTCCTTTTTACCTCAGCCTCTTCTGGTTCTGGAATATCCACTTCCTCCTCCAGATCCAGATGGCACTCTGAACCATTGTTGATATGGTCTTCAATGAGATCTGGTCCTAGATTGGTTGTTACATTCACCTCAGGACTACTCTGTGGTGATGGTTGCTGTTGTTGTGACAATGTGTTACCGACACTATCCTGTTTCCAAGGCAACATAAAGAATTTAGGTAAATTTATTCATGTTTATATTCTTCATTAGCCAAATACTTTATTGGTAATTGATCCTTTGCTTGCGTAAAATACGGCATAATACAAAAAAGTGATTTTTCTCTTCAAAACACAGTTCTCTAAATTTATGCACAAAGTTCCTTCAAATGTAACATTTACACAGTTTAACAGCATATAGAGGATTGGTGTGTTGTTATTACTCTTAAAAATAAATGTAAACAATCTAATATTTCAACATGATCACCTTCTGCTGTTCTTGGGACAGGCATGTATAAGAAAACTGTCAGACAATGGTTTCTTACCTGCGACCGCCTCCTCTCCCCCATGACCTGGGCGTGTAGTGGAGTAACTGTCAGACACTCTTCCATTTTCTTGTTGCTGTCTCCATCTTTTGTGTCATTGGACTAAATCAAACATTTCAGATATAAGTATATAGTACAAATAGGACTTCAATTATCAGAAAAAATTACAGTTTATAAGATTTAATTAATCATTTGGATTATTGTACACACCATAAATACATTTATTATAGATGGAGGAAGTATGATAATTTATTGTATAAGCTTGGCCAGCAGTGATTAAACCTATAATAACCTGAAAACAAGTAATCCAAAACCAGAAACTTAATATAAGTTACATTCAGAAAATTCTATACTGATTCTTGACTTCAAACTAATAAATTATACATTTGTGTGTTTGTACATAGTATAATCATTATGTCCAGACTGTTACTGTACCTATATGATACTTGTCGACACAATATTCCTCATTGGAGATAAAACTGGTATTAAGCTGTCTGTGATCAAGTCGTATCTCCACAACATTTCCCTTACCTCATCACAGTCATCCTTACGTTCTTGTTTACAGGTACCCTCTCCTTTGTGCTTTTTGTTGGCATAGAACTCAGGACCATGTACTGTTTTGACATGCTTTCTGAGAGAGCTAGGGTCTGTGTATCTCTTAGTACAGCCTACTGCTTTACATACGTAAGGTTTCTATAAATACAAGGTAATGCTCAGATATCAAACATGGTAAAATACAGCACACACATGTTGTACTGAATGCACCATGTGATAAAAGAGAGACGTAACCAAGTAAGCTAAACAACGGCTACCTAATCTAAAATTTACAAAAAAAAATTCAAAAGGAAAACACTTAAACAGTCCACCATCAGTCGCCTCATTGGTGGGTTACACTTTTGTGAAAATTAAAAATGCAACTGATATTGCCTTAAAGCCATCACTCAGAGTCTTTAAAAACACATTTGTAAAGATCAAACTCTGACAGTATTACTGTTTACCAGTCTAGTATTGTCACTATAGCTCTTGGAGATAGAATCATTTATCAAAAGCATACTACACATTTTGACATGGGTAAGTTGTGTGTGAAGCATCAACCACAGAACTGAAGCCAACAATACTGAAACATACAATAGACTCTACAGGTTCATACATTCAACATTTACTTACTGCATTCGAATGTGTCCTGTTTTGATGTTTAGCCCGGTCAGAAGCATTACTGAAGGCTTTGGTGCATCCTGGGAACTCGCACATATATGGCTTTTCCCCCGTATGAGATCTTAGATGAGTTTTCAGGTTCTCTAAACGTGAATAAGCTTTAGTGCAACCTTCAAACTGAAATAGTGAAATAAGTATAATTAAGTCTAAAACATAAAATGGTCAATTAGACCCATAAATAATTTTCAAGTCACATGTATCCTTTGTGAATCTTAACCTCAGAAACTAATGCAGCAATAGATAAAAATGATGAAAAACTCTCAAATTAAGGGTTAAAATCCTGTTTTACAGCTTAAGTGCCATGATAAACATTACATACATATGTAGTGTGAAGGGTTTTGTTCCTCATATCCCATATTTTTCGATAGATATATCTATAAAGAGATGAAATGTACAAAGTGTAAACTGCTTTATCACATATTGAGAAGCAGCAATTTAGTTATTTTATTTTGCACTTCAAGACAACTCTATAAGAAAGGCACTTCAAGTTTTAAATGTATGTCTACAGTTGAGGGTATTTCAGCTGGGTATGTAAGCATAGTCCTAAATGCACAGGACAGTCACTGTCATGAGAAAGTGGCTACATTTTTTTGCTAAGTTAGTAAATTCAAATCTTAAGATGAGATTTTTTGTAAGGCACGAAGTAAGATACCTGACTTAACGAAGTAACAGAATATACCCCAAAAAAGAAGGAGAAACAAGATTAAAACAAATTTATTATGAAAATCATAAAGAATTAAACCATGTTGCAGGGGTTCACTGCTTTATAGACTCTACCTTACATACTTATTATTTAAGATGTAAACTAAACTTAAACATTAATAAATTTTTGCACCTTTCATTTGGCATGTCAGAAACTAAACCGTACTTAAATCTTACCGAGCACTTGTGTGGTTTTTCACCGGTATGTCGTCGCATATGTACGACTAACATGTATTGAGCTTTAAACGGTTTCTCTTCCCTACTGCATTCTTTCCATCTACAGACAAATGACTTCTTATTGGCTTGGATATGATCAATATTAATATGCTGCAAAGAAAAAATTACACATTCATGATTATGATTCAGTATGCTAACTCAAGAGAAGTCCGAAAAGAAACTCTCAGTTTAAGACTGTTTGTATTTGTTAAATTCAATTTGATGTTAATCTATATTTAATTCAGAATACAGGATATAACTGCAATAATCTGTTGAAACCACATCTTTGGTAATCCTTACTGGTCAAAGTTATACTTTCACTACACAAAACCGTAAGATTCTCTCAGCTATAATGTTAGAACAGGGAGCACACCTTATTAGTATCAATAATTCTTATGACATATACCATGTGATATACTTTCATGATATTTAAGAGAAAAGATCACTTATGAAAAATAAAATGCCAGTCAAAGGTTCCTATATTAGAAACCTCATAAGGTGTGACTTAATTTAGGTATGTAGCACTGAAAATTTGTTTCGAATAACGAGTTTATGACATCTGTCATTAACAAAACGCAATGTACAGTATCATGATGGTTGGAGAATTACCTTAACAAGGTCGTCTTGAGTCGGGAATTCCATGGAACAGTTTTCCCAGTGACAGTTAGTTTCTATGAAGTCAGGTTCACCTTCTTGTGGGATGTGACTCAGCTTGCCATGTGAGTCGATACTGGGCTTCTCATCATCCTCCTCCTCCCGAGAATCACCTACAAAGTCAATACAGTGATCATTAACACTAATTATTCCAAAGGTATACTCTACATAACGCATTAAATTCAGTACTGAATCCAATAGGCATAGGAATCAACAGACAAGGGAACAAATAAGGGCTAGACCCAACTGTCTCTACCATTCCTGCCATGGTCCTGACAATCAGAAATCAAAATTTTTAGACATAAACTACATATTGTTCAAACTAACATGATATTATATATGTTATACCTAGCTATACTTCTGAATTCAAACCGATCCTTCTTAAATCACTATCATTAAATTGCAACATCTATATGATTATAGTTTATAGGATGCTTCTCTGTCTTTATCTCTCCATAGCTATTCTCTATATTCTCTGTAGTCAACTTCATTCTTCAATAATGTTGCACAGATACTTATAATGACAGATTCACCAAAATGTACGTAAACTTTCAAGTGATAATATTCTACATAACATGCAGTATACTTACGATGATGGTAAAGATGCTGTGGTAAATCATTTTCTTTCTTGACCTTTGACCTTTTGACCTCGACCTGTGTCTGGTCTACTGTACTACTCACTACACTACTACCACTTGCCTCCTTTGTTGTTGTGGTGATCTGAGGCTGAGAGATAAAATAAATCTGTTAAATCAGTTTCTTGTTTATTACTGTGTGACAATTGTCACTAAGGACAGAAAGTTTGAACATCACAAGGCCATCTTACTTGTTAGGTTTTGAAATTGTTTTCTCAATTTCAACTTTTTTTTTTGCTTAAGGAAACACCTGGATCATTGCACTTTTATGTGGCAGCCAGTGTATGGTGGAGGAAGAATCCAAGTACACTGGATCATACCACTGACCTTCAGTAGGTACTCTAGATGAAACCAATGGCCTTGATATAATTTCCAGACTTGATAAAGGTGAAAAGCTACTCTAAGTGCTGAGTGTTCACTACTCTAAGTGCTGAGTGTTTACTACTTTTACAACATCAAATTCAAGTGTAATATTTTTGGCTTTTGGTTTATTCTTTTAGAAAGAGTTGTCTTTCTTGAGTTACCGCTAAGACAGTAGGTGTTAATACCCATTATTAATGCAATCAATTAATTATGACTGTTCACTTGTTTGTTGTGATAATATTAAGATTTTATCATTCTATAGAAAAGCATGTGCCTAAAGTATTGCAAAGATATTTCACCCTCTGCAAGAGACTCACCCACTGCAGGGAGGAATATTTCACACACCAGTATCTACTGTGACATAAAACCTCCATTTTTACTGTGTCATCTGCCTACAGGTCGCTGGTAAATCACCAGTGACACTGTAAACCCTTGTCTCTAAGCTACGTATATTTCCTACAGAGCTACATTGACTCATATTTTGATGTGATTTTCAACTATGATTATTAAGATAGTAATAGTTAAAATATTTTCTTTGCCATATTTACTGGTGGTTCTGGTTTCTGTTGCTGGTAATGATGTTGTGTAGTAGGTGGCACTCCAATCTGACCACCAGGAGGCATTCGTCCAGGGGGAATAACTCCAGGGGGCATAACAGGGTACATAAAAGGAGACCCTGTCATACTACCAGGCCCAGGTCTCAAATAAGGATTTGGTTGCATCTGAGGATGAGCAGGGCTTGGTGCTCCAAAAGAAGCTGAAAATAGAACAAATTTAATATTACACTATGCCAGAAAAGTAAAAACTAACTTAAAAATTAAATATTACACTATGCCAGAAAAGTAAAAACTAACTTATATTACATTATGCTAGAAAAGTAAAAACTAACTTAAAAATTAAATATTTCACTATGCTAGAAAAGTAAAAACTAACTTAAAAATTAAATATTACACTATGCCAGAAAAGTAAAAACTAACTTAAAAATTAAATATTACACTATGCCAGAAAAGTGAAAACTAACTTAAAAATGAAATATTACACTATGCCAGAAAAATAAAAACTAACTTAAAAATTAAATATTTCACTATGCTAGAAAAGTAAAAACTAACTTAAAAATTAAATATTACACTATGCCAGAAAAGTAAAAACTAACTTAAAAATTAAATATAACACTATGCCAGAAAAGTAAAAACTAACTTAAAAATGAAATATTACACTATGCTAGAAAAATAAAAACTAACTTAAAAATTAAATATTACACTATGCCAGAAAAGTAAAAACTAACTTAAAAATTAAATATTACACTATGCCAGAAAATTAAAAACTAACATAAGATTAAAGATGATTTTAAACAATAATAATAAATCATGAATATGGAGTAAAAGACTATAAAATAAATTATACATAAAAATTATGGTAAACTTTGTGTATGTGTTCCGTCCGTATTCATATAAATATGATTTCTTTGTGAAACTCTGATCTCCCCAGATAGTAGCCATAGTGAAAAGTTTTTGCAAAATAATTTGAAGGTCACAGTCAAGGCCACAAGGTGAGATTGGTAGCACCAAAAAGGTATTGTCAAACCCTACCTTTCACTTCACAAGATGTGACTGATGTTTAAGATTTTTTCAACAGTCAATCAGACAGACAGTCCAAAAAATATATACCCCTGAATCTCTGGATGCATCAAATTTTACAATGCCTATGTTTTGTTTATATATCACAAACATTTATAATAATTTGTTTAATGTATAAAACTTTGACAGAGTAATTCATATCATGATGGAAGGTCAAAAAAATGTATTAAGATGGATGTCCACAGATAAGTAACAATATCCAAAAATATTTGGAAATATCGCCAGTCAGTCACCAGGGCAAACATTTTATGTATTGGAATACCTTGTCACAAGAAATTACTACACACATAGAATATTTTCGCTTAAAATACATCAGCCTTATCTGTAACCAGTCATATGTCATGTCCTGCGTTGATGGTGCAAACAGACTGATAAACTGACAGATAAAAAATGATTTACCCCCGAGATTGGAAAGTAACTATCAGAATATAATGAAATAGTACTGAAGGGAATTTAAAATAGGTAATATTACTCATGATAATATTGTTACTCTATCAACCGCTTCCATCACACCCAACTACAAACTGGAATAAATTACAAGAGAGCAAACCAGAGATGGAAACAAAATGACAAAATAAACAGCAAAAACTCTTAATATACTATATCTTTTTTATCACTGAAAGTATGTTCAGAATGATACAGGCATCTAAATGTAGCGTCTAGAATCTGAACCCCGCGTCTAAATTATAAATAAATAAATTTTCATTTTCTGACACCCATAAACAGGTGAGATGCATCTGTCTTACACTGTTTTTATATGACCCTGTCATCTTGATAAGTCCCTACTATTCTGTAAGCCTGGCAGGAATTTAGATAATTGTGAGAAATTTTCTACATAGGAAACAAAACAGATAAAGTAATTGGATAAATGCCATTAATAAAGTGCAGAACAGTTATATAATTCATAACTCAGCAAGGGCCTACACTTTTAAGCAGTTGCCAAAGAGGGGTAGATTAAAGCTGTACAGTATGTATAGGGGTTCCTCAGAAGGTGATTCCAATATCAGAGATACAGACATGGGAGGTGTCTGACTACTGTAGACGAAGCTGTGGCTGAGTACAGAGGTTAATGTACTGCATGTTGAATTCAATCCTTATTTCTGACAATGATGGTGATGATTTGTACAATGTTGGTGATGATTTGTACAATGTTGGTGATGATTTGTACAATGTTAGTGATGATGTGAACAATGATGGTGATGATGTGAACAATGATGGTGATGATTTGTACAATGTTGGTGATGATTTGTACAATGTTGGTGATGATGTGAACAATGATGGTGATGATTTGTACAATGTAGTGATGATGTGAATAATATTGATGATTCTGATAGTGCTGCCACTGCTACTGCTGTTAATGATGATGATGATGATGATGATGATGATGATGATGATGATGATGATGATGATGATGAAAGGTGATGATGTTAATGCAAATTGATGACAATAAAGAAAATTGATGACAAGAAGGAATGATGATGACAAAGATAATGTTGATGATAACCATGAATGGAACATGATAGTTGAATATTGTCATGGTGATGATGATAACAATGATGATGATGATGAAAACTGATGATAAAGGAAGTTGATGATAATGATCTATGGTGATAACAACATAGGATCAACACAGCTGAGTATTGTCATGTTGATAATGATAACAATGACAATGATGATAACAATGACAATGAATATTCTGAGGTAATACTATTACTGATGGGCCTCTTGACACAATTTTAACATCTCTTTAACCGATTTCTCTTTTATCACACAGTAAACCATTATTACAATACTCATTGCAGTCATTCCACACAATCCATCTACCTCCATTCTTATCAACCAAGTATTTCAGAAATCCCTGCTAGATGCCTCACTCCCCCATTAATGGCTCATTAATCTAGGTCATCGTTTGCTAGCGACTTTTTGTGTGGTTAATGCTACAACATTTAATATAAAACATATTCCCCTGCCTCCGTTTACATACACTAAAACTCCTCTCTCTGCTGTAAATTTGATGTTTATGCTTGTGGTATTTTAGGATACTGAATGCTAATATTGGCTGATAGCTTACTATGGCTGCAGATGTCTTGGAGGAGACATATACATAAACAAATGAAACGCTATATGTATATATCTGTTATAGGAAGTCAGATAACCATTTCCACAGATTTCTACTGAATAACTCAGTGTAGGTCATCCAAGTAAAATGGTAAACAGAGCTAAAAATAACAAAAGGCTTACTTTAGAAGAACAGAGGTTTTTGTCTTATTACATGAGTATGTGTTAATACTACACGATTAATTTGGATGTTGATGTAGTTTGTTTAATATTGGGAAATATGTATTTATAGATAATAATTTTATTTATTGCATTACACTGATGTAGGCTTGTTGTTTATCTATTTCAAAATCAGTACATGTATAATAACATATATTGGTGAATATATAATAAATCTTTGATCTGAAGTGGCTGTTGGCTGGTGGTCCTTTAAATCAAACATCAAACTAGCACGGCTCAGAGGTTGCATGATTGGCCTATTAGTTAAGGTGATCAGCTCAGTGGTGTAAATGATTGGTTCAGTGGTTTAGGTGATTGGGTCATTGGTGGAAGTGATTGATTCAGTGGGGAAGGTGATCGGCACAGTGATGTAGGTGATCAGCTCAATGTTTTGGTGATCAGCTCAATATTTAGTTGCTCAGCTCGGTGGTATAAGTGACTGGTTCAGGGGATTAGGTGATCAGCTTAATGGTATAAGTAATCACCTCAGTGGTTTAGGTGGTTGATTTAGAAGTTTAGGTCATCAGCTCGAAGGTATAAGTGATCAGCTTTGAATGGTTGGGGTTCAAATCTTGATGATATCTTCTTAGTGTGTGGTGTTTCAGAAGAAACAGATGAGTTCCAAAGTCACATTAGGCATTGGCATGTAAATGAAAGTTCAGCTTCTGGTGGGTCCATTGCATACATTGCACATAAAAATTTAAGCCATGCACAAGCATTGACAGTCTACATGTCAGTGATACAAACCCGGCGTGGCATTGAATGACATCTACCAATCAATCAACAACCAATCTCTAATCAATCAAAATCGAATAACAAGAGCATCACAGATTAGACTTCCGTCAGGCTTACGGACACAAAATGACTGCCGTCTGGGCGTATGTCAGGTCACCGTGTAAGGTATTTCTGCTATCTGGGATGCAGTAGAAGTCATAGTCTCTATCAAAGGTCAAAGATGCCTAGCTGTTGTTAGGATTTGTTGAATCTAGGTCTATCCATGACCCAAAGATGTACTTTACGTCCCAACCAATAAAACCTCTACATACTTAGCCATCCTTTACTACCTCCAGAGATACAAATCTCAGTCATTTCATCACAGTCCCCTAATGGTGTTATCTTTTGCACTGTCATGACCTTTTTCCACTCTATATACCACACACACAAAAAAAAACTCCATGAATATGTATACTTAAACATTACTCTTAGAAAAGTTTCAAAGAAAAAAATCTGTCTGTTTTTACTCAAGCTGGTAAACCACAAAACTAAGAAATCAAAAAGGTTTAATACAAGAAAATGCTGTTGCTAAGTCCAAAGCCATAAAACTATCACTTGAAAAGTATAATATATAATATATGTAAGAGGAATACAGCCTAAATAATCCACATGTCATTGTGATTTATGTAGAACTGAGGAGGTAGACTTTATACTAAGGAGGAATTTGAGTGTGTATGTATTCCTAGGTATTACAGAGATGAACTGATTATAGAGACAAGACTGAATATAATCATCAAGTGTTTCCACCTCTTGGTAAGCACCTCTAAAAGAGTTATCCATGAACCCCTGAACAGGGACGGATTAGTTATCCACTTTGCATCAGAGGTCAAAGAGCACATTTTACTACTTTCAACTGAGAATTGTCATAAATATTTATTTCCATGTGAACCTGTGGTCAGTGCTAGTCATGGAAAAAGAACTGCACCAATCCTAATGATCTTTGAATCTGCCACTTTTTTAAATACTTTTATCATTGTATGATCAGTTTAAAGCAATGCTGGCTCATGAAAAAGTTTTGAACTGTGCCTTTTGTACAATGGGGATTAATTGTCTGAATGACTTTGATTAAGCAAGTTCTGAATGAAGGTTTATAGCATCATGTCAATGGTACAATTTTTAGGGGACCACTGTTTTTATTTCCATGCAATATGAAGTCAAATTCAAGAAATTAAAGGGAAAACTTAAACACTTTCTTTTCAAAAATATATAGTTTCAAGAACTTTTTGCATCTGTGAGATTTCAAGCACAAAGATCCAGCATCCAGTGCAAATCCTAGCTTAATAATGCAGAATTATCATTGATCATTATTAGCCGTGTCGCTTGTTTGTTTCAGTAACAGACAACAAGTGATAGATAAATTCATATTATAAATCAAACATGCCTCAGCAAATACAATAAATGGAGCTGTGCGACTATCTTTCACAACATTCAAGGACATCTGGCAATCTGCAGTAAGTCCAGGGACCCGTACACTTAACAACTTACCACATATTTTTTACTCCTTAATTAATGAAATACAGTAATTATCTGAATTCTCTTAAATGCAGTTCTTGCATAAAACTAGCAAAAAGTAAATAAATTTTCAAGTAGAAGAGCCATAATTTCTGAATATTTACGATTTGTAAATTTTTTACTAAAATGGGCCTCAGCAGAAGGGAAAAGTAAGCATCTCCTGTCTGGTCGACCACATCCACATCAGTCGTGAAAATTTAAAAAACGTATACATGGAACAAATATTTCATTATTGTATACATGAAAAAAATATATAGAGAGTGTAACCCTAAACATCTCCAGAAGTGGGGTCTCAAAACCCACTCAAGTTTACTTTTTTGCTGGATGCATCATCGCAATATTACCATGATCAGTTTGACAACACTGCAAGCACTAACCTGCTGAGAGATGTCCATATGAACCACTAGCCGCACTAGAGCTCCGTGAGTTAGTGCTATGGAGAAAAGGAGTTAGGTGGAGGGATCCTTCTGAACTTCGAGTCAAACTCTGAATGTCAAGGTAATCTGATATCGGGGAATGAGACAGCGCCCTCTTGCGACTTTTCCCTCCAACAATGCTTGGTCTTGGACTAGTAAGTCTAGAACCTGTAGAACAAATTTTAGTTTTAAGATACTTCAGGCCTTTCCAATACATACATGCTGCTACATAATGATAATGTTACACCTGGATTTTACTGCAAGAAACTGGCTGCTACCAAATAAAAAAAATTGCAAGAAATTCCAACATTATTGTCAGAAAGTATTCACATTACTAATTTATAATGATGTTTACTTGGAAATTATGCAATTTAGTAAAGCAATAAACAAGAATAAGTATCAAATGAAAATCCAAAAGTGCATAGATAAGATACTTTCACAATTGCTTCAAGCCGAAAGATTTTTTTAAAACAGGTAGCAGTTTTCTACATTTTCCAAGTGAAAATCACAGCTGCTTTAATTCAACATAAGCATAAATTTAAATTTACTTACCAATTATTTCAGATAATCTTTGTTTACACCCATTTACAATATCTTGAAAGCATATCATCATATTCAGTATAATTATTACTTGAAATAAGCCTAGATTCCTAGTATACCTTTCTCTGGATACTACAAGTAATACATGTTATAGGAACCCTAAGGTAACACAAGTTGTTGATGTGTGTGTTTTTATGAGTGGATTCACAGCAAAATACATTTGTGGTGCAATACATAGCCAAAATAACACAGCAACACTGGTGTAAAATCTCCATGAAAGTCACCATTTCGGGCCAGAGTGAGGCTCTTGGACCGTGACATTCATAGTCCTATCAATAATGCATTATTCAACCATAAAGACAATAAAGTCCAAAAACGTGGCAATCTGTGGTATTTTTACAATGCTACAAGGTGTGAAGGATTTTATTTGAATATGATATACAAGTTACCGTCCATAAGCCCAATTTCAAAATACCAAAGCAATATATAATACCAGTTATCGGAAGCTCAATATAAATTAAAGATTCTTTGGTTGGACTTCAATCAGGACTTCAGAATTAAATCTAAACTTGACCAAGCATGAAAATTATCAATTTTTTTTAACAAAAATGAACTTTAGGTGAATAAAATTCCCATTAAAGATATATTTTTCTTAATTAATACCACTGATCTGGTGTGGCTCACACATTAAGGTGTCTGACAAGTACTCAAGAGGTCCCAGGTTCTAAACACACTGAAAGTACATTGGTATCCTGTCTATAGAACAAGCGTAGCTTTTTAAAAAGCTTAGGTTGCAATCAGAATAGCATTAAATCTTCAAGCTGTTGGTCACAAAGCCAAATGGCTTTATGTAAACAGGAATTACATGTACTTGTTTTTGAAACCATCTTTTTATGCACAGTTCTGAATTTTCCCACTAAAATTTCTAAAGACATGCCTCAATTTTTCCTTATTAGTAAAGTAGCTGCACCTTTTTTCCTTTTGGATGTTAACTTGGTGCAACATAAAACAACAATCTAACAAACAGATCATTCATGTCAATATCTGTTTTCAAAGAAATTATTATACATGTATATTTGTGTAATTCCTTCTAAAGTTTTGTATCGAATATTATAATATTACTGGCTTGATGTACTGTACTACAATTCAGGAATATATTTCACTCAAAACTTAATTATTTACACTATACTCAAAAACTGTGGTGCAAAATTTTTTTTTTTTTTTTTGTGGACTTTTCTCAAAATTTGTGTAAATGATGACAATGAAATTGCCAGTTTCAAAATGATGTATAAAATGTGTCACAGTCTTTAAACTTGAAATTCACACATTAGAACAAATTGTAGAAAAACACTACAAAAATAATGGGTAGTGTGAGAATAAAGAACAAAAGAATAACTGGGTTAAGACTTTGTCCTGTATTAGATTTATTATTATTACATTATTATTTTGATTTCGTAAGTTCAGTTTTATATGAAATTTTATTGCTTTTTAAAGTAGGTGTTTGCCAAAAACCTGTTTTTTAAATTAATTTAAATTTTGACGAAATTTACATAATGCTTTTTCGTAATACCTGCTGAAGGTAAACTTGAGCAATATTGTGAAACACAAATGCCCACAGCTGTAACAAATTTTCTTCAGTAAGGCAAAACGCCTGAATGTGGGATACACATATGAATATGTCAAACAGTAAGCCCATGCAAGGCCTTCCCAACTTAGGACAGAAATAAACAATTTATGATTTATGAAGTCGATCTTAGCAATTGAAAGTTAATATTATTAAATTACTAGCAAAAAGCACTATCAGAACAGCCCAAATGTTGACATTCATTTGAATGTACTTATTGACCTGCACTGAGAAAAACTGGTACAAGACGTAATACATACTGTACTGGTAGAGGACCACTTGCTCACTACAATGTTACTAGAATGTATTCAAGCAAGCAGACTATCTCATAAAAAAATTTCATAATTATTTCAAAGATGAAATACCAAATTAGCCAGGAACTGGTCTTAGCAGTTTACTGGTTCTCTACCAGTTACAGATCTCAGTAGTTTCAGTATTGCTTGTTTCCTATTGATTTTTACACTCTGTTTTGAATAAACTCACTTTCTAATGAACCAGGCAGAGTTATACTGCCACTTCCAGGTGTGGGAGGGATTTCACCAAACATACTACGAGAGCCGTGAGATACATGACTAGGAGCATAATCTGCATACAGTGAGCTTGCTCCTCCTAGAGGAAAACCTGAAAGATAAAAAGGTAAATGTGCAACACTGCCCCCTGTACTACACAAGCACTCAATATAAGAAACCTTGAATGCATCCAAGAGAAAAAAAAAATAGCGGAGTAAATATTATACACTTAGGTCATGAAGTACCATGAAGTGATGTAAAACAATAATCAATCAAACTAGTAAGAAGAAGAAATTTGTTTCTGCAGCTGCTTATTGGCTGATTCTACAGAAAAGTAAAATACGAAACTGGCTTTATATGTCTGTGGCTCTCACAACAACATACCACAGTGGATATTCACAGACCCCTGAAATTCACGGGTATGACTGGGAGGAGTCCCTGTCTCCTGTTGGACTAGCTGTGAAATATCTATTGCTTTGTGTGTACTACTGTTTACAAGGTAAATTCTACGTCTGCTCTGTTTTTTGAGTGATTAGACTTTAGTCGTTTCAGAAAACAGGCTCTATTCCTAATGTTTACCAGTAGAATTCTTCATTGGTTATTTTAGCTGCATTCATGGCTATTGTTTCACTACATGTATTGCAGTATTTTCTGTTTTACCTGGTAAACTGGCTGGGCTATATCTTCGTTGTGACAATGAACTTTGAGTATAATAATTGCGTTGAAGCTGTTCGAGATGAATTCTGGCTGCTAAATTTGTGACTGGTTCCCGTGCCAACTGACTACGCATGCTAAGGAAGGAAATGTCAGAATGGGAAGGACTGGTAGCAAGTCTGAAAATCAAAAGTGAAATGATACAATGCAGAATGATATATCATACAAATGTATGAAAACTTCAACCAGAAAACTCAAATTCAGAGATTTACTTAGTCTAGTCTTCTAATCACAGCTCAATACTATCCTTATCAATGGCTACTCAGTGTGAAATGAAATACAGTGACAACAATTTCGCTCACTTTATATATTAAGTGAAATGTAAATCATCCATTAACCTTTAATTTCAAAGAAAAAATTCTTGTCCAGAGAATTCTCAATTACAGGTCTTTTGCTGAAATATGATTAGAATGAAACAGAATCTGACAGATAATTGTATGTTCATTTTAAAGTTGGAACATGTTGCCTGCTTCCTATTTTTCCAAGAAAGAAGTCTATGTCTCTGTACAAAATAGGTAGACAAATGGTTGGATAGACACGTACAAGCCACACCCTCTACATTCTTCAGGCAACACACACACGCCACATCCTATATATCCCTCAAACGACACACATGTGCCACACCTTACTTCCCTCAGATCACACACACACTGGTCACATCCTATACTAGTATATCTCTCAGATGACACACGCCACACACTATATATCCCTAAAATCACACACATGCAACATACTATATATCCCTCAGATGACACATACCACACCAAATACATCCCTCAGGAGACACACACATGCCACACCCAATATATCCCTCAGATAACACATGCCACACCCAATATATTCCTCAGATGACACACACAAGCCACACCCAATATATCCCTCAGATAACACATGCCACACCCAATATATTCCTCAGGTGACACACACAAGCCACACTCTATATATCTCTAAGATGACACACACGCCACACCCAATATATCCCTAAGGTGACACACCCCCACACCCAATATATCCCTCAGGTGACACTATCCCTCAGATAACACATGCCACACCCAATATATCCCTCAGGTGACACACACAAGCCATACCCTATATATCCCTCAGATAACACATGCCACATCCAATATATCCATCAGGTGACACACACAAGCCACACCCAATATATCCATCAGGTGACACATGCCACACCCAATATATCCCTCAGAAGACACACACAAGCCACACCCTATATATCCCTCAGGAGACACACACAAGATACACACTATATATCTCTCAGATGACACATGCTACACCCAATATATCCCTTAGGAGACACACACAAGCCACACCCTATATATTTCTCAGATGACACACACACCACACCCAATATATCCCTCAGGTGACACACACAAACCACGCACTATATATCTCTCAGATGACACATGCCACATCCAATATATCTCTCAAACAATGCACACGCCATACCTATATATTTCTAGGCAACACACACCACACCCTATATCCTTAAGGCGACCCACTAAAGCCACACCCTATATATCCCTCAGGTGACACAAAAATAAAGAGTGCACTGTTCCAATAAACATGTGTTGCTAGCAAAGATAGTCACAGTAAAGGTATGACAGACAGATGTTGGTGAACTGAGTTACTCCAAGAATTGCTATATCTCAAAGAAAACAAACAATAATAATAAAAAAAAAACATAAAAAATAAGCTTCAAAAGTAGCCAATTATTTATTTTATATCATACATTTTATCTCAGTATGATTAAATTTCTTACAACAAGCCTAAAAGAAGCTACAGTATCAAGCAATTTATCATTTCATCAAAACTGATTATGAAATTCAAGATTTAAAGCATTTAGGATGAATCATCCTTCAATATGGATTCAAACTGTTAGTAAATAAAATGTACCATAAATTACACCAAATCACATCCCAAATTTCAATCAAATTACAACAAAAATTTTAGCTTTCACCTCAAGTTTTCATTATTTCACATTCCAAAATCATCTTTTAAAATGAATCAATCAACAGCTGAACAGATATTAGAAGCAACTTGCAGAACCATATTGCAATATTCACAGAGCTGTGCGACATATAATGATAGTAAATGCTTGAGGGTATATGCCAAATACACAAAAAAAACCCCACCTGATAATAGATCAATTAACAATATGCTATTAAAGCTTAAGCAATTTACTTTCCTCGTTAAGCTCAGGTCTTTAGTTACATAATGAAATTTTTTAAAATCTGAGACAATGCAGGCATTTCTAGCCAATTAGTCTGGGAATCTCACCTTATTTAAAATTACATAACAGCGAATTTATATTACAGTCAAATAAACAAAAGGGAAACTTATAATTAAAATTCCAGCAACGTTTATTTTTACATTTTTCCCTTGTATTATATTTTATCTTTGTGTTTACAATGGTGTCTGCACTGAATTTCAAAAGTAAAGAAAATACCATATTTTCACTCTAATCACTATGATTAACATGATAAATGCCTAAAGATTTTTGTTTTTCATGTTTTACCATGCCAATCCATGACTTTCTGAATTTTTTTTTTTTTTTTTGGTGAGAGAAAGGAGGGGGGGGGGGAATTTTTTTCAAATAAAACGTCTGTGTTATGAAGTACAGTCACATTATATATACATGAAGACTTTTTGTAAGTATTGTAACTATGAGATTTATTAAAACTGATAAAGTAAATTAAAAAGAACTTTTCATTATGAATATATTATTTCTTTTTCTCTCCCATTCTTCGCATTTGATTCAATTTGTCAATTTTCAATAGATATAGATTTAACAAATTATTTTAAACTACTAAACTCAAATGATTCAGAATAACAGGTTTTTATCATCTAATACTGTTCAGAATATATACTGTTATACATTTATTTCTGAAATATTTTAAAATTCTATTAACGTCAAAAATTAACTTAAAATTTTAATTATTTAAATTCTTTTTGTACCAAAATATGAAAATTAAGGAAAATTAACAAATTCTGCACATGTAAACATAATTAATTGCAAAAAGTCTCAAGAAAAGCACTGCCGTATACATAAATATATCCAGGATTGAACAATAAGACCATCTTGCTAATCCAACATATTTTTCTTGGCTTCATGATACTTACCCACTCAGTCCATATGCAGGTGGACATAGCGTACCTGCGTACCTAAAATTAATTGAAGGCACAGTGTTTAACTCTCCTGTATGTTTAATGTACTTGTCCCTAAACTTCAAATATTGTACCTTCTAAAGGTACATATTGTACTTACAGTACCTGAGGGTACATGTTAAATGTTTACAGGGATACATGCTGTACTTAAAGAAACTAGGAGTACATGTACAGTGTTTACAAAGGAACATACAGTTTTGTTTTTAAGTTGTGTTAATGAAACACAAATTTTCCACAGCAATAAGATGAAAACTGGGTGAACACTTTGTAATTTCATTGTTTTAGTCTGTTTGTGTATGTAACTTCTTGTAACAATTTTGAAATTTTTATTTTAGTTGAACCTAATGGAAATAAGAAGTGTAGGTGCACCATGAATGTCCCCGCTGGCAGCAAAGTTTCAGTCCAGGGGCCATAACTCCTGTAGAAATGTATGCACAGGATTCCCCTTACAATATGCACATCTATATATTGTGGTCTTTATTTGTACTCAGTTTCATTGAATGCCTCCCAAGGGATAAAAGGAAGTTGCGAGAAATGTAAGTCCAAGGGCCGTAACTCCTGTAAAACTTTTTGGACAGCTTAACTATATGCACATCTACATATTGTAAACTTTTTTGATACCCAGTTTCATTAAAATCCTCCTACTGATTTAGGAGGAGTTGCAAAGACAAAATGCATGACAGAATGACTGAATGACAAAATGACAGCAAACTGCAATGCTATATGCCCCCAGCTATGTATGGTAGGGGTATAAAAAAATTTGTTCAATCTCTGAATCATAAAAAGGTCCCTTGTCCCACATGCCAACACAGAGATGTAAAATTTACATGTCAGATTGGTAAGTATGTATACATAGCCCAAAACTACCTCACACAAGACTGTCGAGTTTGGACCTCTCTAAATCTAGTCACAAGAAGAGACTCTACAAATAATTCTTTCCTTTTTCATTTTAGATTTTACTGTAAGTAACTACTATAATTGAATAAAAAATACATAAAATGTTTGTGAGTTGAAATTGCTCATAAGTTTTCTATCCTGCTCTAAGACTGATGTCACCACAGACATATTGACTTAGGTAACACCATCTTTTTCACATCTTCTACAGGTAGCTCATACCTGTGAATGTCATCAAAACTGCCACAAAAAGGAGGAAGAAAATCCAGTTCTAAGCTTTCGTAGGTATTTTGAATAGATTGTTCCTGCAAAGTCTCACCACAAACACAAACTATATTACTAACAGTTGACTGGACGACAGGGTGTTAGATGCACCCAAGTGATCTTTGACTAGTAGACTAAAAGGAAGCATTCTCTGTGACTTGCAAGGTAAATGATTCGGAATCAATTCATGTGACAGACTTACTCCTTTGGACTTACCCAGGGGCAATGATTGATGATATGGGCCAGTAGGTGGTGACCAATGATAACCTCCCTCCAGTGTGTGTGTGAATTCAATGGTAATGACTTACCCTGGGGGCATTGATTGATGATAGGGACCAGTAGGTTGTGGCCAATGATAATGTCCCTCCAGTGTGTGTGAATTCAATGGTAATGACTTACCCTGGGGGCATTGATTGATGATAGGGACCAGTAGGTTGTGGCCAATGATAACCTCCCTCCAGTGTGTGTGAACTCAATGGTAATGACTTACCCTGGGGGCATTGATCGATGATAGGGACCAGTAGGTGGTGGCCAATGATAACCTCCCTCCAGTGTGTGTGAACTCAATGGTAATGACTTATCCTGGGGGCATTGATTGATGATAGGGACCAGTGGGTGGTGGCCAATGATAACCTCCCTCCAGTGTGTGTGAATTCAATGGTAATGACTTACCCTGGGGGCATTGATTGATGATATGGACCAGTGGGTGGTGGCCAATGATAACGTCCCTCCAGTGTGTGTGAATTCAATGGTAATGGTTGATTAATGGCAGCGTAAGGTACATTGTAGTATGGGAAGTTGAAGCCAGGAACTGTAAGAAAATATAGAAATCCAATTAATCTGCTATATATTTATATCAAACAAAACTCTTCACAGTCTTGATAAATACATCAGCCAGTACATCTGAATTGGTTACGTGCTTAGCATTGACCTAGGGGTCTTGGGATCATGTCCCACCTGAGAGAGTGTCTGGTTTTTGTATAAGACACTAAAAACCAGGGTTCAATGACATGTACATGTGTAAAGTAAGAGATCCCTCACTGCTTCAGATGAGACTGTTGCATTGGTCCAAATTACTATGCACCACATCAGGCAGGTGCTCTCACCACATCAAGTAAGAAACACAGAATACGATACAGGCAGGTAATTGCATATTGCTGTTAAGTTTTACTGTACATACTCTCTCTGAGATAATCCCCATTAGTTTGTTTGGTTGTTAACAGGGGAAAAATAGACTTTTACACAAAGCACAACCTACAAGAAAATCCTAAACTTTCATGTGGAAGCCTATAAAGTTACAAGAATTGTCAATCATGGGTTAATTTTTTCTAAATCAATAGCAATTCCAAGCTAAATCAATATTCTAAGCAAAGGAGACAATTGGGACAAAGTGCCCCATGTAAGGACACAATATCTCATTCTGGTGGTCATGACCAAACCAGTGACCCTCGGAATACATAAACGCTAAACACTAGGCCATGTACTTCTGTCAGCCTACAATGAACAAGTTACTATTTGTTTCACCTTCCATACCATAGGGATGGTCCACCAGTCCATTCCTGGGGTCTAGTAAATGCTGAGCACCAAAGTATGGAGATGTCTGAGGTAGGCGGGGATCTATCGGAGGGGGGTGGGGTGTAGGACCACACCCCCTCTCAACAGTCTCTACTTCTCTGGTCCGTGTGGAGTCTGCTGAGCTTGGCTCCTCATCCACAGGTGGAAGGTTGCTATGGGGACGAGCAACAATCTGGCGGTGCCGAACTTTAGGAGGGGGATCTCCTGTAAGAAATGTTAGATGTACAGAATTAAGAAATAAATAACATTAAACAAGATGTTTTTCTATCATGAGAATGTAATTGTAGTTCTTGGATGTAAATATAACATGCCTTGCTTATAGTATAGTATCAGACTGTAGTGATTATGTAGACATACAAATAGCTGCTTATTCACACATTTTTCTATAGACAATTCTAGGTCTTTTCTGGCAGTTGTAAAATTTAGATATACATCCCCAACTCTGCCCAACCTTCCTGCATTTTGCACCAACACATGCAATGCATTATTCACACTTTACATCATACTTCAATTCAAAGAAGGGAGGGGGGTGTTTATTTCCATAAGGACTATCTATATACTACAACAATAAATACTGTAATATTGCATCAATCCCATTCTTTGAACCCTTAAGAAAGACAACCTTTGTTTGATTAATAATGTCTTTTTATAACTTTTGATACTGATGATCAAAAGTGATCACATGGTAGTCATGTGATCAGTTTGGATCATCAGTATCAAAAGTTATAAAAAGACAATAGGAATCAGGATATATTCAGCTGACTAAGTCCCATCACAGTAACTTACATACCGTTGACAAGTTCATGTATTTTTTGACTATGCCTTGTAATTTTCTTCAATTCATTACTTATATTCAGTTTAAATTTATTAAATCTAAATTAAAACATGCTGTGTCTGTGAAACACTATTGCTACCGGCGGCACCAAAGTCCAAAAAGTTATTTTTAGTGTGAAGGTCAATGTCAAGGTCAAAAAGTCATCAACCTTGGTGTCATTTGAAAGGGCTTCATTAGTTGAGTAAGCATGTGAAATATAAAGTCTCTATCCCTCACGGTTTAAAAGTTATAGCCAAGGTTTAAGTTGACAACAGACAGACGAACAAACAAACAAACAAACAGATAGGACAACAACATCTCTCTCCCCCCCGATCTTTTGATCCAGGGGCATAAAAAGAAACAAAGAAAACAGAGACAAAAAAGAAACAGTCAATAACGGCTGGCAAGGTTTAAACCATTGCTTAAGATGAGGTTTGGTAAGGTTTAATAACTGCATACCCTCAACCCTAGTGTATATTCACTTTTCAATATTATATTTGTAATAAAAACGACATTTGTAATCCACACCAGTGTACAAAATTTAGTTGAATTACACTTCAATATCTACCCAAATTCCTCTGGTCAAGTTCAGAGCATTGTACTCTGTCGCAAGATCTTAATCTTAAATCTATTCAAATTGAATTTCATATTTCTAAAACTTGGTATTTTTTTGTCTGACAGGGGACAAATTAAAGGGAAATAGGAACATAAAATCCGAATTCAATCTAGGGAAAGGTTGAATTTCATTTGATATCACAAATTTTAACAGACACCTAAACAAGGTATATGTTTACAAGCAATCTTCCATAAGGTAGTTTATGGGGCAGAACAAGCGGCTTAATGCATTGAATAAACAGGTAAAGGCAACACCTTGTCAGGTAGAGCTTGAAACTGGAAACGCTATCCACACCTCGTGAATATATCACAGCCAGAAAGCGCCAAAAGGTGTGTATAAAAGGCAGAGAGAGATATATGTACTGTTGACAATACATAAGTTGAAAGGATTTATACTGAAGGGTCTGTTTGAATGATTAAAGAAAAGGACATTCATCACCGTGTGTTGAGAAGAGTACAAAACAGGGGCTAACAGAGGGATGTGTAGATATGGTCACATCTCATAGAAGTGATGTAGGTGGAGGGGTTGCTGTTAAAAGGGGCTTACAGACAGGGCTGCTTTGAAACGAAAGGTTGTGGACACGGTTACTATGAAAAGAGGGATTGTGTACGGGGTTGAGGTAGTTGAAAGTGTTGAGGAAGGGGTTGCTGTTAAAAGAGAGGCTTGGGAACAAGATCTCCTGAAAAGATTTGTAAACAGGGTTGATACTAAAAGGAAGGACTTACCGAAGCAGTAAATTTAGAAAAGAAGGACTTATGGATGAAACTGACTAGGAGGAAGGTATTGCAGACGGTGTGACTATCGTAAGGGATCCGAGACGGAGTTGCCGTTGAATGGAAGGATAATTATAAGGAGCTGTTGTTGAAATGAGGGATATGTGTGGAAGGAGCTGCTGTTTGAAAGGAGGGACATGTAGGAGTTGCTATTGAAAGGAAGAACATAATCAGGACGCCTTCTGACAAAAGGGCCATGTGGGGGATATGATTGTCACTGAAATGGGGGACTTGTGATTGACAGTTACAGCTAATGCAAAGATAGCATCAATGTTTGCTTTTTTTTTTCTTTTGTCATATAATCTTATATTTGGTTGTGCCAATAAACTGCTTATAGGGTACCCGTACATCAGCACTCCTGCTATTTCCTATGCACTCCTGTATCTGTTCAAGAAATTGCTCGTCACATACATTTAACAAAATGTCCTCTATCTACAAAATTTGGCATACAAGTAGCTTTTCGCCAGCCATATATCTGCCCTGCAAACTGCCCGCATCCCCTGAATTCTGTCCTGTAATATGCCCGATCGTCTTTATAATGTCTACGAGAATTGCACTTGCCCTTCCACTTGCGCCCCATTTCTCACTAGAGCGAAGGTTTGACATGTGCGAAACCACATCAAGTTACTACTCTGTAGATATTTGTTTCATATACAAGTTAAAGACTTCCTACTGGAGTTATTTCTTCGTTTAAACTGAATGCTTTTCATTCAGCTGTCAAAAATGGCAGATTTTATCTCCAAGTTGACGTTGAAATACGGTTTTGCAAAAGGTCACCGGCTACTTAATAATCCTAGCGAGAAAAGGGTTCACTGTGAAGATTTTAAAGAAAATATGCTGTCTGCGTCAATAAATGCGAGTATGTAAACCGAGCATTTATGTAAAACGAGCATTTTGTGCAATAAGTGAAACAAGTTATCAATTTACACACTGTTATAAGGTGTTTGGGTACAGATTTATCTGGGAGAAACCCGTTCCGCTACATATGGTTTAAGAAATAACGAGAATTTCGTTTATGTTAGAAACAATGTTACAGAATCCACTACAATAAAAACGTACATGAAGTAACAAGATATACATGATGTGCTTTAAGGTTTATCATTCTAAATATATACTAAATCTTGTATATTTTATTTATTTACCTATTCATTTATACTTGCAAAGCACAAGATATTACATCTGAACGCTGCATGAGATCTTTGCAACTGATGACACGAGGTAGCGAGCTTTCGCGTTACACTCTCTTATTCTGGGATCTATCACTGTGCCATGTTGGCGTCACTCTTGCACTGCGCCATGTTGGTGCCACTCTATCATCACACAATGTTGATGCCACTCTTCCACCACACCATATTGGTTCCACATTACCACCGCACCATGCTGGTGCTACTCTCCTGCTGCGCCACATTGTTGTCACTCTACCACCGTAACAATTTGGTGCTAATCTTGACTCCCGTTGCGCCATGTTGGTGCCACTCTATAACCTAACCATGTTGGTACCTTTCTACTACTACCTAATGTTGGTGCCACCCTACCACCGCGCCATGTTGGAGCCACGCTGCGACTGCGCCAAGTTGGCGAGATCACATCCCTACATTTCAACGACATTTATTTTTTAAACGAAGACACTTTAAAAACTATATATAAACTGGACTTTCTTCTAAAATTTCATCGTTTCGTTTGAACTTTGCAATAGAAGTAAACATCAAAAGAGAATTTAAACATTCTCATTTTTACAACCGACATATTTCCTAATATCGAATCTTGTTTAAAATTATCTAGATTTATAATTAGTGAGGACAGATCATATTTTACGACATTTAATATGTTTTAATTTCAGATTTTTATCACAGCAATTCAGCATTCCAATTATAAAATTATATAAACGTTATTGCAATAAATTATACACCATAGATCTACATTATGTGGCGTAGATGAAATAAGCACCTGACAAGACGTCAGTAAGGCAACGCATACGCAATGAGAAAAACACACAACAAAGTAACCGCTGATATTCCATGAACTATATAATGCAGACCTTTATGAAAAAATAATAACAAGCAAGTTCAGAGAATTGTAGTCCCCCGCTTTCGGGGTTCTATCAGTAAGGGTGTAGTAATCTGTGACATATTGTCAAGGCTGTACATGTCTATATGTATCTGCAGCGGAACCTTGTAAAGTTTGATGATATTATACTAGATTCTAACATGATTGAGAATTTTCCCCTGTATTTCCCATAATGTTCCACCGGGCATTATTCTCCAGTAGACTCACGGCTTGAAAAGCATGAACCAAATTGGTTTTCTGGGAATCAAAATATTGAGTTTACTGTCAAGGTCACATGATAAAAAATTCGGGTACCAACGGAAAGGTATTGCCATTAGGGACACACATGCCAAACATAAAGGCACCACGTCTTACGGTTAAAAAATTACATTAGGTCAAATGTCACGGTCAAGGTCATGTGATTAAAAAAAAGTTTGGTACCAACGGAAAGGTATTGCAATTAGGGACACACATGCAAGATATGAAGGCCCTACGTCTTACGGTTAAAAAGTTATGACCAAGTTTAAAGTTTTTGTGACAGACGGACAGACAGACGAACGGACGGACAGACGAATGAGATTTAATGTCCCCACGCTTTCGTGAAAAGCGGGGGACAATTATACTGTATAGAGAGAGGTGAAAAGAGAAAACTCATGGTTTGTCATTAGTCAGTCCTGCCGACATGAGTTGTACAGCAGTCATATGTGTACAGTACATTGTAGTTGATACCCGTTTTAATTCACTCGTATGATATACCATGACCTCTAATATTATTCACAATCCGCAATACCAGAAATTCTTACATTTATTGTATTCTCAAGTCGAATTGACATCTCACTAAGATCCAAATGAAGATAATCACCAAAACATTCCGAGGATTATCTGGGGGATAAACTCGGTGTTTATCGTAGACCGTAATACAACTTTGCTGAATCATATTTTGAACAAAAGAGCTGTAGGAGTTACAGGACTGCTGAAATCCATTGAGGAATCTTATTAACATTGACATCCTTTTCTTCTTTAAATTTGATATGACCGTAGTTTTAAGTAATGGTATCTTAAAATAAAGAATTCTTTGTACAAAGCGAAGATAAATCCCGAGATTTATTCCTTTTTCCCCCACCTCCAAAAAATATATATATATATATATATATATATATATATATATATATATATATATATATATATATATATATATATATATATATATATATATATATATGGCGCATATCATCAAGTTGGGTCGTGTCTGTGATCAATACTACTTCAAGAATACAGACAGCAAAATATTATATAATTGTCTTTCCTTATTACAAAGCGAGAACATGACCATGTACTGCAGCCATTAGCTCACTCTGATATTGGTTGGTTGCTTGCTTGCTTGGATGACCGATTGGTATTTTTTGGTAGCTTTCAAAGAGCGTCAAGTCATGGCGCGGTATGGTAGGCTCTAGCCGGATATACTGAGATTTAGAAGTTACTACACAACATGTTTGTTAACTTTTTAGTAATTGAATGTAATGTATGCAGTGTAGTTTACTGGATTTAAAAATGCTGATCAATGTATAACCGATGATATGATAATATTTGAAATATTGACCAATATGTAACCGTTAATATTTAATATTTGACAGTATTCACCGATGCTTAATCGATAATATGGTGTAATATCTGAAATATCGACCAATACATAAGCGATGATATGATACAATATTTGGCAATATCGACCGATGCATAACCAATGATTTGATATAATATTTACTGGAAAAACACAAAACTGGTGAGTTCGCTCTCCAATTTATCTTTACTGCGTTGTGTTACGCCAATCTACACACACACACATCATCTTGTTACTACTAGAGAGAAGGGTGGCAAGACCACAGCTACAAATACATTCAATTAACATGCGCGCTATAAAAGTAATTCATTTCGTGCTGTAAACAACGCTGTAATTCATAACAAATCCTCAATGAATACGGCAGGAACACGTGGGTAACCTGAAACTTGTCTGACGTACGCAAGAAATAAGTTGCGGATCAAGATGTCGATGTGGGGTGGGGTGAAGGAGAGGGGGTCTGCTGTGCCACTGTTGTTATATTAAACGAGCTAATGTGAAAGAAGGTTGGCATCGAACTGGGATTCCTGAATCCTTTTGTATCCTTGTCCAACAGCTAAATTCACGACTGGACATTTGTCAATGAAAGAAAACACACATTAATACCACATCATGACGCTAGAATTGCCGTGTGCGCTTCATTGCACCCAAGTTTTTTTTTTCATTTTTTTTTATTACATCACGCGCCAATTAGCTACCTGTGACAAAAAAGCAATATATATGTCATTTGACAAGTATACCATTGTTACATATTTCTCTCACCATAAACAAAGACAGTTGTTTATTGTTTATAAGGATATCAGACCTACATTCTCTAGTTTTACAATAATGTCAAAAGAACAATTAATGCCCGCGAAATTCATTTATGATATCAGTAGCATATCAGTAAATATAAGTTTATATATAAAGGGGAGTTCCATCATGAGATAGAGGTTATCTACATGAGAATTTCACCAATGTTTGGTAACATGGTTGGTTGTTCGGGAATTTGTTTTTATTTTTGGGGGGTTTTTTTATTTTAATTTTTTTCTGTGAATGGAAATAAATTGATATGCATGCAAAACTAAAACCAATACTTAAAAAGAAACCCATATTTTTACATATTTATTATATACATGTAGTGAGGGCGGCTAAGGTCATGGGCTAATATCTATATGCGAAATAAGCGTCCTGGGGTCGAGCAATCACTACATAATTCAACTTTTAAGACCCCAAGTCGCACAGAGTAAGACCTCAATATGAGGAAACCATTACCAATTTTGCTTTATGCGATAGCATTAGGCTTCAAAGGAAGATGAAGAAAATAAACATAATGGACGAACTAAAGGATGTCCATACGTATTTACACAGCATTGCAAGGTCACAATGAATCGCTTAACAATGAGGTCAGGATGAAGTAAGTACATCATATATACTTATTCCCTGTCAGAGGGTTAAGCTTCCATTTTTTATCTGGTAATGCGTTAGATTTTCACACAAATTTGATGCACAGCTGAAAGTAATTGAGACAGAATTTCTTTTGTTATGTCTAATGCGATGTCTATTTCCATCCCGGTCTATAAACTATACTAATTATATACTGTACATACTTTTACGCAACATCAGGGCACATTAAGGCGAGGAAAGGTCGGGAGAATTCATTGCTATACCAAAGTTAACTTAGTGACAACGCACACACAAGAACATGCGCGGATCAAGATGGATCGGGACCGGGGTCATCCTCAAATTTGGTGACATCGCGTTTTGTTATGTACACCTCCAATAGTTAAAGCCTCTCAGAAAAAATGTCGGCTGGGGACCCTTTAGATTATTTATTATGTTAGATTTCGCACATGAAGGAACTGTAAAACATGATTGTTTTTTTGATGAAATACTTTTGAAACCGTATACACAAGATTGAAAATATTTTAACATTTTTGTCAGCAACGCTAAATTTTTAATGAATCAATCACATTGTAAATGCAATTTCAAATTATTTGTCGAATGAATTTTCGGACCTCAATTACTGTTATTGGCATCATTAATATTTATGACGATATTTTCTCCTTTCAACATAAACCGAGTACGTGCAAAACGAGCATGTCCTCTAATATTGCTTGCCGTTTGTCTCGGAACCTGAGCAGGCGTAGCTATATCGGTCAGGTGCTTGGCTCGAGACTGAGAGGTCCCAGGTTCGAGTCCGCCAGTGGATCAATACAACACATCAAGTAAATGAGGCCACTGCAGTTCTTTAGCCCACCGGGCCCAGCACAGCACTTTAACACTTCAGATCACCGAAGCCAGCACAAAACTTAGGGTTACCGATAACCCCCCACCCCATTCCCGCCTCTCAACAAAGAATGAAGGCTAAATTTGTCTTACAAGGAAGAAAGAAAACAATTCCTCAATACTCTTCAATAATCAAATCATTTTCTAAATTTTCAATTGCCACATAGAAACCTAAGTTATATGTTACTTTGATTTTGAAAGTTTATAACTGCAGATTCAATTAAACAATTCAAACCAAAATCCAGCTTTGAAATATAATGAATACTAACAACATCCCTTGACTCTTCTAAAACCAACAGAGAACTAATAGTTCACAACTCTTTAACATTTTTAATCATTTATATAAACTTTATTTTAAATTAGATTATAAAAAATCATTAAGAAGATATTAAGTCATCTCTGCCTCATTAGAATTGTAAATTCTGCCTGGGCAGCACGATAGAGATTGCTAATTAAGGTAGACGTGAATGACGATGTTATGGATGTTAATTCATCAGAATCATGTCTCCAGCGTTGACAACGTAAGCCGGCTGTGTATATATACTGTGGTCGACTGGAGCATAACGGACGATGATACAACGTATATTATCTATTATTCGAAAGAAATTTATCTCACGCGAATTCACGAATCCGGCTTCAAGAGGAAGTAAGTTTTCTCCAAATAGACCTTTTTACGTTAATAATAATTGATTGATTATTATTTTACGTCACGTATATTTTACGTATACGGTGACGGCATCTGTCTGATACATTGAATAGAACTTTATACCTTTGCAATGGACCCCACCGAAGCAGTGAACGATCTTTTTCGTGCTACACCTACTGTGACATGGCACCTCGGATTTTAATGTATCATCCAAAAGACAAGATACCGGTGCGCCCACGGCGGGAGTCGAACCTGGGAACCTATGACCTCTCGGTCACGAACCGAGCACGTCATCCACGGAGTTACACCGGCTTATAATCATAAAAATATTGTCTCCGACATCGATTTTGCCAACCAAAACTTCATTCCCGCATCGTAAAAAGCTCTATGATATACCAACTTCAACTCTTTTTTAAACGTAATACACTGATAATCACTTTTATTCAGCATTTTGGCATAATATGCCTTACTAGTAAGTCTGAAGTAAGATCCCCACGTAAAAAAGTCACGTATTATGTTCGTTATTTTCGATACTTTCGATTTAGTTTTAAGTTCTAATGGGCTAGATTTAAAGGTTACTCTTATACAGAAATCTAACGCTTCCTATATTTGTAGAGCCGTGTGTTGTTATGCACCGTCAACCTATCTCCCCATAAGAAGGGGACTTTCGAGATATGTGTTCGCTTTGAATTTTACGAAGTTGTTCAAGAATGACAACCATGTCCCTGCATGGTATATATGCCAGCATGAGGCACAACTGTAACAACGAAGATTTTGTCAAACATAGTGGCGGAGAATATTTGTATGTATAATATAATTCATAAGTGTTTTTTATATCAAGTTCGTTATAAGGACTCTTCCCATCGGAAATTTCATTGATTTTTCCCACAATTTGTTTTAATTTTTCCCAAGCATTGATCAGTTAATATTATGCAAATGTTACAAAAAATTCCAAAATTAAAAGACCTACAGGCACCTATCACAAAATGGTTCGTTTGGATTTGCTTAGGTTTTAGATCATTTCAACATTAGTTAGTTACATCACGTTATACATATTTCTACCAAATCCATTCATTATGACCTCGTATACGGCCTCTTGATACGTCAATACTATCCCTGAACCGCCAGTATACCACTAGAAATATCAAGCAGGAGAAGCTGCAACGACCACGATGTCAGGCTAAATTGAGACCCAGTGCACTGTAGTAGCAGTGATTATATTAACGTAAGGGGTTTTATAACAAAGCCATCCTCTGATGTTGTGCGACTCTGACACTTTCTATACAGTATTAGTCCATGTCTATCTTCAGTGCTTAATGTTGTAATGTTTTGCACATTCATGGCGGGTGAGGCTTACCAATTAGGAGAGACTTACACCTTCCGGGCACCTTGTCTTCTGACTTATACGACTCCATCATGGATGCCCACCAGAGTACATTATTGCAAATGCCATGTTAACGCAGCAATTCGCTTTTTATTTTACACTATGCACTTGAACCTTTTTTTACATTCTTACATGGCAAACCATCAAAACTACTTGAAAAGTGCTATATACACCGACAACCTCGTGTATAATGTGACGCATGTGGTTTACACGGTTTGGTTTGACGTCAATTTGATAACAGAATTCGAGTTGTTTATATATTGCTATCATATATAAAGACACTCAGTCTAGAATATCATAAGAGCAAAGGTGGTTATATTTAATCCATAGTTTTAGGATTTTTTACATACAAGATATATAACTTTATACAATCATGATGAATACAGACACATTTGTATGTGTAAATATGGACAAAAAGTACAAATTTATTAGAATAAGATGCTTTTAATAAGCGCCATATTAAGTGGAAACTTGGCAGACTTTGAATCTTGTCTGTATACACATGTTTTCCTTTATAATTCCCTTTTAAACACACGATTTCAAATCACCTCTGATGTGATTGCAGGTAATGCATAAACTAAATCAATTACACGCTTATTACCTCTCATGCCATGTTCATTATTTTGGGTGCTTTGCTGTTCAAAACTCTAGTCATTATTTTTAACTATACATTAAAGGTATACTACGAGTCAAGGACTGATCTGGCACGCATACGATATAAAAATTTAAATATATATATATGTATATATATTTTTAATTACAGTAGTCAATAGTGAGAGCACTCAGCAGGTCAAAATCTGGAACTCTAAGGAGTGCCGTCATGGAATTCCTTTTCAAGCGATAGTATGTTTGAGAAGTTGGTAATCCCCCCCCCCCCTTTCCATGTCGCGATATGACTGAGAAATTTAAGTGACGTAAAACCCCAACCCAACCCTCACGATTTATAGATATCAATATACGTAAACACATAGATGTCTACTATGAGAACGCTGTGCAACAAGTCAAAATGTGGAACACTTACAATGTGAAACTCGAAAATTATAATGGCATAAAAACTGATTTTGAAATCGCTTCAAAGAAATTTCGCACTTCATCGTTGATGTTGGTATATCACTATAAGCACGTAATTCATTGAGTATTTTAAGATAATTACGTACTTAATCAGTAATCGCAGTAATTGCAAACATTGTCCTTCGTCAAGATAATTATGTACTTGTTTGAAATCGGACATCTGGGTTTGGCGCTGAGACTGAGAATATACTTAGGTAAAAAATTCACATTCTTTTGTTCATCAATGAATTAATAACTGGGATTTTGATTTTATTTAGTTCTATTCTTTTGTCAAATAGAATTAAACCATTCTGCATGATAATTTATTTGAACATTTGATAATGGAATAAATTAAGATGAAATATTTGACTTAAGTATATTCTCAGTTTATGGCGCCAGACCCTGGTCTCTCCTTCAGAGATCATAAATGTCCATCGCAGGACACTGCAGCCGCAGTGATCAAGCACCAGAAACCTTCTGCATTTTACTCATAATTATAAGTGCTTTACGTTTTATGAAGAAAATAAGTATTTTTTGTTTATCATTTATTTCACTGTGATAATT
Source organism: Pteria penguin (assembly GCA_035048485.1). Classification (NCBI taxonomy): domain Eukaryota; kingdom Metazoa; phylum Mollusca; class Bivalvia; order Pterioida; family Pteriidae; genus Pteria; species Pteria penguin. The sequence goes on from CM068584.1 coordinate 14,717,881, forward strand.
CCATACTTCAAAGCTTAAGATAATTTACATACTTTATTATTTATCAGAAATGATATAATTCATCGTTTATCAGGATAATTACTTACTTAATTTATCAGGGTAATTACATAATTAAATAATTACATATTTAAAGAATATGCCTAATACAAGCGGGTTTTTTGTCTTTTAATACCTTTGAAAATATATATATCATCTTAATTCATTGTGAGGATATACTACTACTGTAGGTAAATTCTACAAATATAAAAGGAAGGGGGGCGTCAAAAGTTGAGAGGCATTCTTATAACGTCAGAGATAGACGATGACGCGGGATTTAGAGTATAATTAGTTATACATATACTACAAAATGCAACATCAAAGAGGGAAACATTAATCTCGTATATATTTCCCTAACTTGAATTTATATACAAATGACTTCATATCTTCTTTTATTTTCTTAATAAATTTCCTGGTCTATATATTGCAACACAGAACATTTTAACAAGTATAGGATGTAATAGAGCTTTATAACATAAATTTATGTCGGTTCGTCCTCTGGTTCTAGTATATTTAGGTAAACGTTTTCAATACCAGCAAAAGGACTTTAATACAAGCAAAGACTTCACTCATGACTTATAGAGCCGGAGAGGTGCAGATATAGGAGGGATGAACAGGGGTTTTCGGAATTGTCTTTATTGCTTTACGCCACACTACATTATGTCATTTATATGGTGACAACTGCCTGGTGCTTGACCGTATAAATTCTACAACGGATCCAAGCAAGAAGAGACGCAGGCCTAATATATAACACGGTGCGAAGTGTCCCATGATCATTTGATATCGGCAAAGTCTGCCGTGCGTTAAATATAACTCATACTAGTAGTACGATGACATTCTTATTATTGAGTTACAGTACATTGGTGCTTGATAGAACGAATATCCATTGAATACTAAGGCCTATAAAAAGTCCAGAATACGGCCTTTTGAGAAACTCGATCCAGGTGGTGGTATACATAAGACAGTATTCACTGCGATATTTTTGGGGTATATTAGTTAATGGTTATGTACAGGGTATAATCACTCGGCTATACGCAAATAAACACTATAATCGAATCAAAATAAGAGACACGAGTACATATCAGTAGGTATGTGTCGGATCCAGATGGAAGTCCTCATAGACAGCTTCATTTCAGGCTCAATATTTTAAAACATCTTTGTATTGATATACAAAAAAGTGTTTTCCCAACATGACATCTTCCTTTTTTATTTCCTCTACATACGCACCACAATAATACAAAATTTCTTTCCGTTCTTAAAAGAAAAAGAACTGCTTTACTTAACACCAATCGTAAGATTTTAAGTGGCATTATCCACTTGACACTCACTGTACACATTTTTCTTCCTCTAAACCTGGAGATGATTGGTTATTCTTTAGAATCACACCAGGATCACTGCATGTATAAAATGGCGGCGCCAGATCGTACTCCGTGACATGGAACAAAGGTTTTCGTTGTCGCTTCTAAAGCACAGAACACCTATACGATCGTGCGAGATTCAAACTCAGAACCGAGCAATTTTTACTCCCAAGTCACGCTGACCTCTCTCTACCAGGGTATGACAATAAGACCTTGATTAAGTTGATAACATGCTTACTTTACATTCTCTGCTGAATAATTGTTCTGCTTGTGTTATTCTTATTTTGTTGTTGTTTTTGTTGTTGTTGCTGCTGTTATTGTTTTACGCCACTCTAAGATTATTGCACTTATATGATGGCGACACCTGTCGGGTGCATTGTCATTTTATTCATTGCAACTGACCCATCTAAAGCACCGAGGAATCTTTAACGTGTCAAAGTATATCAAGATTGAGGGCTCGGTTACACTGTCTTATCCAAAGGACGGATTGGGAGGTAGATGATAAATCACCTTAGTAAAATTCTAGTCGACGGCCGGAATCGAACCCGGATCATCAGGTTTGAAGTCCAATGCGATACCTCTGGATCATCCTGCCTCTGGTTCTGTTATAGTATATACAATGGATATGTGATATTGCTTATTATAAAAGTTTTATGAGCATCTTATTTCTCAAAAAGAGATAATAAAATGCTGAAATACAACTTAAGGACGGAAAAGCTGTGACATCAATTTAGATATTGAGATTATCATATTAAAACAATGATATAGCAGCAGAAAAGGTGCAGTGATTTAGAGCTTAGCTGTAACTGCAGGCGGTACGGGTTCGATTCCCGGAGTGCGCCGATATATTGGTTATTTCCTGCTTCCATGTCGCGAAATGATTATAACTGTTGAAGGCGATGTAAAACACTAATGAACCAATTGACCAACCAATGCAGTATGTATACTAAAAAGGACAAATTCACTACGTCAAAAACAGTGATGAAAAGGATTTCTCGCAATGAATGCACACTAAAATATCTAAACCTTGTCTTAAGTCGTTTATAAATTATGACCAATTTTATAGTCCGAAAAAGAAACTGGTTAAAACACAATCAGAGACAACTACATTCAACCGAATTTTTCAGGGACTCGAAAAAAGACTGTAATCAATATAGAACTTACAAAGAAAGGAGGGAATGAATAGGTATTGTATTTTGATTAAATGTCGCTCAGAGTTCTTATCTTTTAAATTTATTTTAATCTAACTTTAATGATGTGATAAAGCTGATGTCTTAGCACAACCATGTTACCAGATTAATTTGAATAAATTAATTTCACTGAATTACTTTTAAATTCCATTTCTTTGTTCCCTTATTTCAAAATCATTTTGGGAGTTTAACATTTTCAATATTGGTGTGTTCTTTAAATTGAAAATATTTTCAAATGCAATTTAAAAGTAAGTTTTTGTTATTGTCTTCTTGACGAATTTTATTTAGATTTTTGTTATAATGACATATATATATATATATATATATTATTATATATATATATATATATATATATATATATATATATATATATATATATATATATATATATATATATATATATATATATATATATGTATGTATATATATATATATATATATATATATATATATATATATATATATATATATATATATATATATATATATATATATATATAATAAAGTTTAAGGATTAAGTCCTTCATATCTGCTATGTATACGGAATAAAGAATTTCATCAACTTACGAAACACTTCTTTAAGTTGACAGCTTCAGAATAATATCAGGTTGCATTACTTAAAATTCTCAAACTGGATTTATTTGTATATTTTTCTGTTTATTTTGAGATATCTAAATTCTAAGTTACATACGTACCAAACGACGAAGAAACGCACTCTAGCTCTGCCACTAAATCCAGAATTACAATTTTCAGTTACATCCAAAAACAATCATATTTTCAATATAAAACCCTTCCAATGACTTATCAAAAACCCAAATATTTTGGTGAAACTATACTTTCACTTTTTTTGCAGCGCCTTAGTAACGACCGCTGTAACCTTTGTTCTCCATTAAATGTAGATATCACAAAAACACAAATATAAAACACGGAAGTTCCAAATAAAATAATCAGATGAAAATTAATATCCCGAAAACCATCTCTATATCAACAATTAGAATCCATCCGGCGTGGAATTCACATATGCTCTCCAAAAAAATTCACAGAATAGTGCTAGCATTAATACGAGCCCAGAACAAATATTTAGCGAATTAAGACATCAATGCTATTTTGTAAGTTGTTGCTTAACTTTGCACATCTTTTGGCTACACGGTAAATCTACATTAGATGATCGTTTGAGTCACAAACCTACATCGTCTCCGGTGGCGAGAGGCCTTGAGGAAGGGTCCATGAAACAAATAGACCCAAACCGGGAAACAAAATACATCATACACACAAATACTCCCTACTGACGCAGGAAAACCATCTTCACCATATTGGACATAGTATTAATCAAGAATTTGAAGAAATTATAAAAATCAGTCAAATTTTGAAAATTAAATTTCCTTTTTTGTGCCCCTAGGTCATGAATATTCAACAGCATGACGTTCTATCTTTTTGCCCTATGCGTCAAGATTTTCACGGGAGCCCAGACCACCCACGTTTTGCAATAGTGAAACACAACACTGGCTGACGTTGTTATTCATGCAATACAGTAGAACATATAGCTTCAGCCATTCTGATCTATTTTCTTTACGTTTGACAGATAAAAGAAACATTTTCTATTTAAACTCCAGGTATCGGGATGTCTATGGGACTTTGATTTTAACTGTAATATAGGAAAGGTGAGTACAAAATTATAGACCTACTAGCGGTTATGGGTCCTGCGCAAGAAGGGTGCAAGGTCACTTTCTTTGGGTATGGAGGGGCTAATGAGACGAAAACGCACATTGTTAATGTTGCAAGGCTGAAATTCTAGATTTATTAGAAATATGATCACTGATTACTCTGCTTAATTGATTGAATCGCACCGCCACGACATTTATAAATTACTTTCTACCCAGATAGTAAGATAGAGAAATTCCGTCAACGTAACAGACACTGCGAATTAAAGGCCCATAACTCATGCTAACAATGCACAGATAACAAGGTCCAATTAATGCAGCAATTTCTCTTTATTAGCAGTCTGTTTTGAAGAAAATATCTGAAGCACTGTGAGGAATGTCTTTTCGAGTGTCTATGATGTATTGTAACAAACAGCCATATAGGGAACGCCTGTGTGAGAGATGATAATTAAATTCAAAATTAGCAATGATGACGATGACGAAGATGATGCTGTTGATAATGATGGCGACAATGATGATGATACTGGTGGGGATAATGATAATGACGAAGAGATTGTTGTTTTTGCGTCCGACGATTACCATAGTGGTGCGTAAGACTGAAAGCTGATCATGAAAGTTGTGGCGGTTAAAACTGCACTATCTACCTCACCATCTACCCCTATGATGATGATGATTATGATGACGGTGGTTGTGATGATGATGATCATGATGACGGTGATGATGAGTATGATGATGATGATGATGATGATGATGGAAACCGGCGTGCTAAATGGTATCGCGTCGGACTCCTGATCGGGAGGCCGGGGTTCGAGTCCCGCTCTGGTCATGCCGGTGTCATGTCTTTCGGATGAGACAGTAAAAACCGAGGCCCCGTGTCGTTGTATGCATGGCACGTTAAAGATCCCTCACTGCTTCGGGTGGGTCCGTTGCAAAGGTCAAAATTTGTATGCCCCGCATCAGGCAGATGCCGTCACCATATACGTTAATTATAAGTGGTGTGACGTAAAACAAAAATCAATCAATGATGATGATGATGACGGTGGTGGTGATTATGATAATGATGATGATGATGATGACGACGACGACAATAATGATGAATGACGACGACTAAGATAATTAGAAAATTGTTGAAGGTGATGTAAAGATGAATATATTGTTGATAGTTATAGTAAAAATATAACTGACTGATTGATGACAACTGTTACTAATGCGATGAACAGACTACAAATATTCCAGAAAAGCTCAACAAAACCGTGTTAACTACATTTGCGGAGCAATGTCAGTATAAACTTGTATCGAAATAAATATTTCACCTCTATATACATATATATCCGACACCTGTGACCCATTCACCAAAGAAGGAATTCAATTAGCATTAAATTTTCTTTCGCTGAAATTTCATAAATAGAAAAGAAATAAATCAGCCTCTCCATTGCGGAAAATTGATTTATGTATATCATGGTTCACTTAACACTCGTAAACAAAACATTCTGTACAAACAGAAAAATTGTTTGCAAAAATACAAATTTCCCGAACAAAATGAAGCTGAATTACTTGATTTATAACATGTCTTGAACATTTTACATTATGGCAATATATTCATTTCTTTATATCAATAACGATAGACGGCTTCACATTTATCAATAAAACACGATTCTAACTTATAATTTTTTTTTAATAAAATGTATTCACGAGGAAATGCATTTCTTTTGATGTTAATAAGGTGCAACCACACTTTTAGGTTTACAGATAATATAGCTATAGTCACATGGTCCTCGGAAGTTATTAACCGACTTCGAGAATATCCGAGGAGATAAGGAGATAGAATAACTAGACACTCGAGACAGAAAGAGGAGACATTATTGCGTGAGAGAGTTCATAAACCTGTAACCTGCTATTGTCTCTGGCTACAATACTCAGATATACATATGTACCATGAATTTGAAGAATTTCATTTTAGTTTTACACGTGGAGTTCGTTCTGCATCAGCATGGCCTATTGCCCGACATCAAAACTGAAGACTCAGGACAAAAATTCCCACTGACGACAACGTTAACATTTTCCAGACCCATACATATGTGCACTTGTACCTCCATATATGTATCACAAATTGTCTTTGTGATAGTTGTCACAAAGACAATTTGTGATATATGTATGTAAAGGTCTTTTTTCATGCTGACCTTTTTAACACAAAGTATAAATGAAACGATCATCGAAAATACTGTGGAAGAAAATTCAGAAGTACATGTACAAAAAAATCGGACTTATTCTTAACTGGACACTTATTTTAAAATATGTACATGCTTATATACCTAATTACGGATTTCATACTGAATGCCTCGAAAGTTTGCCGACCAAAAACGGCAATTTTTGCACTTTTTCGCAATTTCAGTGATAAAAAAAAATCCAGGTTTCGAACAGTCTTGAATTCAGATTAAAAGTCAATCTACCAACCGTCCAAGGAGCTGTCAGAAAGAAGCATATACAGTTTGACGATTCTTTGTTGTCACACCATGATTACTTAGAAATCTATAATATTTTGGACGAGAGTTTAGTCTGGCCCTCGATAACGTCGTGTATGTTTCCATCAGTGGTCTTAGGAAATTTAGCTCATGCAAGAGATTGCTCAGCAACAATTCAAAAATTGTTAGTTCTCGACCATCAGGGCCGAGATAATTAATTGTAATGAATGCAAATTCATTACACGACATAATATAGCGATTGACTTTCCAGATCTTTCAATAACAGAATTTGCTCCGCTAGGTCCCCAACATTTTTCCAAGGCAATATGTTAACAGATCACAGGGTTGTGCAATCGACTGACATGAAACAAGTTGAATGTGTAAGTTCCCTGTTTTTCGTCAACTCTCCACAAAGGAAACCACTCTGCACCTGGGACCTTTGTCATTTTTGCACGTAACTGAACATAGTCCGCGAGTAGGAAAGTGCAAAACCATTAATTTCCCATTTTCCACTTGTAAAATTATTCATTTTACTGGTCTAAAATATTCTTTTTCCAGATTTCAATGGAATTGTAAGGGGTTTTGTTGGAAAATTGAAGATATCAATACCCCGGAAAGGGTTGTACTGAATTTTAAGTGTTCGACTGAATCAGAATGGGTGAATAATTCGCTGAGGAACTGATACTAAATCGCAAGCAGAGATTATCTGCTCGTGAAGATTATAAAAGAAGAAATCACAAGGATGTTCGCGCTAACAAGAAACAGGGACATCTCTGGTGATTATATATGTAACATAAAAAGTCCCTGGTTCACTGAAAATATAGTGTGCCGCTCACTTTTTAGTGGGAACGTTGAATAAAGACTAAAATTTATTAATTATTATGCAATACACGAGGCAGGTGGTGGAACCATTATACGTGAAATCATACTTGTAATCAATAAATAGAAATTAATGTCTGGACGAGCCTCATTCGCTTGCGTTTTAGTAATATGTACTAATTGGGTATTTCCAGGTCGGCAATGACTTTGATATTTTGTCTGCACTATTGTTAACGCAACATTCAGTGTTTTATCCGCATTAAGTATGAATATTGATAGTACAAGCTGCGCAAAATATCAATTTTAAGACTTTAATCTGATTATCCTGTGCATTGAGCAATTTCCAGATTTCTACTCGTAAGAGACGAAAACAAAAATCAAATTCATTTCTCTGTGATAAGTTTGTATATTACATGTACATGTAGTTTAAAACAAAGAAGTACAACCCTAATAAATAACTCTCTTAGTTTCGGTCTTGAGCTTTTCCGAAATGACAGGACTTGTAGAACTGGATATCTGTCTGATACACGGAATTATGATGATGATGATGATGATGATGATGATGATGATGATGACGATGAGAATGAGGATGATGATGATGAAGATGATGGCGGTGATGGTTGTGATAATGATGGTAATGATGATGATGATGATGATAACAACGATGATAATGATGATGGTGGTGGTGTTGGTGGTTGTGATAGTGATATGATGATGATGATGATGATGATGATGATGAACGCGTTTGTACATATAAAAATGTCAATAAACGTCTCACAATTCGCTTTCAAGTTTAGTATTTATACGTAAAGATTTCATCGGTATGAATTGTGTTAGCCTTCAAACTCCTACATGGAACTCGCATGTTCAATCTTCAGATACATAGATGCCGCCTTCGTTTTTCTATCTCCGTATCACAACATGTCCACACTTTCGCATTATGCCTGGTGATTAAATGGTGCTGTCCTATGAAAAATTACAATTTATAAGAATGAAACTGAAATATTCATGATAATTTATTCTTACAAATTGTAATATTTCATAAGACAGTGCCCATTCTTTCGCCTTATGCTCGGTGATTTAATGTATGTACTAAACAGATTTCAGATTTTGTGCCATCCTGTAGACGGACTGGGGCTCAATGCCAGTACATCATTAAACAGCACTAGACCTCGTAGTAGACGTCGTAACACTATAACAATACTATCGGAGTGTCCGGGAACAATGTCGGATGGTTGGGGATCAGTGATTTGACTGACAATCAACAAGAGGTCACACCTGACACATTTAGCGGGGGCCTTGTGGTAAGCTTACAAAAGAAACTGTCAAGTAATTCGGTACTATCTCATGCTGGCTTCAGTGACCTTCTTTCCGAAGCGTCCCCTTCATAATGTTGTCACCCCTTGTTGACAGGTCCATTTATAGAACAAGACAAAAACAAAATTACATTTTTTGGAATAGTTTTGCCTTTGCGAATGCGTTATTGTACCCTTTGTTCTGCCATGTATAAGACACTATCCAAGGATATCATCTGATAAATATTGTGGGTAAAACCACAAAAATAGATGTAATAATGATTAAAATTGTATTGAATCCAACACAGATTAAGTTTCAAAACTATAATAAAATGTACCAAGTATTTTCATTTTACAGAAAAAATAAGAAAACCAAAAGATAACTCTTAACATGAATACAGGGTACAATGCACCTAGCCGCAAGTAGTGGCCCTAAATGAGTGATAGGGCCACAATTCCTTACGTTGCGTAAACTTGCATTTTTGATAAACGGAATGGCCGGCACGATTATTCGCATTTCGGCATCAAATGGAGCAAATATCTAACATATATAAACATAAAGCAAACGATCGGCAATGATAACTTACCCCCGATCTGTCGTCTGAAAGCTCTACACACATTTTTTCCCAACCTGTTTCAAATTTGCCGGTTTCTGTGTCAGCCATTCGGTCTCGCGAGATCTCGTTAACAGAAACGAAAAACACGTGGTCATTGTTATTTTTATGTCATTTCTCTGTTTACATTTTCTTCATCGGCTAGTTATTTATGAAGAAGAAAACTAAACTGAAATGACCAGAAATGCGGTAACTAGCCGATAAATGAAATGTAAACAGAGAAATGACATAAAAATAACAATGACCACGCACCCATGAACCTTGTGTTTTTCGTCAGCTCCGCCTCTTTTTGTGAGGTTTCTTTTAACGAGATCTCGCGAGACCGAATGGCTGACACAGAAACCGGCAAATTTGAAACAGGTTGGGAAAAAATGTGTGTAGAGCCTTCAGACGACAGATCGGGGGTAAGTAATCATTGCCGATCTTTTGCTTTATGTATATATATGTTGAATATTTACTCCATTTGATGGCGAAATGCGTAGAATCGTGCCGGCCATTCCGTTTATCAAAAATGCAAGTTTACGCAACGCAAGGAATTGTGGCCCTATCATTCATTTAGAGCCACTACTTGCGGCTACAATGCACCAAGCAAGGAAGCTGTAATGTAAGGATTACCCGATACAGGTAGTTGATAGAGTATTCAAAACGAGGACGTCCAATGATGAGGACAACCAATGAAATCACACAATACAGAGATCTGGACAGCTAGGTTCTTCTTATGTAGTGCCAATATAGAAATGCCCTAACTATTGCACATAGTATGTATCTCTTCCCATGAGAATATTCAGAGATATCAACCAATGAAAATGATTTATTCGACGAAAGACAAATACCAAAATCTTAATCAATGATAGCTGATGTAAAATTTGAGCAGAGTGTAATTAAGGTTTCTAATCACAGCTAAAAGTTCAGCAGACGCTGACGTTCAGCCACTTTTCAGTGTTTTAGTACGAACACGAAATACAAACTTCAAACATTATTGTGATAAAAGTCTGGAGGTCCATCACAAACTACTACTAAGCGGTATCATACTCCATCATTTTTGTTCTTCAAAATGGATTAATTGTGTATACAACCAAGTTTGCTTTGAAATATTTTGGATTTTCATACTTTTTGTTGGTGGGTTAATTGATGATGTTTTACGTCGCTTTCAACAACATTTCAGTTATATCGCAACATAGAAACAGCAGGTAAACAACCAGGGGTCTTATTCACAAAGAAACTTAAGTCTAAGTCTAAGAATTGAGACCTATATGGAAGCATGTGTCTTAATTCCACGAATTAATAAAATGTTTCTGTAAACAGTATACCTGACAAGCTATTCACAGACAAGCTTACGACAAATTTTTAGAATAATGACACATGGTATTTTAGGTCTCAGTTCTTAGACTTACACATAAATTTCTTTGTGAATTAGACCCCTGCTATACAAAGTGGCGCATACCGGGAATAGAACCCGGATCGTCTGCACCCCAAGCCAAATGCTAAATCAGAACACCCAGCCTGCCGCTCAGTGTTTTGGTCTTGAACGTTACTGAGAAGATCATCACATCTGGTACACTCAACCATACTGTGATATACACAATCACTGACGGTAAATATACACACGTAATTACACTGTCACTTTCAGCGTCATTTTCTAATACGTTTGCATCATGTCTTTGCTGTTTCCTATTACGTATTCATAAATGTCATATATCACTACCTGAAATCATTTGGTCAAGCTAATCTGGACAGGCTAATCTGTACGGAAATTACTTCATCCTATGTATCTATCGCTACCTCTAAGTATTTGGTAGCAATAAGGATATACTGAATTAGACGCATTATCGACATGTTCAATATTTTAGCGACTCCTTCCAGTGACATATGTCTCTTGGACAAGATCTGGCAGCATGCGGACATCATAGTCATTTTAATTTGCAAATATTGGGCCAATTAACAGCAACTATGGATCCATTCTACCAGTATCTTTCGTTCAAGTCAAAGCCGGCGTAGCCTAGTGGTATCGCGTCGGACTCCTGATCGGGAGGCCAGGGTTCGAGTCCCGCTCTGGTCATGTCGGTGTCCTGTCTTTCGGATGAGACAGTAAAAACCGAGGCCCCGTGTCGTGGTATGCATGGCACGTTAAAGATCCCTCACTGCTTCGGGTGGGTCCGTTGCAAAGGTCAAAATTTGTATGCCCCGCATCAGGCAGATGCCGTCACCATATACGTAAATTATTCGTGGTGTGACGTAAAACAAAAATCAATCAATCAATCAATCGTTCAAGTCACAAACGGTTTTACTCACAAAAATCAAAACCATATTAAACAATAGCATCGTAAGTACAGTAACAAAGAAGAAACGGCTGTAATGTAAGACATAACACATTGGTGGATCCATTGCCAAACATGCCTAAACTTTTAAACAATATTTAGTTTAGGCCACTGCTGGAGGGCGCCCTTTTGACCCCTCCCACTCTACTGAATCATTGAAAATTTCCGTAAAACGAGTCCATTGTAATAAAGCACCCTGAAATTCACCCGCCACAGCTACTACAATACGAAAGAGAGACCTAATTACCTGAAGCAGGGGGAAGTCACCCATAAATATTCTCTGAACGAATCAATCTACGGTTCCCAATTTTAAACGGGACCTATCCCCGACCATGTATTCACAATTACAAAAAGAAGAGCTCATAAATCTTACGAGAATAAAAAGAAATGGCCATGCTCTCACTAATTATGAAGCGTAACTTAAGTACATTTTGCTTTTATGCTCCACCTGAAGTCATATAATTAGTTTCATCTCCTAAAATCATATACTTCACCACTTCTCCCACTATGTGTTCTACAACCCTTCACTGATTCATTTAATAAATATTTTCGAAAAAAAGCACCTCCCGAGTCAAATATCTCTTTATATGTATAAAACTGTAAAGTTGAAGTAGACTGCTTTTCCAGGAAATCCCTGCAGCTTTCCCGGTCTCCATTACGAGATGAAAGGGAAGATTGAATGTTACCTGTTGTCTCTGCTGTTTAGAAACATAAATCATTTTTTCCACTTATATGATGGCGGCATCCGTCTAGCGCATAACCGGAGTATCCCACCATTTATTTTACGCAAACGACCCATACGACTTAACGTGTCAAGGTACAATGTGACATGGAATGAATCACCGGAAGTATACATGTAGATGGGAAGGTAGGGAATTATAAATAATCCTACAAAATCGTTTCAGACACCCGGAATGGAACAAGGGATGTCAGATTGCAAATCAAGTGGGCCTACATGAATGAATGCTCCTCGTTTACACCTTTAAATAATACGTACTGCACCTGCCTTGCGAGTTACAGCTAATACTGACTTGAAGAAACTACAATGAAAGCAACAGACACAATGGTTCTCAAACATGGCCAGGGTATCTATCGGCTTGAATAATTATATCAAAAGATCGGTAAGTATGAGGAACAAGGGAACCTTCGCCACCAAGGCAAATGCAGAGTGTGGGAGCGGGAGGTACATGTGGTATTATTTCAGTATATTACAACACAAGTAAAATCGATCCCCATGAAACGGTGTGTCATTTGCCTTTTACATTAGAGTTTCATAGCCCGACCCTGCCCTAAAGTCAAGCATATTCCCTTACTCTCAACAATTCATAAACGTAACAGACTGTTCCTCTCGCCCAGGAACTAGATTTCGCTACCTGATAAAACACGAAAACGAGGTCAAAGGTGCCACGTATTGTACGTATGGCCTATCAAATTTCCGTAAAAATTCATCAAATTTTAAGGCAATTAAAACGCTTATTTGAAATCGTGAACAAAGCCCTATCAGTCCATACTCGGTTGACAGACATTAAATGCCCATAGCTCGCACGAGGTTTTAATTTCCGCAATTTCTTTTTAATATGTTCTGTGTGTTAAAAGTTGCTCCTTTATTGCGCTAGAATGCAATGCCAATGCAGACAGAGAAAACATAACGAGAGCTCACAAAGATGATTTTCCATGGTTTTTAATTGACACTAGTTATTTTCGTATGTTGCATTAATTGTCACATTTATTCCCTTTGCAGTGTAGAGCTCGTAGAAAAGTTCTCCGCGGAGGGTATGACTTTTAAAAGTGTTATTATACATATTTTCCACGATGTTTTCTGGTAATGACACTTTCTACACAGTGTTTGATCACATTCAGTTATACATGTATATACAACGGTGAGTTACATATATTTCTTCTTTTCATAAGGGCATCCATGGCGGGTGTGACTATCCATTCAGGAGATGCTCACTCCTCCCGCGCACCTGGTGTCACCTGTAAATTGCAGAGGTCCATGATTGTCTACTGTGGTACATTGTTGATAGTATAATAGTCACTTGACACCAGTTACTTTGGTATTTTGCATTATTGCATTAACTGCAAGCTTGTTATTTTTTGCCGGATTCGATCTTATAGTATTACTAAAATCATTAGTAATACTAATAGTATTTGTGCTATTTCGTCAAAAAGAGACATTTTCATATTTAATATTTTTTAAAATCTAGTGCAACTTGGATATTCGTCTTCAGAACTGGAAAAATACATGTATAGTTGTTATTGGGATTTAAACACCAATATTCTTAAATACATGTACAAGACGAATATGCTACATAAAAACAAACGACATTATTTTAAATAAAGAAAACCTCTTAATGTTGATAGTCGCTGCATTTAATAACTAGGAGCAGAAGAAAATATCTCGAGATGAACCTACAAGCAAAGTTGGCCTTTCGTGGTGTTTTATCACCAATATACAAGATAAATAACATCAAAATAGAAGAATTATCATGCACTACATGTTCGTTTAACTATAAAAGATAAACAGTGATAGTCAGAAGCCAACATGAGACCGGTGCATATCTCTGATGTACCTCGAATAAGCATAACATATTCATAGAAATATCCCATCGGGAGTGGTGTTACAGATAGACAAGTGAGAATCATGGCGTTCAAGTTTTCGCTTTTGACCACACTGAGAGAACGATATTTAACAAATGTTGTGTTCCAAAATCAGGTGTATGGATTATAAAGATAGTTCACTTATAGTTTGTCAAAAGGTCAGGCAAACAATGAACATAGTTATCCCTACGTTTCGATGTGTTTCACAGATACTGCCTTCATTTTCATAAATATGAAAAGACGGAGTCCACCAACTTACCAACGATAAATAGCAAGGTTTATCCAAATTTGTGAGGAAGGAATTCGAAAGGGTAGACGGACGAGATACATTCCTTAGAGTGATAGAAAAAATTAAAAACCTTGACAAGACTATCACAGGAAATAGTATTTTTACATTTTTAATTTTATAATTTTCGTGTAATTCTCGGAATACAAAGTCGGTTTAATAAACGACAAAATTCGAAGTCGTTTAAATTGACAAAAGGACAATAGTCAACTTGCATGACGTCATGATCACGTGACTTACCATCGGGTCCGACGAGAGCATCTTTAGATTTGACGCGCTCACTTGAATGTGGCTCCTGTGTCTTGATATGGTTATCTTGGTCTTCGTCCGACATTCTCATTGGTCTTATGTGTCACCATGGCAACTGAAATTATGGGAAAAAATTATGAACTTACATCAATATTACGACAACATAAAAATCACTAACACACTTCCTTTGTACACTTTATAATACATTGACCTATTATAATCTATTAACATTTATGTAACAAAAGTTCTGATTGGACCATACTTATATACTTTAAAGATTCAATCTGAAATCCAGTCTTCACATTACCAGGCCCAGAAAGTTAAAGTATAACAAGTACGGTCAGACCTGATTTAAAGACCACCTGTATGAAGCGGTCAGATGCCTTCCATAGCCGTATTCATCTGTACATCACTTTCAGCAGTTTCAAGATATCCATCTGTAGTACGATACTACCTGTTTTAGGCGACCACTTCTTAACTGCAGAGGACTCGTACAAAGGTACGATAACCCATCTTTTTATGTTTGGTTCTAACGAGGATATTCAGGCTATAGTACAATGTATCTATACCCGGCTACCCTCATGGTAGCACTTTGTAATTTACATTGTTGTTGAACGTGACTCTTTCTGAAGTTTTCTTACAAATAATGAGAGATGGGACCGCAAGTACTTACAGAGAAGAAGGTAAAAAAAATTCTTTACACGTGTGCATTTATCATTGTACGGAAGTGTGTCCTACAATGTTAACTCTCATCTCACAAAAGATGATTCCAGTTCCACAAACTGATAGAATTATTTTAGCGGTAAAACTTAAGCTTGAAGGTTTCATATCCCATAATTTTCATTTGAAACGTCAATCCCAGTATTTTTGGTGAAAAATAATTTCAACAAGGAACCGCTAAAGACAGTATGACCGGATTGGCTCAGTATCGTACAGAACCTATATTTGTGAAGTATATTAGTATATCAAAGCCCTACCCTTATTGATTCAAAAGGTATTACTAGGTCGATCTCATGCCATAATATGAACGCTCTGGCCATAAGGAACCTATGTGTGAAGTATTATATTTATACTCTTCTTAGTTGTTGCGATTTTGCTTCAACAAGAAATTTAAGCAAAATGTTGACGGACAGACATCAGGGCGGGCTGAATAACGGACAGACATCGCCAATCCATAGACCGGAATTTCTTTGCAATCCGGTCAAAAGGCCTGTGAAATACGAGTGTGTTTTTCAACTATATGTGATTGCGGCACTATCTGTGCAAGAACCAGATTATAAAAATCATGGAGATAAAAGGCCAGTTTGAAGGGACGTGCCAAAGCCAGTATATGTATGTACACTGCATAATGAGCCCCATTTGTTATTACAGTAGAAATCAGATATGAACGAAATTTTCTTAATACTATGAACTTAAAATCATCATTATATTCTTATAATCTGCCAAATGAAAGTATCACAAACGAAGTTAAGGCCCTATAGCCCCACCATCATTCCTCAAACCCCATATCTCCCTCAATTCTCACGCACTTAATCCTCTTTGTTCAGTACATCAAACGACGAAATCATCGAAAACCTTTGACCTTGACACTGACTAAGATGCAACGTCATTCTCCAACTATCTTTTCTTAACAGTCAATGTTCCCGTCACTAACTGTTTTCAAATTAAAATCATTTTCATAAAAATTGTCAAAAGTCAAGGTCACCGATGACTTTTTGACCATGACACCAATCTGCGGTGTCTATTCACCAACCATTAATACTGAAGACACCGTGCCTCTATTTCTCTCGATTTTCCAGTTATAACAGTTTAAACATGACATTTAAATTTTCCCAAAGGTTTATTGTTAGACCACACCCATTTCTAATACCCCTAAATGGTAATTCAAGCTTCCTAAATCTATACAAGGGGAAACATCATATCATAATGTAAAGGAAACATTTGTATTAAGGTAATCGAGAAACAAAGCGCACAGATTAAAGCTAGAAGAAGAAATAATTAATCTTTATGCTTCGCGAAGAAGAAGAAGAAACACCAAGAAGAAACACCAAGCCCTTATAATTCGTGTGGGAGACTTAATAACTGGCGAGAGAACTATTCTGAAGATATTTCGTATAGAAATCCTGAAATGTGGCATGCTTTGCAAGTTCATATAGACTATAAGATTATAATTTCAGTGCGATTGATTGATTATTGTTTACTATTGTGCGTCACTCCATGAATATTGCACATATATGGTGACGGCATCTGCCTGATTCATTGCGCAGAACTTTATTCGTATGCAACGGACCCACCCGAAGCAGTCAGATATTTTTACGTGCTACGCCTACCGTGACACAAGACCTCAGTTTTTACTGTCTCACCCGAAAGACAGAACACCGGTGTGCCCTAGGCAGGAATCAATCACTGGACCTCTCGATCAGGAGTCAAGCTTTTCATCCACTGCACCAAAACGGCTTAACTACAGTGCTACTGATCCAACCTGGCTCTTAATACGGAGGACTAGGAATCCAACGTGTCTGTCGTGTACACCAGATATCCTGGCCAAAAAGTCAAAGAATGAACTTAACATCATTAATAAATCACTAAAAGCCTTTCTCGAGCAACTTTAAGCAACAATAATGAACATGTTGTACATTTTTACAGCAATACTTGATTGGTACATTTCGGAGTTTTACATCGTTTTTCATGTAGACATGAGGTAACCGACTTTTTCTTTGGACTTTCGTGATCGTCTGGAACAACGTCATATTGTATTTTCCCAAAATAAGAGTTATAACTGGGTATCAGAAAAACAAATTAAGCTAAATTTCAAACGCTAAATATAAAAACCCATCAGTGAATGATAAATGTACATACACAGGTAATACCCTTTATACGGGGACAGGAGGGTGAAAATTCCTGGATGAAGGTCAAGCAAATAAAGGTTTGTCCACATGAACGAAAGGCATCAAATGACCATATCGGTGGTCAACAGTGTGGAATGAATGATGACAGAATTTGATAAGAAAATTCCCATTATGACCCGAATTATTGTAATTACGGACAGGTAAAGGTGTGCTATGTAGTGTCGTGGACGTCATTAATAAGTCATAGATGTCAAATCGGCGTCACCTCTTCACCCCCGAGGGACGACGCCAACTTACGATAGTGTAGGACCAGAATAGGGGTGTTCCGAAAGTATATAAATCACAGCTTTATACTTTTTCTGACTTTTATAGCAAACGCTACTCAGTGGATAGGAATGAGTCACCTATAAAGAAGTTAAGGTCTAAGATTAATTCATGTATTTTAATTCAGGGGTGGAGTCAATGGTGGATGTTCTTGTATTTGTAAAATATAAGGTAATTTTTGTCGTATCATAATACATCCATATATTCAGACTGCACTAAAAGGGTCATTATCTTTGTGGCACCTTGATTTATACCGTCTCATCCAAATGACAGAATAGGGGACCAAAGATGATCAACACCTCTCCTTAGAAAAATTCCATGCGATACCATTGGACAAATCTATTAAAACGCCATGTTATCTGGGTCTCGAAATCAGAAAACAAATCCGTTGATACACCTTTTTATCACGGCTTTAACTCTGGGTCTATACCAATAGACAAATCCCTTGATATGCCATGTTACCTTGGGGTCTCGCCAACAGAGAATATACCACTAGACAAATCCCTTGATATGCCATGTTACCTTGGGGTCTAGACAACAGAGAATATACCACTAGACAAATTCCTTGATATGCCATGTTACCTTGGGGTCTCGCCAACAGAGAATATACCACTAGACAAATCCCTTGATATGCCATGTTACCTTGGGGTCTAGACAACAGAGAATATACCACTAGACATACCCTTGATATGCCATGTTACCTTGGGGTCTAGACAACAGAGAATATACCACTAGACATACCCTTGATATGCCATGGTACTTTGGGGTCTCGACAAAAGAGAATATACCACTAGACAAATCCCTTGATATGCCATGGTACTTTGGGGTCTCGACAAAAGACAATGGTGAGGTGCTGTGCTACGCCTGAGTACGCATGTGAAATATGAAGTCACGGTCCAAAAGTTATGGCCAATGTTAAAATTGACAAACAAATAGACAGACTGACAGGAAAAGCACAATATGCCCCCGATCTATCGATCCGGGGGACATAAAAACAAACTGCATGTAATGGCAATTCTAGAAGTCGGATTTTCACCACAGAAACCTTAGTCTGTGTGGCAGTATTTAACGAGTCCTGATAATAAGGTCGTAAGAAGGACCCAAGGTTATGTAGAATAATACGTCCAATGACCTAGAGGCAAGTCTGTAAACCAGGTAATATTAGGCCTGGTGCGTTAATTTGCCTCGGCAGCTCATATCCTGGGTGTTCAGTACGGAAAGTTTCGTCACACTATATTGTCTGGATATTAGCACAAACAACACAGAATCAACAAATCATCACAACTAAATTCTTCACATTTTCACTAATTGTTATCCATATTTTAATTCTAATGGTAGATAATGTCTACCAGTCATTTATACTTCGTAAAGAACTATCATCAGCAAGCTCCTTGGATAAAACTCAACATTCAAATTAACAATACATGTTGTAAAGAAACTTTCAAGTAGCTCAATATATCTTTGTCATTCAAAAATACATTCTGCTAATGCATTTGCTAATACTAAAATTAGAGAACACCTATCGAAAACTTTATCTTGCAATTAGTGTCACAGTTACGCAGAATCTTTGAATTTTAAGTGCGTTTAACATAAAACTTTCCGGATAGGGAAATATTTCATGTAACGGTAATAAAATCAATATCACTCAATCAGAATCAAGGCAAGCGGCCCACAGATACCCGACGACATTAGCCGAGTACTCATTTCGGGTCTAGGTGGATTTCAGTATAAAATCAAAATGAAGTCTTATACATCAATTCCATAACAATTAGGCATTATGTAACAACCGACCATTGCTCTGCACTACATTGAGCACAGCATGTAAATATTTTGGTTAATTTTGCAGAAATTTGGCATTTTGAACACCCGACAATTAGAGAAGAACGTTGGTGCGGGATTTACCTGCACAGCAGATGAAAGATGTACAGTACTGATGAAAGTTTTTCAGAATCAACTGATTAAGGTTTAATCAATAGAACTGATACGTGCTCAATCGTAGATAAATCGGATAGGTATACGGTACTTGACCGAGAGGTCTCGGGTTCGAATCCCGCCGGTGGATGATGTACCGTCTATAAGACGAGACAGTAAAAGGTCGCGTGTCACGTTAGACATCGTAAGTAAACGATCCCTCACTGATTCGGGTGGGTCCGTTGCAAAGGTAAAAATTTCTGTGCAAATGCACCATGCTGATACTGTTACCATATCAGTGCAATAATCTTGGTGTGACGTCAAACAAGCAACAAACAAACATACAATGCTGATACAGGTTTCTTTACAGTTTTCAAAGTGCTTTAATGCACAGCGCGAAGAAATCTGTCGTATGATGAAATCTGTACCCGTAGAAAGTTATACCGTCGTAGTGTTCGTATCTGTTGTTGCTGAAGGCTTGTGTCCTTACGAGTTTACAACTTTAAAGTGCTTATTTAACAGCTTACCATCTATAAAATATTGACGAAAGTATTGCCATGAAACATTCCAATTTAACGTTACCAATTTATTATTTTTGTCATCTTTGATGATCTATATACAGAAAAGAGACAGTACGTGAACCAAGATCAGGACCTGCTGCCAAATCAGTCATTGGCATACCTATGCTCTCAGTGTCCAAACTATAAGGTAGCAACTACAAGAAACACAGAGATATTAGCAACTCTAACCACAGAGTCTTATGACTGACTGATCGATCGATCGATTGGTTGGTTGGTTGTTGTTTTACTTCACTACACGACTATCTCATGTATATGATGGCGGCATCTGTCTGACGCTTTGTATAGAAATTGAGGAATCGCCAGATCCAACTTTAACCACGCCCATTACGAAATTCTATTGCGACGTCATAGCTAAATTTATGTTTGACGGGCCATTAATTTATGACGTCATAATGAACAAGGGTGCCAAAATGTGTGATGTCGAGCATTTGACGATCACTCAATAGACTATATTTCGGTTTTGAAAAGTGCTGTTATTTGTCCGAGCTAATACATTTTGGCGTTATTTTTCATAGTGACGTCATAACGCATGACATAGATTCATTATAACATCACTACGAAAACAACGCCAAAAGGTATTAGCTCGGACAAAAAATCATTTATCAAAACCGGAATATGGTCTATTGAGAGATCGCCAGATCCAACTTTAACCACTCCCATTTCGTAGTTCCATTGCGACGTCATAGTTTAATTTATGTTTGAAGGCCCATTTGTTTATGATGTCATAATGAACAAGTGTGCCAAAATGTGTGATGTCGAGCATTTGACGATCACTCAATTCACACCTTTGCAATGGACCAACTCGAAGCAGCAGAAGATCAATTAAGTGCCAAACCTACCGCAACACGGCGCCTGAATTTTTAATTTTTACTGTCTCATCCGAAAGACAGGACACCGGTGTGCCGACTGAGGGATTCGAACCCAGAATCCCTTGGTTACCAGTCGAATACCTTATCCACTGAGACACATAGGATTCAAGCTTTATGATTTCATGCGTAAACAACTGCACAAGTCTATGATTGTCAACATTCCGCTTAAAAGTGAAGTTGAACACCTGCAGTTGTCTAGACTTTCGAGAATATCAATGAAGAAACTTATACACCAGACAGACCACGCGACAACAAGAAAAGACATCATACAATACGTAATATTAATAAACAACAAAAAGATATCAAACCGTCTGCAGACGCCTTCTCTATAAATACAAAGTCTCCATTACCAGAACATAACACTTATGTGTTATCGAATGTAATTCATTATGTCAGTGTATGTTAACACGGAGGTGCGAGATTATTGTTTTGACATTATGTTTTTTATTGGCCGAGGAGGGGGTGGGGGGGGGGGGGTGGGGGGTGGGGGGGGGGGGGGGTACTACACAAGATGATTATGCGAAAAATGCACTTATGTACTACAAGATGCATGCCCTGGAAGTCAGCATGGCAAACTGGCTAAGGAATGTGCCTCGGGATCAGATCAAGGTCCTGGGTTCGAATACTTACAAAGTTTTTTCGGTTTCTTGCCCTTTGGATAAGGCAGTCTCAACTTGAGTGCTGTGTATAATTGGGGTTTTTGTTGTTGTTTTTTTTTTTGGGGGGGGGGGGGGTGCTTTGAAGTGGTCGAGGGAAAATGAACCAGGAAAGGGGAAGGCTAGTGTTAAGGGGTAGAGGAATACAACGCACTAAGAATGAAAGGGCTAGTGTTTACGGAGCAAAGGAAAACCATAAGTAGGGATGTGGCGACTAGTGATTAAGGGTGGAGGAAACAACGCAGCAAGATAGTGGCTAGTGTTTATGGATAGGTGGAAAACAACACATTAGGGAAGTGGCAGCTATTGTTCAGGAAGCAAAGGAGAATGCATCATGGATAGGTTTTGTGTCGGGGAGGAAAACGTAACACCATGGATGGATTGTGTTTCAGGTACATGTGTGGGAAATGGCACGTGAGTGATGTGGCGGCTGGTGGTAAAAAAAATCGATGAAAGAAACGCAGCAGGGATGTGGCAGCTAGTGGTCAAGGGTTTGAGGTAAGTAACGCAACAGAGATAAGGCGGCTATTGGTCAAGGGTTCGAGGTAAGTAGCCCAGCAGGAATGTGGTGGATAGTGATTAAGGTTTCGAGGTAAGTAACGCAGCAGTGATGTGGCGGATAGCGGTCAAGGGTTCGACGAAAGTAGCGCAGCAGGGATGTGGCGGCTAGTGGTCAAGGGTTCGAGAAGAGTAGCGCAGCAGGGATGTGGCGGCTCGTGGTCAAGGCATCGAGGTAAGTAGCACAGCAGGGATGTGGCGGCTAGTGGTCAATGGTTCGATGTAAGTAAAGCAACAGGGATGTGGCGGCTAGTGGTCAAGGGTTCGAGGAAAGAAGAACAGAAGGGATGTGGCAGCTAAAGGTCAAAGGTTCGATGAAAGTAGCGCAGCAGGGATGTGGCAACTAGTGATAGCAACGTTGGATGGAAATCGCAGTTAGTGTTGAGGGGTGTAGAAAACAAGAGGCCCAAGTGGGCCTATATCGCTCACCTGAGTACCTAGATTATCAGTCATGCATGAAGGAAGAATTCATTTATTTTTGCATTAATGTGACTAAGTCAACACAGATGTTGAAAATATGTCAAATTTTATTTCAGGCTAGAATAAAAAACAACACTTTTTTGCACATCCATTCAGGTGATTTTGATATTAAGCATTTCCTTTGTCTCTGCAAGAAGTCATTCAGGGCAACAAGTTAGTCATTTTCTTTAGGTGGGGCTTTTGTTGATTGATTTCAAGTCTGGGTCATGAACAACAATTGTTTCAAATATTGTCCAGATCTAACTTAAAATTGCCTAATTTCATATGTTGAGTGTTGAGAAACATCTAAAAACTTATTTAGATGTGTAAAGAAATGAAAAAAAAAATTTTGACCACAGCTGGATTTGAACCGCTACTCTCCATATTTCAATTACCAAGTGGTATATGTACTATTGTGAGAACTGCTTTTTAGACATGGTGGCCTTATCTGTTAACCAATTTGGATGAAATTTACCAAATTGATAGAGGACTTTTAGTACTTCATGTATTCCATGTTTCATTAAAATCTTTCATGTGGTATAACAGCAGAAGTGAAAAATGTGATTGAATTGTTCCTATACACCCTCATTTGGAAGTCTTAAAAAATTCATAGAAAATCCAAAAATTGAGATATTGACAAAATTCTTTCAAAGTAACAATCCTTACCATAATTATGATCACAATAGTCCATAAGAAATCATCATTATCAATTAACTAGGAAATATGACACTTTTTTCTGCATTGAATCACCAAGTCCAAAGAAATGTCGAAAAAAATTCTAAAATTTGATTTTGGAAGGGAACCAAAATGACAATACATCTTCACTCATCCCTCTAGATCATTTCTATGCATTCTGTTTGTCTCTGTATACAGCCCGTATGAAAAAGAATATTGTTAAACGAGGGAACTCTTTTGTGACCTACTCTTGACTATGGTGGCGCCACCTGTAAAGAGGTCTGGACGAAAACAACAGAATTTGAAGAGGATCATAAGTGACTTATTTCTACCAAGATTTATTAAAATCCTTCAAACAGTTTTGTAGAAAAAGTTGAAAATGTGAAAAATGGCCAAAACACCCCCCCCCCCTTTTTTTTTTTGGAAGTCTTAAACGTAAAATTCCTAATTTCATATGTTGAGTGTTGAGAAACATCTAAAAACTTATTTAGATGTGTAAAAAAAGAAAAAAATTTTTTGACCACAGCTGGATTTGAACCGCTACTCTCCATATTTCAATTACCAAGTGGTATATGTACCATTGTGAGACCTACTTTTAGACATGGTGGCATTATCTGTTAACCAATTTGGATGATCCGCACAAAAAACAAAACCTTTGAAAAGGACTGAGTACTTGCATCCTACCCAGTTTTATCACAATCCTTCAAGTTGTTCTGTAGATCAAGTTGAAGATATGAAAACTTGTCCCCCCCCCACCACCCCCCCCCCTTATCTTGGAAGTCTTAAAAAATTCATAAAAAATCCAAAACATAAAATAATAGTATTTCTTACCATCAAAATGATCAAATTAAACCAAATTAATGCATCAATGTTTACTTAAAGAAAAAAATACCTCTTTTCTGCATTAAAACTACCAAGTACAAAAAAACGTCAAAAAAACGTCAAAAATTTGATTTCGGAACAGAACCAAAAATAACAACACTTCTTCACACATCCCTCTAGATCATTCCTATGCATTCGGTTTGTCTCTGTATGCCCCCGGTCTGAAGAAGAAGTTTGTCAAAGGAGGGTACCCTCTTTGACCTACTTTTGCCTGTGGTGGCGCCACCTGTTGATGAATCTGGACGAAAAACAACAACACTTGTAGGGGACCATGAGTACTACATGCTATTCAAGTTTCATCAAATTCTGTTCAGTGGTTCTGGAGAAGAAGTCGAAAATGTGAAAAGTTAACGACGGACGACGGACGACAGACGACGGACGGACGACGGACGGTGATTGATCACAATAGCTCACTTGAGCCTTTGGCTCAGGTGAGCTAAAAACGCACTAGGAAATAGCAAAACTGCAAGTATATGGTGGCCAGTGTTTAAGGATGCAGGAAACATAGGCGGCTACTGTTTAGGGAGTAGAGGAAAACAACGAGTAGGGATCTAGCGGCTGGTGTTAAAGAATGAAAGAACAACGCAGAAAGAGAGTAGCTAAAGTTTACTTAGTGCAGGAACACAACCCATTAGGGAAGTGGTACTAGCAGCTAGTTTCTGACGGGTGGAGGAAACCAACCCATTAGAGAAGTGGTACTGGCAGCTAGTCTCTGACGGATGGAGGAACACAACCCATTAGGGAAGTGGCACTGGCGGCTAGTTTATTACGGGTGGAGGAACACAACCCATTAGAGAAGTGGCACTGGCAGCTAGTTTCCGACAGGTGAAGGAACACATCCCATTAAAGAAGTGGCACTGGCAGCTGGTTTCTAGCAGGTGGAGGAACACAACCCATTAGGGAAGTAGCACTGGCAGCTTGTTTCTGACGAGTTGAGGAACACAACCCACTAGGAATGTGGCACTGGCAACTAGTTTCTGACGGGTGGAGGAACACAACCCATTAGGGAAGTGGCACTGGCAGCTAGTTTCTAACGGGTGGAGGAACACAACCCATAAGGGAAGTGGCATTGCCAGCTAGTTTCTAACGGGCGGAGGAACAAAACCCATTAAGAATGTAGCACTGGCAGCTAGTTTCTAACGGGTGGAGGAACACATCCCATTACGAATGTGGCACTGGCAGCTAGGGTTTGACGAATAGAAGAACACAAACCATTAGGAATGTGGCACTGGCAGTTAGTTTCTGACGGCTGAAGGAACACAACCCATTAGGGAAGTAGCACTGGCAGCTAGTTTCTGACAGGTGGAGGAACACAATGCATCAGGGAAGTGGCGCTGGCAGCTAGTTTCTAGCGGATGGAGGAAAACAACCGATCTTCGACAGGTACGTCGATACATCTTCCAGCTTGTTCTGTCCAGGGATCAAACAAGACAGAGTTAAGGAGCTACCGGGCGGTATAGCCATTTAGCCTATTTCACCAACGAGTTTCATAGATAAATATCGACAAAATCTCCAGAATGAAATTATTGGAAACATGACAAATGTCATATGCCTTCACATTAATCTGTCAAGAAATGGATTTTAATTTGACATATAGGAACTATTTTATGTGATTTTTCAAACATTCCTGTATTAACACTAACCTTCTGACTGGGACCATATAATGCTTAATTATTACAATGCTCCTAGGACACTAAATTTCTAGTAAATAGATGAAACTAGAATTGCCTTAATGGGACAATTAAACCCCCACCCATCCCTCTCCCCTTTCCCGCAACAAAGTCGTACAACAACGTTGGGCATAAGCTTATAGATATCATGAAGATATGGTTACATATCATGGGTATAATTGTTTAAAAGTAGGTCAACTGTCAAGGTCAATGTCGCTAAGTCAAAGTCTAATCATTTTAAAGAGGGTTACATGGCAAGTTCAATGGACACAGTATCAAATGAAAGCTATGGTCAAGGGGAATCTAAGTATCAAATACAAAACCTCTAACTAACCAATGAAAAGATAAGTTAAAAACTTTTGAAAAGTTAAATCGAACTTAAATGTCAAGGTTACCATATCAAAATTCACGGCACTAAATGAAAACTATGGTAACGAGGAATCTGCGTGAAATATCAAAATACTAACCCTATCCTTTACTAAGATATGTTAAAGTTTAAGAAGTTTTAAAATAAAGGCGAAACTCCAAGGTCAAGGTCACTAATTCAATAACCATGGCACCAAATAGACAGCACCTTACACCATAAACATCCCATATTTGAAATGTTAAAGACCTACCCATATCTATAAATATATTTTTTCAATTCAATAATTGGAGTGACAGAAGACAGGTGATTCCTGATACTAACCCTGAGAAAGGGGGGCTCCGTTTGTCAGCGGTTTAAACAGATTTTGGTGCAAAAAGAGTATATCTGATCTCTGAATTGTGTTATTGAGGTAGTTTATCATTATCGTTTTAATTATTCAGGTTTACTCTGCAGTATGTGAAAGGTATCAAGGTAATACATGAATTTCATATTTTACAAGGGGCCAAATGTTCGACAAAGTACTTTTTGCCGGAATTTTTATTATGACGTCATGGCGTTGATTGTTACGCCACAATACAGTGAAGCAATTTTGAGCGGCAAAACAAAATAGTTCGGATATTGATATTTAATAAATGAAATTAATTAACATGAAAAGGCCTATTGCGTGATCAACACCTGTTCTGAGCATTAACTGGTTTTTTGATCTTTTAAAAAATTATGCAAGTTGCTTTATAGGTGATTTTATAATCACCTCATTCTAATTGTTGTTCCTTTGATGGTTTTTAATCACCTCGTTTGTATGCTGCTTTCAATAAATGATTCTGTATTCACCTTTCAGATGCTACAAAATGACAGCGGCGCATAAGAGAATTTACACTACAGTTGTCTGCCCTTGTTTGCTATTAAAAGGAACCATACAGTATTGTACATAAAAGTCTAAATTTCTTATATTCAGATTCTAAGTACCCTCATTCTAATTGCCTATAATTGAAAGCTTGACAATGACAAAAGGTATAAAGCCTTTACCAAAATGATGATTCAACAAGAAAGAGACATGTCTACAGCTCGTAAATCGCCCAATGTTGTATTAAGAAGTAGAGACACAAAGTACATCATTTAAGTTAGAATTTTTATGTTATAAATCAACGAGATGTCGTCTTCGTTAATTGTCATACGTCAAGTGTTTGTGATTTATAAGACGTCCCCGTCATATCACAAATTGCTAACTTTCATCTTCCCTGATTGGCTATATTTATACCTCTATATATCACAAAAAGAATGCAAGAATGTTAACCGTTAAAATATCGATACCAACCAATCAACTGTTGATGTTGTCAAATCTCGCCTTTTCTGATTGGATGTAATAACAAATTCGCATATTACGATAAAAACGCAAAAACATTCACCAATAAAACATTGATTCCCTCAGCCGTGATATACATGTACGTCACTGTCAACCCCTCGTCACTATATCTTTAATAACCTACAACACATTAAATAACGAAAAAAAACATTACACTCATACCAAAACCTAAATCGTTTGTCTTACAGTTGCCTACTCCAATGAAACCATACAAAGTCAAGCCTAAAATGTTGATTTTCTATTAACGCTTTACGGCAAACGTAACATTTGTTAAACGTAAAAATAAGTATTCTCTTCCTGCGTGGGACTTCATTAACAGTTACATAAATTACATTAGGTTGATTGATTGATTTTTGTTTTACGTCACACCACGAATATTTCACGTATATGGTGACGGCATCTACCTGACCTTTGCAACGGACCCACCCGAAGCAGTGAGGGATCTTTAACGTGCCATGCATACCACGACACGGGGCCTCAGTTTTTACTGTCTCATCCGACAGAAGGGGACTCAAACCCCGGCCTCCCGATCCGGAGTCCGACGCGATACCACTAGGCCACGTCGGCTAGAGGAGCACACATGTCGTATCCTATTTTTCTAAGTGTGACTTCGATCACATAGACAGACAGTCGTGCACCAGACAAAGTAAAATATAAATCGCGTAGTTTCACAAGCTACACAAAATGCATATGATATATGTACATGTAAGAGAACGAACAAAAATATAGTGTATGGACGCACGGTTGATTGAGTGGACGAACAGACAGACATCATATATACAATACATGTGTAATGTAAAACCTACTGCCTTTACTTTTATAAAGTCTCGTTTCATTCACATGAATATTACATATTTCAACAATCCTCAGAAATATACTTTAATCTCACAGAGGAACGAAGTTCACCGAAACATCTTGGATCCACGGATTTCTGCAAAATACCAGACGCTGTTAAGGTCAATATTCAAAGCGTGTTGGAGAATGTAACAGCGACCCCGTTATCTGGCCTAAACACTGATTCATTGCCTATGATTGTGGGCCGGGTCTCACGTTACAACTGATAAGTATACATCTTGTCTTGCAGATGAAGCAAATTATCAGGAAAAGAGGTTAGGAGTAAGATTTTTTTCCTCCGTGGAGAATTAGGAAAGTGTCAGTCAAAGATGGGCATCTGCATGTTATCCCTCGCTAACAGCTGTTTCCACGAAATAAGTGGCGGCGCAAGTGTGGGAGCGGAAAGAGGGGGTCGTAATTTGTCAAGAATTAAACGTACGGCGGCCGTGTATTTGGTAAATCATGATATACAGCATTTACACAAGAAAGACAACATTGATATTGCTTTGGCTACCATGTCAAATACTTCCTTTATACATATCCTATTTCTGTGGCGTAGCGCCCTTTACGCAAAAACGCAAATGAATATACAAAAACTTGTACAATAGGATATGGGTCTATTATAATTAATTCTTACATGTGTTTGAATGTATACAGTTCGAATTGTTTGTATGGAATTTGTTTATATCAAAATGTTAAAATCGCTGTTTCGAGGATCTGACCCTCTCATTACCAGATCTGATTCTTGGTTTTCGTAAGAAGAAATAAAACGCTGCCGCCACAACCCCGGCCCACCCTGGCAAAAAATGCATTTAACTTATATCATTTACAATAAGAACATATATCATTTCCAACATTTTTCTTATTTCTACTCTAATCATTTGGTCGCCTTCATCTTTATTAAACGAGCCTTAGTGGATTTCTGGACCCGCTCACAAAACCAGTAGGGGTCGTCAATCTCAAAGGAATGGCTTTGAATTTAATTACATCGGAGCAGAAAATATATTGTTTCCAATTTTCTACAGTTGGACTTCCTCTTCAAATTGACAAGTTCACATTCATTGTAGCAGTCTATGGCCATAACAATGCAATCCTGAAAATCGTATCTTTGTATGTAGGTTAGTTCTTGACTGAAAAATCTTAAAACGACACCTAACGGAGATATTTTGTAGAGCTAAACTAGTCTAACAACGAAAAACTCGCTGGTTGTATGTCATGCTATTCGATGAAAGTGTAGTGAATAGCATATAAATTTTTAGTCAGAAGAATCAATCAGAAGTAGAAAGGATTCAAAAGAAGAAAAAAGAGTTACATACAGTTCGCCAATATATTGCGACTCCTGGATTCAAACGGTCCCATTCAAGAGACCGGTCTTCGTGTAGAACAAAGGAACTCGAACCAATATCCTTGGAATTATTCATACCCTTTCTGCTGTAAAGACTTATGCAGTATCAATGCGCCTAGCAGGCAATGGGTGATGATGGTTGTGTATTTTAATTAAAATAAGTACGCGCCAATTCACAAATCCGGCACTGTATTTTGTGAATCTGTTACGTAATATCACTACTTGCCTTCCCCCCCGCGGTAACCCCGAATAACCACTTATAGTAGATATATTGTATTAGTATTAATATAATAATTCTGTTTTCATTTATAAATGGGTCTGTTCATTATTATATTGGCTAGGACTGTAAACATGTGCCACATCAGAAATCCTTTCATCAAAACTCGACTGGATTTGTGTCGGATCTGTAATAATCAGAGAGGCAAACATGCCATGATAAACTTTCTCGATTTACTACTCTTTGACATTTCAGGAATATGATTTCATATTAAAATTAACTTATAATGCGATAAATACATATATATCATATGTCGCATTATACTCCTCTGCTACATAATACACCATCACCTCTACGTGCTAAATAAAACAATATGATCTAACCTGTGTTAAGCGGCCACTGTAGGGAAATGATGAAAGTGACCTTTATACAGAGGTAAATCCATCACATGCATTACAATATAGCCTTCCAGAACCAGGCTTCTTGTTCGAGACAGAAAGAGATATAGATCAGAAAAATGCACACGAGAACAAGATGTAACCAGCCCATTCAACATAATGGCACCATGTGGGAATCAAACCTGAAACCTCTGCGCCATAAGACAAACGTTTCACTACAACATCGAGTTTGTTCCCAAGTTAGATGAAAACTTACTTAGTTTAAAGTTACACACAGCACTAAAGTCAGTACAGAAATAAAGCTTTGAAAATAAGGCAAAATACCTAAGGTATACAATGAAAATACTTTAACATGACATGTATAGTTATTGATTTTTAAATTATTATTAATATATTCAATAAAAGACTTTCAAAATTAGTAGTTCTTGCCGGCTGTAAGAGCCACATTATCACTGTAATCAATACAAAGAACTTTGTAATGTAATGATAATAAAATGTCTGTGCATCAATATTTCCTAACAATTTTTAATTTTAATATAAACTCGAAATGAATTTTAAGCATTCTATGAATGCAGAATGATTCAAAAACTAACTGAGAATCCTTTTGAGATCCCCAAGTTTAGATTACCCGGATGACCGCACGTCTATTGTTTTCTTGTAACAAAGAACTAAAAAAAACTTTAAGAAAATGTTTAGATTGATAGATCAGACGTACCAAAAATCGAAACTCTTTCCATGAACCTTAAAGCTATAAGTCTTGATAGTGATGGTGGTGGTGGTGGTGGTGGTGGTGGTGTGTGTGGGGGGGGGGGGGGTTACATCCCCTCTGACAATGAGTCTAACGCGACACTTTTCTTTCTTTGGTTAGTTCAGATAACAACTACAAGCGGTCGCCAAGTAACACAAACGGATTCGAACCCGCGACAAACATGACTTAACTTGTAAGTTCTCAGTTTATATCGATATGTCTACAGATCGATATGTCTACAGATAAAGGTACGCTATATAATCCTTGGTATCAAAGTGGACTACCGAATCCTGATAAGTAGAACAAAACTTTCATTTTACATCCTAATTAATATCCTTAAAGGATTCAGAGACAGTGGACACCCCCCTTTTTTCCCTATTATCAAAATATGTAGGTAATATAACTAAAATTTGTCATAAAAACCTTGTCTTTCTTTTACATCTCATGTTATTGATCCACCACTACACTTCAGCAGTTGGACTAACTTTTCCTTTTCTTATTTTAAAACACATGAATACAGACATCTGAATACACAAAAAAACGCATATACATACATTTTCGCTTTCAATTCCTGCTGAGCCCCGCCCCTTCCCCTTTTTTGTTTTTTTTTTTTTTTTGGTTCTTTTTATAGAAGTCTGAGAAACAAAAGGAGAGGATGTCACAACCGGAATCCATAGCGGAAATACATGAATGGAGATTATGTAGGTATTTGAATGTGTCTGTTTACGTGTATTGAAACAAAAGAAAAGAAAACATTGTCAAGTTATTACAGAAATATACCAAAAGGTGTTATAGAAAACATAGCCCATGCGTCGAACCCCTGCAATAAATAATATAGATACAATCTGGATCCGCCACTGAATCTGTGCCATAAACCATAGTAAATTCATTTTAACAAAGAAAACTAATCGGGAGTCTATATATACCTAACATTATTACAGGATTTAATGGAGGCGAGGCACGAAATCATTGACAGCAATCAATCGCAATATTAGTATGCCTCTACCGCCTATGAAAGGCTTTTTGTTATGTCATACCCTGATGTTAATCGCTCGAACCCGATAGCTTAGTCAAAAGCCCGTCAAACTACCACACGTAACGCGATACTACCTACCTCGTATATATACGATTCCTGCGGGCCGTGACTGCAGTCGGCAGCTCAGACAGATAGAGTTCTCTATCGGATTGTAATATATGACATAAAAAGACATGATATACATGTTCTCACCTAGCGTATCGCACAGAGCATAAAACGAGAGAAAACGCAGCGAAATGTTTATGTGAAATAAAGCTGGACGTTTGTTATTATGCGAGTTTTCCCTTTGTTACATGTAGGCGTAGGTTAAGGAAGCAAATTCTGGCTTTTAAACCCACCAATGGCACGTTACATTACAGTACGTTCTGAGACACCCATTGTGAAATGGCAGTGCCTAACTCGTGGCTCATGTGACCCGGGTTCGATCCTGAAATGGGGCCAGTATGTTTAGGAGGTTGGTTATCTCCTGCTCCCCATGTAGGCTGCGATAGAAGTGAAATGTCGAAAGCGACGTGAAGTCACGATATACTCATGAGTGAATATGCAATGAGATTTCAGCATGATGTTTACCCTGTTTACCTTTATTAGGTAGAAATATTCAAAGGTGAAAACAAACAATAGGAAACATTGTTATTTTATTATTCTTCTTTATTCTAAGCATCTAATTTCTTTATATATGTTCTATTCATTTAATTCATTTATATTTTATTTGTTTATTTCATTTTCCTTTATTTTTATTTTATTTTGTTTATTTTTCATTTCCTTTTTTATTATTATTAATTTTGTTTTACTCATAATTTATTAATTTATTTCCTTTTATTATTATTAATATTTTTTTGTATTGCTTCGCACAAGGATTCATTGTCTATATGATGGTGGGGAGTGCTCAAACTGGAGTACTTCGCGAAAACGAATGATTATCAACGGTACATTTCGTATCTCCCTGTTTGTCAAGATCTGGGTTCGAACCTGGATTTATTATTTGAAAAGCTACATTGGGTACTAGCGTTACGTTATATCCCATCAAGGCCCACATGGTAAACGAAATCACAGATATACACAACGAAGACAGCTATGTTAAAAGTAAATCAAATGTAAAATAAAATGCCACAATGGACATTCATGGGTACCCGGAGATCCGCGACATGGCAGTAAACATCTCCTGCTGGCTTTAAACTCCTGCTATTAACACCCAAAACATACAAACATACAACACATACAGACATACAAAGCATTTCAACACATACATGATATAAATGTGGACAGGGATTATAAAGAACGCGCAACGCCACATAAGAACGAAAGTGGAGTATAATGATACTGTAGTACATTACTATTTATGTGAATGTCCTGACATAGTCCATAAAAAAAGACTGGTGGACAGTTATTACAATCATGTGGAGCCACGAGAGAAATTGAAAACATACTCCTCTCAAGTAAGTCTGTCTGACCAATTTGATGTCACGTTTCATCAATGGAGGTAAATACTTTTATAATGGTGTACGATCGGTGTGATAGACCGAGATGACGGAGGTGCATTGTTTCTATTAACAATGTCAATAAATAGACAGAAGTAATAACAACGATCACACTAAAGAACGAGAAAAAGGAGTGCAGAGCGATGAGCACTTATGAAATACAATGAATGAAAGAAGGTACGAAACTTTGTTTTGATATTTTTGTATATTATGAAAGATTTCGTTCTGCTTTACGAAACATTTTGATTTTGAAGATAACTCTGCATAATATTCTTCCTAAAAAGTATTTATACAGCCACGATAAAAGTTTTAAACCATAATGCATACAATTCTGTTAGAAGTCAGTGGGGTTTGTTGTTTTTGTTTTTGGGGGGTTTTTTTGTACCTTTTCATTTTGGAATTTTTTTTTGTCCCATATGCATAATGCTAAAAGATCAATGTCTGATAAAAATTTAGAAAATTTTGGGGAAAAATCAATGAAATCTCCATTGGGAATGGTCCTTATAATAGAAATGATTTGAAAAAAAAACCACTTAAAGTACATTGTGTATGCAACATTTATATCGAATAACACGAATATTTTTTACAACAATGATGTCTAGGTCGCCGGGTACGGTACTGAAAATCACTCTATCCTCTACAATCTATCAGTTCCGGGTGCAATCCCAGGTCGTGGTATGTTGGAAGGTCTACATATGTACTTATATATACATGTATATATGATATGTATATATGATATATTACATTCTAGTGTAGCATGTCAACAATGAAAAATCTTTTATAAAACCGATACCATGACAAGCAACGTACCAAATTCATAGCAGCTACCGTGAAAATAGACGAGTATTGCATTAAATATCTGGACCTATAAAATTGTTAAAATAACCAGTCTTGAATCTTCGTATGAGAGAATTAGAAAATTCTATGCGTTTATAATTATTTAAATCCAACGAAAGTCAGTTATTTAAACGAAACCTTTATTGTCTTGACTACATTCTCATTATCATACAAAATCCAGAATTCTCTCCCTTTACATGAAGTCGTATATTAAGAAAAATGTGACATTAGTCAGCCATTCTAAGGGAAAATGTGTCAAACCAAAACGTTTGATATAAAGCAAGATATTTGTCTGACAATATATTTTATGGTCAAGGTCGCGTGAAGACTTGCATTTTGGTTCGATAAAACCCAGATTATTTACATAAATCTCCCATTCCTATTCAGGGCACAGTAAATTATATGCTCTACTTTAATATCTAAGAGATCAAATATATATTTTACCCATTTATGTTTCGTGAAAAGTGATACTTTCACTACAGAACAACATAAAGAACAAGCTCCAAAGCACAACGTCGGTCATCACACATCCTACATGACAAATATGCAGTTCTGATTTGAAGAGGGGGCTCAGCGGTTCTCGGTGGCCCAGCAGGGCCTCAGCAGTTCTCGGTGGCTCAGCGAGGCCTCAGTGGTTCAGCACTCGGACGAAAATCAATATTGCCTCTTAACCGCTGTCAAATATAAGAAGGAGCAAGTTGGGGGAATCTGCAAGAGTGATAATACACCTAGGCCTGCTGACTTAAGTCGGATGCATCCTCTAGGATTCTGCTGTGTTTTTCCATAATACATCGATTGTCACCATACAAAACTGATCGCCACTATACAACACTGACTGTTTACCGCCACTTTTAATGCTGATCGACATCCTACGATGTAAACCGCCAGCATACTAGTTTTTACTAAACTTGCCGCCAATAAACGATACTGACTGTTAACATACAACATTGTCACCGGTATCATACAATACTGACCGCTATCATACAATACTCAACGCAATCATACAATACTGACCGTTATCATACAATACTGACCAATATAATAAAACACTGACCGTCATCATACAATACTGACCGCCATCATAAAACACTGATCGTTGTCATACAATACTGACCGCCATCATAAAAAACTGACCGTTGTCATACAATACTGACCGCCATTCTAAAACACTGACCGTTGCCATACAATACTCGCCGCCATCATAATACACTGACCGTCATCATACAATACTCACCGCCATCATAAAACGCTGACCGTCATCATACAATCATGACCACCATAATATAACACTCACCGCCATCATACAATACTGACCGCCTTCATAAAACACTCACCGTCATCATACAATACTCACCGCCATCATAGAACAATGACCGTCATCAAACAATACTGACCGCCTTCATAAAACACTGACCGTTGTCACACAATACTCATCGCAATCAAACAACACTGACCGTTTTTTACAATACCGATCTCAAAGATACAATATTGATCGTCATCATACAACATTGACCGCTATTATACAATACTTATCGTTAGCCAGCAATGCTGAACACCAGCATACAATAGTGATCTTCATCAATCAACATTCACTCATACAATACAAGTACAGTTATCCTTGTGTTGTATAAAAAGAAAAAGAAAGAAAGAAAAAACATTTTTGTGTTGTGTAAAAAGAAAAAAGAAGAAAGAAAAAACATTTTTAACAAACTAAGTTTCTCTTATGAATTATTGCTCAACTGTTTGAATACTTTATTCCCCACCGGTTTTCATAAATTTACTAAGTCCAAGGGCCGTTACCCTTCCGAAAATAGGTCAATATTAAATAACCAAACTCGAACTTTATCTGTAACTCGAAAATACAAAGCCACATACCAAATATCAAGTTAATAACTTCAATAGTTGCAAAAAGAGTCCAGAAAAACAAATTGTCTCAGACAGATGACCAGACCGAGGGTGTGGAAACGTATACTGTCCCCCGGTTTTACTGGTGGGAGACTAAAAACACAAGGTCGTCCGTTAATGTCTTTGTAATGTCTTAATGTCTTAGTAAAATTAAATGCAAAAGTGACTGGCTTAACTAGTAAGTGTTTGATAAAAGTGGTCATTAGCCGAAAGCGGTCGTTATAGGTGGTCTTGATGGCAAGTTCTACTGTGAACAAGCTGTGTTTGTGAAACACTAATGCCCCCGGTGGCAACAAAGTCCCAAAAATTATTTTTGGCGTGAAGGTCATTGTCAAGGTCAAAAGGTCATCGACCTTGGTGTCATTTGAAAGGGTTTCATTAGTTGAGTGCGCATGTGAAATATGAAGTCTCTATCACGGTTCAAAATTATGGCCAAGGTTAAAGTGGACAACAGACAAACAAACAAACAAACAGACAGGCAGACAGGACAAAAGCAATATGCCCCCGATCTATCGATCCGGGGGCATAAAAGTACACTTGGAAAACACTGGCCTTCTTTCTAAACATATGGTAGTCGTGTTTTTACATTATTTTCATGTCAATGTTTGAAGCTGCTATATGGTGTTGGAACATTCTACCGAAACGGATTCTCTAGACAGAAAAAAAGCAAGAACAAGCAACATGTAGGTAGTCAAGAAGGGAAGTCGGATCGACTTCATCGCAAAGAAATCACTAAACCGAGATAAGACATGCGATAACAATACACTATCTCCCTTTCCCTACATTTTGATTCCATCCTTTCAATGTACAAAGCTGACTTCCGTGACTAGAATAAAAGGAAAATAAACATAGTTAATGTCAGGATATCATTTTAATTTTTGATAAATCTGACAAAATGGAATCTAAATCATTAGAATCCCAAAACATATACAAAATACAGTTACGCCCCTTACATTGTCGCTTGTCTACGTTCTTCCTAGAACAAAGGGAAAACCATGCTTTACATTCATACTCTGAAAATACCAAGGACTTATAAACAAGATCTTATTTATAAGTCCTTGAAAATACCAACGATTAACAAAACATACCTGATAAAGCTCGTCCCTGCGAACGCACATGTAATGGAGTAAAATTAAACACTTGTAATTAAGAACCAATTTATATAGATATATATATATAAATATATACATATATTATCTATAGACATATTGATAACTATAATCTACAGACATCTACCTATTAAGTTTGATCGAAGTCGGATCGGTCGTATACGTATGTAACATATGCCCTCAATTTAACTTAAGAGGACTTACGGTAAAAAGAACTTTAACTGCTCATCTCGCTAAAACAATGCAGCAGTAGACATCAAAGGCTCCCGACAAGGGGTTGATAAGCTTTGCATTGATACCCGACTACCTACCCCGAACAAAGAAGGACACATGTCGTCTCAACTCTGAACTCGCCTTTCTGTGCATTCTTAACTTATCGCTGCATGTATCTGGATTTGAAATACCGCCTATGAGAAAATTGTGAGGAGTGTATCGAATTACGAAGCTTTAGACTTCGAACGACTTAGCGCACGAATCGACTAAAAGCGCCTTTTCTTTCTTGATTTATCGTGGATACAAGGAGTGTATATGAAATATACGATATAACTAATATATATGTGTGTGTTACTATGGTAATTTCACTATACAATTTGTGGTAGGATTTAAACAAAATACAAACATCAAAGCCATTAAGAAGAAGGGACGGTTCTTTCACCCCCAATAAAGAT
Source organism: Pteria penguin (assembly GCA_035048485.1). NCBI lineage: Eukaryota > Metazoa > Mollusca > Bivalvia > Pterioida > Pteriidae > Pteria > Pteria penguin. The sequence continues at coordinate 14,756,509 of CM068584.1, forward strand.
TAATTAATTTCTAAGTTGATATATGTGGTAGAACATTTCAGTAGTCTTTCACTGTCGCGAAAGACCCCCACTTCAAACCCCAGGAACCCCCCCCCCCTTTTCGAAAAAAAAATGTTAGCCCATTCTTTTCTCCTGTTTGGAATATTGCTTCAAACGGTCTGAACAGTATGTTATGAAACTAGTTGCTGAAGTCATAATTTCTGAATAATGAGTACATCGACACAAAGATGCACGACCATACTAACATACTAATGAGGTGTACCGTATCTCAGTCACCACTGAGGTATACCGTACCTCAGTAACCACTGAGGTATACTGTAAATCATAAACCACTTGTGAAAACCGTATCTCACTAACCATTTAATTACGCCATCCTTCTAGTAACCACTTAGGTATACTGTGAGTCATAAACCACTGAAAAAAAAACTGTACCTCACTAACCACTGAATTATATCATCCTTCTACAAACCACTGAAATATATCGTGCATGTTCTGCCTTTTAAACAATAGGTATACCGTAATGCATTCAATATCGAGGTACACTTCACAACAACACCGAAATCTACCATTCTAGCCATTGAGGTACACCGATCTTCACAAAAACACCGAGTTCTACCGTGTTACCCACTGAGGTACACCGATCTTCACAAAAACACCGAGTTTTACCGTGTTAGCCATTGAGGTACACCGATCTTCACAAAAACACCGAGTTATACCGTGTTAGCCACTGAGGTACACCGATCTTCACAAGAACACCGAGTTCTACCATGCAAGCCACTGAGGTACACCGATCTTCACAAGAACACCGAGTTCTACCATGCAAGCCACTGAGGTACACCGATCTTCACAAGTACACCGAGTTCTACCATGCAAGCCACTGAGGTACACCGATCTTCACAAGAACACCGAGTTCTACCGTGCAAGCCACTGAGGTACACCGATCTTCACAAGAACAACGAGTTCTACCGTGCCAGCAACTGAGTTACACCGATCTTCACAAGAACACCAAGTTCTACCGTACTAGCCACTGAGGTACATGTACACCGACATTCACAAGAACACTGAGTTTTATCGTGCCAGCCCCTGAGGTCCACCGACCTTCATAAGAAAACCGAATTCTATCGTGCAAGCCACTGAGGTACACCGATTTTCACAAGAAAACACAAGGTTCTACCTTGTTAGCCAATGAGTTACACCAATCTTTACAAGAACATCCAGTTCTACTGTGCCAGCCACTGAGGTACACTGATTTTCACAAAAACACCGAGTTCTACTGTGCTAGCCACTGAGATACACCGACCTTCACAAGAACACCGAGTTCTAACGTGCAAGCCACTGAGGCATATCGATCTTCACAAAAACCCCAAGTTCTACCTTCTGATGGACATCGCAGTTCACTAGCTACTGAAATATCCCCTTCGTCACTAGTTACCTAGGTAATCGGTATTTCGCAAGCCCCTGTCATATACCGTACTTTACACATCACTGAGGTACTACCATTTGACAAAAGCATGAGGTAATCCGAAAGATAACTAATTACTCACCGAGATTCGCATGACTGCATTTACCGCAGAGGTACACATATAACTAACTACTCATTGAGATTCGCATGGCTTCTTTAACCACTGAGGTACTACCATTTGACTAACGCACGAGGTAACTGACATATAACTAACTTCTCACTGAGATTCGCATGGCTTCTTTAACCAGTGAGGTACACATATACTACCATTTGACTAACGCACGAGGTAACTGACATATAACTAACTACTCACTGAGATTCGCATGGCTTCTTTTACCACTGATGTACACATGCACTACTATTTGACGAACGCACGATGTAACTGACACATAACTAACTACTCACTGAGAATAACATGGCTTCTTTCACCACTGAGGTACACATGTACTACCATTTGACTAACGCACGAGGCAACTGACATATAAGTAACTTCTCACTGAGAATCGCATGGCTTCATTTATCACTGAGGTGTGCCTGCCTTGGCTACCTACATGCAATCCCAGACCAAAGCCAGTCTTTGCAATAAATTCTTATCACTTCAAACTGATAAAAGGAGATAGAACAAAATACTCAATCTTACCCTTTACCATTTGTAATCCATCGTTAATGAAGATAATTTCAATCTATTTTTAAGTTCAATTTGTTGGATTGCATTCAATTATTTTTTTTTTCATTATTTTAAGTTCAATTTGTGGGATTGCTTTCGATTTTTAAAACTAAAGAAATCCAATCGATATCTCATGGCTATGCCTCAATAAATTTAAATTCCATCTTCATTCATTGTTCTTCAATTACAAGCCGGCGTGGCCTAGTGGTATCGCGTCGGGCTCCTGATCGGGAGGCCGGGGTTCGAGTCCCGCTCTGGTCATGCCGGTGTCATGTCTTTCGGATGAGACAGTAAAAACCGAGGCCCCGTGTCGTGGTATGCATGGCACGTGAAAGATCCCTCACTGCTTCGGGTGGGTCCGTTGCAAAGGTCAAAATTTGTATGCCCGCATCAGGCAGATGCCGTCACCATATACGTGAAATATTCGTGGTGTGAAGTAAAACAAAAATCAATCAATCAATCAATTCTTCAATTACTACTGTAATGAGTATGACAAATCACAACATCTTTGCACATAGCGTACTCACCATACATGTTACGCAGTACAGAACGAGTAGTTTCATGCACATTACCAGGAAATGCACCATGCATATTGTTGAATGGTGCAAAAATAAAGTCTAAGAGTGACGCCAAACACAAGATAACAATGTGTATATTCGACGCAAAAACAGTAGAGTTATTACAGGCTGAACTATACATATCGGAATCTTTCGATACTGTATAGATCTATACATGTAGAAACTATACCTTGCACATATTTCCGTTTTTGTAATTTATAACTCGATAAGAGATAATACTTTGGACTCAAATCGGCATATTTTGGAACTGATTATTTGAAAACGCTCCAAAGAAAGTCTTTCCCCTCCCTCTATTTCCCGACTTCCAGCACCAGGATCGTACCACACTATCCATTCCTACCCATCTCAGAAATTCGTGTCTCGAAAGAAATCTCTAACGCATTGTATCCCCCACATGCAACACTGAGTAAACAACATTGGCCGCTGACTTCAATTCATTATCTAAATTTAACAAAACTTTAAATTTTCTATCTTTGAAAACATTGAATTGCACACGACGTCGGCTATTCTTTTCAATATAGTAATGGAAGTAACTCCACGTATGCCTGTACAGCAATTATCATTTCCTGATTCAGATGTTGGTCGATTATTTTTTTAAAAGTCTGTAAAACCAAGTGCGAATTTAGAGCACATAATATCTCTCCTGTACAGAAACAAACTGAAAGATTTCATAATATCTTTTATATGCTATCATTTCAGACGTCAAATTCTAAACACTTTTCTTAGGAACGTTTTTTTCATTCGGACATGCATTCATTCGGACATGCATAGGGTTATTCAGTATTATCACATCCTATGTACTATCACCATGCACCACCCCCTTTCCCCGATATTGGAGGACTTCGTATTTATTTATGTTTATCATCACATAATTTTTTCGTGGTAGCTACTCCGTCCTCCAGAATAATTTTGTTCAATTATTGATTCACTCACAGAATTTTGTGATTCTTAGCACAAACGCGGGTTATTTCAATAGGCCGGTTCTCCTCATCCCCTGGACTCCGGCTTTCTTTCAGTATCAGTTGCATATGCTTACTGTTCTCTCTCTATCCGGCTCTCTCTCTCTCAATGACCTGTATGAGCATTGGTAAAACTTTATAATAGAAATGACCAACGCGCATCCATTAATTAACAGCTACAAAATGTATCAGAAGCATAATACTAACCTATGTGTCAAAATTCCATCACACACTGGGCTGGTTTTCGAGATGCATGAAGAATGAGAATTCATCTGAAATAATGCACGTGTTACAAAGTAAACATAACCTATCACATCCACACGTGTAAATCACAAAAACAAAAAAGGGGTACACAACTAGCTAAATCTCAGATGTAAATGATTATATCCAAACGTTACATCCAATACCGATATTATTCAAACTCTTATTCCAGAAGAAGCGAAAGAATGCTACATATTTTCCCTCCTAAATTGATCGTCTGCTAAGAGATTTCGCGAGCACACATGTGAATATAAGCTCGGCGTTTGATCTATGTCTCCCTGGGAATGCCCATAAAACATCTATATACTACACACGCACTAAGGTCCATCCACATACTGTGGGAGAAATTTTCACTATAACACGCGGTCCTTCTATTTTGGCAAACCATGTGCCCAAAGGCAAAACATTTGTACACTCTACACAAACCTATCTCCCGGATGCGCTCAAGCGTGGCGCACATTATGACTCCATCAGCTAAGATTTTGAAAAGAGCACCATACAAAAAAATAAATGGGCTAGTTTTCAAAGGGACTACCTTTACTAGATGTCAGGCGCAGAGACGAGCGGGGTGAAAGAGGGCAGATCCCACCGCAAATATCAAATGGGATGGTCAAAATGAGAAAGGTGTCTGACATTTAGCTGAAAGACTGGCAAGGTGTTTCCTATCATCTATTTCCACACAAAGAACATAAAGAAAATAGTAAAGGACAATATCTATTTAGAAATGCTTCTTGCGCCTTTTTAATTCTTCATCTGTAATAATGACACTGCTATGTGCTTTTAAACTGCAGTACCTGCGTAGTCCAATTCTATCCGACAGCGCGAGAGTGGATAAATTGTCGATGTACATTTTCTCTCCAAACACCTACCAGTATCATAATGGTGAAAAAAAATCCTGATGCGCATCTCGTGTCACCATGGGTTTTGACTTCCTCATTCTATACGAAATTCTGTGACGTGCGGATTGTCCATTAGTTTAGCTGTGCAGAAACACGAACGAACTACAAAGGCGACGGACGGTCGTACTGGAAGCATTTTATCAGTTCCATCCACAAAAAGCGATAACAGCAAATCTGTACTTGGGGTTTGAAGAAAGACAATTTTAATTTTTGTAGATGGTTTATTTTTGCCATATCAGAACTTTATTACTTTATATGGCGGTGGCTTATAATTTAGCGGTTGGGGATATCGACATCTGATAAACCGGTTAATCCACACCCCTAGCTAGCTAACTAGGCTAAGTCAGTCCTGTATTGAATGTATCGAATTATCACCAACTTACTGATGTATTGTTTACACTTTCTATATATATATATATATATATATATATATATATATATTATATATATATATATATATATATATATATATATATATATATATGCAGTTTAATCAGATACCACGCTCTTTGTGTAATATAAACTAAAGTGAATATACGAGTTGTGTTCGCTGCTAAGATTTGTTTTTATTAATAGTTTCTCAGGAAGTTGAAAAGTAAATAAAAATCGGAATAAGGCTTTTCCATATTTCCGGAAATGTTATATTAACAACAGTATTTATTCAATTCAGCATAACTGTTTGTATATTTGAAGAAAATGCTACGATGAAAAAAAAAATGAATAAATAATGGAATGATAATAGATAGATGAGTGAAATAATGAATAAATAAATGGGGGAAAAATAAGTTAATAAACAAATAGTATGTGGTACGAAATAGAGATAAGGTAGCATGTAATGAAATGTTTATGATATTTACAAACATTAACAATTAATAGTAAAAGTGAGAAAAGTACACAATTATGGAAAAATGTCACGATAAGGTATCATGATACAGTATGTATACCTCGATATCCCAATAAAGTGTCTTGTAAAACAACAATTATGCCCCTGGATCCACCCCTTTTTTCTAACATGCACTGAAGGAAAATTCCTTCTGAACTTTTAAATGTTTCTGTTATGAATGGGGTAATTTTCACAGTTATCGCTGAGTATTAGGTTTCAACTCGTGTAACCCCAGCCAATGCCGTTCTCTATGCACTAGACAGGCCAGCAAAATACAGCGCTACACGTGTAACCCCATTCGGACATCCTCGTCCTTCTCCTGCATAAAAAAATTACGTAGGTACAAATAAAGGGCGAGGTTGTTCCGAGTGGTGTAACCCCAGCCAATGCCGTGCTCTATGTGCTAGACATCACAACAAAATACAGCGCTACACGTGTAACCCCAGCCAATGCCGTGCTCTATGTGCTAAACAGGCCAACGAAATACAGCGCTACACGTGTAACCCCATTCGGACATCCTCGTCCTTTTCCTGGGTAAAAAAAAATTACGTAGGTACAAATAAAGGGCGAGGTTGTTCCGAGTGGTGTAATCCCAGCCAATGCCGGGCTCTATGTGCTAGACAGCACAACAAAATACAGCGCTACACGTGTAACCCCAGCCAATGCCGTGCTCTATGTGCTAGACAGTCCAGCCGGGCTCTATGTGCTAGACAGCACAACAAAATACAGCGCTACACGTGTAACCCCAGCCACTGCCGTGCTCTATGTGCTAGACAGCCCAGCAAAATACAGCGCTACACGTGTAACCCCAGCCAATGCCGTGCTCTATGTACTAGACAGTCCAACAAAATACAGCGCTATACGTGTAACCCCAGCCAATGCCGTGCTCTATGTACTAGAGAGGCCAGCAAAATACAGCGCTACACGTGTAACCCCAGCCAATGCCGTGCTCTATGTACTAGACAGTCCAACACAATACAGCACTACACGTGTAACCCCAGCCAATGCCGTGCTCTATGTGCTAGACAGTCCAGCACAATACAGCACTACACGTGTAACCCCAGCCAATGCCGTGCTCTATGTACTAGACAGCCCAACAAAATACAACGCTACACGTGTAACCCCAGCCAATGCCGTGCTCTATGTACTAGACAGCCCAGCAGAATACAGCGCTACACGTGTAACCCCAGCCAATGCCGTGCTCTATGTACTAGACAGCCCAACAAAATACAACGCTACACGTGTAACCCCAGCCAATGCCGTGCTCTATGTACTAGACAGCCCAGCAGAATACAGCGCTACACGTGTTACCCCAGCCAATGCCGTGCTCTATGTGCTAGAGAGGCTAGCAAAATACAGCGTTACACGTGTAACCTCAGCCAATGCCGTGCTCTATGTACTAGACAGGCCAGCAAAATACAGCGCTACACGTGTAACCCCAGCCAATGCCGTGCTCTATGTACTAGACAGGCCAGCGAAATACAGCGCTACACGTGTAACCCCAGCCAATGCCGTGCTCTATGTGCTAGACAACCCAACAAAATACAGCGCTACACGTGTAACCCCATCCAATGCCGTGCTCTATGTACTAGACAGGCCAGCGAAATACAGCGCTACACGTGTAACCCCAGCCAATGCCGTGCTCTATGTGCTAGACAGTCCAGCCGGGCTCTATGTGCTAGACAGCACAACAAAATACAGCGCTACACGTGTAACCCCAGCCAATGCCGTGCTCTATGGGCTAGACAGCCCAGCAAAATACAGCGCTACACGTGTAACCCCAGCCAATGCCGTGCTCTATGTGCTAGACAGCCCAGCAAAATACAGCGCTACACGTGTAACCCCAGCCAATGACGTGTTCTATGTACTAGACAGGCTAGCAAAATACAGCGCTACACGTGTAACCCCAGCCAATGCCGTGCTCTATGTACTAGACACGCTAGCAAAATACAGCGCTACACGTGTAACCCCAGCCAATGCCGTGCTCTATGTACTAGACAGCCCAGCAAAATACAGCGCTACACGTGTAACCCCAGCGAATGCCGTGCTCTATGTACTCTATGTGCTAGACAGGCTAGCAAAATACAGCGCTACACGTGTAACCCCAGCCAATGCCGTGCTCTATGTACTAGACAGGCCAGCGAAATACAGCGCTACACGTGTAACCCCAGCCAATGCCGTGCTCTATGTACTAGACAGTCCAACACAATACAGCACTACACGTGTAACCCCAGCCAATGCCGTGCTCTATGTACTAGACAGTCCAGCACAATACAGCACTACACGTGTAACCCCAGCCAATGCCGTGCTCTATGTACTAGACAGCCCAACAAAATACAACGCTACACGTGTAACCCCAGCCAATGCCGTGCTCTATGTACTAGACAGCCCAGCAGAATACAGCGCTACACGTGTAACCCCAGCCAATGCCGTGCTCTATGTACTAGACAGCCCAGCAGAATACAGCGCTACACGTGTTACCCCAGCCAATGCCGTGCTCTATGTGCTAGAGAGGCTAGCAAAATACAGCGTTACACGTGTAACCTCAGCCAATGCCGTGCTCTATGTGCTAGACAACCCAACAAAATACAGCGCTACACGTGTAACCCCATCTAATGCCGTGCTCTATGTACTAGACAGGCCAGCGAAATACAGCGCTACACGTGTAACCCCAGCCAATGCCGTGCTCTATGTGCTAGACAGCCCAGCAAAATACAGCGCTACACGTGTAACCCCAGCCAATGCCGTGCTCTATGTGCTAGACAGCCCAGCAAAATACAGCGCTACACGTGTAACCCCAGCCAATGGTGTGCTCTATGTACTAGACAGGCTAGCAAAATACAGCGCTACACGTGTAACCCCAGCCAATGCCGTGCTCTATGTACTAGACAGCCCAGCAAAATACAGCGCTACACGTGTAACCCCAGCCAATGCCGTGCTCTATGTACTAGACAGCCCAGCAAAATACAGCGCTACACGTGTAACCCCAGCCAATGCCGTGCTCTATGTACTAGACAGCCCAGCAAAATACAGCGCTACACGTGTAACCCCAGCCAATGCCGTGCTCTATGTACTCTATGTGCTAGACAGGCTAGCAAAATACAGCGCTACACGTGTAACCCCAGCCAATGCCGTGCTCTATGTACTAGACAGGCCAGCGAAATACAGCGCTACACGTGTAACCCCAGCCAATGCCGTGCTCTATGTACTAGAGAGGCCAGCAAAATACAGCGCTACACGTGTAACCCCAGCCAATGCCGTGCTCTATGTACTAGACAGCCCAGCAAAATACAGCGCTACACGTGTAACCCCAGCCAATGTCGTGCTCTATGTACTCTATGTGCTAGACAGGCTAGCAAAATACAGCGCTACACGTGTAACCCCAGCCAATGCCGTGCTCTATGTGCTAGACAGTCCAGCAAAATATATCGCTACAGTATATGTATACCTTGATCATGCGAAATATTCACGTCCAGAAATTTTGGTGGGTGGGTGTCAGAACGGAGAGTAAATACATGTAGTTGATAGATAAGTGGAAGCAACCTCTGCCCCATTGGTATTGCTAAAATAACCTCAGATATTAGTTTCTCATAGGAAAACTTAAAATGTGGAAGTTTTCAGGGAAAGTGGAGAAAGAAGGATACGTAGAAATAATACATATTTTTTTTTACATTTGACGAATTAATTGCATTTTCTTTGCCAGCTGATACTGTTCAACGTTTAATCATGATCATTTGACTAGAATTAAGTGACAGCCGGAAATCGGATCGTCAGGTGGAAACCATGGACCTTCGATATGTACACTTATCTTCACACTTGTACTGACCGGGGATCGAACCCGATCTTGACAGCTCGAGGCTACAGCTCAAATATGTCAGAAAGCGATGCATACATATGTTTTACATTTGACACTAACTCCACCTTTATTTGCACGCTAAGATTCATCGATTAAGAGATAATCTACAGAAGAATCCGTCCTTAAGACCGATTATTTGTATATTTCATAATTTTCTCTTGTCGACAAATATCTCTGTTTGTTTAAGTAGAGAGTGCATTGATTTTGATATTATTAAGGTGTAGCTTTGAAAAAGAAGAGGCGGTGGAAACATAAATTGTACGAGACTACAGGCTCGGAGATCAGGAGGGAGGGGTAGTAGACTACAGGCTCGAAGATCAGGGGGCGGGGGGGGGGAGACAACAGGCTCGGAGATCAGGGGGAAGGGGTAGTAGACAAGAGGCTCGGAGATCAAGGGGGGGGGGTGTTTAGACAACAGGCTCGGAGATCGGGGGGGGGGGGAGGGGTAGGCAACAGGCTCGGATATTAAGGGGAAGGGGTAGCAGACTACAGGCTCGGAGATCGGGGGGGGGGGGGAGGGTTAGTAGACACGAGGCTCGGAGATCAGGGGGGGGGTTAGTAGACAAGAGGCTCGGAGACCAGGGGGAGGGGTAGTAGACAACAGGCTCGGAGATCAGGGGAGTTAGACAACAGGCTTGGAGATCGGAGGGGGGGGGGGGTGGTAGTAGAGAAGAGGGTCGGAGATGGGGGGGGGGGATAGTAGACTACATGCTCGGAGATCGGTGGGGGAGGGGTAGTAGATACGAGGCTCGGAGATCAGGGGAGTAGTAATGGCTTAACACATCAACGACTTAAAAAACAATATATGCATCAAACTGAATGTAGGAATTGTTAGAACGCTGACAAAAATTGTCATTAAAACACAAATTTAAAGAGGAATTCAGTTACTGAATAAATACGATTGATTTCCATAGATTTGCTTGTTTGATTTTTGCTTTATGTCACACCAAGAATTTTGCACTTATCTGCTGATGGCGATGGAATTTAGACCTATGCAACAAATCAACGGACTCATCCGAAGCAATAAGGGATCAAAGGACCTACCCGAAGTAGTGAGGGATCACCGGATCCACCCGAAGCAGTGAAGGATCTTTTACTCGCCACGTCTGCCGTGACACAGGATGTCGGTTTTCACTGTCTCATCCGAAAGACAGGACGCTGCCAAGTGCCTGACTGATTGAACTGTGCCAGTTCGATTTCCTTCGTAAATTAAGGATGTAGAATGGTGAAAACATGTGGGAGGGGGGGGGGGGAGGTTATGAAAGACTCTTTATATGTTTATAGAAATATTCTATTTGTAGATTGTATTGGTATATTTTGAAGGGACTTCATTTTAAGTAATTTACGAGAAACTTTTCGGGAAAAACCCACCCAAATATGCTATATGTAGCAGATATTTTGGAGGTTAAGGATATGTTCTTATTCAGCAAAGATTTACAATGATTTACAAACATTAATAGGAACTCAATTTTATATTTGTCACACGTTCTACCCACAAACGCTGTAATCTTGAAAAACGCTTCGCAGAAATGTCCAAACTTGGAATATTTTTTGAATTTTCAGAAGTTTGCCACAAATTTGAAAAACCTAGTCATTTTCGCATTTACATGTATGACGAAGTTTTATGTTTTATGACTGGAATGTCATCACAATGTGATGAATTATGGTGGAACAGTTATAAATGAATACTACTTCCGGTTGTAATTAAGCCGATGTGGTTCAGTGAATGAGGTGCTCGGTGCGTGACCGAAAGGTCTCGGGTTCGACTCCTGTCGTGGGCACACTAGTGTCCTGACTTTCGGGGAATACAGTGATAACCGTGGTCCCTTGTCAGGGAAGGCGTGGCACTTTAAAGATTCCTCTTTGCTTAGTGAGAGTCCGTCTTAAGGTATATAAATTTTTATGCAATAGCATCAGACAGATGCCGTCACCATGTACTTGAAGTAATCGTGGAGTGACGTAAAACATTACCGAGTCTCGCTCAATCGGGCGTTCTGGTTGTGATATTGACGAAGCTGCCCCGTCTTTAGAAAATTAGATATCTTCATTTGAATACAGGTCATTGTGTGTAAATCTAAAAGAGATAGAAAAGGCAATAGATGTCGATATTCTCTCTTTTCTTGACTTTCTCAGCTGAGACGGTTGTAGCAGGCGAAACAGGGTATCATCGTCTGCGATCGCCAAATCATGAGTTAATTTCTCAGGGGAAATGGAGTGTTGAATTTGAAATTATTTGTTATGTTTAAATTCTCTCGACCGTATTGACGAAAATTTCAAATACGTCATTTTTAAAATCCATTTAACAATAAGCAGAAACATATTTTACAATGTGGAATAACTGCGATACAGGAAACGCCCTGTTAAGCTCACCAGAGACGAGACTCCGCTGAGCTATTGTGATCACCCTTGTCCAGCGTGTGGTCGTCCGCTTGTTCGTCCGGTGTATTTCTATCTTAACACTTTTAGAGTTTGTCTACAGGACCAAATAAGGGTGTATAGTAGTGACGAAACGTACGTGTAATGAAGTGTCTACTACAAATAACTTTTCTTTATATATATATATTGCGTTTGGGGTTTGTTTTTGTTTTGAAATTGGGGTTGGGGGTTGTCTGTGTTCTTTATTTTTCATTCATTTATTTTTGTTTCGGGGGGGGGGGTTGGAAGCGGGGATGGATGATTTTCTGTCCATCGCCCAGACGTGGACCCAGGAGGAGACATAGTAGGAAGAAAGAACCCTTTTTCAGTAGCCTACGTGTACATTCTCACATAAAACTGAATACGAACTAAACAGCTAAAGGTTATCTAGAACTAGCCGCCAATAGTGGCCCTATATGAATGATATCATTGATATAGGGCCACTACTTGCGGCTAATCTAGAACTAGCTTATAGAAGTGCGAAGAGAAGTAGCCGCAAGACGAGGCCCTATTTTGATAGGCTACGTCTTGCGGTTAAACATGTTTTTGTTGCATTAGATTTACGTTTAAACTAAAAGAAAAAAAAAATGCGCAACGCATACTGTACTGTGAAGTATACTTCATGAAACTATGACACTATCTTATTTTGTCACGCGCTCAGTGTGTTTAGGTGAACGATAAAGTCCCATTGGGGTCTTTCTGTTTCTTTTATTCTGTATTTTACCATAACTGAAATTATGTGGATTGTCAACTCGTTTATTGTCATTTCTTTGGTATGATTTATGCAGTTCATCAAAATCTAGAATATCAAGGTAAAATAGGAGTGTGCATATTTTGTTGAATTAATTCTCAATTTATCAAAACTTCAACTAAATATTTCATTTAGTTAATGGAAATTTCTATTTAAGATAATGTGAAATTTATGAGGTCAGTGCCACCAAAATGTAATAAAATAACAGGAAATATGGATACTTTAAAAGAATGTTAGCCTGCTCAGTAAACAAGCAGACTCAGCATCAGCTCTCTATTATATACACATATATAATGTATGTCAGGGTATCAGACAAGGCTTCTAAGATACTCGTCTTCTTTTTGTTCTTGAAAGTGAACAACCGTTATTTTGTGCCTACCTATTACCCGTCTTCTGCTGAATACAGTTTTCTTTTCTTTTCTTGTTTATTCATTTCATTTTTCTGTTAAGTTTGTTGTATTATTTTACTTTTCTTTCACAAGTGATTCTTGATTACCAGAAATCAAGTAACTGTCTTCTGTCAGATGTGAGATCTGGTATCCGAAAGGAGTACCTGTCTCCTGTCAGATGTGAGACCTGGTGTGTGGAAGAAGTAACTGTCGCCTGTCAGATGTGAGACCTTGTGTCCGGAAAGAGTAACTTTATCCTGTCAGATGTGAGACCTGGTGTCCGGAAGAAGTAACTGTCTCCCGTCAGATGTGAGACCTGGTGTCCGGAAAGAGTAACTTTCTCCTGTCAGATGTCAGACCTGGTGTCCGGAAGAAGTAACTGTCTCCTGTCAGATGTGAGACCTGGCGCCCGGAAGAAGTAACTGTCTCCTGTCAGATGTGAGACCTGGTGTCCGGAAGAGGTAACTGTCTCCTGTCAGATGTGAGACCTGGTGTCCGGAAGAAGTAACTGTCGCCTGTCAGATGTGAGACCTGGTGTCTCCCGCATGGCTAGTGGCATCCGCTATCAATACACCTGAAATGTCGAGGACACGAAAAACAAAAATGAATTCCGTCCGACCATTCCAATTTAAAGTTACTCTAGACAAGCATGTATAACAGTTTAGTTCTACATTTACATTAGTAGTAAACACATCATAAAAAATTAGAAATATTTCATTTTTCATGGATTCCTTAGAATGTCTTTGCAACAAAGCATACGTTTGAACGAAAAATAAAATGTCACATTTTCATTATAATTTGTTTACATCATCTTTCTTGTATATCATAAACAACACTTGGTTGGTCTGCGTCGTGTCAATTCCAGTCAAATTCATCGACATCAAGATATAATTTTTTTCTCGGTTGTAACCGAGGACTGTCATATGTAAGTATCTTCAGCGTCTGTTTTCATTTCATTCTATCGTCTGTTAAAATAAAAATTTATTCTGGAAGTAACTCTCATGTTTCTATGACATCATTTTTCAGGGATCAAAGGGTAGAAATGATAATATATAATATAATATGAAAATATATTAAATGTACATAGTTTGTAAAGAAAAGATATCATCGCAATGATGATTTATATAAGTGACAATAAAGTAAGATTATGTTAGGTCAAGGTTAAGGATCGAGAGGCTCTAGGTTCGAATCCCACCAAACCTAGTCGGAGTCCTGTCTTGACATTCGGACAAGAGAGTAAGATCAAGCCCCAAGTCGCCACAGTAGACTTTGGCATATCAAAAACCTCACTGCTTCGGGTAGGTCTGTAGGTGAACATTTCCTAGGCAATCTCGGTGCCACCAATTAATGGACGAAATAACCATGGAATGATGTTGAACTATAAAGAATTGTAATATACCCTAGGACTGTGTGCAGTTATAATTATGATAATTAAGTAATAGTACATTCTTTCAGTAGGAGGTGATCAAAGCTCTCCGTACATCAACTCATCCTTAATTCTGGGTATCATAAGCTGCTATAACCCTGTCCACTCACATTGTCACCCCACCCTTTCACCTCTCCCTTCCCGTTGTGATCATTATATCTGATTTGCATGTACGTGTATTTTTCACCTGAGTTAACCCCGCCCCTATTTCTTCGTCGTACATATTGTGTTTTTTTTTCCACGTGCGATTTTCTACTACAGGTAGATTGCCTACTGACTGACAGTAAGTGTCGATCATTGATGCATATCTTTCAAGTGTTACTACATAACGTGGAACAGTAATAGCTCGAAAATGTGGCAAGGAATCCATAAACCCCCATTTTATTGCCTTTTATGCGCTCTTAATATACAGCAAATATTTTCATTAGACAGAGAGGTTTTGTCCATAGCTATTTTCCCTCTCATTTTCCCCTTATGTTTTGCTTGGTCATCCTTTATAAGATATTTAATTGAATCCGTGATATAGTATTTTGTTTGTACAATCCAGTGGTAGGGAATATTTGTAGAATATTCGTAACCCCCCCCCCCCCCAAAAAAAAACCAACCCCAGAAAAACCACACACACAACAAACACCCCCCCCCCCAAAAAAAAAAACCCGAAAAAAAAAAACCAACCAATCAAACAAACAAACAAAAAAAGAAAACAAAACAAAACAAAAAAAAAAAAAAAATGAAACGCTATAAAATTTTCCTATACCCAGCAATCAAAGTGTCTGTTGAGGCTAATCAACCGACAACAAAATCCTTAATAACAAATTTTGGAAATAATTCTTCCAATCTTATCATCACTGCGACTAGCGTAGACGTAGCGTAGAGATTAAAAATTTTATAAGTAAAACTCATCTATGTGGAACAAATTCAGCAACATAACCCATACAGAGAGGTCATAAAATGTAAATAACTGTGTGTACATTAACACAAAAACCCAGTAAATGTACATGTATATGGCACGAGTTTGAAGTATAGGATCGGACCGTGTCATTTGCATTTAATACGAAATATTTAAATGAATATGGTTAAGAAAAAATATGGTTTGTAAGGGCAGGAGTTGCAATCATTGGAAATATATAGATAGTGTGAATAAACTTGCTCTTTATCAAATTTCCACTGGCGTATGCTTTGTAAGGTTTGCCGATGTAACACATTATTCAGTATTCATATCATGTTGTCCATGGTGATGTACATGTAGCAAAGTGCTGGGGAATGAGGCCCAACACAAATATAAAATCTACAAAAAGTCAAATAGTTGGCCAGATTCTGCGACAACATGAATGAGGCGCATTTCCCTTTCACGTGTTATTTCCAACTAAGAAGTTATAGAACATTTTATAAGGTGAACTTGGACTGTCAGGCCTTCCTTTAAGGATAGTTCGCGTTAGTGGAAGTTGTACAGTGACTATTTATTCTGTTGACTATTCCAGTTTGTTTGGTCAATTTACCATAGAAAGATACGGTCAGTCATCAGCAGCAGTCACCTTTATATACCTCGCCGTGTTATGTAGGTGAGTGGTTCAAGTGGCAGAGTACTTATCAAGGGGAGACAAATCTTCTTATACATCTCTCTATATATATAACGTCATCAACATTGTTAGTAACCACAAGCATGTCCAATGCTATTATATTATACACGATGTAATATCATATATGTATCATAAGTATTGTCATGCAATGATATCACCCTATCTGGTCATGGATCCACCCCAATGATACGCTGCAGTCCTTGTGTTCAGTAGCACGATACAGCTGTATCCTCAAGGAGTATGAAATGTGATTCACCCCATCCACATTAGTGAAATACCTCCCGGTGATTTACCCAGTGATTTCACGATAAGAAGAAAAACAATACGTAATCTCGCAGCTACATCCAGTCAGTCGCACGATTGATGGAGGACACCCGTTAAAATAAATGATATATTTTTTCTATCTGGACACCCTGATATCTGAATTTAGCTGTAACTTATGGCTTTTATGGGTCTGTTAAGATGTATTCGTGGGATATTCTTCGTATTAACATGTAAACAACCCCCTCCCCCCCCCATTTCATCTATCATGTGGTCAATGCAAATTGACAAAACCGTACTAAAATTTTCCGATGTCGGATAAAGGGTGCTTTACTCCATTAGCGACACATTCATGCTTCGTAGGTGACAGCGTGTTATACTGTATTTATATTATATTTGTACATGTATTTGTATATATTTGTTATAAACGCTCTACGTCGAATACCTTGTTTCTCCTTTTTTACGTATGGAGGAGTACTAATTAATGCTTTAAATGCATGTTCCATTGGTATGTCGCTTTCACGGTAAAGGTAGAGTCGTAACTGGTTATCCACATCTGTTGGCTGTATATTAATTGACCATCCTGAATCCCCAATTTGGTCTCTGTGTAAAAGAACACCAATGTAATATTCTATAATGTTTTCGCTTACAAAAAAAAAAATTATCTGCGATAGATCTTATTTCGATGTTTTATGATTAATATTTTGTAAAGAAAAGAAATCCCCCCAAAAATAAAAAAGACGGAAAAAAAGAATATGAAAATAAAAAATAAACCTACAAAAGCCCGGATTGAATGTTTGAAAATATGATTTCATAAAGTCACTAATTCCAGCCATTGAATGCCTGAATACTTGGTTGTTGACCTTGATATGGCTCCAAAGCTGTATTTAAATAGCACCTTTTCTGTTACATATTTTGTCTAGTTATCGTACCTCTGTTCCGATGCTGTGTGTCTGTGACACTTTCCATATTAGTCCTAGTTCGTCGCACTCAAATATTCCAGTTGTTAGGAGTTTCATGGCGGGCATGGTCAAACAAAAGACCGTGTCCTTTCTTGGTCTCATCTCTAAATTTCAGGGGATCGTGAATGTCTGTCATGGTAGGTTGCTGTGAGGCCCACAGTGATACAGCATTTGTCGCCGTGTTTTACTACACATGCTTCAAATTTTCGTTATTTTAGGTTGCCCCATGAAACTTCAGGATATTTTTGCAGAGATGCCCCAAAGTCTTTTTTCTATCAATTTCAATAAAATATGCTTTAATTTTATTGCATTCATTAAAAATAAATAAATAAATGAATAAATACATAATAAGAGTAAGAAAATCCTATAGAAGTACGGCTTGCATGTACTTCGATTTAACAGTAATTACTGTTAGTTTATATCTAAATTATGCATGTTGGTAATCTCTTTGCAATGAAATATTTTCAACTATAATTACTGCAATGCTGAAAAGAGCGGGACTGGATATTAAAGAATGTTGTTAAATCTTTAAATGCCTTAGTTCACTTTCAATCTACTATTAAAGAGAATTTCTTGTGAAATGTGACAAAAGCGAAGATGACTGAATAGAATTGAAAATGAAGGGTAAACATACATTTTACAATAGAAGCAAACACCGTCTCGCACTCAGTTGTGAATCATATACATCGACACAAAGGCCTATGTCACAATTACAATCGCTGCCTCGTATTCAAACATTGAGTTCTTTTGTGTGCGGAGGTAGAAATGTGTCTCCTGAACAATACACTCTCAACTTATCTTATTTGTTTGCCCTTCAACATATTTCTTGAAGATTTACAAACCAAAGTAAAGTTATAATTCTTTTTTTTTTTTTTGATCGTGCAAAATTGTTAAAATCAACTTGAAGTGTTAGATTTTTCAAAATTATTAAAACGAATTTCCGCAACGTTTAATGGTACAAAGAACTTAACAAAGAGAAGGCAATGAAATCACATCATGAAGGATTTAGGGTTCTGTCTCGCTTTAGGGGATTTAATTATAATCATGACGTTATTATGGTCAATTTCAGCCAATGATATTGCCACTTAAATTCATCAATTTGACATAAAAACGAATTTAATGATTTGTTTCAATATGTATGACATGTATTATTATACTGCAAATAAATTTTAAAAAGCATCATAATAATTAATTTAATCTCAGAAAATATTGAGAATCATTGACTTGAACCTGTATTATATATTACACCGGCTTAATAGTGTTTAATACCATTCGAACACACCTCATCAACCAAGTTCAAGTCTGGGTGAGTCAGCATCAATGTGTGAACACAGTCCACTATAACTGATTCAATGTAATAGTGAAGCACACTGCTAAACGCGAAATATTTTCTTATTTTTTTCTTTTATGTTGACCGTATCAGTAAAGTAAAATATCTACCCACTTTCAGTATTACGACTTGTTTTACAAAGGGGAGACAAGAGAAAATAACCAGAGCAGAATTTAGTCGCCTTCCGACTTCTCATTGATTAAAAGTTTTAGTTTCTACTTAATTGGAAAGGTCCCCTGTTATAGAACAATTTTATGTCTGTTTTGTTTCATTTATATTTAGCTCGTTGATGTCGCCTTTTTGTAATACTTTACATGTTGATAGATTATTTAGACACATTTTGGTCATTCTGTATCTACTGGATTTTCAGTACTCGGTGGCGGATTAAGAGGGTGGACCCAAGAGGTCCGGGTCCCTCGTTTTGGTCGCAAATTTATAGGGCATGTATAGGTGATATGGTTGAAAAACTCAAATAATGAGCAGTGGCGGATCCAGGATTTCCGAAAAAAAAGGGAGGGGGGCACATGTGTATTAGCCAAACTAACCAGCCATTTTTAGTGCAAAATCTGGATTTTTACTGGTAAATATGTGGCCGAAACCTGCCCCCCTCTAAATCCGTCACTGATGAGTAAAATTCCAGAGTTGGCGCCTTAAAATGGTTGAATACTTTGACTGATACTTGACTTTCATAAGTGGGCCACTCCTTTTCGGAAATCCTGGATTCGCCACTGGTACTGCTGCTGAAAGTTTTATATATGATATACATAAGTATTTGTACTGAAGTACAGTGAATAAACATATTAAGAGCTTTCTGTACATACTGCGCCTCTTACACGTACACATAGGAAATGTTATATAATGATACAATAAAGATACTAACACTAAGTCCACTTGTGTCATTTCTGAATGTCAAACAATATTTCCCTGTGGTCTTGCTGACCACAATGTTATGTCCGGCAGGTGGCCAAGCCTTTCACTCTGTAAAAGGAAGTTCTTACATTAGAAATACAAATATTTTCCTTTGATATCCTTCAAGCACCAACAATGTCTTTTATTGGCGATTATTATTGGAACATTTAAATCTGAAAGTCAACTACGGTATTAATATTGTAGACGTTTTATGTATATTGGACCTCCGTGTCTGCCATTGATATCCCCATTACACTTTGTTAGGTAGGGGGCACATAGTGTAATTGTTTTCAATCGTTTTTCTATGTGCGAAGATTCATATCAACTTTATCTCATGTCTTTTGATAATTATATACATGTATATTGTGTATTTCATATCAGCGCATTCTCAGAACTAAGATCATCTGAAAAAAACACCAAACAATCTACAGATAACGTAAGCCATAATCCAAAGTCATGGCGAGGCATGATATATGATGAAAACAAATATCTGCTCTCTGGTAAGAATAAACTCTGGTACAAAATTTGGAGAAGTGGTAAAATGACTAAAAAAAAGAATAAGATGTCAAACAAACAAACAAACAAATAAGAAAACCCCACAAAGTATTTATTTTTCCTTGGGGGTCATTTGAGTCATACCCTATGGTTAGTAGGGCATTCTAATCCGTATTAGTAAGATGGTCATTTGTATGTATTGTTATCTCCTCACGGACAGGGACGGACGATGTTATCCCCCTTAACTTTAACAATGGGGCACCCACTAAGATGCGACAGTGGACGGAGAATTTCTTCAACGATGACGTTGCAAATCATTGTGATTTCAAAAAGAAAATATTTGTCGAATAAACTGCGATAAATGAGACCATTTATCATTCCATGCTAATCTACTTGCAATCCAGCAATTTTGGAAAGGGGTTCCATCCTTTGGCGGTCAAATTTTGATAAGGCAAAGGGGAGGGGACCATTCTTTTAAAATAGTAGAATATAACATTTTTGAATTACATTTTTCATCAAAAGCGCGTATGCAACTCATGTGTCATCTCTGAATTCTCAAATTATGCACATGGCTGATTAAGCATACGAGCTAGAGAAGGTAAAGAAAACATGTAAAATATACTGCAGTAGCAATTGTAAAGTAAGTGGCAAGGGGGCAGTTGCCACTTTTCACCAAAATATCTTGATGTGGTATAAAATGTCAAAAATTTTGTCTTATCCTTCATCCTAGGAGTTTACCACCCAATATTCTTCTCTTTCTAAAATCTGTATTAATGTTTTAAGAGAACCGATTAAGGCGGACTTTGCAATGCAGAGACAGTTATTCTTTCGGGGGCCAAACTTGTAAACTCAAAACGAAATTTGCAATATGATACCACTGTTTTAAGCCACTTTTTGTGCTAAGGAGTCTTAAATCGCAAAGAGCTAGACACTGACCATAGGCGGATCTAGAAATTTTTGAAAGGGGGAAAGGAGGGTGGGTGGGTTGTGCAGCCTGCAATGACTACTATTTTCCACTCTTCATTCTGGAAAGAGGGATGTTGCAGCCTTGAAAATGGCCGAAAATAACTTTTACTGGTAAAATTTTCCGACCAAAGGGGGTTTGCAACCCCCTTCTCAAAATCCGCCAATGCTGATAGTTAATAATAAACTTTTTCACCCCCACCCCAAACATGGATAAACAGTGTTCATGGCCTGTCATTTCAACTTAGAGGTATTAAGAGGAATGGGAAATTCCGCCTATGTGTTCATGAGTAAACGTTTTCCAGAGCCCGAACACTTTTTTATCCTTGCTTGATGAAAATAACTTGTAGTTTTAACGCTCAGAACGAAAAGAACAAATTTATACATACTGCTGCAATACAACTTATAAGATTGTGAATCAAGTGTATGTTAAGAATAATTTAATGAAAACAATTTAGTAAATTAGATAACAACCTTTGAAACAATAATGATCGACCAAAAAGTTAGTTGGGGGGGGGGGAGGGGGTGGAGCGAAGTGCATTACTTCTTTGATCTCTGACATGAAGTACTTTAAATTCATGCAATGAAAGTGTATGCGATTAATTTTAATTTCTAGAAATTTATAGTTTGAAAAAGACAGTTCTTTATTTGTCCGCTTAACATTCAATATTCTTTGTATTTTATGTGTGCCTTTGTATTTTTGAAGAACCAGAGTGAAATATACCCGACTGATACGCTAAAATTTTCAGTGAGTAATATTTTACTCGGCGTAACACTGCGTCCATCTACTGGGTCATTGTCGTCAAATGCTTGTATTCCTCAAGTATAGAAGCGGCAGAAGTGTTCCGGGGTCCTGCGACAACTGAACTCACGACTTTTCGTACGAATTGTTAACTGGCTAATCATTGTGTCAAACCAAACTTCACATAATGTTTGTATAATTTATTTGAACCATGTCGAAAATGCTAGACTAACAATTATGATATGGATTCAGACAGATATTTGGATCAGGGATGAGAGACCTTAAATTAACGGATTTGAAAATGATTATGGCCCGTATAGAGTGACCAAATCCCATGTCCTGCTCCCATATACAGAATATGAATGAAATCCAACAAAGACTTCAAAGCACAGAAATTATCTAGTAGTCTTTGAAGACCTAAGGCAGGTAAGGTATCACCTTACTGAATGAAATAGTTCACCTCATGTTTGTCATATTCGATTCACAGATAAGTCTTTGTTGTTCTAATTATTTCAATAATTCGTTCAGGGTATGAGTACGAAGAATGCTTTTTGTTCATAGGTTACTCGAATTTAGCTAACGTACGCGGTAGGTCTCCCAAACAGCGGTCTTTAAATCAAGGTCTTCTTAAAACATATGGTTTGAATTTAATATATGATAGTGAAGGTTAATTTTGCGAAATTGGGGTTTGCTTACGTTACAATACTTTTTCATATCGCAAAATGGGAACAAACACTTGAACACAATGGTTCAACTCTGATGGCGTATAGCTTTACAAACCCAGCGCTGTATAACAACAACAACACCTAGGGTGTTCCTTAGGCGAACGAAGCAGTTTGTATTATTTAATAATTTGTCGAATGATGAAGCATACAGACACTTCGCAAATTTTGTTGTTTCATAAACATGATTTGGACTGAAGACCGTGAAAAGCAAATGCATATAGAGCTTTACAATTTTCTTACGTATTTCCAGAAAGTTATACAATTAATGAGCAAAAGTGTATATTGGTTACCCAATAATTACTGACAACAAAATGTTGTGGAAAGTACCAACTACTACTGTTACTTTAACTAAACTCTAACAACACAAATTGACACTAACTATTGCGGTCTGATGATTGAAGGGTATATCCAAAGCACAGCAGTCTACAGCATTTCAAAGCTTTATGCGTTTTAAACGACTAGATTTTGTCGCTATGTTTAAATTTTGTCGCCATCTTGATTCCACCCACCAGAGTACTCATGGAAAAGTCGATTTTAATAGGATGCACGAAACTACGGGACATATCAAACTGCGAGACATATCAAACTACGGGTCTAAGTCATACCAAACTACGGGACATACCAAACTACGTGACATACCAAACTTCAGGCCTATGACATATTAAACTACGTGGCATACCAAACTACATATCAAATTAAGACATACCAACCTACAGGCCTAGGGCATACTAAACTACATGACAGATCAATCTGCGAGACATATAAAACTACATGCAGGTCTAGTAAACACCAAACTACGGGCCATATCAAACTACGTGACATTCCAAACTACAGGTCTAGGATATATCAAATTACGGGACATACCAAACTACATGACATATCAAACTGCGAGACTTTCCAACCTACAGGCCTAGGACATACAAAACTACGGGATATACACGTCTAGGATATACCGCTTGACATAACCATACTTTGGACATACAAAACTACAGGCCTAGGAGAATCCAAAGGTGATAAAATCGTGATCCGCCTCTGGATCTTACGAAATACGCCTATGTTATGCCTTTGGGAGATACCAAACTGCGTAACATCCCAAACTACAGGCCTACGACACACCACACCAAACAACGTGACATACCAAACTACATGACATATCAAACTGCAAGACATACCAACCTACAGGTCTAGGGGACATGCCAAAGTACGGGACATACCAAACTACTTTACATATGAAAAAAACAGACATACCAAACTACATGTACGTGACATACCAAACTACCTGACATACCGAACTATACATTGAAATACCATACTACATTGGATATGTGTTAGTAAGCAGCAAGACAGTCAAACATGGTACGGGAAAACGCACATCTTTAAGCGATAAGAAGATCAATCAACCAGAATGAGTAAACATCTTCTGTATGTAAGCCATAACCGCTGTATACGATACCAAAGTTAAATTTGGGTGTAAAACAGAGCACAGGAGCAGTTTTTGTAAACAATTAGAAGCAGAAAGGCCCTTTTCATCATTTGAACGTGTATGTATATCTTACATTTCATTATGCTGCTGTCAGTCCGACAACTTGATCTGGTGTACGTTACGATAATTGCGAGGTCATAGTGGAGTTTTTCTTGTCTTTTTACAATATATAATCCAGGTATGCATGATGTTGCTGTCATGTGTAATCTAGAAGCCGACTAGAAAAGTAAGAAAGAAGCTGTACAGAGAATTCATAGTAGCGCCATCTTTCGTTAAGATATGAACCAACGTGTGATTACTCTGCGATGTTTTTGTGATTGCTGGTATCAGTGATTGCATTTTAATGACAAGAGATGAAAGACAGAAAAAATGGGTTCCATTCAATTACCAAAGATCTAAACCGTTGTTTGCTTCGCTATCATCCTAATGGTGTTCGCGCTCGTTGGGAAGACATCTTGGCAGAGCCACCAAGGGCTGGCAATCGTCAACGAGTATCCACTTGACTCTCTCACTTCAACAAATCGCCATTTGCTTTTTTCATTATTACCTCTTTATTCTCTCGACGTTTTTTGTGTAACGAAGCAATTCAGAGCTTGAAGGGAGGGGATCATTGTGAATGAAAGGCAAAAGAGAGTTTTCTGTGTGAGTTGACCGCATCATACGAGAGCATAAAAAAAAACAGACTTAAGGGCTTAAGTGAGTCTAGATTTGAGAAAAATTATCCATCATTTGCGAAAAGGCAAAATAAAAATAGAAAAACCTCTTTAAGTACAATGTACTGTAGATGAGAACAGAAACGAAGAGTAATGGGAAAGAAATACAAAAAAATGTGTTTTCTCTTTCGCTAATGTGAGATGGAGAAATTAGTTTGCCACTCGGGCTGAATTTTCATTAAATAGGAAGTGTAATTGTTGAGGAAAAGAAATAACAAGGGTTAAACTAGCTAAAATGAATAATCCCACAGCAGCGGATCCAGGATTTAGATATAAAGACGGATTGGTCACAAAATCACGAGACGAAGAACATAGGCGGATTTATGATGGATATTTTAAAAGCATTAGTAAGATATTTGGGTAAAAATAGGTGGGGAGTTATTCCCCTCAATCCACCGTTGTTCTTATCCATTATTCCATTTGATTAAGTAGTTTTCACGAAATCGATTCATTTTCAAATTCATACTGAATTCTTACTAAATCATACAAGCATCCCTTTATTTCTAATCCCGTATACTGACGGGTGAAGACCATGTACAGCGACGATTAAATACCACCTTCTCCTGTCATTATTATAAACTGGGGGTGGGGGAGGGAAGTTTCCAGGCTTACACATTTCACATTCTGTCGCATTTTGTCTTCGTAGATATATATGAATTCATATATTTATTTAAATGTATTTGAAGGAAAATGATATCCCTTATCCACACAGAACTCTGCATCAACATCACATCCATCATGTCTTGACACCCCATTATAATTCCATTACCCTCGACCTAAGCAAGCTGAAACTATTTTTACGAAATGAGAGAAATTAGCATATTTTTGCTTTTTTCTTTTCGCACTAACTCGCCACGAATCTACAGATGCGGCGGATGTGAGCATGTGTTTTTCACTTTTCGGTGTAACTCGATGCGGTTTGAATACTCAGTGAGAAGTGCCTTTTCAAACAAAACGTTCATGAACGAATCCAGGATACTTTATAGGAAACACAAGTAACGCTCAAAAATTTTAATAAATATATAAGGAAGGAAGGGTACATGTTTAAATTGTTACACCGTTCCCTTTTCCTGATTTATCATAGTACTCATTTTTACGCTGTTCCCTTTTCGTGTTTATCATAGTAAATATTATTACGCCGTTCTGTTTTCGTAATTTATCATAGTACACATTTTCCCACCCTTTCTTTTGGGATGTACATTTTAAATTAGCGTTGTTTAGCATAGTGATTGTCTAATATCATTCATTTTCCGAGTTTTGACCAAGTTCACATTCTTATGAAATTCCTTTTGACCTATATACATGGTATACATTATTTTTAGTGCATCACATGATAAACCTAAGAATTTCATTGGATAGCGTTACGAATACTCTGAAGAAATAATGCCCGGGCACTATTGTGACGCTTGCCGGGTACTTCCGCTTTTTACTTTACGGAGTTATCGTTCGTTTAAAAATACACGTATTTTGGTAGACAGGGCAGCGCCCTCTTTGTTTACTGTTTAAGCTGTATGATACTTAAAAGGTTATTTTCAAATTATATACATTGGTTGGATAATTGTTAGTGTGTTAGTTGTTTTTAAAATTCCTATAACAAATTATATAGATTCCTCGTAATAAGGTTCATAGTTACATGTATTTTCAATAGACCATATTCCGGTTTTGATAATTGCTGTCTTTTTGTCCGAGCTAATACATTTTGGCGTTGTTTTTCGCAGTGACGTCATAACGCATGACATAAATTCATTATAATGTCACTATGAAAAACAACACCAACAGATATTAGCTCGGACATAAAGTCGTCATTTATCAAAACCGGAATATGGTCTATTGTTTACTTTGATTCTATTGCTATTTCAGTTTACATGTTTTCCCTTGACGTGATTTGAATGATTATTTGCCATTTTCTATACTATGATAATTGTTTATTACTATACAGTTTACATATACATGTGTATATATCATAGAAAATAAAACGAATATATATATAAGATTTATTTGTCTTTGTTTTGTATTTTACTAAAGTATGAAAAAGGCATATATATATGTAAATATCATAGTGCCTTGAAGATGTCATGTGATGCACTAAACCCAGTAATGCCTGTTTAGGTTGGTACTATGCCCTCATAGTGTTGCTCTGGGGTGGTAAATACAAAAATTAGAACATGACACAAGCATTAACAAGTCAATAATTCCTTTTGTACGATTCAGTGTAGTGCACATTCTTTTAACATGCCTTGTGCATGATTTCGCTTATCTCACATTCGTTAACTTCCCTTTTGCGTGATGTAACTTAGTGTGCATTTCTTTAACGTTCCCTTTGCTTGGTGTAGCATTGTTCATATTCTTATACCGTTCTTTTTGAGCGATTTCGAATAGTTCACATTCTAACAACGACATCGTTCCTTTTCCGTGATATCGCGTAATTGATTTCGCCAAGGACTTATAAGGTCTTGATTTCGCATAATTAACATTTTTGTGCCGTTCTGTTTACATGATTTCGAATAGTTCAAACTCTTACACCGTTCCTTTTGCGTGATTTTGCATAGGTCAAATTTTTACACCGTTCCTTTTGCACGATTTTGCACTGTTCACATTCTTACACCGTTCCGTTTGTACTCTTTCGCATTGTTCACGTTCTTACACCTTTATGTTTGCAATTTGTATACCTTAGCGTATTGTTAGCCAGGGAAATGATTACCCTCGTGTTAGGGCTGTGTATAGAACAACTTTTCAAATGATGTCACAAGAAAATTATCTAGCGCCTTTGCCATCGTATATTCCACGTTTTGATTTGTTTCCTACGCCACTGTATGTAGTTTACACTCTTTTATCGTTCTTTTTCATAGTTAACATAAAATACATCACTACATTGTTGATTCGCGTTTATTTGAATATTTCTAATTTTGTCAGCAAGATCCTTCTACATGTCTCATACATTATACTAGTTTTTACAGAATAAATTACAAAATAAGAGTACTGTGAATAATGTAAAATTCTATTGGTAAATTAATATAGCAAAGAATCATAACTCAGTAGGAAAATAATTCTCAAAATGTCACATCTCTCAGGAATGGTGACGGATCTTTTTCATATTTAGTTATTAGATTTCTTTCACAACAGGATATACAATCATGGCAAAACTTTCATTATAATATGAAATTTTATTTACGTCACATTATGCCATGCTGAAATTTACCATAGGAAATACCCTGTTACAATTTAATTTGGGATAATAGATAATACATCCAATGTTTCAAGAAATGTTATTATTAGGAATGACAAAACTGTTCCGAATGTCTGGAAAGTTTCTTTGACCGTGTCTTCAGAAATATTCAAATCATCGGTTTTTTCCGGGAAGAAAGGGGGGGGGGGCACAGATCTAGACTTTGTTTTCCGACAGTAGTTAAAGTATCTCATATGTATTTCGTGTGCAATTTCTAGGTCATTAGCAACGGGACGCATTCACAAAAGCTGAGATGATCAAGACAAGTGATTTTGCAGGATTGAGATTTATCTTCAGTTTCTATGTAAAATCATATTTTTGCTCGTTGTTTGTTTTCCTATGATTATTGCCTATAGCGTGAAAATCATAAAATAAGTATGTGTGTGTAAAGAGTACTCTCTTCATCATGTAAAATTGGAAGTAGATTATCTTATATCTTTCTTGTTTTATTTCTTTTCGTATAATTAACCTTATTTACTACATGTATTTTAATGCAATTTGCCAATTATCAAAATAACTTTTGATTTCTCTATTGTAGGAAAATATTATTGTATATTTATAAATTTTCATTGTAATATTATTTTCAGTTTTGCTCCTGAAGGTTTTAAATCCACACTGCAGTACGAGTTAATTCGTCCGACGTAAAGGTCGTCCCTATGTCATTCCCACATCTGCTTGGCACATTGTAAATTTGCCATATACTTTTCATACTCGTAAGCTACATCTACCGTTTAGAACTTAAATAGTTTAAATGTACCATGCAATACCTGCACCGGTAGCAGTCGTTTATATCATTATTTTGATGATGCTCTCTATTTTGAGTCTAGATATGCACTTGTATATAATTAGACAAACAAACTAGGAATATGTTTCACATAATACCATGCACTGTGCATTGGGTCTTTTCGTTACACAAAGTCACTCGTTGAGAGAGTATCTAATATAGAATAACCAAATCTATGGAAACTGAATAAAACTATTTGAAATAAAAGAACAAACAGGATGCATGTACGTCACAAGTCATGATGTCAGAGATCTGTACAGATAGTTAATACCTCTGTATTACTAAATTCAGTTGCCTCATTTACGTACTGTGCTGATGAACCGATGAGTAGACCCTTGTTCCTTACTGTCATCTGGTCTGACATGCATGTCCGCAGAGTTCCAAGGCGACGAAGCACCGATTTCGTATTTTGCATTATTGCCACCAGTAATCCCTTTGCAGTCCGGACATCATAAAAGGGTTCACCATCACCGATTAAGTGGATTACTGTGACATTTTCTATACTGTGGTAGTACACATTTAACTGGTATGTAGCGTTAAACTATTTTTGGGTTAGGGCTTTTATGGCGGTTGTTTCCAACCAAGCGGGTGACACTTACTCCTCCAGGGCACCTGGTCTCCTCTCTGTTTTCCAGCGGCTCACAGATGTTAACTATGACATACTATTGAGAGTAACATAACACCAAATAACATTCGTTTTACTGGAAAAAGGTAGTTTTCAAACATTTCCTCAGAGTTTTCTCTAGTATATAATAGTAAATAAACTGATTGATAGACAAATAAGTAAATAATAGATAATGCATCGATATATAAATAAATAAGTGATTACTGAATAGATAAATAAAAGAATAAATAAATAAATAAATAAATAAATAAATAAATAAATAAATGAACGATCTCCTCCTCGCTGTTTCAATGGGGATGAAAAGTTAACCTAAGAAACAAAACATCAACATTTTTAGCCTTAGATGCTTTGATTAAGAAATTCGTCCGCTGTAAGGGTCAGCTCTGTGTGTTATCCCTATATCTGCTCTGCACGTTGTTAACCAGGCAGTATAATCCGATGTGTACACTGCGCATTGTGATATCGCCTGCAGTTCTGCATGGAGTGTAATGAACTTAGTGCTCGGTTGCATACAGTAGTAATTTCCTCCGTATCTTTCTACCTAACACCCTGTAATTAGTGTATTTTTTACCTTTTTACTTATCGCACCTGGCATTGTTTGTCAACCATGACAAGTTATCAAAAAAGAAAAAAAAAAAGGATAAGACAAGTACGGTGTGAACGCTGTCTTCTTGGATTTTATTCTGCAGCTTTTTCGGGGTTGTTTGAGGACTTGCAAAACATACATAGGTTTTTTTCACCCATTATAACAACAATACGAAATACCTTCTCTTACCTTCATGTGGTCACTATGACCTTGACATTAACCTTGACCTTGACAGTGAGCTTCGGAGTGATAACAGACTAGTGACGTGGGTATCAGTGAGCAATACGGAGTATCGTAACTACTAAAATCCGTCAAGGTTTGTATTTAGTCACCTACCAAATCCATTGTTCTCGATGTGGGCACTTTTATGTGGGCAACTTACGTCATAATCATATGACGTCATATCAATCACAAAGTGCACGTGTATGTTGACGTTATTGTAGTTGCGATATTCCGTATTGTATGAAGCAAATACATGCTGAAGGTTTCTTATATTATCTTTTTTAAAGCGTCGCAGAGACTTTGGTCTTTAAGGCATGACTTCGGATAAATGTCATGGCACATTCTTGTGCCATGTGTAACAAAGACATAGACTACTCATAGTACTGCATCTCTCTGTGTGTAATAATTGCATAAAGTATAAAACATATTTGTGCACCAATTTCGATAATAAGGTCATTTTGATCTTGACCTTAGAGATACAAAGTCGGAAAATAGGCATATAAAGCGTTGTTCTTGGATTCTGATGTGCACAGTTTTTACATCTTCTTTACTGAATCTCTAAGGTTTGAGCTCAGTTTGAACTCTGCCCAACAAGATATCGGAGCTTATTCGATACAATTTAATACTCTTGTAGCAATCTTAATTGCTATAGTACCGTACAGATGAACCATCCTATCAATTTCTGAAATAGATAACTAATGCATAAAATGTTTCTACGTATACACGTACATACTTCTGTCACATCCGATATATCATGACTGGAAAGTAGAGGAAGTGTCCAAGAAAGATTTAGAGATTTAATAAGAACCCCCCCCCCCCAAAAAAAAAAAAAAAAAAAAAAAAAACAAAAATAAAAATAAAATGTTGCCTTGTTTATGGACATAGATACCGAACAACACATTATGATATCGTATCGAGTCAGTGTTAGTTAATATTAAGTACTGATCTCGAGGCGCAACAACTTAGAAACGACCCGAGGTTTGACCGTGAAAATGCTGCATTTTCAGCAGAGATAGCAAAATAGAATTTATTGTAATATTTGAAACATTTATATATACCCGCTGTTTTCATGTATTATTTTGTTTTGTTTGTTTATTTGTTTTAAAATTATTGAATTTGATTTTATACTTTATACATGAATTTCATGTACAAACTGTTAATTATCACAATAATTAACACGCACAGAAACATACTCATCGTGCTAAGGTCAACAACTGCAAATGCATGTACAGGTATGTCAATTTTCCGCCCAAATTAACTGCTGGTTTTGAAAAGAATACATAGATTGTCATTCGGTGATCGTTTGTCATTCATATTGTGTTTCACTATGGATGGCATGCGTTTTAACGACATGGATGTACATTGATAAGTAAGGATACTAGAGTTACACTTCTTAGTACAGAATTTTCTATCTTTCTAAAGCAGACAGATTTCCGTGGAGTACTTTTTGTTTTTGTTTTTATTTTACAGTAATAAATCTTCATCACTTTCAGGACTTTATCTATAAAGTATAATATTATTATTTTTAAGTAGCACACATATAAAGTGTTTCATTCTGAAATTAAATAAGGGAACTTTGAATGGAAAACTCTATAGTTTATGCTTACACCATCGTTGATAGTCTATGGAATAAAAGAATAATAGCTTTATACATGTGCTTCTACCAATGTGATTAAAAACATATCTTTCATCCGCTGCCCTATATGTGACCTTGCGGATATCTGCAGTGTGACAAATTGAGAAGTGGAATAAGATATGCATGGTCCCATGGTTATAAAACTTAGAGAACGTTCTCCGTGCTCACACTTAGAGAACGTTCTCCGTGCTCACACTTAGAGAACGTTCTTCAAGCTCAAACTTAGAGAACGTTCTCCGTGCTCAAACTTTGATCCCATGCTCTAATATGAGATCACCTAAAAGTTGAGGTTATACAACTTCTTACAGTATGCGCATGTGCTCGAAGTTGAGCATATACTCAAATATTTTAAGATTGGTAGATACCTTGTTCAAACCCATGCTCAAAACATCTATAACCTCTGCCAGTCTCAAACTCTAGTAGCGATCTCTACAGAACACGTTCTCAGAGTTTGAACTGAGCATGGTAAAAGTTTTACAACCTTGGGAAAAGGTTTTAATAAGATTGTGCTCCTACTGGCTGAGGACTAATTCCCAGCTAAGACCAGTTTCTGGCTACAACGTTATTAGGGGTATTCAAAACGTAAATTGACGAAATTTTCATATGTAATTGTATGCATTAATTTGTAATTTCGACTTTTGAAACGTGAAGTTATTAGATTTTTTTACATAATTGTTTACTATATAAAAGGCACTTACCATTACATATGAAAATTTCGTCGATTTTCGCTATGAATACTCTTAATGATGTAGAAGCCGGTAACTGGTTCCTGGCCAGCAGTTGTAGGTCCTGCTTTCTGGCAATTACATAGCATAAATATTCTTGTAATGTCACATTAATATACTATATACTTAATCGTCAACTCAGTTACAAGGTAATCAAAGCTCTTGGCGATTTTGTGATGGTATTCATGTTTATCAATACCTTGTTACTTGTGTAGCATGTTAAGTTTTGTTGGGATGTCTGGCCTTCCTTGTATACATGTACATAACTCCATCCCAAGTAGACAATATCGAATTCTCTCATTATATAAGGGTCGAGCGTCCTATCCCCCCCTCCCCCTTGACCTAGACATATTGAACGGATTAAGGATGAGACGCAATAAAGCTTTTTAGCTCTTATATTAAATTAGTTTTCCTGGTTTCTTAATCATAACCGTAGAACAAATTCATGGCAATCCAGTACAAAACAAGAAATTTTAATGGAAAAGCTCCTCGACCTTTGGCAGGTACTTATATTGACCTTTCCTCCGACATCGCCCAGGATTCAAACCTTATCCTTACAGACGATGCGAGGCGACGGTGAATTCAAGCGTAGCCCTGCCCGCAACAATGAAGGTCCGTAGAATGTTGATTGCTTAATAAGGGGCATTAAATAAGATAAGTTTGGAACAATACTGAACAAAACTGACCAATGCTAATAAAAGCGTATGATAACTTTAAATCAGGACCAAGAGGCAAATTCAGATGCCGGTCAAGCAGCACCCCCTTACCGAGAGGTTAGAGTTCACCTTTTCGGCAATTTCAAAAAAAAAAAAATCAACAAAATTACAAACACACGAAAAAAGTAAGATAAAACAAAAATCAGCAAAGTACATAAATCATTTATTTGACATCATTATACAGATTAATATCTGGGTATCCAAGCATTTTCAATTAACATTTTCGAACTTATAAACAAATATAACAGAATAAAAGTCTGAAATTCAAATGCAACAGGTCACCATGGCAAATCCCATGGTTTCCTCAGCACTAAAAACAAACAGAAACATAGAGCCCGCTCCTTAAAAAATTATAACACACAAAAATAATTATCCAAGAAGGAAGATTTCTATCAGATCATAGTCTGTTCCTACAAAGATCAAAATGAAACAGTGATGCTTTTAATCCAAATATTTCAAATATACCTTTTTCCAATTATACAAGTAAGAACCTAATGCAAGAAAAACTACTTTTTGCTGGTCCGGTGCCATAAACTGAGAAAATACTTAGGTAAACTATTTCATTTTAATTTACTCCATTATAAAATGTTCAAATAAAATATCGTGCAGAATGTTTTAATTCTATTTATCAACAGAATAAAATTCAAATCCCAGTTATTAATTCATTGTTGAACAGGTGAATTTGAAATCATAACTTAAGTAATTTCTCAGTTTATGGTGGTGGATCCTGATTTCCGTCTGAAGTCATTACTTGGGATTCTGAGTTCTCAGAAAAATGATGCAGATTTCTGCTGCACAACATCACATACTTGACATTTCATCACATATAACAATAATGCTACAAAGGTGTACCAGTGTTTAAGTTTCAAGAGAATTTATTCATAAAAATGATTTGTCATAGCTAGAACTGCCAATGCACGTACTTGGTCAGTAAGGTACTAATTTGTCATAGCTAATGCCACCAACACCTAGTTAGTAAGGTATTGATTTGTTTGTATTATAGTATATCATGCTACCTTTAGTTCTTCTATAAAGTGGTATCAGTGATGGTTAGTACTCAAAAACATCAATTACCCCTAGCAAGTACTATGGTAGCTGGTACAATGGTAGCAGCTACAATAGTAGCTGGTACAATTATGGCAGATGTAATGGTAGCAAGTACAATGGTAGCAGGTACCACGGTAGCTGGTACAATGATAGCAGGTACCACGGTAACTGATACAAAGGTCGGCCTTTTCAATAGACTACTTCCAAGTTTTCACTTCGATTACAGCTTGAAATTTTAAAATACAAACCTAAAATACACTTCACTACAGAAAAACATTCATGTTTCAATTATAGAATTTCAATTATTACAAATCACAGTGTAAATCCTTCTTTTAAATTTTGAGTAGATATCGCTAGTTTAAACTTGACTTATTCACTTGTAATCTTTTCGTTGAAAGTAAATTTGTAAAACATTTGTTCAGATCATGTCCTGACAAAACATTCCACTTAAATTTAAGATTTTATTATAAAATAAACGAAACGTGGAAAGGGCCTATTGAAGTTTTGAATCTACACTGGACAGTGGTGGTGCTTCACGACATTCGGCCACAAAGTCCTCTGCTTTATCTAGAGAAAGGTACAGTTTAAATCAATGCATTTATCCTACCCATTGTAAATAAATAAAAGTAAAATGAGTTAAGAATTCATAATAAATAAATGATAGTTATATCTATTCTAACCAATTATAATATAAACCGAATACAGTCTAAACTTAGGTGGAGGCCAAATCCTTGATTTACCCTACATATCTCCTATATCCAGACACTAGGATGGAGACAATAGAGTCGAAATCTCCTTCCCTTGGAATATTTATGGATCTGACATTCATAAGCTTAATAATGTGCAATCTTACATTATGCATAACACTTTAAAAGGTGCATATGACCTGCATACCACCATGATGTCAAATATAAGTTTGTACTAAATAACTATCTGATATATAACCTTATAATAATTGATGTGTGGCTGCTATAAAGATTACAGTTATGATTTCAATGTATAAGTATATATCTCAAACTCCTCTAAACTCAACCTCAACAAATATAGTTCCTTCGAGTTTGAGTTAGCAAGACTCGTCTGTATTAAATATAGCTTGGTAACAATTTTCTTGCAAACAATTACAGTACCGGTATGTATTTCTAATGTTCAAAATCTAATGTTCATTTCATTTCAATTTCAAAATTATGTATCATTTTTCATGTATTGAAGATTACTTATACATCTGTTTTTTCAAATTAGAATGTAAAATTTCTATTTTGAAAAAGTATCCTAAAAAGATTAGACAGTCATAATTCTGCTGATTTACATATGTGTCTTAAATGATGATTTTAACTTCATAGTCTTTTTTGTCGCTTACTTAAGGTACAGCATCTCTCTGGTAGAAAAGAAAACTCTCACGTTGTAAAATAACTCTAATTTCTTCTGATAATGATGTCTGGTTGTGAATATTTTTTAATTAAGTTAACTGAAGTTACCTTGGATTTTCAAGTTGAATTAGAGATGACATGATGCATTTATCTTGGTCCCCTGAAGTTTGACTTATGGAAAGTGAATTTAAAAATGTATAATTCTTAAGTTTTTATAAAGCACTCTTTTCTATTTGTTATGTTTGTTTGGTTTTTTTTTTTTCAATTTTCACCAATGGCAAATTGTACATGCAGGACCTTCCACCTTAAGGCTGCATTGTGTTTTATTAGCAACTTATTTAGTAACTAAGAAAAAGTTATACAAATACAAAAATATCGTTGGGCTTTTTCATTGATTGGAAAACACAGTCACATGACAAATTTTCTATCCTTGGATAGCACAGGTAACAGCCATACATTTCATATGCAATTTACATATATATTTTCATACAACTCTTTCATACCTTTTGTTTGCTACAATTTTGTCGCAACAATACTATGAATTCTATGATAGTACAATTCTATAACTGAAACCAGGAGAGATGATAATAGATAATGAAATTTGATGAGATATAATTATATATAACATAACAATACATGCACATATAATATGAGGAATATGGATAAAAGCTTGAATTATCACAATATAATGACATTTGTCACTATTTCTTTCTTCTGTAAAAACAAAAAATAAAAGCACTTCTGCTATATTAAGGTTCATTTCTTCTAAGAAAAAATCATGTTGACATACTGCATGTATCTATGTGGTTTTAATCAATGTACGAAATTGTAAACAGAGAAAAGAAAGCTTCAAACACCTGTGTGCACATAAGCAATAATATTTTTTAAAGTTGTATACCCTACAATTCGGTATAATTTCAAAAATTAGGGCATGTAAAACAAAAACTGTATTTTTCTCGTCTGGCTGAAGTTATTAACTTTGCGTTAATAACATCTTCTGTTGCTTCAAACCTTCGGAGATATCAAAATAAAAAGAAAATACTTCGTAAATAAAGTTCCATAAATACAACCGTAACCTGACTTCAAGCATGCACAGTTTAATCAAAACAAATACGACGAAGGGAGACTCCAAAAGAAAACAATTTCAGTAAATACTAACTTTAGCAGACTTAAATGCACATTTTCAAAGTTACTTGTCAAGTTTATTTACCTTGCCCTCCATGATGCGACTTCCAAATTAGATCACATGATAGGTTGGTTGTAAACATTCTGTTTACAAACATCGCGTTTTACACAGCCGTATCTCACTTAATACGACGAATATGATCACAACATTTGCAAGGGCATTTTCAAAACAGTTTACAATATATTTACCTATAATATGCGAACATAGGGTATACAGCTTTAAGTCACAAGGTTTTGACAGGAATATTTCATTTTAAACAAAGTAAAACCTTAAATATTTTGTGTAAATGAATAATGATAATATTGACTTCACTTGATTCAATCAAAGTAAAATTAGAAATTTGCTTTTATTATGTTATACAAATAAATTCAGATGAAGACAACAAAAGTTTTCTTTTTTTCTCTGGTTATTTCATATGAAAAAAAATATTTCACAGAAATTCCAAAGGAAAGCAAATTGGACATAATAACACAGATACGTTCAATAGCATAAGTTTTCAGCCTCTTGGCTTTTATCAAGTGATCAAAACAACGAAAAAAAATTATCAAAATTTATGATATTGAGTGTTTCTGTTTTTATCATGATTTTTTGAATAGAAGATAATTTCTCATGCGTATTGTTGATATTGTCACTTCCCCCTCCCTCTAAGTTTGTCACTATATACCTCTGTAGCCTAATATTTCAATGATTGTTTATATATGTACATATATATGCAAGAATAGCAGTAAAAATATATAATGGGAAGTCTCTGATGACTTCTAATGAGAGGTCACTGATGATCACAACATGGAAAATGACAATGTGGTTGTCTAAAATATATTGCTATTAGATGTACACAAAATATATACAGGTTTGTGACAAATGACTTGTAAATAACAAATAAAACAACTCAGTATAATATATAATGTGATCATAAATCTCAAGACATCACATGACCAGGCCCAACCAATCAAAATAATGACATGATCAGAAGCAACCAATCACAATAAAACAATTCAAACTAATAATATGACCAGATGCAACCAATCAAAGTTTTGTTTGCACAAGATATTACTTTGTTATAATAGACAAAATACTTCCAAAATTTACTTCATGGTGGAGGAAATACATGAATTGTGTCAACAACATACTCTCTTTTTGAATCTTTTTGCAGAAATATTGATTTTGAATTATAATCCCAGTATTTTTCAATATATTAATTATGCATGATGATATTATAATGAAGAAGTGACAAGTCACTTATTATTAAGTGGGTCAAAATCCTCCAGTGAAAAGTCTTCCGTTCCAAATGACAGCCCTGCACTAAAGCCAGCCTACAAAGGTCAAAATAACATTTAAAGCATCCAGTGTAATTTATGAACTTAAATGATCTCCATTTTTGATTTTAAGCTTTGTTCCTTTTACTTTAATACTTAAAGGAATGTAACGTTACTATCAGAATTTTCACTGTTGTCAGCACTGATAAAAATGAGGACCTTAAACTGATGTATCCTATTGTAATATGACCTTGACCCTAAACTCAACTGGGATCCTTATCTTACCAAGGGCAATGCACTTATAAAATACGATGACATCTGGATTATTAACACAAAGATTCCATAAACACAACAAAACACCCACCCACACCACACCCTAGAAATCATAATAATAATCCCTTTCAAGCACTGCTGCGACCCGGGTTCAATACCTGGTGTGGTATGTGAGATGGTGGGGCTGTCACCAACCTGGCTTTGTGGGTTTTCTCTGGGTACTCCGGTTTCCTCCCACACAAACGACACCCTTACACAGAGATGCGTGCCAACGAGCAAGATTTATGTAAGTTGTTAACTTGTTTCTTAATTGTTGTAAAATAAATAAAGTTTAATTTAAAAAAAAAAAAGAAAAAAAATGGGCAATGGATAAAGACTTAAACTCTCCATCCTGTTCTTAGAAGTGCAGAAATTGCTAAGATCAGTAAGGTGTAACAAAAATAAAATTCATTGTATTCGTTATGTTATCAATCATGTCATTCAACACCACATCAATAAAACTTAATTATGCACATATCTATAGCCTTAATCACCTCACCTGGATATCCATAAGCTCCTGTTCTGATGACTTAACTGCACTTCTGGACTGAGGTGTATCAGGTTTAAATTCTGGCATACCGAATGGGTCTACACTGGTAGGTGCCGGTGAGGTACCGATATCAAAGAGGTCTGCTGAGGCTAGAAAAGCAAAGGGTAGGGAGATCACTAAGAGGAAATTATCCGATTAAAAATTGGATCTCATGAATATTTATGTTTATCTTCTATCAATGTTTCGCCTTAGTTTACTATGTTTACAGACAAATTAAGTTCCTTGTTAAGTTGATTTTATAACTGGTAAGTCCTGATTCAGCTGTTCTGAAGTTTCCTTAAACACTTACATGTAAATCAAATTCATTAAGTCCTTATTCAGTTCTCTACTTTCATTAAACATGTAAAATAAATTAAAACAAGTCATGATCTAGCTGTTACTACATTTCATTAAATATTTCCATTTAAACCAAATTTATTAAGTCATGATTCAACTGGTTTGAAATTTTACTGAAAGTTTATATCATTTTTGTCAAGTTCTGATCCCACTATCCTGAAGTTTTATTAACATTCTAGCTGAACACTTTATACAATTTATACATTGGAACTCTAATTACTTCTCTAGGTTCCATGAAGTTTAACTTACCAAAAATAAATTAAACGTGGTTTTTTTTCTGGATAATAATCAATCTATCTGAAGGGTATATACTGAGAAATATAGAAAAAATAGAAGTTTAGTGCTCTGCCCTTGCCAGCAGCTCTTTTTGGTATGTAAATCAAAGTCAATATATTCACCTCACTTGAAATTACTAATTATTGAAGAATGCATACCTGATGACAGGTCCTGATCATTTATAAGGTCAAAGGTTAAGGTTGGTGACAGACATACAGACCCATTTATTTCATTAATTTATTAACATTTTTCTTGTGTCAGACTTACCTGCATGTCCATTACTGTGCTTTACTGGCGTTGCTGTAGTACTTGTGTTGCCATGTGTCCTTGACCTTGCGATCGGTGGAGGTGGAGACACTAAATGATAAAAATTCTATACATTACTCATTCTCATATTTGTAATTTTCATTTCAATCGCTACGAAATACTCAGTCAACAATACACTTGGCTTAAGACCAAGATGTTATAGGTTTGATCACCATCAGGGGAGAATCTATTTCCTGTGATCTGGACAAATAAATGGACTTCCTGTTTTACAGCAGTTGTTGGAACACTAATGACCCTCAAACACTTCAGGCTGGTCATTTACATAGATCTAAATCTGAATTCATGCATCATACAAATACTTCAGGCTGGTCATTTACATAGATCTAAATCTGAATTAATGCATCATACAAACACTTCAGGCTGGTCATTTACATAGATCTAAATCTGCATTCATGCATCATACAAACACTTCAGGCTGGTCATTTACATAGATCTAAATCTGAATTCATGCATCATGTAAACACTTCAGGCTGGTCATTTACATAGATCTAAATCTGAATTCATGCATTATACAAACACTTCAGGCTGGTCATTTACATAGATCTAAATCTGAATTCATGCATCATGTAAACACTTCAGGCTGGTCATTTACATAGATCTAAATCTGAATTCATGCATCATGCAAACACTTCAACTTCAGGCTGGTCATTTACATAGATCTAAATCTGAATTCATGCATTATGTAAACA
This sequence comes from Pteria penguin, assembly GCA_035048485.1. Taxonomy (NCBI): domain Eukaryota; kingdom Metazoa; phylum Mollusca; class Bivalvia; order Pterioida; family Pteriidae; genus Pteria; species Pteria penguin. The sequence continues at coordinate 14,797,084 of CM068584.1, forward strand.
CTTCAGGCTGGTCATTTACATAGATCTAAATCTGAATTCATGCATCATGTAAACACTTCAGGCTGGTCATTTACATAGATCTAAATCTGAATTCGTGCATCATGCAAACACTTCAGGCTGGTCATTTTCATAGATCTAAATCTGAATTCATGCATCATACAAACACTTCAGACTGGTCATTTACATAGATCTAAATCTGAATTCATGCATCATACAAACACTTCAGACTGGTCATTTACATAGATCTAAATCTGAATTCATGCATCATACAAACACTTCAGGCTGGTCATTTACATAGATCTAAATCTGAATTCATGCATCATACAAACACTTCAGGCTGGTCATTTACATAGATCTAAATCTGAATTCATGCATCATACAAACACTTCAGACTGGTCATTTACATAGATCTAAATCTGCATTCATGCATCATACAAACACTTCAGGCTGGTCATTTACATAGATCTAAATCTGAATTCATGCATCGTGCAAACACTTCAGGCTGGTCATTTACATAGATCTAAATCTGCATTCATGCATCATGCAAATGCTTTCTCTACATATGAATGAATTGATGGTAACATGATTTCAAACAAACATAGAAATAAACTCTAATAGTATATGAAGTTCTATCAAGTTGATAGTTAAAACAAACTGATATAAACATATATATCACGTTGCATCAAGTTGATAAACAACCAGTATTCAATGAATCAGAGTAGTTCTGGTGATAGTGTGCTTGACTCTAAGCAGTGAGATCTCAGAAAGAAGCTCAATCACCAACTTGTCAGGGTACTTGGGCCTCCTGTCTTTCAGATAAGACAGTAAGAATGAGATCGCAAGGCATGGCATATGTTGAAACATTGATAATGAGTCTTCACTGACTCATCTGAATCTCTCTGTGCGGTCTATATTTGGGTTTATGGATCAGGTAAGCGGCATCATCATATAAATGAAATATCTTGACTAACATGAGACATCAAACACATAAATATCTACATATGTATCCAGCTTCAACGCATTCAGTATACGGTAAAACTAAGATCTTCAGTTATACATACATAATGGTCCAGGTGAGCCGACTGTAGATCCATTGGTTACTGTGCCATTTTTGGTTGGTGAAGTCACATTATTGTAGACCGGTGATGGATCGGAAAATAAATTCTCTAACCTTCTTCCGATGACAGGCTAAACAGTAAAATGTAAAACGACAAAATTAAATTTTTTTTCCAAAATTCAAAATACATAAATATATAAATGTATTGTATTACTTTTTTTTACATTAATACTGTTTGATTATATAGGGAACAAATTAAAAACAAGAAATGTCTGTGAAACACTGATGCCACACACCTGATGGCAGCAAATATTAAAGCTTTTGAAAACCAAGTTAAAGTTCAAAGTCAAAGTCCATATCTCTGGTTTCAGCAGAATGAAATAGCCATAAGGAATACACAAGTAATATATCAATGCTCTATTTCTTACTGTATACAATTATGATCAAAGTTTATGCTTTTGAAAAGTAGGTCAAAAGTCATTATCAAGGCCACATGGTAAAATATTTGATTTCAAGAGACAGATATTAATCACAAAGAATACCCATGTGAAATATAAAATCATATCCTGCTACTGTTCACACCTTATGATCAAGTAAGAAAAAAGTCACGGTTAAGACTAAAAGGTAAAGAATTATGCCGACAATGAAAGGGTATTGTCACAAGAAATAACATATGAGATATAAAATCTCTGTCCTTAGCTGTTCACAAGTTATGACCAAAGTAAAAGCTTTTTTTTGCCACAGACACACTGACAAAAGCCTGAAAAGGACAAAAACCATGTCCTAGAAAAATCAAAAATATATAATTGATCATTTATCATAGTTCACACCAATTTTGGAGATAAACTTTAAGAGTGTACTCAAAAGTAGTAACAAATAAAAATAAGTATTACTGATAAATGAGTTTGAATTCTATATTCATAAGGACTTGCATGTTTTGCATGGAGAACAATCATCATGTTTTAGTTATTATTTTATCTCGTCACTCACATTTAATTTTGTAGTACAAACATGATTATTATTCACAATATAAACATGTTAGCAGATTATTAATATCATGTAAGTAAAAGTAATTATATACAATGTACATGCATGTAAAAAAACTACAATGCTGATTAGTATAAATAAATCAAACTAATAACTTCCTCTAAACTTCTTTAATTCTTTGAAAAAGTTTTGAAAACAAATGTGACTAAAAGAATTTTTTTTGTTACAAGAAACTAACTGCAGTTTTTCAGAAAGTGCTTTTAAGGTCAAGATAGAAATGAGAGGTGAAGTTGAAGCAACCAAAAGAGTGAAAATTTGAAATGTTGAAGAGGATTCTTTATCTAACCGAAGACAATTTTAAAGAATTTGAACACATCCCTGATTTTACTCGAGACTTGTACAACTTCATGATAAGATTTCTGAAGTTTTATTTGCACAAAGACTGAAGCACTTGGAACTACCTAAATCCTCAGATACCTTCCAAAGCACATTAGACAGTTTCATTTTTTATGCTGATTTGATATGTTGGGTGGCAAAATCATCAGACTTCCAGAAAAATGATGTAAGCAAAAATCAGTACGGTATTGTGACATTTTAAGGGAAACGTTACTTTCTACCATCCAAAACATCAGTCCTTCTGTTAATATGAAAGGTCTATGGTTACAAATTAGAAAACAGGACATCTTTCTAAGACCATGATAGTAAGAGAGAAATTCAATTTCAATGATGTTTTCATTTTTCAATGGCTTATCTTGCCATCTTATCTTAGAGATATCTGAGAAGGAATGGATTTATTTAGATTGTCTTGAATATAATGACCTACATACAGAATGTGCGTAAAGTGTCTTTTGCTACACAAATATATACAACAGTCATTATATACTTTGTTTTTATAATAAAAATAAAATACTACTACATGTAATAATACTATATACTGTGCTAAGTTATCAAAATGGTACTAAGCCACAATATTGATATAACAAAAAGAATGTACTATAACAGGCAGAGTGAAAAATAAAGGGCCAGATTGGGATATAAACACAGAACCTTCTGGTTTACCATCCAGATGCTCTGTCACCTGACATTTTGTACAGAGCATAGATAGTGGTTCTTTTCTTTCAGAAAATAATACAAGTGAAGTGTAAGAAGAAAAATAAAGAAATATAGATAAACATAATTACTATGTAACTAATACATCTACTGTTCTAAAAAATAAGGTTAATGTCAAACTGAGTCAAACAAAAAGCACACTAAACATGCTTCTTAGGTTAGTTTATTAGTATTAAAATGAAAAACAAAAGCAATTTTAGTATCAGGAAAACAACACGAAGCGTTCAGTTGCGTATACCTCATCAGTACTGCTCTCGTCAAGTGGAGAGGAAGGCTCCACATATAACCCCTCTGTGACGGAGCCAGGGACAATCCTGATTGGCTCATTAATCTCTGGCTATACACAAAATGCATCAAGATACAATACAATCAATAAACCTCTCCCATAAAACAAGAGTTGTCTCTCTTTTCCAATTAATTTCTATGACTTATCATCTTTAGGATTACATGTTGTTAATATACATGTACACATACCAGTATATACAGGGATAAATGAAATAAGACCAAGAATAAAATTTTTCAAGTTGTGTTAAATAAAAAGAAAGTTATCCTTCTTGTTTATCACTTTCTCAAAGGGTAAAAACAAAAATTCTGAGGCAAGTTATTTGTGATAATCATATTGTCTCAAACTATGTGTCCCGGATTTGATTGGCTGATAAGAGTTTCTATGTTACAGTGGTGACAGTCTCAATCTCTCTAGACGGGACACCATCCCATCTCAGATTAACCTCCCCACGGAAGCCAATACCATAGTATAGCTGGTAGACTATGTGGAGAAACTGCTTAATTTTGGGACATCTCCCAAAAGTGCAAAAGCTATGGTACAAACCAAACATCTGCTCTTCCTGTCATCTGTGTAACACTTTAATCACTGATCATCACTTTCAACAATATAGAAAATATATACATGTAGGTTCAATTCCATGCACGGACAAACTTTGTGTACTAGTTAAAATCTTGTGGAACAAGTGATCTGCGTTTACCAAATACTAATACTAAAGCTGTTGTGGTTCAGTGGATGAGGTGTTCTACACATGATCAAGAAGTTTGATTCCTACTCTGGGCACGCCGGTGTTCTGTCTTTCAGATGAGACAATAAAAAGTGCTGTGTCATGGTAGGGCATAGCATGTAAAAGATACCTTACTGCTTTAATTGGGTCTGTTGTAAACATATGAATTTCTATGCAATGCACCAGGCAGATGCCATCACTATAATATATGTAAAATGATCATGGAGAGACGTAAAACAATAATCAATCGATCAATGAAATCTATGCAAAGCCCTGTCAGCCAGTCAACCAACTGACCAATCAAATCCATCATATATAGAAAAGATATAAGAATGACTAAACATTAACTGTGAAGAAACAAATTTGTTTCCAGCCTTATCATGAGAGAGACAACTTTTGTTCATGCAAGAAGTGAATTAAAGATCTGATGAAAAAAGAATTTAAAAAATACACCATAAATTTGTTACGTTTGTTAATACATGTATATCAAAGAGAAGATGCAACAAAAATATTAAGTAGGAAAAGGTGTTTCAATAAACAGAAATATCAAATTGTTGTTTTGGTTAACTGAAAACCAAGTGCCTCACAGCAGGTATGTTTTCAGTGTGTTTTAATTATGTATACAATGTATTTGAAAAAATCTAAAAACATGCTAATGTTTTAGTACTCGATACTTCAAGACAAACACAGATTTATGCAAGCAATTGCAAGCACCTGTCCATTTCTTGACTTTAATGCTACACTGACAATAGATCTATATTTCTTATATTCAGTCGTCATCCAATAACAAATACATATAATAATTAAAAATTAACGCTCAATTTTTTGCAAAATTCATATTTCCTTTATTAAAAGTGTAGTATCTAAAGGAACAATACAACGACTTTGAAGAAAAGTTTAAATGGAATGGTAACAGATGGACAGAGGAGACAATGTGGTCCTGAGGTGTCAATATACCTCAAAGTTTATACAATAACTGCTGGACAAAAATCAAAATCAGGGCTCTCATAGTCTTTTTTGGTAGTGGGGCCTGGATCCCTAAGGTTGAGAAATATAATGATATTTTCCACATACGGAAATATTACAAATGGTATAAGTAAATGAAAGAGAAACATTCATGTTATTACTTAAATAACTTTTTTATTTCTGTAGGAATTTAAACGTCGAATTCAAGTGTTTAACTGCGGGACAATACAAATAACATCTCAAAAATCTAATGTTGACCTTTGTCATTATTAACTTAAAATGTAGTTTTATCTAGTTGCTCCTGTGAAAAAAATGTGTTACTAAGAGATACAATTCAGACACAGTGAAAATTTGTATGCAAAGTGAAGTCAGTAGTTACTTCAAACATTTTGTCTTTTGGTGATAATTAATTCTTTTCCATTCTAAAATTACCATAATAAAAACAAATCAAAAAATGAAAATTTATTCTGATACCATGGCAGCACTAGAGGTTCATATCATTTTCATACTTTGTATATAACAACTGAATGTGCAATTTATTTAGTATTCGAATGAGAGTAATGTGATTTAATTAAGTTTAATTTTTCAGATGCAAAAGCAAAAACAAATAAGTTATTTTAAAGTGATTGAATTGGGAAAATAGAAAAATAAATTGGAAAAGGAAATACTGTTTCCTCTAAGAATGAAAGAGAATAGCTGCCCCAAGATAGACTGACCAAGTGCCCAGAAAATTTGTTGCCACTGTTTTCTTTGCTTAATAAAAGATAACATACTTTGTTAGACATTCATGGAAATTAGAGAGGAGACCTGGTGCCCGGGAGAAGTAAAGATATAAGGTTAATATCATGTATGGGTACAACTTCATTCTCTATGTTTTGCATGTGTTTCTGGAAGGATAAGAAAGGTCATTATATATATACCTTGGACTCCATCTGACTGAGTTGATCCTTATCTTTAAGCTTCTCTAATTCTTTAATCCTCCTTTTCAAATTCTGGTTCTCTTCCTCTAGGGCCTGGTACTACAAAACCAAAAAAAATCAAAGAGTGAATGAGATTTCAAAGTAAAGAGAATTACTTTCCTCATAAGAAGAAACTTAATGTCACAGAATGATGCAGTTGGTACCAGTTAAAGATAGAATTAAAAAAAACCCTCAGGAATAAACAAGGAATTAGAGAGCAACCAATTTTTAAGATAATGGCACAATTCTGGGATCCTTCCCTTATTCATTACATTCATGTTATCCCATTTTGACATCAGACATGAAACTTTATGTTGTAGGAATTCATACAAGATGATTTTAGAATGATCAAAATTATCAACATCTAAGTTTAAGGATTCTATGGAACCAACCTTCTTCTGTAAATTAAGATACTGCTTTTTAATATCAAGATCTTTTCCTGAGGTTTCCAGGAATCTTCTGTAGGCTAAGTCAAAAGCTTGACCAATGGTCAGTGTGATTTCTTCAGACTACAAAGAAAAGAAATATTGTATCTATCTAAAATACTTATACAGCATCTTAAATGTATGTCATCACTGTCATATAAACATTGTTTAATTCTGAATTTTCTCTTTATTTAAATTTCTATAGACAAATTTCATAGTCAGTATAAGTAACATATTATTTTACCAACACTTTTTGTTCAGTCTGTTATGTGTTTTACATTGCATTTCATTACTTTTTCAGCCCATCACAAAATAGTCAGTGGTCACAACCAATCTTAAGCATAGTGATGTGATTTGCAGATGAAGGTCAGTTTCCCTGTAGCAAGATCCAAGTACTTGACCACTTTACCCAGTCTAAATGTTTTAGATCATCAGGAAAATATGCATTGGAATGAACTTGACCACTATGATATCTATGATGGTCAAGAAATATTACAACACTAAGAAACTTAAGAGATCCCAGGGCACGCGATCATCATTCAGGGTTTGCTCTAGTGATCAGACTAGATATAGCTAATGGGGGATTTTCAGCCAACCATAAGCCAACAGTGGCTCCTTGGCGATTTTATGCAGAGTCTTTGTAATAATCAATAGTTATAAAATACAACTAAATATGGAATTTAATACCAAAGCTCCAAGTTGTTTGTAAGAAATCTTGTTCTTACTCTTGGAAGGAAGACAACTCTAAAAACAAATTAGATTTGGGGCCAACAGTGAATAAATGGTCTTTTCACAGTTCATGCATGAAGTACAATGTAAGTGTATAAAATTGCATATTTAGTTGTATTTTATGTATACTTAATGATATACTACAAACAAATGTGCAAAAACTTCTCTGGAAACACTTTTCCTGTTGGATTAAAGTAGTCTGACTCTGTCCTTCCTTCAAAACCTAATAATAATCAAACAGACCCTTCTGAAATCCTGTCTATAAAGGTATGGAGGTCATGTTACTTACACATTTTTCGCTATCAAATACATAACAGTAATGTTGATTAGAGTCGCCTGTCTTGGCTATGAAGGTGAACATTCGTTTGTCTGTCTTATCATCAGCACAGTACGATATCCTGTGAAGGGGATATTGATGCTTGATCACCTGAAACAGAACAAACAACAAACTGTAAGGTAACTACAAGCTAGTGTTATGTCATGTGACTGTAAGGTAACAACAAGCTAGTGTTATGTCATGTGTAAGGTTGGTTGGTTGGTTGTTTGGCGTTTTACGTCGCTTTCAACAATTTTTCAGTCATATCGCGACATGGAAGCAGGAGGTTACTAACCTCTTCAACATAGTGGCACAACCCGGGAATCGAACCCGGATCGTCGGCGCCGCAAGCCAAGCGCTTAACCACTACACCAAGCCTGCTCCTGACTGTAAGGTAACAACAAGCTAGTGTTATGTCATGTGACTGTAAAGTAACAACAAGCTAGTGTTATGTCATGTGACTGTAAGGTAACAACAAGTGTTATGTCATGTGACTGTAAAGTAACAGCAAGCTAGTGTTATGTCATGTGACTCATGAATATGGCACCTACATGTACGTCACAATGTTTCTACTAGTGCATGATTCAAATTAGATTTGTGGTCCTATGCCAATGCCGTGGAAGCTAAGGATTTAAAAAGGAAAAGACATCTTGTCCTATTTCTGACCCTCTGGCATTACATCTATGACACTAAATGCATACATGTATATATATTTGATTATAATTTGTTCAGGGTTTGTTTTACATCACATCAAAATTTTTCTCTTACTGTTAAAAGCTTAACAAGGAGTTGTCAGATGACAACAAAGCTCACAGGTGGCAACTAAATTTAAATAGGTAAAGTTTTTTGTAAGTAAATCAGTCTTCAAGGTCAAGGCCAAAATATAAAAACAAAATTTCTATACATAATGAAAGGTCTTGTCACAAGAAATACACACATGAAAAATTTCAGCTCTATCTTTTTCTGTTCATATATAAAGTTATGACCAAGGTTAAAGTTTTTTAAAAGTACAATGAAGGTGAAACTTCAAGGACAATGTCACAAGGACAAAAATTTTGGTCCCGAATGAAAAGTTTTGGCATATGAAATACACATGTGAAATATTAAATCACTGTCACTAATGGGTCTAAAGTTATGATCCAGGTTAAAATTTTTGTCCATGGACAATGATGACGAAAACAACAAGAACAAAGATGACACCGGGGGTATGACAATAGCTCTCTGGACATTTGTCCTTCCGAGTTAAAAATGACTTTTAAGTAAAAATAAGGGTAACCCACCTTAGTTTTGGGATCTTGTATTGTAACACCATCTGCCGAAATAGTGAGTTCCACACGAGGTGTCTTCTGACCTTCGGCTTTCTGTATGTGTTTATTGAACTGAAAAAGATTGATATATCACAATATGTAAGTAGTGCATTCCTGTAACTGTATCTTACAGGGTTAATATTTAATACATGTATTAAAGATCTACTGAATACCCTCATAACTCATTCACTTAACAATGAGAATAAGTCCATAGGACAGGAATGCCCCTGCTGTAACAGACAGTCAAACATATCAGTATGAAATGTGAGAATGAGGGTATGAAATTTCTGAGGGTTGTAACTTTACAAAAGTAAACGAAATGGATAAAAAGACAGATAAAAGGATGTAGACTCAATTGTGTGTGGTTTGCTTGCTTATATGCCTGCCATTTAAAGCCACCCCAGGATTATCACCTATATGGACTAATGAAAAAAAAGTTAATATGGTAGTAACCAGTGTCTTCTGATGGAAGAAACTGATGTATTCAGAGATAACCACAATTGTAAGGAAGGTACATGTGGAATGGTGGATGGTTTCTCTTGTCCTGTACTCAGACTAGAGAGATGAAAAGTTGTGGTGAATTCTAATGCAGTGCTTTTGTCCATCTTGCCAATAATCTCTTCTACTTTATATGACAAAGCAAAACATTAGCCAATCATGTACCAATCACATTTATCAACAAAGGTCACTGTGGAAGGCACTTCAACCAAGGTCATTGTGGAAGGCACTTCAACCAAGGTCACTGTGGAAGGCACTTCAACCAAGGTCACTGTGGAAGGTACTTCAACCAAGGTCACTGTGGAAGGCACTTCAACTAAGGTCACTGTGGAAGGCACTTCAACCAAGGCCACTGTGGAAGGCACTTCAAGTTGAACCAAGGTCATTGTGGTAGGTCACTCTGGAAGGCACTTCAACCACAGTCACTCTGGAAGGCATTTCAAGTTCAACCAAGGTCACTGTAGAAGGCACTTCAACCAAGGTCATTGTGAAAGGCACTTCAACCAAGGTCACTCTAAAGGCACTTCAAGTTCAACCAAAGACACTGTGGACGGCACTTCAACCAAAGTCACTCTGAAAGGCACTTAGACCAAGGTCACTCTGAAAGGCACTTCAAAGTATAGTAATGTATCAGTGCCTTTAGTTGATGGAGTGATACTAAATAGCAGGAAATTTGCACTTGGAATTTAATTTTGCCCTCTCATACTCAGGAAACAAGAATAAGAATACTGTAGGAATCATTTCAATATACCCCTCAATAAAAATCTATTGTTACATTTTTAGATCTGTCCTTGATACTTGAATGTGTCTTCATTGTAACCTAGTCAAGTGTGCCAAATTTACTCTTGAATGCTTTTAATTGGAAAACATCGACAGGCATAAATTGATTATTATGTCCTTCTTATTTCTTCTCAAGCTGACTCTAATTAACTGATATAGACAATGATATGAACAAATCCTGGTGAAAATATTAAAATTCTGTACAAGAAATAAACAAGAGGCCCAAGTGGGCCTATATCGCTCACCTGAGTACCTAGATTATCAGTCATGCATGAAGGAGAATTCATTTATTTTTGCATTAATGTGACTAAGTCAACACAGATGTTGAAAATATGTCAAATTTTATTTCAGGCTAGAATAAAAAAACAACACTTTTTTGCACATCCATTCAGGTGATTTTGATATTAAGCATTTCCTTTGTCTCTGCAAGAAGTCATTCAGGGCAACAAGTTAGTCATTTTCTTTAGGTGGGGCCTTTTGTTGACTGATTTCAAGTCTGGGTCATGAACAACAATTGTTTCAAATATTGTCCAGATCTAACTTAAAATTGCCTAATTTCATATGTTGAGTGTTGAGAAACATCTAAAAACTTATTTAGATGTGTAAAGAAATGAAAAAAAAATTTTGACCAAAGCTGGATTTGAACCGCTACTCTCCATATTTCAATTACCAAGTGGTATATGTACTATTGTGAGAACTGCTTTTTAGACATGGTGGCATTATCTGTTAACCAATTTGGATGAAATTTACTAAATTGATAGAGGACTTTTAGTACCTCATGTATTCCATGTTTCATTAAAATCTTTCATGTGGTATAACAGCAGAAGTGAAAAATGTGATTGAATTGTTCCTATACACCCTCATTTGGAAGTCTTAAAAAATTCATAGAAAATCCAAAAATTGAGATATTGACAAAATTCTTTCAAAGTAACAATCCTTACCATAATTATGATCACAATAGTCCATAAGAAATCATCATTATCAATTAACTAGGAAATATGACACTTTTTTCTGCATTGAATCACCAAGTCCAAAGAAATGTCGAAAAAAAATTCTAAAATTTGATTTTGGAAGGGAACCAAAATGACAATACATCTTCACTCATCCCTCTAGATCATTTCTATGCATTCTGTTTGTCTCTGTATACAGCCCGTATGAAAAAGAATATTGTTAAATGAGGGAACTCTTTTGTGACCTACTCTTGACTATGGTGGCGCCACCTGTAAAGAGGTCTGGACGAAAACAACAGAATTTGAAGAGGATCATAAGTGACTTATTTCTACCAAGATTTATTAAAATCCCTCAAACAGTTTTGTAGAAAAAGTTGAAAATGTGAAAAATGGCCAAAACACCCCCCCCCCCTTTTTTTTTTTGGAAGTCTTAAACGTAAAATTCCTAATTTCATATGTTGAGTGTTGAGAAACATCTAAAAACTTATTTAGATGTGTAAAAAAAAAAAAAAAAAATTTTTTGACCACAGCTGGATTTGAACCGCTACTCTCCATATTTCAATTACCAAGTGGTATATGTACCATTGTGAGACCTACTTTTAGACATGGTGGCATTATCTGTTAACCAATTTGGATGATCCGCACAAAAAACAAAACCTTTGAAAAGGACTATGAGTACTTGCATCCTACCCAGTTTTATCACAATCCTTCAAGTTGTTCTGTAGATCAAGTTGAAGATATGAAAAATTGTCCCCCCCCCCCTTTTCTTGGAAGTCTTAAAAAATTCATAAAAAATTCAAAAATCGAAATATTGAAAAAATTCCTTCGCACCAGCATTCCTTACCATAGAAATGATTAAATGAAACCAAATGAATGCATCAATGTTTACTAAAAGAAAATAATAACTCTTTAATGCATTAAAATAACAAAGTCCAAAATAAAAATGAAAAAACATCAAAAATTTGATTTAGGAATGGAACCAAAAATATCAACACTTCTTCCCATATGCCTCTAAATCATTCCTATGCAGTCGGTTTGTCGCTGTATGCACCCGATCTGAATAAGAAGTTTGTCAAAGGAGGGTACCCTCTGTGACCTACTTTTGTCTGTGGTGGTGCCACCTGTTCATGGATCCTGACAAAAATGACCACATTTGTCGGGGACCTTGAGTATTTGATGCATGCCAAGTTTCATTGAATTCCAGCAAGTGGTTCCGAAGAAAAAGTTCAAACTGTGAAATGTTTACACCAATTATCCCACCCCCCTTTTTCTTGAAAGTCTTAAAAAATTCATAAAAAATCCAAAACATAAAATATTGAAAAATTTTCTTCGCAGTAGTATTTCTTACCATCAAAATGATCAAATTAAACCAAATTAATGCATCAATGTTTACTAAAAGAAAAAAATACCTCTTTTCTGCATTAAAACTACCAAGTACAAAAAAACGTCAAAAATTTGATTTCGGAACGGAACCAAAAATAACAACACTTCTTCACACATCCCTCTAGATCATTCCTATGCATTCGGTTTGTCTCTGTATGCCCCCGGTCTGAAGAAGAAGTTTGTCAAAGGAGGGTACCCTCTTTGACCTACTTTTGCCTGTGGTGGCGCCACCTGTTGATGAATCCGGACGAAAAACAACAACACTTGTAGACGACCATGAGTACTACATGCTTATCAAGTTTCATCAAATTCTGTTCAGTGGTTCTGGAGAAGAAGTCGAAAATGTGAAAAGTTAACGACGGACGGTGATTGATCACAATAGCTCACTTGAGCCTTTGGCTCAGGTGAGCTAAAAAAACCCGTTAAGGATACTATAGCACATAAACCGAGTACTACATGAAAATACTGACATTTTTAAAAAAAAACTTAGTTGGATTTTAATAGCACACTGTGAGTTACAATTACAATTTACATCTAAAAGCTAAAAGTACCCTCCTCTTTTTTGACAATAGTTGTTTTAATAAAAATATGCTTTGATGTCCATTACTCATCCGAATTACATGAGTAAGCACTGCATTCTAGATCTGGGAGGTTAATAATGCAGCTAGCATTCTTGGGATATTAGCGGATGTATTCTGGGATATTGTGGGATGTATTTTGGGATATTGTGGGAAGTATTCTTGGGATATTGTAGGTTGTATTCTGGAATATTGTGGGATGTATTTTGAAATATTATGGGATGTATTCTTGGGATATTGTGGGAAGTATTATGGGATATTGTAGGTTGTATTCTGGGATATTGTGGGAAGTATTTTGGGATATTGTAGGTTGTATTCTAGGATGTATTGTAGTTTGTAATCTGGGATATTGTGGAAAGCATTTTGGGATATTGTAGGTTGTAATCTGGGATATTGTGGGAAGTATTTTGGGATATTGTGGGAAGTATTCTTGGGATATTGTGGGTTGTATTCTGGGATATTGTGGGATGTATTCTGGGATATTGTGGGAAGTATTTTGGGATATTGTAGGTTGTATTCTGGGATATTGTGGGATGTATTCTGGGATATTGTGGGATGTATTCTGGGATATTGTGGGAAGTATTCTTGGGATATTGTGCAATGTATTCTGGGATATTGTGGGATGTATTCTGGGATATGTGGGATGTATTCTTGGGATATTGTGGGAAGTATTCTTGGGATATTGTGCAATGTATTCTGGGATATTGTGCAATGTATTCTGGGATATTGTGGGATGTATTCTGGGATATGTGGGATGTATTCTTGGGATATTGTGGGAAGTATTCTTGGGATATTTTCCAATGTATTCTGGGATATTGTGGGATGTATTCTGGGATATGTGGGATGTATTCTTGGGATATTGTGGGATGTATTCTTGGGATATTGTCCAATGTATTCTGGGATATTGTTGGATGTATTCTGGGATATTGTGGGATGTATTCTGGGATATTGTGGGATGTATTCTGGGATATTGTGGGATGTATTCTGGGATATTGTGGGATGTATTTTGGGATATTGTGGGAAGTATTCTTGGGATATTGTGGGATGTATTCTGGGATATTGTGGGATGTATTCTGGGATATTGTGGGATGTATTCTGGGATATTGTGGGAAGTATTCTGGGATATGTGGGATGTATTCTTGTAGGATATTTTGGGTTGTATTCCAAGGAATTATCATGTTACATCACTTTAATTGTATTTTTCAAAGGAAACAAAGAAACCATAGATTAAACACATTTGGCTTCAGTGTTGATTTAGTTTTTATCTCACCTATGGACCTAAGCTGGGGGGAAAAAGGTAAAAATCTTTTTCCCATGCTTTTCATGTCAAAATTGAAGACTTTTTTAGCATGGAAATATCCAGTTTTATAGTGCATGCTAACATTTCCTAAATTGATGTATATACATCTAATACTGACTTTTTCATTTTGATATTTTCTCATACAAGTGTCATTTGAGTGGTGTATGAAAGTGCTTGAAGCTCAGAGGAACTGCGGAATTTAGAATATACAACTGTACACTGGTGCCTGCAAACTGCATTTATACTAAAGCCCTATTTTTCCTAACACTGACTTGAAGTATTAGTTTCTTTCAAACCAATCACTTATAGTATTCTAAATGTTTGTTACTTTTATCATACTACTTTTGTGGTGAGTGGGAAGGTGGACCCTATAACTGATCAAACACACTGAGTGGTTCTGATCACTTCAATCTGTTTTCCTATGTAGATACCACAACAGCATTATATGAAAGCTTTTTATGTGTTAATTCTTGTCTGGTACACATGCCTATGGTGAATATCTCCATAAAGCTTGGTCAAATGACTCTTACCTTCTTTTAAATGATTTTTTTCAAGATCTAGCTATTGTTCTGTTCCTACAACTGATAATAAGTAGCGATATTGTGAAAATGTCAGCCGTGATCCTGGACTTCAAAAATAATATTGACAAATTGCCCATGCTAAATGACAATTGCAGTAAACCTGTCTAAAACCATCATTAAGGGCAAATTGATATCCTTGAATGGGTGTTTGATGACACTTTGTCAGTTTTTGGTAAAGACTAGTCCTAATTTTAAACAGCTACAAAATGTACATGTACTTATAGTGTCTGTTGTCTAGAACCTTACCTTTCGTTTCCTGATAGCATCTCGGACTATGTCAGTTCCTTTGGGACTTTCTACCTCACTTTCTCCAAGAAACTGCAAAAGTAAATGTATATAGTAAAATACTTTCAAGTCAACCCATTTAGGAAAGAAGATAAAATCTGCTGTTACTAAAAGTCTTCTTACAACATAAATACCCCCTCCTGCAACTATCACTGATTGCTAATTTTTAGGGAATTTCTATTCATATGTGTGACAACTATCTAAGTTTGAGGCAGATCCATGCCTTAGCTATAACTTTATGGACCAAACAAACAACAAACTTAGTCACTGTATGTTAAATGTGACCTTGACTTTTGGGGGAAATATGATCTTGGGTCAAGGTCATGACACAACCATGTGTTTTAGGTTGCAGTGCTAGTGCTGTGACATAATAATGTTTAAAAGTTTGTTACTTGATGGGCAGAGAGATATTTTGATACACTGGGTGATTCTTATATTCCAAACTCTGTTTGCCATAGGTATTAAAGAACTTCTGCATGTTAACCAATCTGGGTCCGGTGCCATAAACTGAGAATATACTTAAGTCAAATATTTCATTTTAATTTATTCCATTATCAAATGTTCAAATAAATTTTAATGCAGAGTGGTTTAATTCTATTTATCAGTAGAATAAAACTAAATAAAATCCAAATCCCAGTTATTATAATTCATTGATGAACAGAAGAATATGTAATTATGATTTAAGTATATTCTCAGTTTATGGCGCCGGACCCTGATTAAAACCATATCTTTATTCCGCTTCTCTATTTGTCCCATTGCGGATAAAGATCTGGCGAAACTCCGTAAGGGGTCATGTTCTGGTGAACTCTGATTTTCAGCCAATCAGTGGATTGGCTACAAATTCCTAGGAATGAAATTAACATCCACAGAGTGCGTGACCTACAAGGTAGATTTTGAAGTGTTTGTTATATATTGCGTCACTATCACATGCCTAGCTGAGTCATTGATTGGCTATGGGAAATAACGGTTTCGGTGACTGAAATGTCATCAGAGTTCACCAGAACATGACCCCTAACGGGGTTTCGCCAGATCTTTATCCGCAATGGGATAAATAGAGAAGCAGAATAAAGATATGGTTTTAATCAGATTGTACACCATGCATTTGAAATTTGAGATTTCCTTGTGCTTTTTCTGGTATAATCACAATAAATGAATTTAACATGCAACCTAATTAAAACCATATCTTTATTCCGTTTCTCTCTGATACGTAGTTTTGCCACTGATCTTTATCAGCAATGGGGCAAATAGAGAAGCGGAATAAAGATATGGTTTTAATCAGATTGGCATGATGTACTACAAGTAGTATTTGGTAAGAGGAGGAAACCTGTTAGAATTAGGCATATATAAGATAGGTAAAAGATAACATTGGAGATGTCCTGCTTTCCAGGATTTCTGTAAATAAGTTTTAATCAAATTTCAATTTTCTATTAAATTATATTCCAAAAACAACTCTAAATTATTTCTGGACATCATTCGATCTTGATTTTTGAGTCTTCAAGAGTAACTACTTCAGTATCAAGCATGGCATTATTCATTATCATGAGTCAAATTGTTCAAAAAGAGGGTAACCCAAGAAAAGATGAAGGACATTAAAAACATCAATACATATATACTTGAGGGTAACCCAAGAAAAGATGAAGGACATTAAAAACATCAATACATTTATACTTGAGAAACACTACATTTACCTTATGCAAACATCATCACAAATTACAACCTTCAAACTGACACCAAATCTGAACAATGCAATGTTCAGCAAACATTTATGTAAATGTGAACAGGGTATTGATGTACACGAATGTAAACAACTTTATAATTTACAGATCACGGATTTATACCTACTCTACACATTCTCACTGAAATAAACACAGTCTCGCTGAAGTAAACACTTAGTTGTGATTATATAGGATTGTATATCCCTTATCCAAACAGTGCATGGTTATACTGGCTAGTGACATTATGCTCACTGTCTATATATAGTCATTATACAGGATCTTCACCTCATGTTTATGATCTCTCTCTCTCTCTCTCTGATCTAATCAACTATAAATAGAACATTTATCTGTGGATCCATAGGGCAAGATTAGCCAGTGTATGTAGTGTTAGTTTACTTACTATATAATGCAGATGATAAGTGATTTATTAATTTATTTGATGTTAGATATATGGCTGTAAACTTTTAAGAAATTTTTAGATTTTACTATGAGTTTTTGAACAGCTCTCTGAGCTTTGAGAGAAGAGTTTGTGATAAAATACAAAAAAAACCCCTAATATAGGGTTATTTTCCAGATATACCAATAATTTAAGTTTAATAAAATGATTTACATGTAGCAAGTACATTATGATAAAGATAAAAAGATATTTTTAAAAATGAAGAAAAGTAAAAGCTGTGGAAGTCGTGTACAATGGAGAAATGATTGTATTAACACAGGTACTGATTACTCAAAAACTCTAGTTCGATTTATAAGAAATATATGTGGCTTTCAACAAATGTTTATTTACAGTGCCATCTGGTGGAAGAGGTAACCATCCCCTCCAACATGTTAACACAATTCAGGGTCAAATAGGTCATCTCTAAACACATGTAGGTTGATCACCCACTAGCTGCATGTACTGCAAGCCAAGGGAAGGAATAAGCCTTACATGTAGCTGTGAAAATCTTAGTTCTTACGTCTAGGTGAAGATATTTACATGAACATACCTACAATGTACTAAATATATATATATTATACATATAATATCAAAGTGTAGAATATATAATATTGTACTGAACGAAGAATTCCTCACCTTCACATTGTACACTATATGGCCCCTCAGCAAGGCCTCAGGGGGGTGGACCCACTGTTTGTTTGCCGCTCTCATCGCTTCGAGGGGAAGACTTGTCTCATTGAGTCCTCCAGTATCCTCTATATCTGATAAAGATTTCGTTTTTCCTTGCTTTCCAGGAGATGGTTTAGGATTTAGACCAACGTGCAAAAATTTCCTTTTCCCAAAGTCTTTGTTAGGTAGGAGCACTGTGTTTTGACTGCTAATGAAATAATCACGAGCAACTTTTAAATTAGCTGTAGTATCCATTCTTATCTGTGTATTATAATAAATAATGACTCAAGTTCAACAAACTGGATTGTTATAAAGATAAAGGGGGGTACCCTTATCTCAAACTTTCCTGTGATTGAATTTCACGTGATGATAACACCTCCAAAACAAAAAGATTATTATGCATATGCAAGTATCGTCAATGACAGATTGTCGCAGCACATATACTATGTCAAAACTGTTGAATCTAAATGCAGGTATTTAATTGTTTGCTGACAGGAATGTTATTATTTTAATACAGCACTCACTCGATGTGTTTAAACATCAACATTAAATTACAAGTTCATATACATGTAAATAAAGTTCAAATGAATGATGTATACAAGACTATGTTATTATAGAATAACACGATGATCATTAGGTCATTAATCTGACACTATGCAGTACGTAGCATTAGCAGGCAGTACTTCATACACATCCTCATAGCCATTTCCTCTCCATTAACGGCATTACTTTCGCGCAGTTACGTTTATAAACTCCTTCTT
The DNA here is from genome assembly GCA_035048485.1 of Pteria penguin. Lineage (NCBI taxonomy): Eukaryota > Metazoa > Mollusca > Bivalvia > Pterioida > Pteriidae > Pteria > Pteria penguin. The sequence continues at coordinate 14,815,886 of CM068584.1, forward strand.
TCGCCCTTATATTTTTTCATACATATGTCCATCATGTGTAATTCACACTCACAAAAAGGGAAATTTCCAAATTTTTCAAGTCATTCAAGACAAACACTCAGATATTGACAAGGTATGTGTTTGCTTATCTCAATGCTTTGAAGTTCTGTGATCCTTTTGACACAAGGAAGTCATTTACACAGGTTAATTTCCTTTCAAATGCTCCATAAATCTGTACACATGGTATATATATATTGCTGCTTTTTATGGTTGATGACACTTCAGGATTTTTGCGTTGAAAGACCGTGGTTCACTGTTTGTATGTGATTACATGAATATACATCCTGCTTATTGTAAATTTCATGACAGTGCACTATGTCTGAAACATTTACTATTATGTTGTCTAAACTCTAGGTTGGTCATAGAATTACTACATGAAGCTGTTCAGTAGAAGGGTGTGTGTGTTGGGAAAGGGGGGGGGGGAGTGAGATAAAACTAAACGCAGCTTAATTGAACATCAAATACTTGCCAATATAAGATGGCTAATAGAATAAACTGGCAAATGTCAGAAAACTTTTTTTTTTAAAATACACATTCAAGTGTTTACCTGGCCTTGTAGCGTACTTGAGAGAGTACAATTACGAAAGGGATGTCTGTCTACCTGGGAGGGGGCGTTCACATATACCTGGACGTATTCAGTGGAGTGTGAATTTAAACTTTTTCTTCACTAGCTATTGTGAATAATTTCGCATTAAAATATATAAATAAAACAGCCAAATAAATAGGTATGAACCTGTTTTAACAAGTAAAGAACCTAGTGAGTACAAAGAAATCAAACTATGACAGAAAGCGTCTTACCAGTGTGTCAAGAATCAAAGCATCAATTTGACGTCATGTGTCAGAGTAAATTGTTTACCAAAGAGAGACAACTCTTACTTTCAGTACACGTGACCTCGATAGTAAAATTAAGAACAGCTGATTAATTGTCAAATTTCTCTACGTGTCAACTCCAAAAAATTATAGATGCTGACCGTATAAGAAATGAAATACAGCCTAGTTTTATTGTCTCCAATTTATAACACACTTATTGTTTTACCAATAGCTATTTGAATCACCAAAATTAGAAAAGACAACGTGGCGATTTCCACAACTTCAACAACCTACATAGGTCTTGCTTATTTCATCGCAAAATTAGAATAACTTATGAAGTACAAGGGTGTCACAGTCTTACGCTTATGCACAATCACATCTCTAATTAGATACCCTAGCTTCTTTCAAATCCCGATTCGAACTCTATTCCCGAAGTTTATAAATCAAGGAACACGTTTGTTTATCTAACGCATTGATCCTTCAAACAAGAAAAGTATAATCCATATTCCAATAAATAAAGTCAACGGTTCCAGTGTATTCCAGAATACAAGGTGTACACAAGCGAGCAAAATGTTGAACTTTGGACGTTTCTCACCCCTTCCGTAAGCGAACAAGTGTAGCTATTGCCACTAGATTTTACGTCATGCATAGGTCTATATTTATCACATTTGTCGGGCCTTTAACAATACATTCAACTTTTGCATTTTAAAATCTCCAAGTGTATACGTTGTATGTATACATGTTAATACAATTCAGACCAGGTAAATTTCCCCAGGTGAAATACATAGGCCCACTCCCGTATGTCGTGAAATCTACACACGTGTGCACAATCAGCTGATTAAATTCATTGATATTTATATACATATGCATATATTATTCCCGGTGTCTCATATATCAGATTGAATGTACCTGTACATTACCGGTACATCATTTAAAGATATCCGCTGAATTCCACTTTGCTCCCGTGGTCGAAAACCACGTATTTGTATTCTCTTTCAGCTTTATATAATATCAAATGCACATCATGACCGTCATTTCTTTAACACGCACTGATTATGAAAACTGAGGAAAATATTCATTTTAAAGATGAAAAATCGTTGTAACTCGTATTAATAAAAAGTAAATTTTTATCCTGAAATACACCAATGGAATATAGCAATCCTCACAAGTAAAGTTCCTTATGCTCCTCTATTCATTGACTAAATTCAATTCTGAATGCAGTCGGAACAGGAAGAATTTCAGTACTATTTGTGCCCACATCACGCCAACCAATACACTTTCAAACCCGCAGCAAAACTGGCAATCATGAAAAAGGAAACCACGACAGTAGTGTATCCAAAAGAAAATATATAGTTTCCTCTACTCATGGAGGATTTTCTAATTAAGAGAAAATTTTTAAACCCCCCTTCCTCCCGGATTCGCTACTGCGCATGTATGACTTGTTGCCCGATATTATCGGATCCAATATAACCCGTCAGTACCAAGGAGACCACTCCCTCACGATGTATCGTATACAAACATGCTTTATATCTGCTTCAACTTATGTTGATTCTGTTAATTTACTTCATTAATTAACTGTCAATAATTGATCAGTACTGGAATCTGATATGGCCCAGAGTAAATGTTCCCCCTAGTGACACACCATTTCATCTGCTAATGAAATATTTGACTTAAATAGGAAACGAAGTACAATGTACATTAGTATATATGTATATTATATTACTGGAAATTTTCGACCAAAAAAAGAAATTTAGAGGAAATAAGATTGCGGGGAGGAAGGGGGGGGGTGTTCTTTAAGATCTAGCGTTGATTATTAATGCACATACAGTTTTGCCATGTTTTAAGAGAGAGAGAGAGAGAGAGAGAGAGAGAGAGAGAGAGAGAGAGAGAGAGAGAGAGAGAGAGGTTTGCTATCCCTGTACTTTGAGTAAGGACACAAAGTTGAATTGAACAAATACTATATTTGAAAAGAAAATATTGATACATTTCACCGTGAGTAAGGGACACATCAGAAATAATTTAATATCAATGTTAAGAGTTCTTCTGGAGAAAAAGCGGGTTAGCGGATAAAATTCACAAAATGCATTATTAAGAAGTTCATATTTCTAAAGCACCGCGTATTAACTAAACTATACAACTGACTTCTGTTAGAATGCCGTGTTTTACGCCGACATGTGTCGGCATAGTTCAAATTGTTAGATGCTTTGCTCTAGAATGAGAGGACCCGTGTTCGAGTGCAGCCAGTAACACGTCGGTGTTTCGTCTTTCGGATGAAACTATGAAAACTGAAACTCTGTGTGTCAGTAGAAGTGGCACTCAAAAGAGCCTCACCGCTTCGATTGGGTCCGTTGATCCCTCACTGCTTCGGGTGGGTCCATTGCATTGGCCAAAGTTTAATTTCTGTGTATTTCATCAAGCAGATGCCGTCATCGTATAGTGAAGCAATCTTGGTATGACGTAAAGCAAACAGCTGAACAAACGAATTTCAATTTCCTACATGTCCCTTTCGAAGCGATTGTTCCCGATGCATTTGCTTTCACTAACATGGTATATATCTTGGAATTGCTAGTACATCGTCATTATAGAATCAAGGTCCCTGAAAACAGTATATCTGTACCCCATGCTCGAATACCTTTCAAACAGGTTGTTGCTATTTTGTTAAAAACAGTAATAGGTTAGAGGATAGCATGAATTTGTACCTAAGACCGCTAAATGTTTTGGGCCAATTGATAAAATCTAGCCCAGGGAGTTCTTTATTCCAGACTAAGCCCAAGTCAACATGTCCTCAAGCGGAGGTAGAGACATTTTGTTGAAAGATGGTTCCCATGACAACTGTTTCGAGAGGTAGTGAAACGCTATCATTGAGGTGCAAATATACTTTTTCATACAGTCAGGGTGCGTCCAGATACTGGTTCCCATCCCTGATTCTCGTGTCTTCTTCAGCAACCTCGGCCTTCGATTACGGAAAAGGCCGAGTAGTTACGATTGCTCTTACGATGTTCGTGTCACCCACACCTTCTTCGTGTTGATGGAGTAAGATTACTCACTTCCTCTCACCAATCACTGAGTTACACTTTGTTCCGACTTATAAGACAAGGTCAAGATCTGTGACCCTTTGACGTAAAAGTCCAGTACACCTTGCATCGTGTTTGCCGTCAGCGAATCACGCGCACGTCTGGACAGCTATTATACAGGCTTACATGATGACGTCATATCACGTCTGGGGTTGAGGGTGAACTCCCTTGGCAGATACTGACAAGATTATGTTCGTTTGAAGTTTTATTTAAAAGAAAAATATAATACAAACAAAAGTTGAATTATCATGGCTGAGTCTGACTTACTGAAATAAAATTCATATACATATAGATCATGAAGATATATATTTTTTTCGAGTTTGATTTAATTTCCTGTGGCCTACATAAGCAAACAGTACCATCATGTACATAGTTTTATCAATGTTGAAATACTTCACATCTTGCGATGATAGAACTTTGTTGATGCTGCACAAACATGCTTGCAACAGCACTATCTATCATCTTACTTCAAACAGATCATGTTTCTACAAGATACGATTGCTATCAAAAGAACTATTGGATCTAAACATTCCAACAAAGCATCGGAACTACACTAATGGCATAGTCGGGACTTCAGTAAAAAAGGTGGAGGGCGGGTTATATTCTCTGTAGTGAGTAAATTGTGCCAAAGATATCATTTTAGAGATCTTTGAAAGGTAGATCTTTCTTTGAGAAAAACGCTACCAAAGTATGGAACAGGGGTCCCTCTCCTCTTCTAAATATCTCATTTGCCCTTGTTTACTTTATATTTTAAAGTGGACATGCTTGGTGTAGTGGTCAAGCGCATGGATTTCGGTACAGACAATCCAGTTTCGATTCCCGGATTGTGCCTCTAAATCCATGTTAGTCTGCTGCTTTCAAGTCGCTATACTGAAAAATTATTGGTGTCGTCATAACCTGGTGTGGTTCAGTGGATGAAAATCTCGGCTTGTGACCGAGAGGTCCCGGGTTCGACTCCCGACATGGGCACATTGGTGTCCCCCTTTTTTATAATGAAACAGTAAAAACCAATGTCCCGTGTCACGTTAGGCGTGGCAAGTAAAATATCGTCACTTCGTATATGTTTGTCGCAAAAGGTATGAATTACTATGCAATGCATTAGACATATGCCGTCAACATATACATAATCTTGGAGTGACGTAAAACTATAATCAATTTATCAGTCAATCAGTCAATGATGTCATCTGTTTATTTATCTGAGAATAATATATTCCCTCGCCACAGGTTCCGGTTAATAGAACGGATATTGCGTGTTTTGTTACAATGAATATCATGATTGATGTAACTGGTAGTCAAACAATCGGAATTCATCTTGTGTTTTTCGACATTCAATCAAGGAAACTCCCAAATAATCCCAATTAAACTCTATTAAATATCGGCCCTCTCTGTCAAGTTACGAACAACGCGACGGTATAACAGCGATCTGCTAACGGTAATCTTTTACGAAACAAGCAATAAAACCTACATACAACATTCAAATATGTAATCGTTGTAAGAGCTTGTATCAAATTATACGGAAATAGAATGAAGCATTCAGAAATTATGACACCAGTTTATAGTTATATTATGGACTGGTATGTGATTCCATCACATATAGTGGCAATATATAGGATACTTCAGTGGAGATGACACCGTCTTGTAAAATAGGTCAGGGAGAGTGTGTAGTAAGGAAAATAAAGAGTGCAGAATTTCTTTCTTACTTCAATCAGCAACTACATTTCACTAGTACTTTGACTGCTTCAAATACTTACGCAAACGAAGACGGGACGGGATACAAATTTGAATCCCCCCCCTTTTGTCGACAATTTTACCACACAAATGCAATTTGGGTCAGTTCTAGAAAGTGAAACCAATTTTTTGACAGTGAGAAGTTTCTCATCAAAGGTTACACAAGATAAAACATTCACTGCACAATAGAGTTACTACGATTTTTTTGTCATTAATGACACCACACAAGGATATTCTGTGACCTTCATGTTGGAGACAAGTGTTTAGCGGGAAAAGAAACCAGAGCACCAAGGGAAAATCACAAACGTCTATTAGATACACCAAATAATGGCCCTACTCACATGCCCAGACTCTGGAGCAAACACAGAAAGACTCGACAGTCTTAGATCCAGGAGTTTTTGAAAAGGGTATCTCAGTACTAGCAAGGTGAAAAACTCCCCCAATCCCCAATATCCCGCTCAGTGACAAGTCTAAAAGTAAAATGGGAACAAGTAGCAAACCATTAATACATTTAAAAAGAGGAATGAACTTATGAATCGTTATGATACATTTTGGACCAAAGGGTGGGTTTCCCGTTTCAATACGCCACCACTGCACCATAAATTTGATAGAGGTGAGAGGATACAGTACAATGACCTTCAATGCAGTGCCCTATCCGTCCATTGTGAAGGTGTTTGAAAACAGGTCAAAAATTTAAAGCTTGCACCGATAGGAACAAAACAATACAAGTAAATTGCCGTGAAGAGACTTAAAACAATGCACTGACATATCGTCTGCCACAGTGCATCGCAACATTTGAAAAATTTAGTACTCACTGTTTTTTATCAACATCCTTCTCAATAATTTTTACTTTGTCACCCTCCTCTTCCTCAGTCACCCGAAATACCTTCATCACACAACTTCCTCAGTACGACAGCCTGTAACCTCGTCGTCTTTTCACTTGTAAACAATTAACCGGCAAGTACTGATGAAAGAAACTGCAATGTTGTTTATTAGTTTCAGCGAAACGCCCCCGAGCATAGACCGTTCGAGGTTTCTTTTGTTACTTTCTCCGCTACATTAAACTCTGCTATCAGTTTGTCTGTTACTCAATTTTCATTTCTATCTCTTCTTCACTTTGAAGTCCTGACCTTGAAATCATGCGCACAGATTCGTATGAAGATTCTCTATTTATTGCAAAATATAATATCATCAAGGGGAAGACGAGAAAAAGGCGGGGCGTAGACGAACATGACGTAGAATGGATATTTTTTTCTGTTTCTCTTTGAAAGATTTAGCTTCAAATTTACATATATAAACCCAAATGGAATTTGTGTATGTAAAGTAAAATATGTAATTAACGACAATATCACAGGAAGCAATGGCGGGATAGGTGGGGATCGCTTTTTCAAATTTAGAATGTACTGTAATGCTTATAGATGATGCTTTCTTAGTATGATTGATCGCTAAACAATACATGTATACAAAGGATGTAAAGTAAAGGTACTGAATAGGTAATGGCATAAAACGTCGTAAAGGACAATGCCAAAAAATAGTAGGAGAAATATTGGACGCACACAGGCATTTGGAAAAACCAGAGATTGGATCATGAGCCATAAAGGAATGGATTGAAAGTGAGCATGCCCTGTTGATCAGTTACAACCACAATATAATCTGCAATCACGCTCAGTAAATAGTCAAAATAAATCTAAAATAGTGGGATATTACACCTTCCTGACAACTCTAAAAGAACTACAATGGAACCAACATATTGACCTTTGCATAACTACTGCAACGATCACTGCATGTATGGAGTGAATATTAAAGAGAATTAAACTTTTAATATATGAAAGAAAGTAACAAAAATTCAACACGATAATGACGTCATGGTGACGGAATGTCCATTTCGAAAATCTGGATAGGTAGTTAATTATCACATACACGTACAAATGTTCTCCAGAACGTACTGTTTTTACGGAAAAACCAACATTGCACTGCATGCCACCTCCAACCACTACTCATTTTCACATTTCATCATGGACCTTAGCTTGCTTTCATACGGGCAGAGCATCGTTGGTTCATATTGATGTCACTTAATATTTGTGATATTATATTAATGCAATAATAATACTCGAGTTTATTTTTAATGCCACTTTACTTTAGTAGCCTGTGATTCTTGTTCCCTGTCTGGAGGACTATTTATGAATTCTAAAATGTGTGTTCTTAGATTGTACTGTATTTTGTGGCGATTCGGAAAGTGGGCTCGTAAACCGATGAACCACACGAATTGAGTGACAACTGTCATTTCATCTGACTGTTTTAAGAAGCTATCACAAAAGCATAACAATCCAATATGTTTGTGATGTCTTTGTGCTGATTCTTTAACTATTGGCATGTCAATGGCGACTTGTTTTTTTCACATTTGGTCAGATGTCATCTTTCTTCTCAAATCTCGATTTCTTTTCAAAATAAGTATGTAATTATATGGTGTAAAACCGAGTTTACACTGAAATCTTCCAGGTAAATGAGTGTAAATAGGTGAGTGATAGGATAGAGAGTGTAGTGGTGAGGTGAGTGTATTGGAAGAGAAGAGTGTATGGGAAGAGGGGTGAGTGGAAGGACAGAGGAATGAGTATGGGAAGAGAAGTGAGTGTAGACACATCGGAGCGACTGTATGGGAAGAAATGTGAGTGTAGGGACAGAGGAGTGAGTATGGGAATAATTGGTTGGTTGATTGGTGTTTTACGTCGCTTTCAACACTATTTCAGTTATATCGCGACATGGAAGCAGGAGGTTACCAACCTCTTAAACATAGTGGCGCAACCCGGGAATCGAACCCGGATCGTCGGCGCCGCAAGCCAAGCGCAAAACCGAGTATGGGAATAAAAGTGAATGTATGATAAAAGAAGACAGTAAATGGAAAGGAAAAAAAAACGAGTATGGGAAGAGAAGTAAGTGTAAGGTTAGTGAAATGAGTATGGGAAGAGAAGTAAGTGTAAGGACAGTGAAATGAGTATGGCAAGAGAAGTAAGTGTAAGGACAGTGAAATGAGTATGGGAAGAGAAGTAAGTGTAAGGTCAGTGAAATGATTATGGGAAGAGAAGTAAGTGTAAGGACAGTGAAATGAGTATGGGAAGAGAAGTAAGTGTAAGGACAGTGAAGTGAGTATGGGAAGAGAAGTAAGTGTAACGACAGTGAAATGAGTATGGGAGGAGAAGTAAGTGTTAGGACAGTGAAATGAGTATGGGAAGAGAAGTGAATGTAGTGACAGAGGAGTGAGGATGTAGGAACAAAGTGAATGTAGATACAGCGAAGGGGGTGTGTGGGAACAGAAAAGTATGTAGGGACAGAGGAGTAAACGTATGGGAAGAGAAGTGAGTGTAGTGACGAAGGAGTGAGAGTGTAGGAAAAAAGTGAATGTAGGGAGAGCGGAGGAAGTGTGTGGGAACCTCTTTACATTAACATTACAGAAATAATGTAACATCATTTTAATGTTTTTGAAGAACTGTATGAAAGTGGTGGCTTTTAAACTGTGCAAGTTACACGTAATGGCAACATTCAGTATAACGAGATTACAGCGAACAGACACATTCACGGGGTCGTATTTACGAGATATTTTATAGTTCCGTAGTCGATACGTCATATAATAAAACTGCTAGAGGTTCTTTAATATCTGATAAAATGTATTTATTTAAGATTTCTCGATATAAAATGACACGTTGAACGCCGATAGGAAGTGCATTAACATATGTAACAGGATATGAAAAAAAGAAATTGTTTACTACTTGAGTACATCTCTGACAATCGGAATTTTTCGTGTGTACATGTATCCCTGAACCAAATGTGTTGTGTGACATTGTGGACTGGTTCCGAATGACCATCGGGGCTCATGATGTGTCATAGTGTAATTTGGCCACGTGATAATACCGATAATACCAGGTGTATTAATCCGCATAATCATTTCATCACTTATTTGGTGGCGGCATCAGGACGGCGCATCATACAAAGACTTTATCTGGTATAGGAGCAACTTGAGACTATCAGAGGACAAACTCGTATAAAGACTTTATCTGGTATAGGAGCAACTTGAGGCTATGAGAGAACCGACTCGTACCGTGACATGAGGCCTCTGTGTTTTATCTGGTATAGGAGCAACCTGTCGACATGAGAGAAACAACTCGTACCGGGACATGAGGCCTCTGTTTTTTATCTGGTATAGGAGCAACTTGAGGATATGAGAGATCCGACTCGTACCGTGACATTAGGCCTCTGTGTTTTATCTGGTATAGGAGCAACCTGAGGATATGAGAGAACCGACACGTAGCGTGACATGAGGCCTCTGTGTTTTATCTGGTATAGGAGCAACCTGACGACATGAGAGAACCGCCTCGTACCGTGACATGAAGCCTCTGTGTTTTATCTGGTAAAGGAGCAACCTGACGACATGAGAGAAACAATTCGTACCGGGACATGAGGCCTCTGTGTTTTATCTGGTATAGTAGCAACTTGAGGATATGAGAGAACCGGCTCATACCGTGACACGAGGCCTCTGTGTTTTATCTGGTATAGGAGCATCTTGAGGCTATGAGAGAACCGACTGGTACCGTGACATGAGGTCTCTGTGTTTTATCTGGTATAGGAGCAACCTGAGGACATGAGAGAACCGACTCATAGCGTGACATGAGGTGTTTTATCTGGTATAGGAGCAACCTGAGGATATGAGAGAACCAACTCGTATCGTGACATGAGGCCTCTGTGTTTTATCTGGTATAGTAGGAACTTGAGGATATGAGAGAACCGACTCGTATCGTGACATGAGGCCTCTGTGTTTTATCTGGTAAGAGAAACTTGAGGATATGAGAGAACCGATTCGTACCGTGACATGAGGCCTCTGTGTTTTATCTGGTATAGGAGCAATTTGAGGATATGAGAGAACCGACTCGTAGCGTGACATGAGACTTCTGTGTTTTATCTGGTATAGGAGCAACCTGAAGTTATGAGAGAACCGACTCGTACCGTGACATGAAGCCTCTGTGTTTTATCTGGTATAGGAGTAACCTGAGGATATGAGAGAACCGACACGTAGCGTGACATGAAGCCTCTGTGTTTTATCTGGTATAGGAGCATCTTGAGGCTATGAGAGAACCGACTGGTACCGTGACATGAGGTCTCTGTGTTTTATCTGGTATAGGAGCCACCTGAGGACATGAGAGAACCGACTCATAGCGTGACATGAGGTGTTTTATCTGGTATAGGAGCAACCTGAGGATATGAGAGAACCAACTCGTATCGTGACATGAGGCCTCTGTGTTTTATCTGGTATAGTAGGAACTTGAGGATATGAGAGAACCGACTCGTATCGTGACATGAGGCCTCTGTGTTTTATCTGGTAAGAGAAACTTGAGGATATGAGAGAACCGACTCGTATCGTGACATGAGGCCTCTGTGTTTTATCTGGTAAGAGAAACTTGAGGATATGAGAGAACCGACACGTACCGTGACATGAGGCCTCTGTGTTTTATCTGGTATAGGAGCAATTTGAGGATATGAGAGAACCGACTCGTAGCGTGACATGAGGCCTCTGTGTTTTATCTGGTATAGGAGCAACCTGAAGTTATGAGAGAACCGACTCGTACCGTGACATGAAGCCTCTGTGTTTTATTTGGTATAGGAGCAACTTGAGGCTATGAGAGAACCGACTGGTGCCGTGACATGAGGTCTCTGTTTTTTATCTGGTATAGGAGCAACCTGAGGACATGAGAGAGCCGACTCATAGCGTGACATGAGGTGTTTTATCTGGTATAGGAGCAACCTGAGGATATGAGAGAACCAACTCGTATCGTGACATGAGGCCTCTGTGTTTTATCTGGTATAGTAGGAACATGAGGATATGAGAGAACCAACTCGTATCGTGACATGAGGCCTCTGTGTTTTATCTGGTAAGAGAAAGTTGATGATATGAGAGAACCGACTCGTACCGTGACATGAGGCCTCTGTGTTTCATCTGGTATAGGAGCAATTTGAGGATATGAGAGAACCGGCTCGTACCGTGACATGAGGCCTCTGTGTTTTATCTGGTATAGGAGCAACCTGAAGTTATGAGAGAACCGACTCGTACCGTGACATGAAGCCTCTGTGTTTTATCTGGTATAGGAGTAACCTGAGGATATGAGAGAACCGACACGTAGCGTGACATGAAGCCTCTGTGTTTTATCTGGTATAGGAGCAACTTGAGGATATGAGAGAACCGACTCGTAGCGTAACATGAAGCCTCTGTGTTTTATCTGGTATAGGAGCAACCCGAGGCTATGAGAGAACCGACTCGTACCGTAACATGAGACATCTGTGTTTTCCTTGCCTTTTCCGAGAGACAGACAAGAAAGCAGATATTCCTTTCTGATACCCGTATATTACCAATGTCTCTGGGTAACACACAGAGGGACGTTATATCATTGTCACTGGGTAAAAAACAGAGGGACATTATATCATTGTCTCTGGGTAACACAAAGAGGGACGTTATATCATTGTCTCTGGGTAACACAGAGGGACGTTGTATCATTGTCTCTGGATAACACACAGAGGGACGTCATGTCATTGTCTCTGGATAACACACAGAGGGACGTTATATCATTGTCTCTGGGTAACACACAGACGGACGTTATATCATTGTCTCTGAGCATCACACAGAGGGACGTTATATCATTGTCTCTGAGTAACACACAGAGGGACGTTATATCATTGTCTCTGTAAAACACAGAGGGATTATATCATTGTTTCTGGGTAACACACAGAGGGACGTTATATCATTGTCTCTGGGTAACACAGAGGGACGTTATATCATTGTCTCTGAGTAACACATAGAGGGACGTTATATCATTGTCTCTGGGTAACACAGAGGGACGTTATTTCATTGTCTCTGGGTAACACACAGAGGGACGTTATATCATTGTCTCTGGAAAACACAGAGGGAATATATCATTGTCTCTGGGTAACACACAGAGGGACGTTGTATCATTGTCTCTGGGTAACACAAAGAGGGACGTTATACGATTGTCTCTGGGTAACACACAGAGGGATTATATCATTGTCTCTGGATAAAACACAGAGGGACATTATATCATTGTCTCTGGGTAACAAAAAGAGAGACGTTATACGATTGTCTCTGGGTTACACACAGAGTGACGTTATATCATTGTCTCTGGACATCACACAGAGGGACGTTATCTCATTGTCTCTGGGTAATAGCACACAGAGGGACGTTATAACATTGTCTATGGGTAACACAGAGGGACGTTATTTCATTGTCTCTGGGTAACACAGAGGGACGTTATATCATTGTCTCTGGGTAACACACAGACGGACGTTATATCATTGTCTCTGGGTAACACAGAGGGACGTTATATCATTGACTCTGGGTAACACACAGACGGACGTTATATCATTGTCCCTGAGTAACACACAGAGGGACGTTATATCATTGTCTCTGGGTAACACACAGAGGGACGTTATATAGTTGTCTCTAGGTAACACACAGAGGGACGTTATATCATTGTCTCTGGGTAACACAGAGGGGCGTTATATCATTGTCTCTGGGTAACACACAGACGAACGTTATATCATTGTCTCTGGGTAACACTGAGGGACGTTATATCATTGTCTCTGGGCAACACACAGAAGGACGTTATATCATTGTCTCTGGGTAACACACAGACGGACGTTATATCATTGTCTCTGGGTAACACTGAGGGACGTTATATCATTGTCTCTGGGCAACACACAGAAGGACGTTATATCATTGTCTCTGGGTAACACACAGACGGACGTTATATCATTGTCTCTGGGTAACACACAGAGGAGCGTTATATCATTGTTTCTGGGTAATAAACAGAGGGACGTTATATCATTGTCTCTGAGTAATACACAGGGAAACGTTTTATAGTTGTGAGGGATATATGCAGGGAAACGGTTTGTCATTGTTTTGGTTTTGGTCATGTACAGAGGGGGTGGGGTGGGGTGGAGGGCTTTATATCAGTTTTGCTTCCGAGCAATACATAGGAGGAGAAACGTGATATCGTTGTATCTCGGCAATATACATAGGGTCGTCACATTTTGTAGCGATGTTCATTTCGGACTAATATACATGGTAGTCACATTATTCTTTTGTCTGAGCAATACACACAGCGGAGCGCGTTTTATCATTGTTTTTGAGCAATTTACAGAGGGCCAAGACTTCAGGTTACATGAGGAAACGAATTGCGAATTGTCGGATTATAAACAATCCTCACATTTGTTTGATTTGATGTCCTAATATATCTGTATTACAAAGAGCTATACACACTAGTCAGACAATGGTCGTGTTAAATGACAATAACACGTATCATTGAGCGACAAAGAGATGAGCACAACAAAGATGTCTAGCATAATTACACTAGGCAACAACCTGTCATATCATAACTACACTAGGCAATAACCTGTCATATCATAACTACACTAGGCAATAACCTGTCATATCATAACTACACTAGGCAACAACCTGTCATATCATAACTACACTAGTCAATAACCTGTCATATCATAACTACACTAGGCAATAACCTGTCATATCATAACTACACTAGGCAATAACCTGTCATATCATAACTACACTGGGCAGCAACCTGTCATATCATAACTACACTAGTCAATAACCTGTCATATCATTAACTACACTAGGCAATAACCTGTCATATCATAACTACACTAGGCAATAACCTGTCATATCGCGCTTCCCTTATCCTCGTATACCACAAATGTTTAACACCAAAAGGGTACTGGTTCTTTATTTGTGAGAGGGAGTTGGATCAGTTCCAATGTTAACGTACCGCGGATGACGACGGACGACGACCAATGGCAGTAGAATATCTGAGTAACTTATGGAACCTAATTATGCTAAAAGAGCCATGATTGGTGACGACATTACCAGCAATCGTAAGTTCACCAACACACCGGTGCCCGGTATCATAATAATGCTATACATACAGATTTGACCAAGTATCTATTTGTTGAAAAGCTGAAATCCCAGATACATTCATCCTACCAGCAGTTCTGTCCGGTCTGCTGCGACAAGCGCCCTCTGTCAGTATTTCAACAGTCTCGCTATTAAACATGCGGTGTTAATTATTATAATATAATACCATCTAAGTGTAGGAGGAGTACCTTGAAGGATAGGGCTAGTTTTTGATCATAATATATATAGGAGTAAAGTACAGCGCACAGACATTAATTATTTTTAAATGGTCATCCAATTTTATAATACTTACGTCATACCTTGATTTTTCTTTTTGTTTTGGGGTTTTTTTTTTTTTGTTTTGTTTGTTTTGTTTGAATTTATAGACCCAAAAACGAACGACAAAGTTCAGTTAAAAAGCGCAGTAATGATACAAATCATGCAATACATTGACATTTTAAAAATTGATTGGAAAACCAAAATAATAAACTTTCCTCTGCGGAACATGAAATATTAAAGATCATACATCAAATGACTTAGGGGCACTGAACAGGTAAAGTTCGAAAATCAGTTCAATTCAATGGATTTTTTTTCTTATTAACAACAAACCTTCCCGCTCGCTGACGCCTAGCAAAGAATGTGTCCTTATTTAAGGTCTAGGAAGTAATATTGTATATTGAAAGAGTCATGGCTGCTTCAAGCATATAAAGTTGAATAATATTTTACTATAAATTACAATTTTATAAATGCTCTTCAAATATTTACACTTTCGATTTCCACAGTTTAGGCCTTGAGCATCTCTGAGGATACATAAGTTGTCGAAATGCGAATATAGTACACCATATTAATACACTTATATATATGATAAAAATCATGTAATACCCTTTGTTCTGACACAAACGATAACATGATATTCATCTTCCTCGTCTTTCAGACTATAACATTAGGGTATATGTGACAGGTGTTGCTAGCAAGCAGAAGTTGCTTACTCTCCCCGGGCACCTGATCTCACTCCATCACAGGGGTTCACATATGCTCTTTAAGTAGACATATTTTGTTATTTTCCTCTTGTTTTTTCATGTTCACTGATTTTGTATGTCCTCTGGTTTCATGATTTTTAGACTTATGATTTGGATTTATATCATACATGTATTTACATTGCAACAAAGCCGTATTATATCGATGTCGTATGTATTTACAATAGAGTTGCTTTACGCGATGTCCTACATCTCAGTATTCCCTTTATAACTACAACGTGCACTTCATGTTTGACATTTCAATCAGTATGTTGTTTTGTTTCTGGGTTCAAAAGTCAAATCTATGCAGCAAGTTGGTTGGTTGATAGGTGCCTTTGTCGACTTTGACAATTTTTCAGTTATATCGTGACATAAAAGTTTATAGTGACGCAATCCTGGAATCGAACCCGTTGGTACCTTCACCACGCCAAGCTGTAATCCTTTTTATATAAAATTTATATGTCAGTAAAATAACATATTTATTATTAAAATTCCAACGCATTGTTCAAAAGTGAGGATGAGTTGTCTATAGAGAACACATGTTTATATAAACGTTATAACGGTCATTTCCAACAGATTATCTGTTCATAAAGGTCCCCTTTTTTAAAGAATACCTATCTGAAAGAACATATGTCTGTCTATTAAAGCTCCTCTCTCATCCCGTCGGATATTCCGGAAGTAAATATGCTAAAGTTTCTACGTTAATTTAGAGGGTGGGCTGTAGTGGTGGTTAGAATAACAAACTGCATAGCGTTAATGTTACAAGTCTATTTAACACATATACTGGTATAATACAAGGAGCATCAAATAGTAAGGCAAAACATTCTATACCTCAGTATATGTTTTATAATGTATTGTGGAATACGATCATATACAGTGATAACCTTATATACAGATCTAACACATCTACAGAGCATATTACCTCCATGACTTAATCACTGACACAGGTTTCTACAGAGCATATTACCTCCATGACTTAATCCCTGACACAGGTTTCTACAGAACATATTACCTACATGACTTAATCCCTGACACAGGTTTCTACACAACATATTACCTATATTACTAAATCACTGACACAGGTTTCTACAGAACATATTACCTCCATGACTTAATCACTGACACAGGTTTCTACAGAGCATATTACCTCCATGACTTAATCACTGACACAGGTTTCTACACAACATATTACCTATATTACTAAATCACTGACACAGGTTTCTACAGAGCATATTACCTCCATGACTTAATCACTGACACAGGTTTCTACAGAGCATATTACCTCCATGACTTAATCACTGACACAGGTTTCTACAGAACATATTACCTACATGACTTAATCACTGACACAGGTTTCTACAGAACATATTACCTCCATGACTTAATCACTGACACAGGTTTCTACAGAACATATTACCTCCATGACTTAATCACTGACACAGGTTTCTACACAACATATTACATATATTACTAAATCACTGACACAGGTTTCTACAGAACATATTACCTACATGACTTAATCCCTGACACAAGTTTCTACAGAACATATTACCTACATGACTTAATCCCTGACACAGGTTTCTACGTAACATATAACCTCCATGACTTAATCCCTGACATAGGTTTCTACAGAACATATTACCTCCATGATTTAATCACTGACACAGGTTTCTACAGAGCATATTACCTCCATGACTTAATCACTGACACAGGTTTCTACAGAACATATTACCTACATGACTTAATCACTGACACAGGTTTCTACAAAGCATATTACCTACATGACTTAATCCCTGACACAGGTTTCTACAGAACATATTACCTCCATGACTTAATCCCTGACACAGGTTTCTACAGAACATATTACCTATATGACTTAATCCCTGACACAGGTTTCTACAGAACATATTACCTCCATGACTTAATCCCTGACACAAGTTTCTAAAAAACATATTACCTACATGAGTTAATCACTGACACAGGTTTCTACACAACATATTACCTATATTACTAAATCACTGACACAGGTTTCTACACAACATATTACCTACATGACTTAATCCCTGATACAGGTTTCTACAGAACATATTACCTACATGACTTAATCCCTGACACAGGTTTCTACGTAACATATAACCTCCATGACTTAATCCCTGACATAGGTTTCTACAGAACATATTACCTCCATGATTTAATCACTGACACAGGTTTCTACAGAACATATTACCTCCATGATTTAATCACTGACACAGGTTTCTACAGAACATATTACCTACATGACTTAATCACTGACACAGGTTTCTACAGAGCATATTACCTACATGACTTAATCACTGACACAGGTTTCTACAGAGCATATTACCTACATGACTTAATCCCTGACACAGGTTTCTACAGAACATATTACCTCCATGACTTAATCCCTGACACAGGTTTCTACAGAACATATTACCTCCATGACTACATCCCTGACACAGGTTTCTACAGAACATATTACCTCCATGACTTAATCCCTGACACAAGTTTCTAAAAAACATATTACCTACATGACTTAATCACTGACACAGGTTTCTACAGAACATATTACCTCCATGACTTAATCCCTGACACAGGTTTCTACAGAACATATTACCTTCATGACTTAATCACTGACACAGGTTTCTACAGAGCATATTACCTATATGCCCTAATCACTTACACAGGTTTCTGCAGAACATTTGTGACAGGTGTATCATGCTAGCAGGACACGCTTACTCCTCCATGACACCTGGTCTCATCCCACTCAGGATTTGCAGTTTTTCTTCCTAAAACCACCGTCATCGGATACAGAGTGTTTTACTGAAGATTGAGTACCGGGCGTGTCATAGTACTCTTTTGGTCATATTTTTCTTTCTTCTAACCTATACAATGAGTCCATTCCAAGCACAGTTGGCTTTTTTCACGCGCCAACTTTTCGCAAAATGTGAAATGGGTGTTCTGTGATAATAAATTTTGACTTATGGAGCGCACCTATCCAAAGCCGTTAACATATACCTTACTACGGTGTCGGTCCCGTCTCTTCATCAGGACTGGAAGATCAGGATCAATCCTTTCGATAAGTTGGATCAGAACTCGGGCTCTCCGATTAGAAATCTAGTGTCATACTTGAGGATAACTCGAGGATTGAGGGTAACGTTGTTAATGTCAAAGTAACGTGGGTCTTATTAACATAAAACGGAGATTTTTAGCCTAAAACCTTGATGTCCTGATTTGTGGGGCACCGATTCCCTTTTATCCAAATTTTGCTAGGCAAATCTTATAATGCCTCATATATTTGATTGCCCTCCATCCTCTTTCTGTGTTAACTACGTTACTATTTTAATTTACCCTATATGACGTTTCTAAAACGGTTAGAAGAAGCAAAGGGAAATTTAAATGGGTTGAAAATGGCGAAAGGGAAAAATTGTACATACCTATTCACATCTCATCCAGGGAATCACCTGTGTATGGTTATATTCACACGATCCCAGATTCGAAAGTGTACCTCAATTTCTCCCGATTTTAAGGGGGCATTTAAGCAAAGTCCCCTTTGCTACGTAAGTATTGAAAGAAAACACCTTTGGTTACACCCTGGGGCGTCATCGAAAGAAATAATATACGTGTATTACATTGAATGAACACGAAGCCGAGCAAGAAGTGGATAACCGTGATGGGCAATTTATGCTGTAGAAAGTCCTTAGATGACATATGTCATTAGAAATGTATGGAAACACCATTGGGTTAACATTCTATGACGTGGTAAGAAATGGTGACTTTTACCGTCCCTCTATAACTTACCCTTCAGTGGCGGATGTACAGATAGAAGAAAAGATAGAAAGTGTGAAAGTCTCTTTTTCGAATTGCCAGTATAGATCTATATCTATTTTTTGACTAAAATATAGACTTACACAGTTGCAAATGTGTAGATAAGACCCATCTTTGTTATGCTGTGCGGACTTGGGCTCCAGACTTTATACGGCTTGACATTGTGAAACCTGGGGCCTCATCTCGATACGATCTGACATTGTGAAACCTGGGGCCTCGACTAGATACGATCTGACATTGTGAAACCTGGGATCTCAACTCGATACGATCTGACACTGTGACACCTAGGATGCGTTTAGAACTGTAGCTGCTAGGCTAGCCGCTAGGTTTAGTATAACACATCATTCTGAATGCCCTGCTACATTTAGCGGCTAGGTAAAATGGCAGACAATTATAAATCCTCTTTCATATTTTGAAATAAATTATCCGCTTCAGTAGATGCTTCGTATCACGGACTAACGCCGACAAGATTACGACTAATGATTAATCAGGATATCACTACACATGATCACATGGACACGACTTACGCCGACAAGATTACGACTAATAATTAATCAGGATATCGAAAATCATGATCACATCGATGAAACTTACGCCGACAAGACTATTACTAATGATTAATCACGATATCGCTACACATGATCACATTGATGCGACTTACGCCGACAATATTACGACTAATGATTAATCAGGAAGTTGCTACATATGATCACATCCATACGACTTATGCCAGTACGTGGATCTGTTACTATTTGCTCTTTCAGTCTTATTCTATCTTTACTTACTGCCTATAGCGTATAGTCCTTTGTTTTTATTCGATTTGTCATATTTTCTACCGCCTCTTGTCTTCTATTCCTCTATCTTTTTTCCTCTTTGTTTCTCTCCTTTTCTACTGTTCGCGATGGTGTGACGATGCGAATTTTGCTTCTTGCGATATTCACAGCCAACCAAAACACTTCCGCCCTTGATTTAATGTACATAGGGAAAATGGCACAGAAATTCAGGTCGGTACATATAATTAACAAGCAATGACTCGGCTAATTTTATGTCACATAGATCTTTATCCAAACATGTTACCCCGGAAGCTACATGCGAAAGTAATTGTAAATACAATAGAATCCATTAACATTGATGTACGAGGAGGCGGAAAGTGGATAACCCTTCTTCTCCCTACCTCTTTTCTCCTCCCCCCTTTACACCTCTTGTCTCCCCTTAGAACCATAGTACCTTTCACCCTGTTCGTTCCCATGTACCTCTTCTATCATTTTAGTACACTCTGTTTATATTAGTAACTTCAACTTTTAAATAGAATCACATCTGTAGGTTATCTGTTTTTCTTTCTTAAAAGTTTACAAGTGCAATCCACGATAATAATATATTTCCCTATTCTGTGTACAGATAATCACCATTTTTTCGCGAAAACCTGAAGTTAAAAAAAAATTCGCGAATTTGACTTGACGTCTATAATAAGTCACCTAAGACATGAGAATAAAATTTCAAATACGCATGTGGATGTGGATAGACGTATAATGTATCTAGAAAAAGAACAAAAATCTCAGGAATAAATCAATTGCAATATCCTTGCAGAATTAAAGTCACGCGGAATAAAGGCGATTTATAGTCGAATATCATGTAAAAGTCCAATAGTTTCCGTAATAATGTGCGTCTCATTCTATCTTTATCACATCCATAACGTACCTTACACAATGCCGCCATCGTAAACGCACTTTAACGAATTAAAAAGAAGTGCAAAAATTGATATCTGGTGAACAAACTGGCCGCTGCTCAGTGCTCTGGTGAACCGTATGTGGAGTTATAAAACAGATAATGAACGGACAATTACCGGATATGCTTATATGTATAGGACGAGAAATTGGTGTTAGTGAAATGACATCAAAGTACAACTAATGAACACATACATGGAAAACGAAAGTACAACTTATGGAAAATGACCAAATGTTCTTGGAACGCTAGAAGAACTTATTCTCACCGGTTGTGTGAATGACAAAACGGGTAGGAGCACAATTTTGTATTTTCAAGCACACCGAGATGCCAACGAGAAAGGTCTAGAAATGACGTAAAAGTAAAATTGAGGGGAAATGTAATTTGTAGCGAACGAGGGTCTGAAAAAAAAGTGTTCTAGTGTCCGTTTCAACCTTTATACGTTATACAAATGAAGGAAACTTGCATTGCGCATTTATTGAATGTGAAACAAACTATTAAATAAACAAAAACGGATTGTTCTTCGACGGACCCTTCTTATAGTGCCTTCCGGTGATATACCTTGACGCTAACAATATATACCAGCCTCTATTTTGTTCCTTTCTTTTCAAAAATCTGTGAATCACATAATTTTCGGGAGAATCTCATTTCTGAGTCGTTTATTTACTTAATCGCTCACCACGCCCACGTTTAAAAATAAGCCCTTACTGTTCACCATACAGGTTTATGCAGCCTCATGCATTCGTTACGACGCTATACATTCAGTGTTTATTCACGCCTATCACTGCGGCTAATGATGGAAGAGGCTGTACCACCTCGTTGCCGCGCCGAGCTGACCTTACTTGGGGTTTACTTGGGCTATAACCAGTGCTAGTGGTTATATATTGCATTTAATTGAATGCACTTGATATTACCCACTTCGGATAATACCGGAGACTCATATGGGTCTGAATTCCTCACTGATGGGAAATGCAAGCGTTCATCTACAAACTTGTAACGGTTTACAAGTTAAAATACAAATTACAAATTAAAACTTTATTTGGTGTCATATACTGAAAAATCATTTGAATCAAATTTGAAAACTCGGTTATGTTTAACAAGGAATAGATAAATGTGGTATGGGTGGAATTGAGTTTCTTTCTATTTCTGTACGTGTATAAGGACAATTAATCGACATATCTATAATAATATTCAATTGTTATGCATTGAAAGAAATCAGGATCAAAGAATTTGATAAGTGTTAAGTTAGTGTACGGCACCGAACCCGGATTTGATGTACGAGATTTTTCCATCTATGTCGTAATATAGTATAACACCATAATATATGCCCTAAAAACTAACAAAATAAGAAACAAAAGGAAAACATATAGTCTATATTTTTTGTGGGACGTAAATCATGCTACGATTCCTCTGTCACCTATTCTGCGTTAATTATTGTTTCTCGCTACGCTGTACAGGCATTCTGCGTTAACAGGTATTATGGTGGTCAGTGTTTCATTGTGAACGAAATCTTTTTAGCAAATTACCGAACCATTTTTCCAATCCGAAACTTTCGTATATACTTGTGCCTCTTTTCATTTAGTTGAAAGGTTAAGGAGTTGCGAATTCAATTTCTATAAAACAAATTTTCCTTAATGAAGCTTCCAATTCAGGCTCTGAGAGTCGAACACTGTGCAAATTCGTACACCTTTGTCCTTTCTATACATAATGTGTATATATAATCTGGTTAATCCGTATGCTCGTTTCATTGCCTAACGAAAATAATTCATATGATCTCAGAATATCAAACTTAATTCCGATCTCTATAAACGACATAAACTACCAAAATGTAAATATAGAGTGACATCAAATTAGTTTGTAAGGATATAATTTAAAACGACATTACTTCTCCTAAATCATACAGATGATGTCTCCTTAACTTATATCATTGTACAATAAATATCAAAACATCCTACCGGTAAATGTTACCATGCTATCTTATGCAGTGCATTGTTAAAGAAATTAGTTGATTTTGAGGAATTATAGATGTAAATATTTTCATTTTATATGGAGCTGTTGTTGGCCTATAGGTTGAATGCTTGGTTCGTGACCGTAAGGTCCTTGATTCGAACCCGACCGGCAGCACGCCAGGGTTTTGTCTCTCGAGTGAGACTGTTTAACACGCAAAAGATTCATCGGATCGATCTGTAGTGAGGGTTGAACGTAGTATTCAATGCATCAGACTGATGTCATCACTATAGAAATTAAATAATAATAAACCCCTAAAACAAAAACAACAAAATGAAAAACCTGGGGTCTTAGTTAAACAGTGAAATGACGCTGCGTATGAACTTTGTTCATGTGAAAACATGTATACAGACAAGGTACAATGTTTACCTGAGTGAATATTGAATAATAACTCATAAAATTGTAGATGAAGATTGTATGTAACATCTGGGGTTGTTGAGTAAACTGAATTTACAATTAGGTTTACGTTTGCGTTGTACTGTCGGCACCTGTGTGTTGGCACCTGTCTGTCAGCACCTGTCTGTCGGCACCTGTCTGTTGGCACCTGTCTGTCGGCACCTGTCTGTTGAATAAAGTAATGGTATCATCATGTTTACAAAAGAATAACCCAAACCATGCCCACGCCACTCGTGTTTCAGGCGAAGCAGGTGTGGTGCAGTGGATGAGGTGCTCTGCTCGTGACCGTGGGTTCGATTCACGCCGTGGGCACACCGGATTCCTGTCTTTTGGATGAGACAGCAAAAACCCAGATCCCATGTCACGGTAGGCGTGGCACGTAAAAGATCCCTCACTGCTTCAGGTGGGTCCGTTGCAAAGATATAAATTTCTATGTGATGCATCAGACAGGTGTTGTCACTATATACGTGACATGATCGTGGAGTGACGTAAAACAATAACCAATCAATCGTGATTCAGGCGGGGATTCGAAATTTTGTGAAACGGGAAGTAGAAAACATACCCAAGTAATGCTTTCATCCATACAGTTCTAGAGCGGCCAGATGTTACGGTCTTGCCCTGCAGTTTCTGCTTCATTATTTCACATTGAATTAATAACTTCTAAATAACAGACTGTTTAAACATGCACTTGTAAAAATGACGTACCTTACTTAATGGCAATATGTCACCTTAAACAGGATACCGATCGAAAATTCCTGTATGAAATCAACGTAATCCGAGGAAATACACCTTATACATATCTGATGACAAACTATGTAGAATAAACAAGAAAATTAACCATTACTGAAGTTTATTACATGACGTAGAAACATACGCGCAGACGTTATTGCTCGGGGCAACGGGTCAGCACAGACGACACAACTAGTAGTTGAGTAAGGCAATATAAAGATAATATAGAGGGTATAAAGTTCAAGAAATAGGAAAACGAGTTTTATATGAATGTTTGCACTATCAGTTATTTATTTAAGTATTTGAAATTGATGTTTGTTTATTTGTTTTCTGTTTGTTTTGATCTCTTTAACCTGTAATCTGCTCGATGATTTACACAGACATTTTGATATATTCTACGGACACATCAGGGAGGGACTCGTTGACATGACGTCTACCGTAACATTCAAACTCAATTCAAAGGTTCGCACACGGAACTTCGTGGCCCTGACCATGCATTTCATTTATTCAACTACCTAGACCTATTTTTACTGGATGAAATTCTTTGCTCGTGACCGAAAGGTCCCGATTTCGATTCCTATCATGGATATTCCGATGTCCGGTCTTTTGGAGGAGACAGTGAAAACCGAGGTCCCGTGTCAAGATAGGCTTTGCACGTAAAATATTCCTCCGCTTCGGAAGAGTTCGTTTTGCAAGAATACGGCATATGATCATTCGGACATCTTCGTCCTTTTCATGCGAAAAAAACCCCCGGACGTCACTCGTAGCCATTATTGAAAAATAGTTCCTGTAGTTATGGACGCTCGCATGTGTACCTGACAAATAGATCAGTGCTTGGCTTGTAATGAAGACAGTAGAAAACTTTCACGATTCAAATGACTTGAGTTAAACAGTAATCTCGAACTATTGCAGATGTAATTGCTTTCCTTGAAATAGATGACATAGATTGTGTACTGGATTACATTTTACATCGCTGATATATTACTGAGTACTATGCCGGAAACCGATTGATGCATGGAATCGATGTAAGTGATTCCGCCGAGTGGCATCCGAGTCTTTTTACGTAGGTACAAGTAAAGAGCGAGGTTGTTCCGAATGGGCATATGATAGCTAGCGCTGTACCCGGTAACCCGTATGTTCTTCGTTTGATTTGTTTGTTTGATTATTGTTTTACGTCACTCCACGATTATTTCACGTATATGGTGACGGCATCTGCCTGATGCATTGCACACAAATTTAGACCTTTGCAACGGACCCACCCGAAGCAGTGAGGGATCTTTTACGTGCCACGCCTACCGTGACACGGGACCTCGGTTTTTACTGTCTCATCTGAAAGACAGAACACCGGTGTGCCCCGGGCGGGAGTCGAACCCGCGACCTCTCGATCACGAGCCGAGCACCTTATCCACTAGGCCACACCGGCTTTATGTTCTTCGTAACTTCTCGGCTTCTACACATTGCTTCCATATTTTTCATCTTTAATGTCAAGGACGATTATTTGCATAAGGCTAATTGCAGAGATGTTCCGACATCCGGGTTACCCGGCACAGCTATCATATGCCGTATTCCCGTTGGTGAAAGCTTTAAATACATGTATCTATGTCATGCATTAAGTAGATACCGTCACCATATAGGCCTACGTGAGATGGTCATGGAGTGATGTAAATCAATAATCAATCAATGCTGTATTTTCTACATATAAATGTGTGCCCGTGCATTTGAAATATAAAGGATAGATTTCGCTTACCGAAGTAGCCTTTAGGGGCAGGCTTAGTGTAGTGGTTAAGCGCTTGGCTTAGGGTGCCGACGATCCGAGTTCGATTCCCGGGTTGCGCCACTATGTTTAAGAGGTTGGTGGTTACTTTCTGCTTCCATGTCGCGATATAACTGAAAAATTGTAGAAAGCGCCGTATAACACCAATCAACCAACCAACCAAAGTAGCCTTTCTTAGTACATGCATTTCAAACTGCGTTCCAAGTAAAGAAAGACAACTCTTAATGTGCGTGAAAGAATTTATTGGGTGATAGTTGGTGTTTTACGTCGCTTTCAACAATTTTTCAGTTATATCTCAACATTATGGCAGGTGACAAATATAAACACAGCGACACAAGCCGGGAACGTTTTATGTCTAGGACATCCACTGAAAGTTTCAAAGATGTCTTTCAACGGCCATCTTGAATTCTACCGGTACGAGCGGAACAAGCTAGAAACTGCGAAATGAAGGACTAGATAATCTCAGCAACATATATTGACATTAAAACGAAATCATTAATCTTAAAACCCCTGAAAAGATGCATCAAACAGTGATATAAAAAGCAAGTTTAAGATGGCATTCAGTGTCAGTATGGAGTTATGAAAATAAAGTGTTAAAAGACGATCTGTTCAGAGAGCTTACCATGTCGCTCCTAGTTACGTTAACTTTGTGTATTACGTAGTGTTGTTATTAATAAATATATATAATATTAATTTTAAGGGTTTGTAAGTGTTCAGTTTTAAATTTTTTACAGTTGAAAATGTCCGAAGCGTCGAATCATGCATGCATCCATAATTTGTATTGCTATATTTGTATTGAACACCCTTGCTACTTTAAGCGAGGTACATCAATGTCATGAAGAGGATTTGAAGTCCATCATCCTTTAGTTAACATTAATGGATGATGGTCTTCAAAATCTCTTTATGACATTGGTGTACCTCGCTGGAACTAGCGAGGGTGTTCAATAGAAATCAGGCGTCCTCCTCTGTATTCTATTGCCAAAGTCGTCTGATGCTAAATGAAGACAAGTTATAGAGTACATGTTTTATATAAAAAACAAATCAGAAGTTAACAATATCATCAGAAATCTGATTTACCATGATTAGAATGACAATTTTTAAAATTACAATAATTAATAAATTACTATCAAAACTGAGACAACAGAAAGTAAGATCAGCAGTATAGTTGGTTCGTGTATGGAGATAAAACATTTCTAATGATGAACCAATCGAACTGACATCAGACCTATACGCGCTTCTGTGTTCTGACACATTGCGGTATACAGAGACATTAGAAAACAGGTGCGCTGAATAGTCTGATTTCAAGACTGAAAGATGACTATCAAATATCATGATAGCTAACTTACATACTTAAGGAACAGGATTTATGTTTTATTAAGAGAAAACCGTAACCGATGTAGTCAAGCCGTGCAAGGTCATTTTATACCTTATATTCTGTTACTATGACAATCTTAACCTGTAAACCATTCCAGTATTCCTGTGAAATGACATCACGTAGTAAATCTGTTTCAGATGATTAAATTCAAATTGTCTCTGGGCTTTTTAATTAAAAAATATTTGAGGTCTTATTGACACACGAAATCAAATTTCGAATATTAAAACATTCGTAAATACTAAAGTGTATATTTGGAACTTTTATCTTATTATCTCAATGTGTTTCCTCCAACAATGTTGGTTCAATGAACAGATGACCAAACAAAGTTGCATAAGTATCTCGATCAAACAAACAATATATGCTAGCCCCTTAAACCATCAAACAATCATGCTTTAAATTAAAAATATCTAATACACACTTGTAAATAACAATAAATATAAGTATATCGAAATATGTTACATTTAATGAATGCGAACAAAACTACACAGATATATAAACTATGTACAATATCATGACCAGAAGTGACTCTTGATTACGCAATACGCAAAAACATGTACCGCGGATTGTTTTGTAGCGTGTTGTTGTCGAATCCTTCAAATAGGTGGTGAGTGATCAACCTCCCGCGGGCTGCTTTCTGTAGGCAACTGATTTATAAGAGTTCTCCAGAACAGTCACTGTAAAGTTTCATGATATTTAATAATCTAGTGGAGACGAGATATGGGTTGTGTAAGACTTAGAGTTCTGTTCCTCCCCTTCTGTTAGATAATTTTTTGCCATGTAATGTACTATACTTATATTTCCATACATATAAAACATCACAGTAGGAAACACATATTCAATACATGAGGTAAAAGTAAAAAACGAAGGAGTGCCGAAGGGTAAACCATATCTTATAGTCCATGGAATAAAAGGACAATATCGTGTATAGTGCCATATTCAGACAAATGCGAACCCCAATAAAATCAAGGTGAGACCAAGTGTCCGAGAGGAGTACACTTTACAACAAAACATTCAACTTACAAAATGAAAGTTTAAAAAACCCCTTTATTTTATGATTATTATTTTACAAACTTTATATCAGTTCTTTTCAAAATATTGAAATCATTAGAATAAAATAAATCCTCATATTTTGTTATGACTTTACTATGTTTATAAAAATGAGATACCGGTATATGGCTATCTTTCATTTTGTATTAAACATTTGTATTCAACAATTTTAAAGAAGATTATCTCTAAGCGTTTTGCATCCTGCAATTGATGTACTCTTCTTTTATTATTATCATTTTTATTTTTTGTGATTGATTGATTTTTGTTTAACGTCACACCACGAATATTTCAAGTATATGGTGACAGCATCTGCCTGATGCGGGGCATACAAATTTTGACCTTTGCAACGGACCCACCCGAAGCAATGAGGGATCTTTGACGTGCCATGCATACCACGACACGGGGCCTCGGTTTTTACTGTCTCATTCGAAAGAGAGGACACCGGCATGACCAGAGCGGGAATCGAACCCCGGCCTCCGGATTAGGAGTCCAGCGCGATACCACTAGACCACGCCGGCTTTTATTTTCATTTTTTTTCTGAGTACTAGTATATGTGTATACAATAACACTACTGACCAAGATTTTGCAAGTATCTTTTCAGTTGATGTTTTGTCAAGAGGTTCTCACTCTAAAATAAATTCACACAATAATATACAGATATGTAAAATATGCACAATACCATGCACGTTGATTTCATATTTCATTATTATAATGTCTATGGTATGATAGTTACGCTTGAAATCACTAGTTCTTTCTGATATAAAAATATTTACTGCGCAGACAATCCGATTTTTTGATTGGTCAGATATGAAAGACCTGGAAAAATTGTCATAGTATAAAAAAGCGTACCGAGCTTAGTAGTGAAACTTCTAAATTACGTTTCAAATAAATAAGAGAATTCTTTTCTTGAAGTAATTACATGTATAGTCATTGATCCTCGGTATTGGCGTAGATTTGCTATGTATTTAGTTTTAACTTAATGATAAATCTTCGTATTTGAAATTAGTTTTAGATAATTGCACTAGGAAACTTAACATTTAGTACAAAATAATTTAATCTTTTTCTAGCCATGTTATTATAATTTTATTCATGTAAACAGAGCACATTAGAATGAAATTGATTTTTCCTAGTTTCAAATTGTTGTTATGGCGGTATCATTTTTGCCCCAATCCTCTTTTTTGTTCTCATGTTCAACACCAAAATGCTAAATCGACAACAAGTATTCAATCAATTTGCGAAATTTTCCCAAAATTAATTATAGTGTAATTATAACTATAATAATGTATTATATAATTATAGAATATAATTTTATCATAATGTAAGTTGATTGATATTATCATATTACATTGATCTGACACTCGGGAATATTGGGTGATTTGCTTTGATGCAACATATTATTTTCATTTTAATCAATTACATATAGCGGTATGCATATCCTATTTTGGTTTTTCTGTTGAAAATACAGTATTTGAAATTTTTATTTTTTTCATTGGTCTATTTTAATCATTGAAGAGATTGGAGAACACTGTGTAAAATTTACGTGAATTAGTCCATATAGAATACAAAACAATTGGGTGTAAGGAATGATAAAGTGTATGTATTTGCGCCACAAATCGTTTTCATATTTTAATGTTTTTCATATATCTTTTACTTCGAATATATTCTGTAGCAAAAGGCATCACAAAAATACCAAAACGAGAACTCTCAAATCCAATTTCATCAGGAGAAACATTCAGTTGAATTATAAAGACTGAAACCACAGGGCACATACAATATTGACATGTTGGATACGGCAGTTTTTATCATTCAAGCATCCAATAATGGTCACTGTTGCACATGGACCATCACCAGATGGTTGCCATGGACACCATAGTGTGGATGGTATCGGATCCCCTGATTTCCACCTGTACTGATATTGTCCCTATTGAGTAGCAGCAATATATATCGCGTCTTCTGGAATATTGAACAGGCAGTAAATTAATTTCATTGCCACAAAACATGACTTTTGATAACAGGATTGGCCTTGATTATATATATATATATATTTATAATTAGACAAACTGGCAAATAGATGGGAAGTAGAAATACATGACTTGATACTAGATACTAAATATTTCATTAAAAGTTATTTCGAGTCGATCTGATCGATATTGTAGGAGATGCTACGAGCTTAAGTATTGCCATAGGTGAATTGGCAAATAAGCCGAAAAGATTATGTTTTCTTTACAATTCAGAGCATGCAGTAATAATATAACATAACATATACAGAGGATTAAGTACATTGCGAACACCGATGTGACTCTGGATTCCGAGTGAGACCACGTTGGGAAATGTGAATCTTATCAAAGTAATGGTACAAGAAATAATTTGGTGCAAACACCGATGTTTGATAAAACTGCAAAGAATTTTTAAAACAGAATATAACGTTTTAAGATATGTATTGTACAGCCATGTGACTGTTAATTAGTAGACATATAAAGACCATGATGATCGACCACAGACGTATAAATCTCCAATATCACTTCCGTTGATATTTCAGCAAATATTATATATTTGGGATCATTTAGACCCATTCAGTACTTAAAGCAATAACGAGTTTATATATAGTCTTGCGGATTAGCCTGCATATGATATGGAAATGTACTTTTAAAATAACTGGCCATATCATTTACTATTTGTTTTAAACCGGTGGGCTCAGTGGATGACTGAGGTGACCGAAAGGTCCCGGGTTCGACTCCCGTCGTGGGCGCATCGGTGTGCTGTCTTTCAGATGAGACAGTAAAATCCGAGGTCCCGTGTCATGGTAGGCCTGTCAGGTAAAGATCCCCCATTTCTTCGGCAGGGTCCACTACAAAGGTATAAATTTTATGCAATGCATCATGCCGATTCCGTCACCATATACGTGAAATAATCATGGAGTGAAGTGAAACACTTATTAATCAATCAATCTACTATTTATTTTGTACAAAAAAAACCCCAAAAAACCAAAAACAAACAAAAAAAAAAACAAAAAAAACCCAAAAAACCAAAAAAACATAACCAATCTATAAGCAACTGGCTGTTTGCTGGGATAACCAACTGGTTAAACTTTTGGTAGTGGTGCAGCCGTGCTGGTTGGCAATTTAATTCATAAACAATAGTTATGTTTATCGTCTTGCCAAAAGAAAGAATTGTTAGCCCCGAAAATATTCCAACAAATATTTAAAATACTCCTCTACTGTAACGTAAAACAGCGAAAGTCTCGAAGATACTACGCTTACATAAATCTATCAAACTGGGTCAGCGGGGTGACACATGCTCTCTCCGCAGTGAATATAATCCTAATCTTATCATTGGTGTAAAATCCGGGGGTGTGGCATTGCTGTACCGCAGAAACGCGTGCAAATTTCCCAAACTTATAACAATAGATGGGCCGGCTAGTGCCTGCCCACAATAACATTGACAAAATCCGATCCTGCAGTTGTTGAGAAGTTACAAAATGTAATAGATCTGAAAAAAAAAATGATTGCACACAAAACTGCTGGACAGGAGACAGGATGGAAGAGAGCCAGATGGCAGCATCGGCAATTAATGCTGAAAATGGAGAGAAGGGAAGGGACGAGAAAGAGGAGAGATAGGGGACACAGACAGGTAGGGATAATACAAGCAACAGTGATGATGAAAGAATGCTTTCCACTCACACTGTCAACTTACTTGAGGAATACTCAGCAAAAAACTCTATCTCTTCTTTGGTATTTGGAGCAAATACAACACCTCCATATTTTCCACATAATGTCTACAAATCAAAACAGATACTTTGGCTTCTGGATATAATAATCTATAGTCAAACGTTTGCTATAATGTATATATATATATATATATATATATATATATATATATATATATATATATATATATATATATATACATATATATATATATATATATATATATATATATATATATATATATATATATATATATATATATATATATATATATATATATATATATAACACAGGGCGGTGGGGACTATATGACGGGCCTTGTCCAAACCTCTTTCAGAGGAGACATGGTTCTGAACCTCGTCCCCTCTGACTGTTAGTCGAGACTTCTACAGATCTAGGGTCTTAGCTCGCTTTCAGACTGGCAGAGCACGGTTTATCATGTTGATGTTGCATATATTTTTATACCATTATGTGTTTTACAATACCTTACGTGTTTATATTTTTATGACCTCTCAATATGCGATACCTGTTGACCCTTGTTCTTTACATGGAGGATTAATTATAAATTTTTAAATGTACGTCCTTTGATTGTTCTGCTGTTACGGTGAGAAGCATTTGTATTTTATAGGGAAAAATCATTTTAGATAGGGAGTTTTCTACGTTAATTTTGACGTGACGTCGCCGATGTTTAACATTGAGTTTATGGTAAACTTGGCGACGTCATGTCAAAATTTAACATCGAAATCGCCCTATCTAAAATTGATTTTTTTAATAAAATATGAACGCTTCTTCATACAAACATATAGCATACACCAAAAGTTACGACTAAACAAGATCTATCGAATGGTTTTGCCTTTTTGAAATTATTCTGAAGATGAATAACTAAAAATCCAGATTTACTAGTTTCCAGAGTGAGTGGCGCGGACAGTAAAGGTCAAAGAACAGTAATTAACGAGTGTCGTGATTGGCTGATGTGGTGTAGGGAGAGAGGGACTACTATTTCAATGTATCAGGAGCTATGATTGGATGAAATTATTTAATCTCTCTATATCATGAATTTTTATCTCATTTCGCTAATGTAAAACCTAAAGAAGGGGTGGTTGTTTTCATTTGAATTTTGGCAAATTTGGGGGGTGACCCCTTCCAGCATGATTTTCTCGAAATTACGGTTGGATGATCTATGGTAAACTGTTAAAATTCTGATAGAGGACGGTCTAACAAACATTTTGACACATAGATTGTATATAGCTAAAATGTAGGATGTTGTGTAAATCTTGCTGGAAGTTTGGTAATTTAATTCGCGGCGGGTGTTGCTAGCCAAACAGGGGACGCTCACTCTTCCCGGGCACCTGGTCTCACCTCTGAATTTCAGGGGTCCGTGAATGTCCACTGTGGTACATTGTTGATAGTGCCATAGTCATGTGACACCAGTTACTTTCGTATTTTGCTTTAACATGGGACCCTATAGGAAATGGAATTAATATGCTTTGACCTAAATATACATCGTTTAAAGAAATGCTGTGAAGCCTTGAGTACCTGTACCATGTAATCATGGGGGTTGACCTTACTATATAAGGATATACAGACACACGGCTGGAATGGGGTATACTTTAATGGCAATCCGATATATGATTGATTTATTGATTATTACATTACCTCACATCCACGATTATTTCACATATATGATAACAGCAACTGCCAGATGCATTGCAGAAATTTATACCTTGCAAAGCACCCTCCAGAAGCAGCGAGGTATCTTTTACGCGCCACGCTTAAAGTGATACGAGACCTCGGTTTTTACCAACTCATCCGGTCACAAGCGCAGGACATTATCTACTAAACTACGCCAGCTTAATCTCTCAATATATATATATATATATATATATATATATATATATATATATATATATATATATATATATATATATATATATATATATATATAAATAGGTAAAACGTACTTGTAGATCTAAGGAGAAAATATATTATAGGTGTTTAGAGTAGACAATTGGTTGGTTTTTGTCAGCACGTAAAACAGTCTACATATTTGAGTCAGGCATACATATGAATGGGTTTGCTTTTCAGTATGTCCAATACATAATGGTATGGTTTTATACTTTGCCCAATTTATGAGTGAGTAGCGTGCTAACTACTCCAGCTTACGTCCGTACAAGTCTGCCTCCCTGCATGTAACACAGAATTTGGTATAATTTGGCATATTATATTTTAACCTTTCATACCGTCATTATCTTACCTCTATTTCATTGTAAAGATGTCTTGTCTCCAAGAGCATGTACCAACGTGATTGAAATAACAACAAGCTACCTTGATATCCTGTAATAATATAACAAACGGTGTTTTATTCATTTGACAAAATGATATTGACCGTTTAACAACAACAACAACGACGACGACGACGACGACGAGAACAAGAAAAAATACAACAGGCTGCCTAATGCATTTCACAAACATTTTGGATCTTTTACATACAAACGTTCATAGCGACACAAAACATTGGTGTTTTCTGTCACTATCGAAGGACAAGACATCGACGTATCACCGATGTGATGTCAAACCATGGACTTCCAATCTACAAATGTTGGATAGATTGCACAAGTTGAATTGTAAGACTACACTCTGTGTAGTAAGAGTGAACTGTATGGTTTGTCCATATGCATGTATACCCAGCAGCAATACGTTAACCATTCTTAATCTTGGAAATAATCATTCAGATGATTTGCTTTGGAGTCTTCATATGAAGACTTCAAGATAGATAGTTATTACATACTGTCATAGGATAATGAACATCCGAAACCATTCAAACTTGTTATATTTGTTGTGTTTTTAAACATTCATGCATTATAAATATATATCTTGCGTAACACTTTTTAAAAATACTCACTAGGTAGCACTTGGACACACGTCTGTTCATGAGATTGAAGAGTAACTTGGGCTTCAGTCACATTACACCTAGTTGTGTTATCCAACATCTGAAAGAAATATGCAATGGAGTTTCTAGTTTATGTTTCTAAAGTCACCTTAGTAACAGGAAAAGTGTGATCAATACTCTCATATGCATGAGTAAGACATACTGGATCTATAAACCAGGGGAAATTATAATCGGAAATTCTATGTCGTCACATCTATCATATTCATATTCTATCTTATTCAAAGATGCATGGAAAACCATACGTACTTGTCTAACTTGAAATCAAAATTTTTGTTTCGGTTGCATACAACACCTGTCACATATGTACTGCAACACATTTTGAAGTCGAGGAGGTAAATGCATAAATATATACATATGAGCACATGAAGGAGACAAAAATACTGTCAAATTATCCTTTTCACGGTATGAAATACTGTTGAACTGAATTCCCAACGTCGGAAATGCACGTCAATAAAAACGGCCAGTTTGCATTGTAAGATCCCAAAACGTCGGTTAACTTTTTTGAAACAGAGATCTCAAATTGCATAGACCAAAAAGCATTCTCAATGGCAATTTTAAACGTTCCTTAATATATCCCTGTGAGAGTAGTTTCGTGGCAAGAAACCTGGGTCTCTAAATAGACAATATGACATTGAGATCATCAAAAAGACTATAGGTCTTGTATTTGGCCCCTCTACAGCCTTATGCAGACTTTTACTTGAACGTTGCACGCTGACTAACAGGGGGGGTGGGGACTATATTACGGGCCTTGTCCAAACCTTTTTCAGAGGAGACATGGTCATGAACCTCGTCCCCTCTGACTGTTAGTCGGGACTCCTACAGATGTAGGGTCTTAGCTATCTTTCAGACTGGCAGAGCATGGTTTATCATGTTGATGTCGCACATATATTTTATATCATTATGTGTTTTACAATACCTTACGTGTTTATATTTTTATGACCTCTCAATATGCGATACCTGTTGACCCTTGTTCTTTACATGGAAGATTGTTTATGAATATTTAAATGTACGTCATTTGATTGTTCTGCTGTTATGGTGAGTGGGAAGGTGGGCCCGTAAACCGGTCAACCACACAATTTGTTTGGCTTTTGTCAAATTGATTGACAGTCCTAAGTCGGTATCGTAATTGCACTACAATCAAATGTTTTTGTAATGTGTTATTTGTGCTAGTTTGTTATTTATATTCATGTATTGTATAGCTCCATGGTGACCTCTTCCACATAACTGAGCCAGTAACTCCTCTTTTTTCTTTCAGGAAGAAATCTTCGTATTAAGAACATGCACTGGTGTAGCATGTAAGTTGTAAAATGAAGACGCCATATGCGGGAGAGAAAGGTATGCTGTACTCAGGAAAGGGAAGTTGGTAATAATGAAATTGAAATCGTCACGTTTGTTATAAAGAGGTTATTTTTCGTCGCCGTAATCGTAACATCAGAAAACGTAATCGTTTAAATAGGTCATTAAACGATCTTCTATTTATCGCAAAAAATAATGGCCGTCATGAACTTTTGCATGCACTATCTTCTATTCCGGTAAATAAATTGAAACCTATCCCGGACGAAGCTGATCTTCGAAGTTTACGCCATTCTGATTGATATAAACCCAAATTGATTATTTTATATTCATATAATAAACTCTTTCCTCGTATTCCGTCTCTTCCAAACAAGCACCAATTTCTCAAAATTGAATTTATTAGGCTTCGATCTACTTAGCATTTCAAAAATTTTCCGTGATCATAGAGTAACATCTAAAATTCCCCAATATTTTGAGAATTTAGAACCTCCACTTATTTGTTACCAGTACAAAAAGCCTATAAGAAATCTTATTTTAAATTATAATAAAGTTACATCTAACCCTGATGTTTCAGACTCTATTCCTTCGTCGTGTTCTTGTGAAAATTCTAAATATATTTATAAACCGGCAGGTCATATTATTACTGGTGACCTAAACTGTATTTCGGACAAGAAATTGCGCACCCATTTTGGAAAAGGACCTAAATATAGGTTACCGTCCAGGATAGATTTCAATAAATGCCGTGACTTTATAGAAGATGCTTTAACTACATATTGTAAATGTAGGTGTAAAAAAGAACAGGTAAAGGTTCATGCTCTTAATGATTACAAATACGAGATTTTAAAACTTGTCGATATCCGTATTAAGAACTTTACGGAAAATCCGCATTTATTTCAACAGCCTAATACATTGACGGCAAATTCAATTAAAAAGAAGATAGCTGACTTACATGCTAAATATGTCCTTGTTCCTGCTGATAAAGCAGGTAATAACATAATAGTTGTTTGAAAACTATATTATATTGAAGTACTAAAAACGAATTAAACTCCACTCATACATATGTGGAAATCTCTATCTCAAAAGACAGCACCTTGCACAATCACCTAATGACCATGTCCTACTTCAAAATTAAAACTGTGACCATGTCCGACTTCAAAATTAAAACTGATAAATCTGATCTACCAACCATGTATTGGCTCCCAAAACTACATAAAAGTCCATATAAATCATGTTTCATATCTAATTCTAGCCACTGCTCTACTACGGTTCTATCGAAGCATATAACGTCTGCTCTAACCGCTATAAAAGATCATATTATCAAATATTGTGATGTCGCATTTCATAATAGTAACATCAATTACTTTTGGTCAATTAAAAATTCTCATGAAGTTATAGACAAACTTCTTTCACTAAATTTCAAAGCGACTCAAATTTCTACATTTGATTTTTCTACACTTTATACATCTCTGCCTCATGATTTGATTAAAAGCAAGTTGCTGTCTCTTATACAATGGTGTTTTCACAGAGAATCTAAAACTTACATATGTACTTCCAAAAACTCCGCATTCTTTTCCAACGAACAATATACGTCATATAAATACTGGACT
This sequence comes from Pteria penguin, assembly GCA_035048485.1. Lineage (NCBI taxonomy): Eukaryota > Metazoa > Mollusca > Bivalvia > Pterioida > Pteriidae > Pteria > Pteria penguin. The sequence continues at coordinate 14,853,968 of CM068584.1, forward strand.
TGCAAGGAATTATGTAAAGCACTAGATTTTCTCATGAATAATATTTTTGTGCAATTTGATGGCAAGATATATCAACAAATAGTTGGGATTCCTATGGGTACTAACTGCGCGCTTCTGATAGCAGATTTATTTCTTTATTGTTATGAGAGGGATTTTATGGTTTCTATTCAAAACTCAAAACGATTTGACCTCATTGACAAATTTAATAATACTTGCAGATATCTTAATGACATTTTGGTTATCGACAACCCTGAATTCGAACAATTTATATCAGAAATATATCCACCAGAGCTCACATTGAATAAAGCTAATACTTGAGATAAAACTACACCTTTCTTAGATTTGAACATCAAATTTATCAACCACCTTATATATACTAATATTTATGATAAACGTGAGGAATTTGGATTTACTATAGTAAATTTTCCTTACTTGGATGGCGGTGTCCCTCGACTCCCATCATCTGGTATCTATATATCTCAATTAGTTCGATGTGTCAGAGGCTGCACCGATGTTTTGGACTTTCATAAACGAAATTTACAAATTACTACTAAACTATTAACTCAGGGTTACAGATATCACAAGCTAAGAAAAACATTCGGCAAATTCTTCAGATCTTATTCAGAACTTCTATCTAAATTTGGAAATATTTCTTTTCAACAGTATGTATCCAATGGAATTTCCCATCCTAATTTTTACGGTGATCTCGTATATAAACTAAGGAAAGTAAAAGGCTCCGATAACGTTATTTTATCATGTAATAAAATAGTCAAACTTCTGAATAGACAATATGACATTGAGATCATCAAAAAGACTATAGGTCTTGTATGTGGCCCCTCTACAGCCTTATGAAGACTTTTACTTGAACGTTGCATGCTGACTAACAGGGCGGTGGGGACTATATTACGGGCCTTGTCCAAACCTCTTTCAGAGGAGACATGGTCATGAACCTCGTCCCCTCTGACTGTTAGTCGGGACTCCTACAGATCTAGGGTCTTAGCTCGCTTTCAGACTGGCAGAGCACGGTTTATCATGTTGATGTCGCATATATTTTTATATCATTATGTTTTTTACAATACGTGTTTATATTTTCATGACCTCTCAATATGCGATACCTGTTGACCCTTGTTCTTTACATGGAGGATTATTTATAGATTTTTAAATGTACGTCCTTTGATTGTTCTGCTGTTACGGTGAGTGGGAAGGTGGGCCCGTAAACCGGTGAACCACACCATTTTTTTGGCTTTTGTCAAATTAAATGACCGTCCTAATTCGGTATTGTAATTGCACTACAATCAAATATTTTTGTAATGTGCTAGTACATTATTTATATTCATGTATTGTATAGCTCCATGGTGACTTCAACTCCTCTTTTTTCTTTTTGAACCATCGTCTCGATTTGATAGGAGTGTATTAAGGTATGAAGCAGAAGATGCGCTCTCAGTTGTGTCTTTTATCTCGAATTCTTTGAATATGAGATTTTATGTGATCTTTAAATACAGGGTTGTTAATCGACATCGATGTATCTGTATGTAAAGTTGAACCGAAATGCTAATTGTTTATTGCCTTTGGAGAGCAGAGACTATATGAATCCTGCTTCATATGAGTACAAAATATGTCGGCCAGAAGTGGCGCGCAGTTTGTACCCATCGGAATGCCAACGATCTGTTGGAACACATACCCACTAAAAATCCCAAAAATATTATTTGGATGATCTCTTTTTCTGTATTCTTATTGCTGGAATCAGAATGGTCCTTTACAAAATATGTGTCGTTGTGGCCCAAAAGGATATACTTAATCTGCAAATATTTTTTTTAAAGTAGGCGTTTTGAATAAATGATGTAATTCTGTTTTTCAGATTGTAAAACGGTAGAAAAGTGAAAGACTTCATGTCTTAAAATAGGAGAGTTTCGGTGCTATAGAAGGTCCTTGTAATTCTTTAGAATTCACATCTGTTCGATTCCGCTTCATGAGTAAGCAGCAGAGCAATTGTTTTGAAGACCTTGTTTGATTTCTATTAGAATTTTTAGTCATATGGAAAGAGGTTTGGTGGCACACTTGGAAGATCCAACTATCAATCGATGCTTATATGGAGTTTTATGCATCTTTGGAATCCAAAAAAGTTATGGTAGCTCAAGACCAGATTCATTTGCAGTAATAACAAATGAACTGAGAACTGATCTGTGGTTATCCAATACCTCTGGATGAGCCAAATTATAACTGTGTAAGTAGGATTACTATGAGTTGAATGAAGACCAAGCTGTTCTATAAGACACTTAATGCGTTTGTTCCTAAAGAAATGATAGAGTATTCGAATCCTTTTCTTTTGAAAATTTCTGATCGACTTCAGCCATTCAGAAACTCTGTTTCAACCGCCATTATTTATATTGAATCGTTGACCAGACATTGTATTCCGAAGTTGGCCTTTGGTTTCGCCGACATATATTATTCCACACAATGTGCACTCAATACCGTAAACTACATAAGGTGACTTACAGGAACGGTTATCGAAACTATGAGTAGAAAAGGAATGTTTCGTAAGATTACTTGAAAATGTGTGTTCTTTCGGAAGGATACAACATGTTTTCCACTTTTTGTCTTCACACTTGGAAATTACACATAAGTTAGAATCAAACTATCAATAGGTGCAATACTAACGTAATATTATGTGAATGTCGCGTGAAGTTTGCTTTTACAGTGCTTTTAGGACTGCTGAGCACATGTGTGTGTGCGTGTTGACGCATATTTCCACGAGAACTTGATTTCTAGATTGCGTTAATGCGCTTAACTGTCGCATGAAAGCGCTTGACAGCAATGTTCGGTTGCTAACAACTTAAAGTTGCATTAGCTGTCAAAATTGGTATAACAAGAATGTTATGTTTCATTTAATTTTATGAAATTACATACGGTCAAACTACAAAACAAAATTATACTACATCGATAGTCAACCCTTTTGGCGAAATTGACACGTTTTAATAAACCGGAAAAATTGATAAATGTCCGTTACATTCACCATTTACACAACATTTGACACGTATGAAGATCGGGTCAGAAAATCACGTGATAAACACAATGTACTAAAATGTGTCGCTGAGTATATCTTCGTAAAAACATGTTTTATCTAGCTTTGTAAACTCAAAGATATATAGGCGCATACTAAATGCACAAAAGAAAAGAAAAAAATGTCATTAGTAATACTGTCAATAGTAATATGGCTATATACAGTGAACATTTTAAAGCTTTATGTCACATTAGTAGTCCCACATGGTTTGATCAAGGGGCACCAAAGAGGGACTCTTAAAACAATTTCTTTTAAAGAATTTTACAAAATGCATTTACGTTTCTTTCATGTCGTCCACTTTACACATTATTATCAACAGTTAATTTTAAGAGATTACCTTACCTAATGACAGTAAATATCGAACCGCTTTCAATATACAAACATGCAAGTAATCAATACAATGGAATATCAAGGCCTTGTGCTGACGTGGTATTGAAAAAAGTAAACATTAAAGACTCGTGCGAAGTATTTTGTGTAAATTGACAACTCTCCCCCGTTCCCATCGCATCGCTCTAGTGCAACTTCTATGTTGTTCTTGTCCTAAAAAATGTTTCGTCACAAACATTTTTCATCCCTGATGTTATCGAATTCTGTCTTTAATCGAGGACGTCTCATCTCAGATAGCTTTGTCTACGTCACCAGTGTTGTTGTTTTCAGTGAAAGTTTCCTAATCTCGCGTTAGTTGGCTAGGTCATTGATACACTGAGCATGCCAGGTGAAGATAAAATTACCGACTTTGTGCGAGTAGGTTGTAATTATTTAATAACATTTCAATGATTTTTTCCACTACCAACCGAACTTATATAACATTGTAATTTCGTATAAAGGCTTAACTTCAGGAGAGAGTCCAGGGTTAAAAGTTACAGCTTTCGTTTTTAATACGGAAAATGACAGCTAGTGCAACTTTTAAATAAATATAAAACATATTTACTTTTTAATTTAGTGCTTCATATGCGCATTTCGACAACTTATGTCTCTTCAGTGATGCTCGTGGCCAAATGATTGGAATTCCTAAAATATATAAATATTTGAAGAGAAGTGTTGAAACCAAAATGACTGGAAAGTGAACCAAAGAATCTATCTAATGACATAGCTATGCATGAGGGAGATACTCCTTAGTTTTAGAGGGATTAACTAAATTTGATGACTGAAAATTTGAAGTATATATTTATTGTCAGTACAAAAGCACTGAAAACTAGACCTAAAATGCCCTCGGGAACTATCAGTCCACCAGCAGTGACACCGGCCTAGTGCTTATAATAAATATAAAACATATATACTTTTTACTTTAGTGCACCATATGCGCATTCCGACAACTTATGTCTCTTCAGTGATGCTCGTGGCCAAATGATTGGAATAACATATTGAAGGGGTATATAAACACAAGAACCAATAAATGTAAATAGAATATTCAGAAAAGATAAATAATGATAATAATAATAATAATAATAATAATAATAATAATAATAATAATAATAATAATAATAATAATAATATTGATTGATTGATTTTTGTTTAACGTCACACCACGAATATTTCACGTATATGGTGACGGCATCTGCCTGATGCGGGGCATACAAATTTTGACCTTTGCAACGGATCCACCCGAAGCAATGAGGGATCATTAACGTGCCATGCATACCACGACACGGGGCCTCGGTTTTTACTGTCTCGTACGAAAGACAGGACACCGGCATGACCAGAGCGGGAATCGAACCCCGGCTTCCCGATCAGGAGTCCAGCGCGATACCACTAGGCAACGCCGGCTTAATAATAATAATAATAATAATAATGATAATAATAATAACAATTAATAAATTCAGAAATAAATATGATAAAAATATAATTTGAAATAAATAATTATAAGAATTAATTAATAAATGCATAAATAAGTTCACATATAAATAAATTGAAAAACCCAATGCATAAATAAAATAGAATTCACAAACTGATAACGCGATAGTTAAAGGGACATGGTCCGGGACTGGAAAATCATAGCATGAAAAGGATAAATTACGACAATATCTTATTTTTCCTGTATTGCATAAATTATAAATTTTGTGTTAATTGCAAAATTTGAAACTAAAATCCCTCAATGTTTTCGTAGAATAAAGGTAACTGAGTCGAATTGAATTCGGTTGGTTTCAATTCTCCAAAGAAGTCGATGCTGCGCCCATAACCATGCGCGTGCGCCGATATTCACTGTAGAAAACAACTACAACGGTTCACATGGAGGAATACGAGCACGGAAAAAGCAAAAGCAAAAAGAAAAAAAATACTCAGACTCCGAGGCCAAAAAAAGAAAAGTGGAACAAATGCTAGAATCGGGTAAGGCTCCAATTTCATTGTCACGTGATTTCCTCTGACCATCCTCATCAATATTCAAAGAGTTCGCGTGGTTATGTAGCAAATTAAAAACGGGCATATCTCGTTAGCGACATCGACTTTGGTAACGATACGTTTTACACATCTTAGATAATACACTAACAATCAATTGCCGTTTAAGAAATCCGTCTACATTTTTTGATTATACTTTTCCCGACTTCAATCGGACCATGCTCATTTAAAACTAAAATTATGTTTTTACAAATAACTTGGTACGTGCTAATTTCGTTTGTTATATTATGTTTCATTTTTGTTATACGAAACCCATAATCAATTTTAAATTATTCACGTATATACGAGGGATGTTCCGAAATTATTGTTACTTTGGCGATTTCTTTTTGATAGAAGTAATTGTGATCATTTTACTTTGCCCTGTCCTTCGAAGTACTTCCCCTCTGCATTTATGCATCGTTTCAACCGATCAATCCACTTTTGGAAACAGTTTTCGTACTCTTGAATTGGTATACTCATAAGATACTGGTGAATGGCAGAGCCAAGGGCATTTCTTGATTTATATTTTTTTTTCCAGATAGGTGAAATTTTAGTTTGGGGAACAAGAAAATTCACAGGGGGCCAAGTCTGGTGAGAATGCAGGGTGGGGGAGGACAGTGACCTTTTCTGCCTTCAAAAACTCCGTTACAATACGCGCCTTGCGTGCTGGCGCATTGTCATGCAAGAGCCTGAGGTACTTCAAACCTGTATGTGGGCGGCGGCGTTTGTAGACTTTCTTCAGTTTTCGAAGTACAACGTCTCTATAATACTTTGCTGTGACAGTTTTGCCATTCGGAACAGGGAATTGCATGATTGGACCCTTGTTATCAAAGAATATGCCATACAAAACCTTCCTCACGGTGCGTATTCTTTTAGCAATGCTAGGGCGCCTGGCGTTTTTGTTTGCCCAGATTCGATTAGAGTATTTTCTTTTGGGCTCGAAAAAATACACCCATGTTTCAACACCTGTGACCAAATTATCAAAAAGCCTTTTTGCTGTATTTTGGGTATTTCTTCAATAAGGATTTGGCCTTGTCAACCCGGGACCTCTTTTGGTCGTCAATTAGTAAATGGGGTATCCACCTGGCATTGATCTGGCCCAGCTTAAGATGTTTCTTTAAAATACAGTGAATACGTGCTAAAGACAAGCCTGTCATTTTAGCTAACTGCCTGACAGTGTACCTTGCATCTTTTTCAAGGATTTGCCGAATTCGTTCAATGTTATGCTTTGTTGTTGTTGTTGCAGGGCGACCTGTGTGAGCAGCATCTTTCAGCTGCTGGTGTCCCGACTTAAATCGAGCAACCCACCTACAAATAGTCATATATGACATTTGACCCTTCCCATAAATATCACACCTCACGATGAATATCTACCGCCTTTAAGCCAAGTAGAGACCTACCTTTGATATAGGCCCTAATTTCAATTACGTTTTCAGCTCTTTTCCAACCATATTTATATAGAGTGTAACGAGTACGCTACAAAACAATGTACACAGCACCAAGGTCAGCGTAATTGTGAGCGAGAAATTTACCTATACCACGCTTCAGATATCACGCTATCGCCATGAGGTAGTTTTAAGCTCATTTAGCACTATTTCCACGAGATATTGCGCAAGTAACAATAATTTCGGAACACCCCTCGTATTGCGACATTCTCGTTGATTTAATAAAATTAATATTATTTCCTTCATCCTACCACGGCATAGATATATTTAGCTTGGTAATGCAAATTTCCTCTGGTGTTCATGTGTAAAACGCATGCGCATGCGGTGGAGTAATCCTGGCGTGTGTGCTAAAGCAGTCATCGCGATCGCTTTTGATGTTAAGGTGCGTGGTATATCAGGACTCTACCCATCTGTACAAGGACAGTAAAGGCAAATACATGTACATCTGTTTATTTGCAACAAATTTACAATAAATTATATCAAAACATCACCTTATTAGGGACATTTTCATTGAAGCAGCATTCTGACATGGCACTGTGTATTTGTCAAGATTTCTCCACAAAGTATGAATAGGTATATGCATAAATTATGCTAAATCTAATTTTTCATTGCACGTACTAATACACAAAAATGTTATATTAAAGTGGTACTCTGTTTAATGAAAAAAAGCATCTTAAAGTCAAGGAATGAAAAATATCTTAGAAGACACACATCAAATTTCAATTAATATTCTGTCACACATTTTCACTTTCTCCATTCTATTGTCATGCCGTTTGGCAAATTTTAATTTTCATTTGTATCAGTATTATAGTATAATGTATTCATACATACTTAAAACCTCAGATTGTGGTAATGCTTTGTTGTATTCACTGATACACTTGGATGTAGTTTTTGAAAAGCAAATGAACGATGACGGTCAAGACCACAAAGATACAATACTTATGGTTTCGACAAAAATGTACTCTTAAAAGTAATAAACATGTGCCATGTCAAAGCCAAATATCTTACTTTTCTCAAGTGACGAAAATTTTAATTTATGCTGACGTTTAGCCAAAGATAGACCAAAAAAAAAAAAAAAAAAAAAAAAAAAAACCAGGTAGACCAAACAAGAGTATATTGTATTATTTAATTGTATCCTTTTCTCATTTGGAAACATTATATCCCACCAGTGATAAATACTTATAACATATAAATACTTGAGGAGGAAACTAATTAACAAAACAGACCTAAATGTAAGAGCAAACGAATATATGCAAATTTTGATTGATCGTATACATAGATAAATACATCCGCAAGTAACGTAATAAATCATTGACGTACATGTTAATATAGGTATTACGGAGCGTAGATTGAACGGCCGGGAAGTGAATCGAACTTATTCAAAGATGCCTGGAAAGCCATACGTACTTGAAATCAATTTTTTGTTTCGGTTTCATACAACACCCGTTAAGAATGTATTGCAACAAATTTTGAAGTCGAGGAAGTAAATACATAAATATATACATATGAACACATGAAGGATACAAGAATACTGCCAAATTATCCTATTCACGGTAATTTGAAATAAATAATTATAGAAATTATTTATTAAATACATAAATAAATAAATAAATAAATAAATAAATAATAATAATAATAATAATAATAATAATAATAATAATAATAATAATAATAATAATAATAAATCCTAAATACATTTAAAACTAAAATATGTTTTTAAAAATAACGTGGCACGTGATATTTTCATTTGTTAAATCATGTTTCAATTTTTGTTAAACGAAACCCATAATCAATATTAAATTATTCACGTATATACGGCGACATTCTCGTTGATTTAATAAAATTTATATTATTTCCTTCATCCTACCACGGCATAGAAATATTTAGCTTGATAATGCGAATTTCCTCTGGCGTTCATGTGTAAACCGCACGTGCGCTGGAGTAATCCTGGCGTGTGTGCTAAAGCAGTCATTGTGATCGCTTTTGACGTTAAGGTGCGTGGTATATCAGGATTCTACCCATCTGTACAAGGACAGTAAAGGCAAATACATGTACATCTGTTTATTTGCAACAGATTTGCAATAAATTATATCAAAACATCATCTTATTAGGAACATTTTCATTGAAGCAGCATTCTGACATGGCACTGTGTATTTGTCAAGATTTCTCCACAAAGTATGAAAAGGTATATGCATAAATTATGGTAAATTTAATTTTTCATTGAAAGTACTAATAGACAAAAATGTTATATAAAAGTGGTACTCTGTTTAATGAAAAAAAAACATCTTAAAGACAAAGAATGAAAAATATGTTAAAAGCAGACTTCAAATTTCAATTAATATTCTATCATACATTTACACTTTCTCCATTCTATTGTTATGCTGTTTGGCAAATTTTAATTTTCATTTGTATTAGTATTATAGTATAATGTATTCATACATACTTAAAACCTCAGATTGTGGTAATGCTTTGTTGTATTCACTGATACACTTGGATATAGTTTTTGAAAAGCAAATCAACGATGACGGACAAGGCCACAAAGACAATACTTATGGTTTCGACAAAAATGTACTCTTAAAAGTAATAAACATGTGCCATGTCAAAGCCAAATATCTTACTTTTCTCAAGTGACGAAAATTTTAATTTATGCTGACGTTTAGCCAAATTTAGACAAAAGAACAGGTAGACCAAACAAAAGTGTAATGTATTGTTTAATTGCATCCTTTTCTCATTTGGAGACAGTATATCCCACCAGTGATAAATACTTATAACATACAAATATTTGAAGAGGAAACTAATTAACAAAACATACCTAAATGTAAGAGCAAACGAATATATGCACATTTTGATTGATCGTATACATCCATAAAACCATTGCAAGTAACGTAATAAATCATTGACGTACATGCAATATAGGTATTAGGGATGTAAAGAAGAGCGTAGATTGAACAGCCTGGAATTGAAGCGAACCTATTCAAAGATGCCTGGAAAGCCATACGTACTTGAAATCAATTTTTTGTTTCGGTTTCATACAACACCCGTTAAGAATGTATTGCAACAAATTTTGAAGTCGAGGAAGTAAATACATAAATATATACATATGAACACATGAAGGATACAAGAATACTGTCAAATTATCCTATTCACGGTAATTTGAAATAAATAATTATACAAATTAATTAATAAATACATAAATAGATAGATAAATAATAATCATAATAAAAGAAAAAAGAGGAGTAACGGGCTCAGTTATGTGGCAGAAGTCACCATGGAGCTATACAATAGATGAATGTAAATAATATACTAGCACATATAACACATTACAAAAATATTTGATGGTAGTGCAATTACGATACCGACTTAGGATGGTCATTTAATTTGACAAAAGCCAAACAAATGGTGTGGTTAACCGGTTTATTTATATCTTCTACTGGAGTGATTTTCTCGTTGTTAATATTATGTTGGTATTTATATATTTATAGTATAGTGTATTCTTACATATCTAAAGCCTCAGATTGTGGTAATGTTTTGTTGTGAATCACTGATACACTTGGATATAGCTTTTGTAAAGCAAATCAACGATCAAGGCCAAGGCCACAAGGACAATACTTATGGTTTAAACAAAAATGTACTTAACAATAAATAATAAACGTTATGAAATCTCAAAGCCATGTTTCTTACCTTATTCAAGTTACGAAAATTTTAATTTATGCTGACGTTTTGCCAAAGAAAGACAAGAAAGCAGGTAGACCAAACAGTATATATAGACACATATAAGCTGTATTGCCTATGATGAATACAGTATACTATACTTTTTTTGCTATATATCCTGCACTGCATTCTTACAGGAGTATGGTAAATGGTACAAGGTATGAACCAGTTTATCTGGTAATACACGCCGTGGGGATCTTGATGAAATTCCATTTGTGGTTGCTTAGATTTGGCACTTTATATGCTGACAATAGCTTTTATTCAGGCATATATTGTCAATGTTCCACAATATCTGACTCAAGTCTGACTTCAGAGATCTAACTGACAAATACAATACCAGAAAGACCTTTTTTACCACCCAGGACATAGTTCTTTCACAAACACAAATTGGGGGGGGGATTTTATATGACAATGTGACAAATTCTAGTATTGAATAAAATAGCTTAATGGTAGAGCATTTGCCCTATACTGTAAAAGGAAGTTATAGGTTCGATTGCCGCTGGGTCCGACCAAAAGTATTTACCATGTCTGCTATATAGTGACTTTCATGTAAAGGAGAACAAGAATTCATTTCTCTTCATAACGTATCCAGGTATCACACTAGAAGATTCTGGGTTCATTTCACATATCTGGACCCAAACTGTCATCCTGTGCGTTACAGATATGATGAGAGTGACCTTCATGAATAACCAGCCAGAAGGTTGAGGGTCTGATTTACGGGTAGGGACACATTTTTTCAACCTGTCAGTTACTAAAGAAACATTTATAACATTTGCAGAGTCTTTTTATTTCAAAATAAATTGCAGTGTTTGTATGAAAGAAAAAAGAGGAGTTACCGGCTCAGTTATGTGGCAGACATCACCATGGAGTTATACAATACATGAATATAAATAATATAATAGAACATTTAACACATTACAAAAATATTTGATTGTAGTGCAATTACGATACCGACTTAGGACGGTCATTTAATTTGACAAAAGCCAAACAAATGGTGTGGTTAACCGGTTTACGGGCCCACCTTCCCACTCACCATAACAGCAGAACAATCAAAAGACGTACATTTAAAAATTTATAAATAATCCTCCATGTAAAGAACAAGGGTCAACAGGTATCGCATATTGAGAGGTCATAAAAATATAAACATATAAGGTATTGTAAAACACATAATGGTATAAAAATATATGCGACATCAACATGATAAACCGTGCTCTGCCAGTCTGAAAGCGAGCTAAGACCCTAGATCTGTAGGATTCCCGACTAACAGTCAGAGGGGACGAGGTTCAGGACCATGTCTCCTCTGAAAGAGGTTTGGACAAGGCCCGTCATATAGTCCCCACCGCCCTGTTAGTCAGCGTGCAACGTTTTTTTATTAAACTTACCACAGTGTCAAAACTATCTACTATTAAAGAAAAAAGAGGAGTTACTGGCTCAGTTATGTAGCAGAAGTCACCATGGAGCTATGCAATACATGAATATCAATAATATACTAGCACATATAACACATTACAAAAATATTTGATTGTAGTGCAATTACGATACCGACTTAGGACGGTCATTTAATTTGACAAAAGCCAAACAAATGGTGTGGTTAACCGATTTACGGGCCCACCTTCCCACTCACCGTAATAGCAGAGCAATGAAAGGACGTACATTTAAAAATCTATAAATAAAGTAATATTAAGTAAAAATTTATATGGTCAGTTGAAACTTACATGTTATTATCATTATTATTTTTATTATTCTTATCATTATTTGTATTATTATTATCATTATTATAATTATCATTATTGATATTATTATTATTAACACTATTTCTATTTTTATTTAAATAAAGCTTTTCCTGACAATTTCCCCGTAACAGTTTAAGTCCATTTAAGTTTCGCCCAAACTAATTATGGTTATTTACTTTGAGTTAAAAATTTATATGAATATAGCGTTAAAGCACATGGTTAACAAGTCCGCATGTTACTCAGTCTGTTTTCTATGTCTGATCTTACTGAAATATGGGACGAAATGATGGAATTATGTCAGAAAAGTTCAGATTTCCCTAAGGGTATCACTCGTGACAAGAAGCTCACACATTGTGGGAGAAAGACCCAATCTTGGGGTATAGCTATACATATTCCCCTTCTTGCCTCCCAAGGTCAAGCAGGGATTTCTTTTCCATTTTGCATTTACAATGCCTTATCATACGAAAAATCAGAGTTATTTAACTGAATATCTCCGTATAAACTAAAGAATAAAATTATTACATGATATTTTCATTCGCTGGTCTCTCTTATAGGCTTCACCTAAATTCAGATTATATAGACTTAAGGGGATGTTTCAAATATTCAAAACACAAAATTTCATAATTGATTGTATTTCCCTGTATGACTCCAGGACTAAAACCCTTTTGTTTTCTGTCTTGTTTTGCATTAGTAGTCTACATACCGTATCATTAGTAGTCTACATACCGTATCATTAAGGTTATATTTTGACACAATGCATCAATTTCAATTACCTAAATACATCAGATGTATTCATAAATAAAACCTTATAATCTATCAGATAAACAAGTACTCACTGAATGATGAATTTGATGACTGAAGGTTCAAAAGCCTATTTCAAGTGAAACTAGATTTAACTATAGAAAGGTGTCTAACTACAATTGAGCATTTGAATTCATACATGAAACATACTTTCATAGAATATTTACTACATGGACCATGCCTTCACATATTACTTAGTACATGAAACATGTATTCATATAATATATAATACATGGACCATATAATATTTACTACAATGATATTGCATTCATATGTAATTAAGTGCATGGACCATGCATTTATAGAGTACTTATAACATGTACCATGCATTCATACTGTATTTACTACAAGGACCATACGTTCATATTTCTTGTAATGAACCGTCGTTAGTTTTCCTTCAACAGATTGTACTGTAAAAATTGTGTGCAATTAAAACTACCAGTTTTCAATCTTTAAAATATATTATGAAATCTGAAAGGACAGACTAAAACCACAATGCTATATATGTGAAAGGTTTTATCAAATTAATAGCAAGGATTTCGCAAAAAAAGAAAAATTGGGGGTTTTTTTTGTTAAAACACTGACAACTATACATTCATTTAATATTCATGCAGAATCTAAATTGATTTAGACTTAAAAGATACCGACCTGCTTTCCACCCTTCAAGATAAAGACGTAATCGGCACCGAGCTTCAAATCTGTGAAAGTTGCTTTTTTGTTTAGTTCGCACAGCAGTTGTTTCCTATTGTAATTGATGGACTGACAAATAGTAAACTTGTCGCATTCATTTAAGCACATACGTTTCCCAATTGTATTCAAACTTATGAAAACATTTCCAGGAAGGCGTTGGTCTAAATGTTCAACATATGCGATGACCTGCACTACAATATGACATGCATAATATACTGCGTAATCTTTAAACAACATTGCAAATAAATAGAGTTACAATGTGTTATCACGTTTATGTCTACGTAAATTATGTCTTCAATACTTAATAACTCTATACAGTGCTCTTCGACAAAAGGAAAGACAATACTTATAGCTCATATGATATATACTGTGTATTTATAACTTTACGAAGTGCATGTATCGAACATTCGGAATCAATGCAATGTAGGGGAATCAATAAAATCATTCAGGTGTGTATAATCACACATGTAGGAAAAGAATAATAATAATAATGAATATTAGAAGATATATTCGTGTAAAAATTTAATGCACTATATCCGCATGTAGAAAATTATGTCTCTCCAGTGATGTTCAAGGCTGAAAATCCAAAGGGTTAATATTTGAACAGCAAGTTAACTATTACATTGACCAATTTAAGGACAGAACCATATATGAGGGAGATATTCCTTATGTTAAGAAGAATTTACAATTATTTCACAGTGAATTGGACGTATAAAATTGAGGTCAAAACGGTTTGTGGGTCTCCTGTGTTACTATCAGTCCACCAGCAGTGGCATCGAACCAATAGAAATGATAGAAGATATATACTTGCATAAATGTATTGCATCATATGTACATTCCGACAACCTTTGTCTCTTCAGTGATGCTCAAAGCCTAATTGTGAATGTTAAATACCTTCTTTAATGCTATAAAGATAGACATAACACTATTATTCTACGTTTATGCATTTTCGTAATATTTGGGCCATACAGCTTTAAATGCATGTTACAGTGACATGTTGTATAGAAATGAATGCTATAACAATGAACGAGTACTGTAGATTTGGAAATCATAATATATGTAATATAAGACCACATCTGAAATTAAACAGACGGAGGATTTTGTATTGAGCACCGTTACATCGGCATTTCCTAGTGCAAGACGAGTTTTGTGCATCAGACACATGCAACAGAATGCGAAACAAAAATTAATTGAAGACCCCATCGAGAGTTGAATTTATGGATGAAAGACATCAAAAGAAACGTTAAATGTTTTGGTTAAGGTTCCATTTCTTGCAAAACCTGAGGCTGAAAACTACGGATAGATTTTCTAAATAATTTCTTCTATATGGTCAGATTTTGTGATAAGATAATTCCCTGACCAATCTCTTTTTCGCGAAAGCGTGGGAACATTAAATCTCAATCGTCTGTCCGTCCGTCCGTCTGTCACAAAAACTTGGTCATAACTTTTTAACCGTAAGACATAATGCCTTCATATCTGGCATGTGTGTTCATGTGTGTACAAAAATTTTTCATGTGAACTTGACCGTGACCTTTGACCTACTTCAAAGTAACTCTTTAACCATAAGACGTGGAGCCTTTATATTTGGATTGTATCTCCCTAATGGTAAAATCTTTCCGTTGATACCCATGTGACCTTGGCAGCAAACTCAATATTTTGATTTCCAGTAAACCAATTTGGGTCATGCTATTCAGGCTGTGAATCTACTGGAGAATAATGTCCGATGGAACACTATGGGAAATATAGGGGTCCATTCTCAATATGTTAGAATCTAGTATAATATCATCAAAATTTACAAGGTTTCATTGCAGATACATGCACATGCACAACCATGACAATATGTCACAGATCACTGCACCCTTACTGATAGAACCCCGACAGCGGGGGACCACAATTCTCTGAATTTGCTTGTACTATATAATTTTTTTCTATAAACAATTGAAAACATATGTCGATGGGATCGCAGAAGTTAACACATTTCAAATTTACTTAAGTTTTTCAGTATGAGTGTGACGGTTTGGTAAATAACCGTTGTACCGCCGCACAGAGACGTTCTATTCAGTTTTCGGTTCACAATTCCGGATTTCGGTTCGGTTCAAAAATTAGATATTTAAGAGGTCACTCTATTTAACCCAAAACTGCACTATAAACGTAAAACATGACTTCAAAATTATTCACATATAAACATAGTAACTATCACGACAATAAACGTAAACCTTTTAATGGAACATAAATGATGTAATTTAAACATTAACATGATAGATGCATATTTTTCAGATTTATATTCATTCAAAAACTCCAAAGATTTAAACGATTTAAAATGGATATTTACTTTATTTTACCACTTTTATTGACAAAAGAGCATACGTCATTATGGACTGACGATCTATTCCCAGCTTATGAGGGTGTATTTTTGTGTGTATATACATAAGAAAAATACAAGAAGAAAAACCACTTACTACATGGACAATGTATTCATATAGGGCATCATAAATTTAGTTTTCAGTGTTTTTCTATTAACGTGAAATATATACTTGCAATATTCAGTCATAAAATATGATAAATCACCCAAAAACTAAGGAGTATCTCCTTCATGCATAGCTCTGCCCTTGGCTAAATGTTTTGGCAACTTTGGTTTTAACTCTACTCTTCAAATATTTATTTATTATTAGAATTCCAATCATTCGGCCATGAACATTACTGAAGAAACATAAGTCGTCGAAATGCTAATCTGGTGCACAAAATTATATCGTATATATGTTATAATCTGTGTTTACGTTAATATGGTATTTACTTTATGGACGATGCGCTTATCCCACATACGATCATATAGAGGGCAGACTTTGGTGCCTTGATGGGAAGTTTCTACTTCAGTATTTTACATTAAAACACTCAGGTAAATAATACTGTTTCAACATGCACTTGTGAAAATCAAACGACGTCCTGAATGAAATCAACGTAATCGGAGAAAATACACTATATACATATCTGATGAAAAACTATATTTTATTACATGACTGACAAACAAACATACGCGCAGATGTTATTGCTCGGAGCAACGGGTTAGCACAGACGACATCACTAGTAGCACATAGGACAATATATAAAGGCAATGTAGAGAATGTAATGTTCAAGACAGAATTCTAGTTAGGAAGGTGGGGTGACAGGGGACTCAAAAACAGTCAGAACAAAGGGGAAACAAAAGCCCTGTTTGTTTGTCCAAATCCCAAA
The DNA here is from genome assembly GCA_035048485.1 of Pteria penguin. Taxonomy (NCBI): domain Eukaryota; kingdom Metazoa; phylum Mollusca; class Bivalvia; order Pterioida; family Pteriidae; genus Pteria; species Pteria penguin. The sequence goes on from CM068584.1 coordinate 14,871,016, forward strand.
TTGTAAGTTGCTGCTTTTAGGGTGAAGAGAGAAGATGGGAAAGGGTCCTCCCGTACTCTCCCCAGAAACATGTTATCGCCTTTTAATGTGCTTCCCACGAATGGTTTGTCTCATTCTTCACAGAAACAAGAAAATAAGCAACCCAAAATCAAACTGCCATTAGATAAATCACCAAGTGCTGAAGATTCAAATTTCAGGGATAATATTCAAATCCAGGGATATATAACCCTCAACGATGAGAAAGAGTGTTATTCCCGACCAATAACAGCAACATGTAACAAGAGTTATCTCCCTCAAATGCACATAGCCCTACTAAAAGTGAACAATCACATCATATCTCTGTTCACACGCCTAACACAAGTTCATCGTTACAGCAGACAGGTCACTCTATGCCACAAAACTCATTTTCTCAGCAGTCATCAGTGTCATGTCCACATCATGAGACTTTCTGCCACGGGCATCACTGAAGAGACATTACTTGTCGAAATGCGCATATAATGCACAAAATTAAAAGGTATATATGTTCTGTATTTATTATCTCAGTCTCAGTGGTTCAGAATGAAATAGGAAACAGCCTGATCGGTATGGTCAGTGGAGCCACACGCCAGTCATTAATCGCTTTAAGACCCTAGTGTAGACTAGATATATGTATACTAAAAGATTTCATTAGATTGTGTTATTTATTTTAATCCTTTAGTTACATATTTTCATTTCAACGAGTTTTAAAGTAGAATACTTGTATTTAATCTGTAACTGATGTATTATACGGACATATCAGAAAGGGGCTCGTTGAGATGACACCATCTACAGTGACACGAGGATTCAGTGTCTCTATCTCCAAACTATATTTCGCCGGTAGGTTTCGAACCTCGCGGCCTTGACCTTGCATGTAACTGACACAACTTCACTAGACCTATACTTATTGCACCCGGTTTAGATTAGTAGATGGAATGCTTTGTTCGTGGCCGAGAGGTCCCCGGGTTCGATAATCCCTATGGGCATGTCGTTGTCCTTTCTTTCGGACGAGACAGTGAAAACCAAGATCCCGTGTCATGATGGGCTTGGCACGTAACCGATCACTCACTGCTTTGGATGGGTCCGTTGCCAAGTTATAAATCTTTATCCGTTTCACCATGCAGATACCGTCATCATATACCCGAAGTAATTGTGGAGTAACGTACAACAATAATCAATCTATCTATCTATCTAATTTTAGAACGGAATCGGTTTTTCGCATAATGCGCTACAGTTTGTATTGTATGACTACACATAACTGTGTGTTCGTGCATTTGAAATACACAAGAGACAACAGAAGACATCTGACAAAGCTGTATGACATAAAGAATAAATGAAACTGACAGAAGAAGCCTTTCTTGATGTATGTAAAATAACAACATAAACTGCATTCGAAGTAAAGTAAGACAACTCGCATAATGAGTGAAAGAAATATGCATTTTTTTGTTTATCTGTGGATTGTTGTCGTACATCGCTTTCAGCAATTTTTCAGTTTTATCTTAACAGAGAGGTGACAAACATAAACATATATATAGATGACTTGCTTTCAATTAATAATCCTTCATTCGCGGATTACCTTAGCATCATCTATCCAAGTGAACTTGAGGTCAAAGAAACCACAGAAAGTAGTAATTCTACTTCGTATTTAGATATTATGTTGTCTTTCGACATTAATGGTGAATTGAACACCTCACTCTATGACAAACGTGATGATTTCAATTTCGCTATCACAAACTTTCCTTTCATAAGTAGCAACATTCCATCATCGCCCGCATACCGCGTATTCATATCTCAGTTAATACGTTATTCCAGAGCATGTTCAAATTAAAGTGACTTTGTTCTGAGGGCTAGGCGACTTTCAGTTAAGCTGCTCAACCAGGGTTATATATGTGCTAGACTAGCAACGTCACTGAGGAAATTCTATGGTCGTTACGAGACTCTTATTATTCCATATGATATCTCGTTATCCAGACTTTTAAATGATATTCTGGACTGAGACCGATTCCGATCATTTTACACAGATTTGACACCTTCTATACTAGCTAGAAGGTTACCTACTTCGTCTTCTCCATATATAAATACATATGGAATTTACACGATCTGACTCTTTCTACTGGGTATATGTGACCGGTGTTGCTAGCAAGCAGGAGATGCTCACTCTCCTCGGGCACCTGATCTCACTCCATCACAGGGGTTCACATATGCTCTTCAAGTAGACATATTTTGTTATTTTCCATTTGTTTTTCATTTTCACTGATTTTGTATGTCCTCTGGTTTTATGATTTTTGGACTTGTGCTTTGGATTTATCCATCATCTTTACATAGCGACGGCAGCTGGGAATGAAATGATTTTGTGTTACCAGGATTTTCTAACTAAAACTTTATTGTAAAGATTTGAATATAATCATCAGTCGTGGACAATCGATGTCCATTACAATAAATATGTATTAAATGCGCTCTCCCATTCAATCCTTCAGGAAAGGACAAAAATGCCCGGGACAAAGCTCAGTCTAATCTTATGAAATTACATGTACACCCCTGTTACCAGTTATAGGTGAAGTACTCTAGGGTTATTGGAAGTTACTACATTTGAACCATTAGATACTAGCATATTATCCTATTTTGTTAGATAAAAACTTGCTCCGACGGACTAAAGACCCCTTAAAGGTATTTTATATGTCAAACAGTTAAAAACAAATGTATCTTCATTCACCACTTTACCCATGTTAAGACAAGAGCATTTAGATACAGATTCAGTCTTCTTGATTTGCCTTCAGGGAATGGACGGACGACAGGGAACGGTATACGAAAATATAACATTGGTCAAAGCCAATCTCAAATCTTTAGGACCAAGAAACATTCTTTACAATGAAATCTCATTGTGTTGCCTACTCCCTTTTTATTATACTACCAACAATTTGGCACTGGTACAAGTTTTAGGAATTTGGGGGGTTTTTTTTTATAAATCTAAAATGAACTGTAATTATTATATTAACTTTATAGTAAAAAATTCTATTGTATATCAAATGTGGGTTTTAGGAATGAAATTGACTTTGATGATATAATTCTGGTTTATTTGTAGGACATCCACTAAAAACGTCCTATAGCGGTCCTCTTGAATTCTATCAGCGGGACAACCTAGAAACTGAAATGAAAAAAAAAACAGATGATTTCAGAGACAGATTCTGACATTAAAAGGGAATCACTAATCTTAAAAGCCTTTAGCAGATGCGTCACAAATAGTTTTCAAACAATGATATCAAAGGCTAGTTTAAGATGGCTTTCATTGTCAATTTGGATTTACACCAGAGAGCTTACCTTGGAGCTACTAGTTGTCTTACCTAAGTGTATTAAGCAGTGTTGTTTATAAAATTGACATGTCATTTTAATAGTTTTTTTGTCAGTTTTATAGTGTTTGTAGTGATACATGTGGGCATTAGATTTATGAAAAAAAAAATTGCACCGGTGCCAAGTTAAAATTGTTCGAAGCATGCATGCATGCAGGCATTCATTCATATATAATAGCTATATATACATAAGATTGCATGTAGACGCTACACAAATTTATCCCATCTAAAACTAATTGACATACTGATTGAATGATATTCTATTAATACCCTCGATCATATTTACGAGAACACAGTTTACCATAATTGAAATGATTAATACATATAGAGAGCTGTTAGGTTACTCGGGCATTTTCGTCATCTTCCGTTTAGTATGTAAACTGTAAATATATTTCGGTATTTATTCATGATTTCCCATCTCCTATATGTGGCAGAGGTGTTGACGTTAAACATTTCAAATAGATTTTCATTAGTTTGTTACAATTAATGTCTAGAAATATTTCAAATTAAGAATTGTATTAGTTGGTCAGGTCGAGTGTATTAGTGCGGCCTTGGAGTAAATCCGATCAAACGTTGTGTTACCATAATTTTCGGATTGTAAGGAGGAATCAACCTACTGAATGAGTTTACTTGTATAGACCATCAATATGCATTGCTCACACGGTGCTAAAAATGTGTACATACGTATGTGTTCTGATATCTATTATTATTTATAAATGTGTTTTGAGTAACACCAGTTACTTTCGTATTTTACATTGATAATCTTCATATAGCAAGCGCCCAGATATTAACTGAAGTATGTATCAAGGAATAATTGTAATCTGTTAGATATTTGCAAGAAACAAATGTATCGTTCTTGGGCAAACACGCGAGTTTTGGACACATAATTAGGGATAACCTCAATGAGATCTGAATCTAAAATTTGTACGTCTACATAATGTTTGAGTAGAATTCCTATGAAACTGCCACATTTGCAACATTTCAGGAAAATGCAGAAATTAAGGGTCAAAGTAGGATTTAATCTCCTCCCAATATTTCCTGATTTCACTTTCCATCGCCCATGTGTTTGGTTTGACAATATGTACGTATGGTGCACTAACATCATATATAGCTATTTATGTTATGATGTTCATTTGTATCAATATTCCTTGCTTGAATATCTGACTATAAATACTTTTCAAATGACTTTTATTGATTTTCTTACATTGTCTTCAACCATGCAGTTCACAAAGTGACAGATGTGCATTACCCATTATATAAACTCATTGTTGTCATTCTGTTGTCGAATCAACACATTACGGAGTTCTTAAAATATTGGAGACAAAATTTATTAGACACTACGTTATTATACAATGTAACTCTATTAATTCGAAATGTTGTTTAAAGATTTCGCAGTGTATTTTGCATGCCACATTGTAGTGCAGGTCATCGCATATAGTGAACATTTTGACCGTCGACTTCCTGGAAATGTTTTCAAAACTTTCAATATCATTGGTAAACGTATGTGTTTAAATGTATGCGACAACTTTCCTCTTTGTCATATTATCAATTACAACATGAAACAAATGGTGCGTGAGCTAAATAAAAAGGCAAATGTCACGGATTTGGAATTCGATACCAATTACGTCTTTATCGGGAAAGATGTCAGGGAGGTAAATATTTTTGCATACTGAGTCAATTAGTTTCTGCATGAATAATAGATAACGCTTATTTTCTTCTCTAAATTCCTTACTTTCATTTTGACATCGTTAAATGGGATAAAATTCTGTATATATTTTAAAACTATGTATTATCTCCCTCATGCAGTTAAGCCTTTCCCGTCAGATTTGGTGATAAGTTTTGTTTTATATATGACCTTGTGTATCATTGAAGAAAAATGAAATGAGATAAGATGCAATGATTTAGAACGGGTATATACATAAATGTTTTAAACCGGTTAACCACACCAATTGAGAGACGTTTTTTAATTCAATTGACCGTCCTAAGTCGGTATCGTAACCGCAGCACAATCGAAGCATTCAAACTCTCGCAATTCTTTTGTTTAATTATATGTTACCTCATGTATTGGTCTCCACTTACATGTCAAATACTGTGTTGCAAGATCAGTAACGACGGTTTTGTTGTATGAATTATGAATGCATGGTCCATCTAGCAAATACTATGAATTTATGAATTTATAAAATAAAAAGATAGTCCGTAAATATGATAATAAATACATATATGAATGCATTGTCTATGTAGTAAATACAATATGAATGCATTGTACGTGTAATAAATACCATACGAAATGAATTGTTCGTGTCGTAAATACGATATAAAAATATCGTCGATGTAATGAATAGATATATGCTCCGTGTAGTAAATAGCATGTGAATGCATAGTCCGTGTAGTATATACTATATACATGTAACAGCATGGTCTATGTAGTAAATACTATATGAATGCATAATCCGTGTAGTAAATACTATATGAAAGCATGGTCCATGTAGTAAACACTATTGGTCCATGTAGTAAATACACTATGAATGCATGCTCCGTGTAGTAAATACTATATGAATGCATGGTCCGTGTAGTAAATACTATATGAAAGCATGGTCCGTGTAGTAAAACCTACATGATTTCATTGTCCATGAGGTAAATATTATATATGATCGTATGGTTCATTTAGTACACTTTTATGAATGTATCTTTCATGTAGTAAACATATTAAGATATTATATTGTCCACTGTAGCTCGAAATCATTTTACAATTTAATAGTTTCACTTGAAATTAAATTATTCATTTTCTATAAATCATCCTACAATTAAATCAAGTTTCACTTCAGATAAATTCGTTCTCATCATGATATTCTTCATTCGATGGATACATAATGTCTGATAGATAAGTTAGTTTTCTGAAGACATCTAAAGTATATAGCATATTGAAATTGTCGCATTATATCATCATGGCTTATCTAGCGCATGCTTAATAAGAAAAAAGAGAAGTTACTGGCTCATTTATGTGGCAGAAGTCACCATGGAGCTATACAATACATGAATATAAATAATATACTAGAACATATAACACATTACAAAAATATTTGATTGTAGTGCAATTACGATACCGACTTGGGACGGCCATTTAATTTGACAAAAGCCAAACAAATGGTGTGGTTAACCGGTTTACGGGCCCACCTTCCCACTCACCGTAACAGCAGAACAATCAAAAGGACGTACATTTAAAAATTATAAATAATCCTCCATGTAAAGAACAAGGGTCAACAGGTATCGCATATTGAGAGGTCACAAAAATATAAAGGTATTGTAAAACACATAATAGTATAAAAATATATGCGACATCAACATGATAAACCGTGCTCTGCCAGTCTCAAAGCGAGCTAAGACCCTAGATCTGTAGGAGTCCCGACTAACAGTCAGAGGGGATGATGTTCAGGACCATGTCTCCTCTGAAAGAGGTTTGGACAAGGCCCGTCATATAGTCCCCACCGCCCTGTTAGTCAGCGTGCAACGTTCAAGTAAAAGTCTGCATAAGGCTGAAGAGGGGCCAAATACAAGACCTATAGTCTTTTTGATGATCTTAATATCATATTGTCTATTTAGAAGACGTTTGACTATTTTATTACATGATAAAATAACGTTATCGGAGCCTTTTACTTTCCTTAGTTTATGTACGAGATCACAAAATAAGGATGGGAAATTCCATTGGATACATACTGTTGAAAAGAAATATTTCCAAATTTAGATAGAAGTTCTGAATAAGATCTGAAGAATTTGCCGAATGTTTTTCAAAAGGAAAAAGTAAAGAGACAAACACTAGATGATTTTAATCAAATCGTTAACAACTTTCTACCTTCTATTAAATTCAAAGCTGATATACCTGACTCCATCAAATGTTTACTTGCAGCTAATTCTACGTAAGAAAACGGAATGATAATTTTGACCTCTTCCTCAAACCTTACTGAATCTCCATCTCCTCGTTATCTCAAGCCTGACACGTCTTACCCTCTCCATATCTTTAGGAGAATTTCCAAAAGTCTTGGCACTAGAAAACGAAAAATATCAACTATAATGATAATATATCAGACCAATTTCCGAAATGAAATAAGTATTTTTCTATAAACAACACAAGCAGGACCTTGCGGGAAAAGCAATATCTATGGGGCAAATGTATACACTCATTTTGTAGGAATCTGTTAGTCACCACATACCATTCCACTTTGTTTAAACTGTTACATTCTACAAAAACATCAAAATTCATTCTGTCATAATGTATGGTCGGCTTTAGAAGAAAGCTTAAAAGTATAAAAAGATCACATGGTCATATCTAGCCTTGACACAATGAGTTGGTCTATTCACTATTTGCACAAATAGGCAAAATTTGTCCCCGATCCATACCTGTTTTCAGAAGTTCCAATACAAGACGTGAGTACAAAATGTTGGAAAACCTCTATTGTAAATCTAGAAATTTTGTGTGGAGTGTGCATCAAACAATAACAAAAAACAAACATTGGAAACAGATGTACTTAACGTGAGAATGAATATTCATAGGTTGTCTATCACTGTCAAGAAAATCCATCGACATGTGAGTAAACATTTTAACAAGGACAACAATTCATGAGAAACACGTCAATAGTGGCTATTGACCACAGGTCTAAGTGGACGAAGGAAGAGAGTAACTAAACAGAGTGTCTCAATGAAGACTACAAATAGTGTTGAGCTTTGATCATTGAGACTATATTTATCATGATTTGTTACAGAAATAGCATGTCTTATTTACATAAATATTATGACTATACTATGCTATGCCTAAAATGATAAAAGTAAATATTAGAATTAGAAATTCAATGACATATTTCTTTCAGATGATGGATAATACAACTAACTGTAATGTGACTGAAACCAAGATTACCCTCAAAACCCATGAACAGACGTGTGTCCGTGTGCTGCCTGGTGAGTATTTAAAGATCTACCGAATTTAAAACCTGTTTGTAGACCTAATTTGAAAGTTCTGTTTTCCATTATTCTACAAAAACAATTTTGTGGTTTGCATATTGAAAAATTCTAGTGAGTGTGGGTTGTTACATATCGGATGATTTCCACTCAGAACAAAGAGTCTGATTATATTCAAATCATTCGGTCACGAGCATCACTGAAGAGACATAAGTTGTCGAAATGCGCATCTGGTGCACAAAATTAAAAGGTATATATGTTCTATATTTATTATAACCACTAAGCCGGTGTCGCTGCTGATGGACTGATAGTCTCCGAGGGCATCATAAGTCCAGTTTTCAGTGCTTTTGTACTGACATAAAATATAAACTTAATAATTTCAGTCATGAAATTATGAAAATCACTCTAACACTTAGGAGTATCTCCTTCATGCATAGCTCTGTTCTTAGATTGATTCTTTGGTTCACTTTTTGGTCATTTGGTTTCAACACTGCTCCTCAAATATTTATATATTAAGAGAATTCCAATCATTCGGCTACGACTTGAAATATATACTTGCAGTATTCAGTCATAAAATATTGTAAATCACTTTAAAACTAAGGAGTATCTCTCTCATTCATAGTTCTGTCCTTAGATTGATTCTCACTTTTTTGACCACTGATATCAAGATCAATCTTGTGGTCTTGAGATAATCGTGGTCGGTGGACCACATTTATGTTTATCAATGCCATTTATTATACATCTGCAAATAAGGTTTGAGATGGGTATATAGGAACCTTCTACAAGTAAGGAAACACTGTCTGTCTGTCTCTTCACCTCTCTTGTATCTGTATCTGTATCGTTAGTCTGTCCGCTGAACTGTTCAAATCGAGTCCGGGCCTTAACTTCTTTATACTACCTTACATAATGTTATACTTCATGCATTTGTTATCCAAGAATTGTCATGACATTTAACCAAGGTCATGTCTGTGAGGTGAATGTCACATTGCACATATTGTCAAAATTCGTGCCTGTAATTTTACAATGATAACTTGTATTCGGATGACAATTCACACAATTATTATCAATGACCCAAGGATATATCTCGATAATTAATCTAATCAAGGTCTTATCTCGTAGGTCAAGTGTACAGTGCACACATAGTCGATATCCGTGGCTGAGCCAGAATTTTTCAATGATAACTTGGATTTGGGTAATATTACACATAATTATTGTCCTTGACCCAATGGTGTGTCATGACCTTAATCCAAGGTTTAATACCGGTATCTTCACGGACAAGTTTAGAATTTCTTGTCCGGGTGGTAACTACTTTTTCTATTGACTTGGATTAGGATGGTATTTCACATGACTGACTTTGTTGTTCATGCCAAAAGAGTGGGAAATGGCTTTGAATCAATGTACTGTATCTAAAGTCAAGGTCATATTTGTTATTTCAAATTCATATTTGAGCCTTCAATTTCGCTGCTTTGTTCGATTTGGATCAAATTTCACACAAATATTATTGATACCACAGGGATCATAAACTTACCCAAGGTTGTTTATTAGTCAATGTAACAGTGCATGGTCAAAATTGTGTCCGGGTCATAACATTAAATTTTTGCATCATGATACTTTACTCATTTAATAATAATCCTGTGATTTTGACCTTAAATTCAAAGTCATGTATCAAAGGTCAATTCACAAAATTTCTGTCTTCCAGTGTAATCTACAGCCAATACTTTGCGTATCACTGTCTGCAATATTTAGTGTTTATTCAGCGGTGGGGTATTTATTCCTTTAAGACAGTTCTAGTAGATATCAAGAATTACTTTGACAACAGTGAATATTACACTAGCGGAAATAGATACACAATGTATTTTTGTTCATTTTTATTTTACTTGATTCTTTGATGATTAGTTCACTGTTTTGGTCTCTCGATTATTTCATCATTACTGAATATTTGTATAACTTAATTTTTTTTCATTTTTGTTGTCCAATTACAGACGGCCTTTGCGTGAATACCGTTAAAACAAGAGTTCCCTATGCCGTTTCCTGACTTAAAGCAATAAAGTGTGTCTACCTTTGGCCTCGCTGAGGAGAATAAGAGATTCACCATTGACCCCACCAAGGTGTTTATTGCAATTAGAGGGCATTGTTCCACTCCTCAATAAGGGTCTGTCTGAGTTGAGCGACGTAATATGTTACTTTGACGCTTTTCATAACCATTCTGTCCCGCTTGTCCCACAAATGCTCGATTATGGACAATTCTTGACTGTTTAGGGGCCAATCAAGAACTGAGACGTTGTTTTTAGTTAGAAGTTTGCGGTCCAACTCAGTATAATTGAGCCAAAATCTGTGAGAGACAGATGGTCATACGGAGAAGAAGATGACCATATGAGACATGATAACCAGTAATTGATTACTGGAGCTCCCATTAAAATATAGATCGTTACGATAGAAAAGAAAAAGACATCTTACTCAGTCGTATGACAACATCCGCCATAAGCGAGCTTTATGACAAATCCGCCATAGGCGAGCACGCAAAAATATGGACAGAAAAACACATCACATAAAAGCTGAATTGTAATGTGGTTGAGGCACCAACTAAGATTGAAAGAAATTTGAATTAAGGATGGGAAACTGATCCATAGGGTTTTTTTCTTCGGTAATATCATTATATGGTGATTGCTCCTTACTCAAAATTAGGCAGGGGAAAACTGGCTCTAGAGTGAGCCTTACTCCCTAAGGGAGAAGGGATACTCTAGAGTAGACCGCCGGGGGAAAGTCTCACTCAAAATTATGCAGGAGAAGGCTGGATCTGGAGTGAGTCGTCCCCTCAAGGGAGGGGGAGGCTCACTCTAGAGTAGGACCGCGGGAGGGGGAGGGTCTGGCAATGGGGAAAGGCTCACTCTATAGCACCGGCTATTTCGTTTATCAAAATTTCATGTTTACGGAACGTAAGGAATTTGTGGCCCTATCATTCATATACGGCCACTACTTGTGGCTATGCTGAATTATATTTGTTTCATCTGTATGTAAGGGCAATCACAGCGGGTATGGCTAGCCAAACAGGAGACGCTTACTCCTCCCGGGCACATGGTCTCACCTCTGAATGTAAAGATGATGGATAAATCCAAACCACAAGTCCAAAAATCATGAAACCATAGGACATACAAAATCAGTGAAAATGAAAAACAAATGGAAAATAACAAAATATGTCTACTTGAAGAGCATATGTGAACCCCTGTGATGGAGTGAGATCAGGTGCCCGGGGAGAGTGAGCATCTCCTGCTTGCTAGCAACACCCGTCACATATACCCCGTAGAAAGAGTCAAATCGTGTGAATTCCATATGTATCTATATATGGAGAAGTCGAAGTAGGTAACCTTCTAGTATAGAAGGTGTCATTTTCAGAGGTCCGTGAATATCCACTGTCGTACATTATTGTTTTACTGTTAGTGCCATTGTCATGTGACCCAGTTACTTTCGTATTATACATTGAAAGATTCACATGTTTATCCCATAACCAAGCTGAGAACCAACACCTTAATGTGAAGTCTTTTATGTGTATGATATCAATTTCTTTGATAGACACCTAAAAGGACATTAGATATTGCTGTTACCCGATACAGATGAAATATATCTTGTTATCTAAATGTGATAGTTAAAACAACCCAGGAAACCGACACGGTTACAAAATCAGCAACCGTGGAAAATCAAGTCGGGATCAGGTGCCATGGAGGATTAAGCATCCCTTACCTGATCACAATAGAATAAGGAAGTCAACATGTCGGACAATGATCTACAAGGGGGCATAATAGATCCTCCAAAGGAACCAGATCAGGTATTTAGGTAGGGTTATTATCTCCTATGTGAAAAGAAAACCTTCACAATATGTAGGCCGACTCAAAAAAAAAAAAAATCAAAATCAAAAAAAAAAAAAAAAAAAAAAAAAATCGCAGCAATAGATTTTGTTTAGCCCGTTTTTGCTCTGGAATTTTTTTCTTATGTATTGAACCGAACTTTTTATTACCGATAATTAACCAATGACAACAATAGACATACAAATTTACAGTTCTTAGAATCAAAAATAAGTATCCAATCTAAATTCTATCTTAATCTATGCTGTCATCCTTTATAATTGCCTTAAAATTTGTAGACGAGTTGAAAACTTTCTCGGCGAACATTTTCTACGACGTCATGGAAATTTTCCAAATATAGGGAAGACCTCGTGACTGACTACCGGTAGCATATTGCCTTATTTGGATAAATCGTAATAACACGCTTGTAACACACGGATCTGGGCCTGTCTTGACATATAAGTGCCAATAAAATAGATCGGGTTATCTTTGGAATTACAAAGTATTTAAATGTGAAAAACTAAGAAGTACCGAAGGGTAAACCATATCTCATTGTCCATTGAATAAAGGGGACAATATCGTGTTTAGTGTCATATTCAGACAAATGCGAACCCCAATAAAATCGAGGTGATATCATTTTCAGTAAAAAAAGAAAGAACAAAGGGAAGTATTTCCTACACTCATAAATAAAGATGATTCGAGAAACGTGGTCTTCTCCATATTTGGAAAATTTCCCAGAGTCATAGAAAATGTCCGACAAAAATGTGTTGTAATCACCCACAAACTTTAATGCAGATATAAAGGATGATGGCACGGGTTTAGATAGAAATTTAGATTGGATACATAAAAAATAAGGTAGTTAAAGCTTACATATCAAGATTTCTATTCCAGATCAACCGAAAAAACTGTGATTCGCAATTGACTTGCGTCATTACGGCGAAGGACACGGCGTTAAAGCCCTCGCATACACAGTAAACGACCAAATAATAACAAGTGTTAGGAAGATCTATTGAAGCAATTGAATGTTAAGCTGATGGATAAATCCAAACCACAAGTCCAAAAATCATGAAACCATAGGACATACAAAATCAGTGAAAATGAAAAACAAATGGAAAATAACAAAATATGTCTACTTGAAGAGCATATGTGAACCCCTGTGATGGAGTGAGATCAGGTGCCCGGGGAGAGTGAGCATCTCCTGCTTGCTAGCAACACCCGTCACATATACCCCGTAGAAAGAGTCAAATCGTGTGAATTCCATATGTATCTATATATGGAGAAGTCGAAGTAGGTAACCTTCTAGTATAGAAGGTGTCGAATCTGTGTAAAGTGATCGGAATCGGTCTCAGTCCAGAATATCATTTAAAAGTCTGGATAACGAGATATCATATGGAGTAATAAGAGTCTCGTAACGACCGTAGAACTTCCTCAGTGACGATGCTAGTCTAGCACATATATAACCCTGGTTGAGCAGCTTAACTGAAAGTCGCCTAGCCCTCAGAACAAAGTCATTGTAATTTGAACATGCTCTGGAATAACGTATTAACTGAGATATAAATACGCCGTATGCGGGCGATGATGGAATGTTGCTACTTATGAAAGGAAAGTTTGTGATAGCGAAATTGAAATCGTCACGTTTGTCATAGAGTGAGGTGTTCAATTGACCATTAATGTCGAAAGACAACATAATATCTAAATACGAAGTAGAATTACTAGTTTCTGTGGTTTCTTTGACCTCCAGTTCACTTGGATAGATGATGCTAAGGTAATCCGCGAATGAAGGATTATTAATTGAAAGCAAGTCATCTATATATCTGTAAGTAAAATTGAAGCCAAGAGCCAATTGTTTTTTTCCTTGCGAAAGCAAAGACTGAATGAACTCAGCTTCGTATGAATAAAGGAATATGTCAGCCAGAAGCGGAGCACAGTTAGTGCCCATTGGAATGCCGACAATTTGTTGAAAAACCTTACCTCCAAACACCACAAATACTAGATGGGATGAAGAATATGTATCGGCAATATCAAGCTATTTGCCCGACGGTCTAGAAATGTTTAAGAATGTCTCGCTTTATTCCGCATCATACGGAATAAAGGAAATGGAAATTATACAACTTACAGACATATTACTTTAGTGAAATAGACATCACTTAGGCGAAAAGTTTTTTATAAGTTTGCATTACGGATCCGCCGACCCAATTTTTTCAACTTCTTGAAAAAAAAAATAAAATCGATACATTTATATTCTTTTATTTCCCCCCGACAGAAAAATCATGATAAAAAAACAAAAAACCCCCAAAGTAGTTCTAATAAAAAACCTTCATAGTTCTCGTAAATTTCACTAAGTAAATATTTATAGAGCGCTCAGGGTTCAGTTTCCGCTTTTGCTTTTACGTCCAATACAGTATAGTGTGTCTGGTCAGAGGAAAAGCGGGCCAGCCAACCCGAAAACGCAAAGTAGCTTCACGTTTAGTTACAATTGCAACGGAAGAGCGGTAGAGACGGGACAAAAAAGCTCTTCCGTTGCAGTCTTTACTAGGTCTGTCGAAGACCAATGTCCAACACCATGCCTTACACGAAATTGTAAAATGTGGAAATAAGGGGACGACAATTTGATTCTGAAAGGGGGGGGGGACTGACACTTTTTGTTCTGACCCTAAAAATGCTGAAAATAAAAAAAATCGGACCTTTACTGAAATGAAGATAAATATTCTGACTACTAGCATGTACATATACCACATCATGCAAATATTAAGTTGAATGTTGATTGACATGTAGATTGCTCCCTATACTATAATGTGTAGTAGTTTAACTGTATAACTCATATTTCAGCGGAATTTATAGCACTAGACATATCATGCTCTTCAATATCTTCAACAAAGAAAATTGTTGCTTTTTAGAAACTATATTTGCATGTCTATGAATTGTGAGGGGCAGACATTGGACAAGGGCTTTTTCTTTTAGATTTTCTTTTCAAATTCTTGTTTGGAATAGTGTCATTAGCGTCCCCTTGCCGCCAGTTCCCAATCCCTTTCCCCAACTTCCCGTCGTGTTGTCCGCTCCTCACTTATATGCTAGTCACATCGATATTTTAACATTAAAACAAGTGACCAAAAGGGGTCTTAATTGAATTTGTCTCATCTCTCACCTGAGCAAATATGCAAAGTTGATGTTTTAATTAAATCATATGCATCTCAAAATTTATGGTGGCCATATTTGTTGACAGTGTTTCATTCCTTTCAAGTTTCATTCAAATCAGTGCAACAAGACATTCAGTAAATGATTTTAGCATATTATTCAAATGTAAAATAAACAAACACATAACTGCAGAATGAGAACAAAAGTAAATCCAACAAAAATGTATATCTTCGCTTAACATACATGATAACAAAAGTAAACAGAGTCCTGAATTGGCCTACATGTGTATTGTTTACCTTAAACACACAAAAAAAAAATTCCACAATGATATTGAACAATGATTGTAGATAGCCATAAATCTTCAAGTTCTGTAAAAGTTTTAAAACATGTAAAATTGCACACGAGGAACGTCTTTGCTTAATATCTACCAAGCTTTTTCATATTTAATCTAGAAGTAGTGAAGACAAAGTTAAAAATGTGAAAAATCAATATATCAAATACTGTATATCAAAAATATTTATGAGATGCTTTTTTGCATTTAAACAACGAAGTTTAAAGTAAATCAAAAATCTAAACGAATAAAACTTTATCATTCGGAAAAGAAGCTAAGACAGCAGCTCTTCCTTACAAATCCTTCTATAGTGATAAATGGAATTTCTATCCCCAGGATAACAGAGACTGAGAGAGACCATACACTTCACTATAGAAACTAGAAGTATAAACACTTATACAATAAAAATAGTGTTTGCATAAATAAATATAGAACATATATACCTTTTAATTTTGTGCACCATATGCGCATTTCGACAATTTATGTCTCTTCAGTGATGCTCGTGGCCACATGATTGGAATTCTCAAAATTTATAAAAATATGAAGAGCAGTGTTGAAGCCAAAATGACCGAAAAGAGAACCAAAGAATCTATCTAAGGACAGAGCTATGCATGAGGGAGATACTCCTTAGTTTTAGAGTGATTTATTTAATTTGACGACTGAAAATTTGTAGTATATATATTTATATGCATATTATTTGCTGAATTTACCTTATATTACAATGTGTTTTGTAAACAAACTATAATTAGTATTACATTGCAACTCTAACAAGTATTTATTAACGACAAAAAAGTCATGAAAATAAATAATCTGTCCCAGAATATTAAGGAAATAAATATTCTATCCTTCAAAGATCTGAAAATAAATAATCTGACTCAACCAAATTTGCAACCCCCCCCCCCTTCAGAATCAAATGGTCGTTCCTCAAATCAATCAGTTTGTGGACATTGCAATAACATTTATTGTGTCGCTTGTGAAGCACATAGGGATCACTTTGTCCAGCGTCTGTCTGTCTTGTAGTCACACTTCAGATGGTAGTAACACTTTTGTTAACACTGACACTAACATTGTTTTACAGATCAAGTATAAATCACTTGCCTTTTGAGGAGTTATGCTACTAATCTTTGTCTCTAGTGATGTGATATAGTGAGGGGATGGCAATGTAAATCTTTGTCTCCAGTGATGTGATATAGTGAGGGGATAGCAATGTAAATCTTTGTCTCTGGTGATGTGATATAGTGAGGGGATAGCAATGTAAATCTTTGTCTCTAGTGATGTGATATAGTGAGGGGATAGCAATTTAAATCCAATTAATCCAATTAAAAAAAATTCTGGCCTTTTTAGATTCAACATATATATCTATATACCCTTTATGTATAACAGGATCTGAATATTTGGTTTTATATAGGTGTAATTTTGTAAAACTGCTATCCGTATTAAATGTGTACATGTTAGTTAATGTGAATATTTAATCTGAGGAACCCCCTCCCCCCCCAAAAAAAAAACCCCAAACAAACCTACCCACATGATAGATTTAAAAAGTCCCTCCCTAACTTTGTGAATGGTTAGTCGCGTTACCGCAAATCAACATATTTTTATGGATGGCCTTAAAAATGGGTCGAATGTCATGGGCCACAGAGAGATTTGCAGTGTTTTGACTATATCATACCTTCTGATAATTTATGAAAATTTTTCTTCAGATCCGAGAAATTTTAGATTTTGATATGAAAATTTAAACCATGAATATGTACTTTTACTAGAAGATAGGACTTACCATTAAAGGATAAGTAGGCTATATAATTGATTGTCTGATTTAGGGATGGAAACCATTCACTAAATAAATTGAATTCGGCACGGAATACCGAACATGATTTAATTGCATTTGCATACGCCTATTTTTTTGTGATATTGGATACTGATGATCCTGCTCGGATGAAAGACGAAAAGGTGTCCTTAATTAAACAAGACACCCTGTACATTGTAAAACAGCGATGGAACGAAATACGCGTGACGCTTACATTGAAAACTTATACTGAAATGGCACGATTTCCTCTCAAATTGTAAATAATTTTTTAAAATTTTAAATGAAATATGATTTAAACTTTTAACATTGTCGACAAAAACCTTGCACATTGCAAAATAATACACATTACACTCACGATCATACACACGTATTTTCAAAAGGCCCAGATTTTCCAAACCAGTTGTTTACGACATATAATAAATCGATGTAAAGAACGGTATTGGTATGACTTACTTTGACTATGCCACTGTCGTATGTTAGAATATATACATTAATCAAATATCGACAGTTGTTAATCTACAAATTCAAGGAATATATCGCCAAGAAATGAAATCAGAATGAATATAGTTTTTCAGATACCCATTCTGATTCATACAAATTGTTCTAATCTACTTTGGGTTTCGTTTCTTACATCAAGCCAGGCGCCCGGGAGGAATGAGCATCTCCTGAATGGCTAGCCACACACGCTAAAATGACCTTATATACAGACTAAACATATACTACTTGTCACTGTATATTAAAATGGATGCGAATCAACACTGGGTAGAAAGTGTCATTGTCACATAACATCACGAAAGAGAAAACTGAAGACATCTGACAAAGCTGTATGACA
Organism: Pteria penguin; assembly: GCA_035048485.1. Taxonomy (NCBI): domain Eukaryota; kingdom Metazoa; phylum Mollusca; class Bivalvia; order Pterioida; family Pteriidae; genus Pteria; species Pteria penguin. Next base: position 14,889,269 of record CM068584.1, read on the forward strand.
AAATTCACCAAGGACATGCACACAAAACATGATAATAGTAGAATAAAATATTTCTGTTTATTATTTTCTACTTGTCACATTTAAAAGCATTTGAACTTTAAATTACTATCATACAGTAATATAGAATATGCTGATAGCTTATCGATCTGTTTAATATTACTCTGTGATGTGGTTTCTATACTAAATCATCAGCTTTCTTTAATAAAAAACTCAATTTTCGCCCACTAGGTACACGCTTTCAGGTCTCTGATCGCCATTCTCTCGTTATATTTTTTATGTTTCCATCACTCGATCTCTTCATTCAAGGTAATGTGTATTTATTAAACAGAGTTAAAACAATAATTCTAATCTGATATTCTGACTTTCATTCATAGAGTGTTTTATGAAATTTCACTTTCATAGCTTTTCTGCTTCATGTGGGCACAAGTACTGTTTCTGATTTCTGTCCAGTCTCATCTATATCTTGTTGTTTACCTTATCGACAAGTGTCTCCAAAATAAGTCATCGTTTTCTGAATCTGAATTCATACTTGATACTTTCGGTTTCACTACCTATCTATACCAGAGTTCTTAAGAAGTGTACCATCATTCTTGAAGTAAAGATCTTTGTCATTGCCATCTGGACGATCAATATCCGATATACATGCTTTGTTTTTTCTTTCAAATACAAATGAATTCATATATTTTACAAATGTAAAAGAGAAAACCGAAGACATCTTACAAAGCTGTATGACACAAATCACCAAGGGCATGCACGCAAAAAATGATAACAGTTGAATATACACGGAACGACATTACAAAAATATTCGATTGTGATGCGGTTACGATACCGACTTAGGACGGTCAATTGAAGTAACAAACTCAATTGGTGTGGTTAATCGATTTACCTTCCCACTCACCACAAAAGCAGCACAATCAAAGGACACACATCTAAAAATCTAAAAGTATTCCTCCATATCGAGAATGTATTACACATGAAAAATTTATAGATGCAAAATACGAAAGTAACTGGTGTCACATGACTATGGCACTAACAACAATGTACCACAGTGGACATTCACGGACCCCTGAAATTCAGAGGTGAGACCAGGTGCCCGGGAGGAGTGAGCGTCCCCTGTTTGGCTAGCCACACCCGCCGCGAATGTCCTTACACAGACGAAACAATAATAATTCAACACTGTATATATAAATGAATGTGAACAAACATTGTATAGAAAGTGTCAAAGCCACATAACATCAGGAAAAAGGTATAATAACACTTAAGTCAAACCCTGTTGCTATCAAAAATATGTAAGGAGACATCAACATAAGTAAATCGTGCTCTGCCCGTCTGTAAGCGAGCTCAGAGTCTTGATCATAGAAGTCCCGACTAACAGTCAAAGGTGACGAGGATCAGAACCTTGTCTCCTCTGAAAAGGTTTGGACAAGGCCCGTCATAGAGTCCCCATCTCCCTGTTAGTCGGCGTGCAACGCCAAAGTAAAAGTCTGCATTGGGTTGTAGAGGGACCCAATACAAGATCTATGGTCTTAGCGATGATCTCGGGGTCATACTGTCGATGTCAAAGGCATTTAATAATTTTAGAACCAGCCGATATGAAATTATCGGAACCTTTGACCCTCCTTAGTTTGTACACTAGATCACCGTAGAAATTGGGATGGGAAATTCCGCTGGATACATATTGTTGAAAAGTAAGATTTCCGAATTTAGATTAATGTCTGGATAAGTTTTTCAAAGTTTATGATATCTTAAACCCTAAGTAAGAACTTTAAAAGTAATCTGAGAATTTTTTTTCGTGAAAATCCAAAACGTTAGTGCAGGTTCTAGCAAACCGAATCAATTGACTAATATAAATACCATATGATGGGAGTCTGGGGACATCACCATCTAGATAAGGGTAATTTACAATAGGTAATCCAACGTTATCACGTTTATAATATATGTTTGTATGAATATTGTTGTTAATGATTTTAATATTTAAGTCCAAAAAAAGGTGTTTCTTGGTCGGAAGTATTGGCTTTATTTAATTGAAGTTCAGAGGGATAAATGTCAATGATATAGTTTTCAAACTCAGGGTTATCGATAACTAAAATATCATCAAGATATCTAGAGGTGTCATTGAACTTATCAATAAGATCGAAACGTTTAGAAGTTTGAATAGAATGCATAAAGTCTCTCTCATACCAATATTGAAATAAATCTGCTATAAGGGGAGCGCAGTTAGTGCCCAAAGGAATCGCAATTGAATTCTTCAAAATAAACTGCTTGAAGCTACGGTTTCTAACCAATACATTAATTTGAAGACCATGTTTCAGGTTATGCCCTAGTACGGCAGAAGTACACCAAATAAGGTACCTTACTTAATGAAACAAGTGTGCGGCATATTCTCGTTGATACATGCATTGTTTACCATATCTAATGTAATGTGCGGAAATGTGCAGTACATCCAATGCACTCAACGTAGTGAGCGAAAATGTTCATCGTATCCAACGAAAATGTGAAAATATAAAGTGTCTGGCTTGCAAATCCAATGCAAAGAGGAAAATTCAATATATCAAATAGCATGCACGAATATTTGCAGTATACCCAATGTATCTCTTTGACTGTTATTTGTAGTCACTGGAAACCCCGATCAAAATCCATCATTTTACTATCAATGTAAAAAAGGCTGAATTAAAAATCTTACAAAATACACACACACAAACAAAATACTCAATTGCATGATAAACCTGAATGAGACTCTTTCACAAACGCTTAGATGATCCAGAGTGGTGAATCGTTATAAGTTACCCTTCTCGAGATTTATCTTCAATTTCTAATTAAAATCTTATTTTTTAATCTTTTGTTTTATCATGATTGTTATCTTAAATGAGAAAATATTTAAATATATATCATCTAGGTATGCTTCATCATTGAATTCAAATTTTCCAAATACATATCCACTTTCAAATCAGTACTGTACAAGGGTTTTAGGGGATACGTGAGCACAAAAGACAAACTCTACGTCTTAAATGGCATATATATACACCCGTATTGTAACATGAAGGTCAAGCATGTACACTAGTACACATATCTAAGGACAGTAGGTTAGCCTCGGTCATAATACACTGAGGAAGACAACAATAGTGATGTGCCATTGACAAGTTCCCTTTTCAATTCGATTATATTTACCCCAGAGCAGAACTATTGGGCAGAACCATACGTACAACTACTAAAAATAACATTTTTCCTTTAATTTCAAAACAGAAAATACTTTCAGTAGTAGAATGTTATTTTGATAAATGAACAAACTATACAATGTTTTAAAATCTATATCAGTTTTTTTTTTCATTTCTATATTTTCTACTCAGCATGTGGAAGCTTAATACGAAGTACAATTGGAGGCACGAGCAATATAAAATCCCCTGGATATGGAGTCAATAACTATAGGAACAAAGATGAATGTATCTGGACCTTAACAAATACAAATACTGTGAATTCTTCCTTCTACCTGTCACACATAACATTCAATATGGATACAGATCGAAATTGTTTTTATCACTTTTTGGAAATAAGAGAGGGTAGGTTGTTTAAAATATGATTATCTATGTTTTGTCACCCATTGTTTAACAAAATAATTATCCAGTTAAAAATTGAATGAACTTGACAATAACCAATAAACATTCAGACACATCCTTCAATATTAAAACCATTTTTCCAAAGACTACATATATCAACCACGAAAAGATACTTTAGGTAAGAAATGGGTCGCAGACTGAATTAGACATGTATTGGCAATTAAGCAATCTACCAGTATATTTCTGTAAATTTTCATAGAGTGATTTTATTTTTTTTTTCAATCCGACAATTTGCTAATAATGAATCAGGGTACTCCACGAATAATACCATATCATATGCATAATAAGTAATGTACACGTTTGCTGCATGTATGTACAATTATACCATGCCATCAAGATATTAAGTAATGGGAGAATTTATCAAATTGATTACAATCAAGATGTTTTAGAAAAGTGGTAGTGGTATCAATTACTAATCGACATTACGAATTGCAATTTGCAGAAACACACAATGCCATAAATGTCTCATTGTTAGTACATGTATTTATGAAAAAAGAAACCAGCATGTCAATGAAAACTTGTCAAAGAACCACTCGTGTTCGTGGCATGATGGCTTCATTTTCCTTAAACACAAACCAACACAAGTGGTGAAGATTTTCATATTTCTGTCAAGATTAATGAGAATCGTTTCAGAATTTTTAGATTAGTATGTGTGTGACTTGCAGGTAAGGATGAAAACGGAAACGCAGTTGGAAAATACTGTGGCCAAACGACTACATCAATCTTAGTTAGCCCGAATCCCAACTTGTATATCCGGTGGATGACTGATTCTTTTACTTTGAATCTTGGATTTTCTTTGGATTACAAAATCACTGGTAGGTTATAAAAGTCATTTAAATAATATTTCAATCGGATGAGTATTATGAGGTAATGAAAATATTTGCGATAAAAATTTTATTTTCAAAAATTAGAAAAAAAAACCCTTTTGTCTTTATTAACTGTTTTGTTTATATTATGATTAAAAATTCATAAAAGAATATGCAAATACTGTTTTCTTCTTGGAACACGTATCCATTTGACAAACCCGATAGGCGTAAAAACCTGTGAACCATGGAATAACATTCTCCTTCTCAATATTAAAGCGATACCTCTGTTCTGCACTTAATTAAAAAAAACTGCCTTGGTTCTGAATAGTAGTTGAATTGAACAATTATGTTTTTCATGTAATTGAGGAAATCAGAGAATTGTAACCGCAAATCTAACTCCTAAATTCTAACTTATAGTTTCTTTACCGAATATAAACAATGGAGATAGTTTTCTATTTTGTTGTTACCTGTGATCTACTTTGGATCGTAAAGATAAAGATATTTAGAAAAAAGGATACGCAGAATAAGATGGTACCTTTCCCGTCATTATTTCATCACTGATCCACACATCCACTCAAATCCTCTGACTTAACTTTGACCCTATTTAGAGTAAGCGTTGATGTCATTCAATTTATGTATGTAATCTGCAAACGTATGTTTCTGTTAACGTGCTTTGTACTTTTGTCGTTTTCACTTATAACCTGTTTAACAGATTGTGGAGGCGTCCTGACAAAGAACAATAGTATCATTACCAGTCCTAATTACCCGAACGAATATCCTGACAACTATGCATGTGCCTGGCAAATTAATGCTCCGGAAGAATATCAAATCAAAGTAAGATTCTACTCTGGAAAGGTACTATACCTTGGTATTAAACCGTTAAAATCTTTTTTATGCATGGAATCTTAACACCTTGCATAAAGTCAGGATAGATACTTGTCCAAGGTCAGAAACCTTAAGATATTGATCAAAGAGTATCAAATCTAGATCAGGACATATAGGAAACCATTGTGAAAGTCAATATCATTTCAAGGTAAGATACCAAACACACATTTGTCCTGAACGAATACTAATTCAGAAAAGAGCAAGATATGAACAAACATTGCTTAATAGGGTACCTTTACGGTAAAGTAATGTGGTAAACTGTTGCTTAAGATGATACAGAAGATAGGACAGAAACACCTGACCAAGCTGCTTGAAACAAACCACCAAGGACATGGACATAAACATGATAATAGTCAAATGAAAACAGAAAACGACATTACCAAAATGATACAGGACCAATGCAGCATCTGGAAAGATTTATTTCGAATTGCCAACTCTGAACACTAGAAAAGGCAAAGGACAAATTGAATATTTTGTGCGTACTACATTGACAAATATAATTCTGTAAAATCCAAGTTTTATCACGAGGGGCGTTACCTGGTCACGTTCTGTTTTCCCCATTTTTATTCAAAGACCACGATGTCTTATATATTTAGTGGTATATCTTTTCATATTAAACAAATGACTGATTCTTTATTATTATTCTATGTCACTCTACGATTTAGATTTTTTCACAATGAAATGTATATGGTGGAGGTATTTTCCTGATATATTGCATAGAAAATCAATACCTGTGCAGCGGACCCACCCGTAGGAATCAGTACTTGTATTCACAAAGGAGAAAACAGAAGACATCTGACAAATGTAAAGATGATGGATAAATCCAAACCACAAGTCCAAAAATCATGAAACCATAGGACATTCAAAATCAGTGAAAATGAAAAACAAATGGATAATAACAAAAAATGTCTACTTGAAGAGCATAAAATAAATACACTGAAACAGCTGTCATTCAGATGTTGAACTTTCTTATCGATAACATTTTTGTGGTGTTTGGAGGTAAGGTTTTTCAACAAATTGTCGGCATTCCAATGGGCACTAACTGTGCTCCGCTTCTGGCTGACATATTCCTTTATTCATACGAAGCTGAGTTCATTCAGTCTTTGCTTTCGCAAGGAAAAAAACAATTGGCTCTTGGCTTCAATTTTACTTACAGATATATAGATGACTTGCTTTCAATTAATAATCCTTCATTCGCGGATTACCTTAGCATCATCTATCCAAGTGAACTGGAGGTCAAAGAAACCACAGAAACTAGTAATTCTACTTTGTATTTAGATATTATGTTGTCTTTCGACATTAATGGTCAATTGAACACCTCACTCTATGACAAACGTGACGATTTCAATTTCGCTATCACAAACTTTCCTTTCATAAGTAGCAACATTCCATCATCGCCCGCATACGGCGTATTCATATCTCAGTTAATACGTTATTCCAGAGTATGTTCAAATTACAATGACTTTGTTCTGAGGGCTAGGCGACTTTCAGTTAAGCTGCTCAACCAGGGTTATATATGTGCTAGACTAGCATCGTCACTGAGGAAGTTCTACGGTCGTTACGAGACTCTTATTACTCCATATGATATCTCGTTATCCAGACTTTTAAATGATATTCTGGACTGAGACCGATTCCGATCACTTTACACAGATTTGACACCTTCTATACTAGAAGGTTACCTACTTCGACTTCTCCATATATAGATACATATGGAATTCACACGATTTGACTCTTTCTACGGGGTATATGTGACGGGTGTTGCTAGCAAGCAGGAGATGCTCACTCTCCCCGGGCACCTGATCTCACTCCATCACAAGGGTTCACATATGCTCTTCAAGTAGACATATTTTGTTATTTTCCATTTGTTTTTCATTTTCACTGATTTTGTATGTCCTATGGTTTCATGATTTTTGGACTTGTGGTTTGGATTTATCCATCATCTTTACATTTCAACAACTGTCCATGTGTCACTGCTGGTGGACAATTTGTCCCCGAGGACACTTGTCGGGCAGTCCTTTATATATATATGGATAATGTTAATAAGAAAACCATAGTGGCTGAGGCGTCGCCCACTATAAAAAGGCCTCAAACTGTAATGTGCAAGGACACGTGCATAGCAGTTAACTTAGGTGTCCCCAATATTATCTTAAATGACATTAGAAATCAAACATTTGTGGTAAGCACTAATAATGAACTCTGGTATCAACATGCGGATAGCTTCATAAACATCAAGCCCTGTAAGGTTAAACTAGTTGACGTAATTAAAGATTACAAATTCTCCCCTTATGATTGTGAAATATCTAAGTGCGGGACCAAAAATTGCAAAACTTGCAACATCTTAATTACAGACAATTCTTTTACGAGTAATTTGACCAAACATACCTTTCATACGCATAGTTTTGACCATTTGAATTGTAAGAGTTCAAATATTGTGTACGGTATTGAGTGTTCACTCTGTGGGTTAATATATGTTGGAGAGACAAAGGGACAACTCCGTACAAGAGTATCAGGTCACAGGTCCAAAATAAATTGTGGTGGAAACCAATTACTCTATCGCCACTTCAACCAGCCTGACCACTCTATTCTCTCAATGAAAATTAGAATTATAGAAAAAATATATCACCCCACAAACAATGCCAATTTGAGCACTCCTTTTCGTCGGAAAAAAGAAGAATACTGGATAAGACGTCTCGGCACTGCTTCGCCCTATGGATGCAATGACAATATTAGTAGTATTGGTAATCTCACTAGTCCTGCGTGTCAATCAGTTAACGTACTCGGTTTATTCAACAAAAGCCAGAGGAGGCATCGAAGTCATGGTACACGCAAATACAACAAACCTGAAATACATAATATTTCCTTTGATGCTCTTTTGCCATTTATAAATAAACCTTTGGGCCTTCATCACATTCGTACAAAACTTTATTCTATTTCACTCAGAAAATTACACGAGTTGTACGTATCGTCCAGACACCGTATATTCACTGATATAAGCTCTGCAGAGTATAGACTAGATGGCATTATTATGGACATATCGACCGCTAGACTTTTTCGTCCCGTCAAGTCCGATATTTCTATGGAAAAATCTAATCGCCCTTTCATCAAAATTAAATTTGCAAATAAAGGCATTGATTATTTAAATTTCGGCCAAATTTTAAATCATAAGTCTGTTTTAGAGAAAATACCTCCATATTTCAAAAACAAAGATCCGCCATGTATTTCCTATAGCTACACGCCATCAGTTGCATCCAAAATTTATAATTACAAAGGGTTTCTACAGTGTCTTGATCTTAGCAACCCTGCATGCCATTCTCAACCGTGTGCATGTTCCTCGTCTAATTTCGTATATTCTCCTTGTGGCCATGTCATTACTGGTGATCTCGATATAGTTAAAAACTCTAAATTAAGAGAACTTTTACTTAAAGGTCCAAAATACAGAGAACCCAGATCATTCACATGGAGCCAAAATTTTGAGAATATTATGAACTGCTCCGAGGAATATGCCACACGATGGGCAAAAAGAGAGGAAGTACAAGTCGACACTCTTTCGGAATGGATAAAATCGATTGCAGTACTGCTGAGATCAAAAATTAAAAAATTACAAGGTTCTGTAAACACCAGATTCGAATCTATTTTTAAAGATCCTGATGTTGTCAGAGAACTTACCTTCCTCCAAGAACATTATATCATTACACCAGCAGATAAAGCATCTAATAATTATACATTTACTTGTAAGAAATATTACTTTGACAGCCTAGTGAAAGAATTAGGATTAAATTCAGCTCCAGGAAATCCTACTTATACTCTCACGAACTTTTCGGTTTCGGAAGTACTCGAGAATCATAAATCTGTCCTCAATACGTTTGGTATTGACTCAAATAAATTGAATTTAGAACTTCCATATTTGTACTGTATTCCAAAAATGCACAAAACTCCGTACAAACAACGCTTTATCGCTGGTTCCTCGAAGTGTTCCACAAAATCTGTATCGATGCTACTCACAAAAATATTATCAGAAATTAAATCTGGCCTTCATAGATATTGCGAAACAGTATATTCCAGAAGTGGAATTAATCAAATGTGGATCCTTAAAAATTCAAAAGAGTTGTTAGAACATCTAAAATCAAAAAGTTTTACTAAATCCACTCCATCAAGTCTTTTGACTTTTCGACTCTGTACACAACGATCCCTCATCAGAAATTAAAAGACAGATTAGCGGAAAATAACTAGTAAAAACGGAAGCCCCAAATTCAAATATATAGTAATAGGCCACGATAAAACTTACTTTGTTAGGGAAAATTCTGATTCCAAAAATAAATACACTGAAACAGCTGTCATTCAGATGTTGAACTTTCTTATCGATAACATTTTTGTGGTGTTTGGAGGTAAGGTTTTTCAACAAATTGTCGGCATTCCAATGGGCACTAACTGTGCTCCGCTTCTGGCTGACATATTCCTTTATTCATACGAAGCTGAGTTCATTCAGTCTTTGCTTTCGCAAGGAAAAAAACAATTGGCTCTTGGCTTCAATTTTACTTACAGATATATAGATGACTTGCTTTCAATTAATAATCCTTCATTCGCGGATTACCTTAGCATCATCTATCCAAGTGAACTGGAGGTCAAAGAAACCACAGAAACTAGTAATTCTACTTCGTATTTAAATATTATGTTGTCTTTCGACATTAATGGTCAATTGAACACCTCACTCTATGACAAACGTGACGAATTCAATTTCGCTATCACAAACTTTCCTTTCATAAGTAGCAACATTCCATCATCGCCCGCATACGGCGTATTCATATCTCAGTTAATACGTTATTCCAGAGTATGTTCAAATTACAATGACTTTGTTCTGAGGGCTAGGCGACTTTCAGTTAAGCTGCTCAACCAGGGTTATATATGTGCTAGACTAGCATCGTCACTGAGGAAGTTCTACGGTCGTTACGAGACTCTTATTACTCCATATGATATCTCGTTATCCAGACTTTTAAATGATATTCTGGACTGAGACCGATTCCGATCACTTTACACAGATTTGACACCTTCTATACTAGAAGGTTACCTACTTCGACTTCTCCATATATAGATACATATGGAATTCACACGATTTGACTCTTTCTACGGGGTATATGTGACGGGTGTTGCTAGCAAGCAGGAGATGCTCACTCTCCCCGGGCACCTGATCTCACTCCATCACAAGGGTTCACATATGCTCTTCAAGTAGACATATTTTGTTATTTTCCATTTGTTTTTCATTTTCACTGATTTTGTATGTCCTATGGTTTCATGATTTTTGGACTTGTGGTTTGGATTTATCCATCATCTTTACATATGTGAACCCCTGTGATGGAGTGAGATCAGGTGCCCGGGGAGAGTGAGCATCTCCTGTTTGCTAGCAACACCCGTCTGTATGACAAAAAGCTGTATGACAAATCACCAAGGACCTGCACACCCCCCCCCCCCACACACAAAATGATCATAGTAGAATATACACGGAAAAACGATATTACAAAAATATTCGGTTGTGCTGCGGTTACGATACCGACTTAGGACGGTCAATTGAAGAAACGAACGTCATTCAGTTGGTGTGGTTAACCTGTTTACAGGCGCCCACCTTCCCAATCACCGCAAAAGCAGCACAACCAAAGGAGTGTGCTGCTTTTGTTGTGAGTGGGAAGGTGGGCACCTGTAAAGAGAATTTAAGTCAGTTTTTACTGTCTCATTTGAAAGACCCGTGTGAGCAGGGAGGGAATCGTACCAGGGACCTCTAGGTCACGCTTCGAGCACCCAATTCACTAGGCCACACCTGCTTTCCAGAGGGTACAGAATCAAGGTTGTTACTAAAGGAAAACATTATTCGATAGAACTGTTCCATGTGAATCAAAATCATTGATCCACAGGATGCCGAATCAAGGTTTTCAATATAGTGAAGAGGATACAAAATAACTGTTCAAGGATATACTAAATGAAGTTACTGTAGGACAGCATTGTCCAAGAGTGATACACAAGAGGGTGCAAATTTGTATGCCCTGCATCAGGCAGATGCCGTCACCATATACATGAAATATTCGTGGTGTGACGTAAAACAAAAATCAATCAACAAGAGGGTGCACAGTCATTGCTAAAGAGTATTTATGACTTAAGTTTTATCTTATGAGAATATTGGTTGTATAGGGTTGAAAAAATAGTTCAAGAATACTAAACAAAGGTAAATTTACTGTAGGAAATATAGCTTAAAGGGTACTCTACAATGTACTGAACCAAGGTAGTATTAAGAAAAGAAAACACTGCACCACAGGGTGCAATATCACTGCCCTAGAATGTATCAAATAAAGTAATTCCACTCAGAAAGGAAAATCAATACAGTAGGAAACGATTTCAATAAAAAAAACCCGATCAGAGTAATGTACTATCGGAGATTCTAGCTTTCGAACTATTAATTCAATGAAATTGGCATATATTCTCTTACTCAGAAGGATATGATGTTAACAATTTTCAATCATTAACTGTTTCCATAGCTCTCAAACAGCACGGCTTAAAAATAAGTTTAGTTTCATTTACACGACGCAATGAAAGATAAAGATTCTGCCTTTTTGAGGTATAAATCTACCCTTTATTATTTTTCAGTTGGATTTTGAGGTTTTCAAAATCCAGAATCAGAATTCATGCAATTATGACTACGTAGATATATTGAATGGCCCCTTACCTACCTCTCCCATGTATGGCCCCTACTGTGGAATAACATTGCCACCCACAATTTTGTCGGTATCCAACTCTATACGTGTGATTTTCAAGACAGACTCATCTATAACTGATGTGGGATTCAAAGCTAGATACATATTCTACTAAGGTAGGACAAATACATCTATATAAACAATTGTTAATCTTCAAATTTTCAAAATGAGTAAACAAAGAATTCCTTCTATCCTCGGATGTTCTTCAAAATAAAATGGAATACCTTTCAAACTCAGATCAGCAAATAGATGTATTCTAAACGGCCGTAATTGGTGTAGAGTTCTTTTGATCAGCGGAAATGGAATTAATTTGCTGCCTACTTACTTGCTTCTTATTTTTATTTTGACTGTTTACATTGGACAGGAAACTTTGATGTATGATCATAATTCAGTATTATTTTGTACACTGTGTAGTCACTACCATTGGATACGCAATATCGCAAACACAAATTCCGTAGTGTATTTAGTCACATAGCAAGTCTTTGTTTCTAACTTGAGCAGATCTCCTGAAGAAACGTATTACTGAAAAAAATCCATCGAACTGTTAATGGATTATTGTATATATCGTGTGATCGGACTCATGCACAAGCGACATTGTAATCGACTCCTGTATGTAGATACGCACTTTATACAGAAAAATTGTCAACATTCTTATAGCACTTTAAACTTTTACCACCTCCTTAAGGAAGCGACGCCTTATGATCATAAATATATTTACCAAAGAACACTCATTATTGAAGAGATTGTACCTTGCACTTTTAATTTCTGATGAGAAATACGTGCATTGTAATGCATGTACTGTATGCTATAATAAAGTGTGTTTGACGATTAAGGTTCAGTTTCGATTTAGATTGTATAAACTCATTGGTTTCTGAAATGTAAGTAAATATCTATATGTATGTCATGAGGATCCATTTCAAATCTCATTTAGGTATGATACAGCCACGATAAAAGTAAAGATCTGATATATCGATCCGATTTCTGCAACTCAAGGTCCACTCACACACATACACTGCAATTAAGATATCGACCGAGGAATGTCAATTAAAGTAACAATTGTCACTCAAATGGTGTGGTTAACTAGTTTACAGGTGGCTACCTTCCTATTCACCGCAAAAGCAGCACAATCAAAGGACATAAATTTAGAGATGTATATATAATTTTCCACATAGAGAACAAGGATCAACAAATTTCTCAAGACAAGATGTCATAAAATATTTCACACGAAAAGTTTCAGGAATAATATGCAAATATGGAAAATATGTAAGGGGACATAAACATGGATGGACTGTGCTCTGCCAGTCTGAAAGCGAGCTAAGTTCCTTAATCTGTAGGTATCCGACTAACAGTCAGAGGGTACGAGGCACAGGACCTTGTCTCCTCTGAAAAGGTTTTAACAAATCCCGTCATAGTGTCCTCACCACCCTGTTAGTGTGCAAAGCTCAAGTGTAAGTCTGCATAGGGCTGTAGAGTTTATCATATATGTTTGTGTGGATGTTGTCGTTAATAATTTTAATAGTTTTCCAAGAAAGGTGTTTCGGTATCAGAGTCTTGGCTTTGTTTTACTAAAGTCCAAGTGGATAAATGTCTGTAATATAGTTTTCAAACTTAGGGTAAGTGATTACTATAATATCATCAAGATATCTAGAGGTGTTATTGAACTTATAAGTAATGTCTAGAAATTTCGAGGGATAAATAAAACGCATAAAGTACCTCTCATAACAGTATGAAAATAAATATACAATAAGGGGAGCGGAAATAGGAATTCCAATAATGTTTATAAAGACTGCAATTAAATTGCACAAAAATATTGTGATTTTATTACATAACTCGCTACAAGACCAATATTTGTAATTCTGACATTGTTTGTTTGAGAAAAATCCAGATGCAACTGAAGTAAAGAAGTAAGATTTACACTATCTATTGAAACACAAGCTTATGAGAGACCACAACTTGGTTTTAATTTTGTCATGAGGTAGAGAGGTGTATAGTGTCAAAAAAACCCCCCCAAAAAACCAAGAGTAGAAACTCAAAAATAAATTTACTATAAGTGGAGCGTAGTTACTGCCCATAAGAATTCAGAATTTCATAAACCATATTACTTAAAACTCTTTTGTAACCTGCCTATTCGTCATATGTACAATGTATACAAAACACAGCATTTGAGAAGGTTTTTCTGACTCCAAGTCTTTAAAAATCGCATTATCTGCCCTCCACCCGATACCGATGCCCAACCAATTGTTCTCCTTGCGCCACAATTACAGATTAAAGTAGCCTTCATAACATTCACACAGCTGTCTTACAGGACTCACCGTGTGTGGGTCGCGAGTTACTGTGCTTAACACGTGGGGTATTTTATACTGACTATATTGGCAATCATATATAACGCTATACTTACGTTGACATCACTTCACATAAAACCGTCACAACATTAAACATCATGATACTGATATCAAAATTGTCAGGGACCCTTTTTGATGAGAACAGTTATTTGTAAATGTTAGAACGCAAGGTCGACTGCCAACGGTAACTTTCTTATGTCTTGTTTTGAGATGTGACATTAAAAACGTATAAAGGACACGGCATGGTGATTACGGAAACGGCACCAAAGACTCAATTATTTTGAATAATAAATCATTCAATGTTACATGTAAAACGCATTTTGATTGGTTTGGAAATTAGTGGTATATATAATTTAAAAACGTTTTCTCTAACGACGTAATTTCTAGCGTTTTCGTAACTGTTACGTCAATATATTGACACCACTGATGGAGACTGTGGCACTAATTCGTGATCTAACGTTGAATTAATTCTATGTTATACGATGATTTCAATTAGAATTTTAGATACCGATCCGATTACGACGACCAAAAGTCCATAACAACATGACAATATATATAATGCTAAATACGACACCTCAAAGTCCATAACAACATGACAATATATATAATGTTAAATACGACAATCCTAAGTCCATAACAACATGACAGTATATATAATGCTAAATAAAGGCAAGTTGTAGGTTGATTTTATTAATAGAAAACCGCAACTCAAATTAACATAACAAATCAAAAGTTTACAAAATCATCTGTAATACGTATTAGTATGATTATTATTACAATTATAACAATTACAATAATTATCTAATTACAATAAAAACTGAGATAAAAGAAAATAAGATCAACAATATAGTTGCTTTGTGCATTGAAATAATTTTATTCTAATGATGAACCAATCTAATTGACATGAGACCTATACTCTCTCCTGTTCTCTGATATATCGCGGTGTACAGAAACATATCAGAAAACAGGTGCGCGTAAAGGTATGATTTCAATTAGACTGAAAGATGAGCATTAAATACTATGAAAGATGACTTAAATGAAGGCAAGGAATAGGATTAAAGTTTTATCAAGAAAATACCGCAACTGATGTAGTCAAGTCGCGCAAGATTATTATATACCCCAGACTTGGTTTCTATGACAAATTTAACATGTCAACCATTCCAGGATACTTGTGGCATGCCAACAAGTTGTCAATGTGTTTCATAGATGTTAATTCGAATTGGCTTGGTAGATACTTCAGGTATTTCAGGACTTGCGAATTTAAAATTAGAATATAAAAACATCCTTCGATACTCAAAGATATATTTGGAATTTTCACATTGACCACATGTTTGAATAATTTTCACTGTCTTATAATTTGTTCCATTAAGCAATGTGGGCCGAATATACAAATGACCAAACGAAGTTGCATAAGTATCTCTATCAAACAAATCATACATGCTAGTCACGCAGAGCATTAAACAATACTGGTATCTTGAAATAAATACAATATTTAATACGCAGTTGTAAGTAGGAATATAAGTTATAAATCTATTTTATATTAAATAAGTGCACAAGCACTACACAGATACATAAATATGTACACTATCATGACCGGAAGTAACCCTGGGGCTTATGCCATTTTGTGAATTTTGATAGTATAAGTTGTTCGAGTCTTTGAGCAAATGGAACAAAATCGACATAAAGATGGATATGCTTTAATGAATTTAAAAGCAGTTGTAGCGGTGGTGACAGTCAAGGAAAGAATAACTGGTACCACATCTTTTCTGTAACATGCTGTCGATTCTTTCAAGCGGATGGCGGGTGAACACCAAACTTTCGAGGGGAGTTGCTTTCTGTATAATTCACAGCTTTCCAGAATTACTGGTGTACAGCTTCATTATTGTTGTTGGTCCAGAGGAGAAAGAGGTTTTGGGTGTTTAAGACTCAGGATTCTGTTTCCCACTCTTTTGCTACTTATATTGTTTTAATGCAAAATATTGTTATATTTCCATACATTATGTTCTAACTCGTTCTCACTCAAACGAACATAAATTATTTATAAACTAGACTTAGTAGGTAAAGCGCTCTGCTCATTTTAATACACATCATTCGATACATATCAACTCATTTATATACATAATTATTCATATTCTCGGTCCATTTACTGATATAGTCCATAAACACACAATCTGGAAAATCTGAAATGTAAGAGTCTGAATAATAAGAAGCGTAAACAGTTGTAATATAACTATAATCAATACACTCAGAATACTTTGAAAATGGAATAGTTAAGGGTGGGAGGGCGGGAGAGAGAAGCTTTCTTGTCTGAGCAGAGCCTTCGAATGATTCTAATTCATACATATACCTTAAACGTTAACTTGCGCAGCAATGAAGCATGAAAAACAATCTCGAACTGAGAATAAATATACTGACCGATACTTTGGGCCAATGAAAATAGTTTGTACTAAAATAACTAAAACATGTGTTTTAGAGAGTGTTCACATATCATTGATAAATATATTTTAAAACATCACAACAAGAAAACACATACTCAATGTATGTACAACAACTACAACTATCTCTAATAAAGTATAAGTAAAACATTATTTTATAAATAATATATCAGTTCATTTTAAAATAACAAAATCAATAGAATAAAATAAATTATCATGTATTATCATGACCTTACTATGTTTCTGAAAATAAGTTATTTTTCAATGTCTCATTAAAAACAGTTGGATTAACAACCCTAACAAAAATTATTTTTAAGGTACTTTGCATCCGAAAATTGATTTACGCTTCTTTCATTGTTTTTATTATTTTTTTTTTATTTTGAGTACTAGTATATGTCCGCCGTGTATACAATAGCACCATGGATCAAGATTTTACAAGTATAAATCCAATAGATATTTTGTTCAGTTGTTCTGACTCTAAAATAAATTCACACAAAGATATACAGGTATGTAAAATATGTACAATATCATGACCGTTGATTTCATAATTCATTATTAAGATGTATATAATGTGATAGTTTCTCTTGAAAGCAATAGTTCTTCTCTATTTAAAAAAATTCTACGCGCACAATTTAGTATTTTGATTGGTCATTTTTTGCAAGACCTGGAAAAAGTTGTCATGGCCTAAAAAGAGAATTGAGCTTAGTAGTGGGACTTCTAAATTAGATATGTTCCTAAAAAATAAGTTCTTTTGGGGAACTCTTTCCTTTTTTTTCAAGTAATAACATGTGTATTCATTGATTCTCTATATTGGTGTGAGCTTACTATACATTTAGTCTTATTTTTATGATAAATCATCGTATTTGAAATGAATTTCAAATAACTGCACTAGTAAAGTTAAGATTTGGTACAAAACCATTCGATCTATTTCTAGCGGTGTGTTAATATTATTTCATTCGTGTAAACAGAGTGCATTAGAATGAAACTAATATCTTCGAGTTTCAAAGCCTGACACGTAGTCAATAAATTCATTAAAGTTTTGCTAAATTTTAGTTATAATAAAATTATGATATATGATATGTTATCATCATATAATATAATTATATTATAATGTAATGTGAATTGATGTTATCACGTGACCTTGTTCAGGCACTCAGGAGTATTGGGTGATTTGCTGTGTTGCAAGATATGTGTATATAACGTTTTCAGCTAAGAACATTTCAATATAGGTTATTGCGTATTCTACTTTGGATTTTGCATTGAAAATAAAGTAATTGAAATCTTGGTTGTTTTGTTGTTCAATCAATGAAGAGGTTTGAAGAACACCGTTTTAGTGTCCCCACAGCAATTAACACGTAAGATTTACATGAATTACTACAAGTAGAATACAGATCGACTGGGTGTTCTGGATAATTTAATGTACGATTTTGCACCAGAGATCGTTTTCGTTTTTAATGTTGTTTCATATTTCTTTCATTTCCAACATATACTATAACAATATGTATTGCAAAAATACCCTGACGAGAATTCTCATATCCCATTTCATCAGTAGCAGCACATGGAAACTTTCTGTTAATTTATAAAGACTGAAACCACAGCGCACATATAACATGGACAAATTCGATACGACAATCTAAATCATTCAAACATCCTTTAGGTGACAATGTCAAACATGGACCATCACCATTTGGTTCCGGGGCACACCATAGTGTGGACGGTACCAGATTCCCTGATTTCAACCTGTATAGATAAGGCCCCTCTTGAGTAGCATCAGTAAACAGGTAACCTGGAATAATGAATAGGCAGCAAGTTGATTTCATTGTCACAATACTAGGTTAAAAAACCCAAACACAAAAATAAACAAACAAAAACCAAGCAACCACCCCCCCCCCCCCCACAAAAAGAAAAAAAAAAAACCAAAAAACAAAATAGAAAGTCACCCTTGATAATTTCATTGAGTAAAACTAAGTTCTTTGCAGTAACGAATAAGTTGTTTTGATTATCTAATTTTTCAACACAATATCTCGAGGAATATTCAGATTAGACTGATGTTTTGAGCGCTCGAATTTGGTAGCGAATGCATAAGATAATTCGACGTACACAGAGATTGAAACTGCACAGACAACATTTAATCACCCACCATTAATGTGCTAATAATCTAATGATGTTGACACTAAATATCTAAAGATTGTTGTGTATCAGTTGATTGTAATACATATTTACGCTGTAAGTGTCATCATCCTAGATCTTGCAAAAAATCAATACAATGCACTATTACAAGACGTATATGTACAATTAAACGTTCTGAATTAAGAACAACTAGAGTGAAAGAATTACACCTTTCTATCTCCTTGGTGATTCTGTCCTACAGATAAGTCATATTCTATGCTCAACCCTCATGAATGATTATAAGAAAGGATACAAAATATAACGAAATGGTGATATCTAGAACGCTTATTTGTGTCGATCTAACCCAGTGCGTATGTGTGTAAAAACTTCCTTAGGACTTCCTTAGACATTTGTCTAGTAACTCTTCATATTTCAATGACAGGAAATAATTCTTGTTTGTTTGTTATTTTTTCACATTTCTAGTGAAATACTTAAACTTTGATTTCATTCCTTTTATAATATGAACAAATACAACAGTATACTAGAACATAGATCTAAATAGTTAGACAGTTGTCAAATAAATAGGAAGTAGAAAATATGTCTTGGATGACTATATTAGATACTATGTATTTGAATTAAGTTTCATTTTAATCCGATTGAAAGAGATACTGCAAACTTAACGTTTCACCAAGTATGAACATGCAAACAAGTCAAAACCAATACATCTTCTCCGGTAGGGAAGGGGAGTTTTCAAAAGCCAAAAATCTTAAATTCACAGATTCTTGCATTATTGTTCACGAGATGACATATGTACAACTGCGACAGAACAAATTTCTCGTTTTGATTACATTTTGCTCTCCGGAAGTTGCATGTGAAGATGAAAATATATTTAAATCCCGGTTTTATGCACAAAACACAAATCAAGGCAAACAACATAGTATTTGATTTCAGCATCAATATGTTCATAATTATCAAAAAAATATTTTCTCGTATTTTAAGGTAGAGAACTATCAATGTAGTTCAATATACAGATCTCTCCAAAACTGCTTGCTTGAAAAAGATAACTGTTTTGATACAGTTTTCAGGGGAGGGGTAGGGTTGCAGACAACGGAATGGGGTAGGCGGATGAAAGAGAGGCAGAAAGCAGAGGGCGGCAGGGGTGTTTTGATGCTGAAAATAGAGAGAGAAGGAGCTGGGGGACACAAACTGATATCGATGATACAAGGGATAGTGATGGCCAAGGAATGCTATACCCCTCACCGCTCACTGTATTAACTTACCAGAGATATATTCAGCAAAGAACTCCATCTCCTCTTTAGTATTTAGAGCTAATGCAGTTGCCCCATAAGTTCCACATATTGACTACAAATCAAAACATATATTTTGTATAATGGATATAATAATATATAGTAAAAGTTTGCTGTCAAAAAATAAAAATAAGACAGACAGACAGACAGATATGAAACAATAGTAAGGAACCTTTATATTCGAAAGACAGGAAGTATCCAGTATGCTTTAACATAAAAATGATTAATAACATTACATAAAGCATGGATCATCAAAAGAGAACATGTGCTCTGGATAAATAAAGATATCTAGCTGACTAGCGATATGTGTACTTTATTTTAAATAAAAGCGCATATAAAGGAGAAACTTTTAAAAGCCCTTGTCTTAATGAAATAAGAATGATATTTAATAAACTAGTGGTTCGGAAGAGCGGATGCAGGATTTAAGTTTAAAAGGGGGGGGGTGTATTGGGTCACCCGTAAGCCCCAAGTAGGTCCACGGCCAAGTCAGGTTGGGAAGCTCACGATTTTCTTGCATTTTTATAAAAATATATGGTGTAAAATCTATGATATATTTAGTCCACAAAAGTGTTTTAAATTCATTTGAAATACTTATTTAAAAGATATAACACAAATTTAAATAGCTGTAATAAAGAAAAGGCCACAGCATGATATCATGGCATGTGTCCATATAACTGATTTTTTTTATGAAAAACGACACATAGATAAATTTAATTACATTATACATTGGAAATTTTTAAAACAAAAATTATTCAAACATTATTTGAAAATAAACGCAACCATCTCCTTAAATCAGTAAGTGATTCTCTTAACGCCAGTTAATTTCAGTTTAGAGAAGTGACTTCCTACCATAGATATTCGCAGATATCAATGTATTGTGACTCAATTCTTTTGTAAACATTTCTAAATTACAAGTCAAATAACATCAGAGAAGTTCATCTTGCACATTATGAATAATTTGTTTGTTATGCAATAGAGTAAATGATACATGTATATTAATAAAGTAATTCAAAACTACACATATTGTTTCTCTTGGAAAAAGAAATAAAGTATTTCTGCTATTAAAAGACTACAAAGCTAGTACAAGACATACATGTTAGTGTACATAGACTGTAAACCATACATTGCCTAAGTAAGTGGACATCGCTTAAAGAAATGTCGTGAGGCCTTGAGCACCTGTACCATGTAATCATAGGGATTGACATTCCTATATAAGGATATACAGAAGTACGACTGGAATTGGGTATACGTTTAAGATTAGCCAGTATATAATTGGGTATCTTTTTCACTTACAATATATATCAAATTTCAGTGACGTAACACCCTTTGCGGAAAAACGCAAAAGAATGCAAGGTAATTTGTGGAGGTATAGGTTGCAGGGCTTTTTGTATAATACATATTTATTTGGGCGTATACAATTCATGTACTTGATATTTTGAAGCCTGGATTGTTGTATAGGTATAATTTCCGCTTTTCACAAACTACCTACTTTTGATTTTTAATTTGAATACTCGAATATGTAAACTACTTACGCCTCTGTCAATGGGTATTGATTCAATAAAGTAATACATAGATAAGTAAAGCATACATGTGGATCGAAAGAGAAGTTATTATTGCAAATGAATCCTGAATGCAGTAAATTACAGGTATTAACAATGAGCAGGTTGTTGGCTTTAACAGCACATATACATATCTATACATTTAAGTGAGCCATACATGATAAGACTTAAAATTTTGTAAATATATTTTAAATCTGAATAACTCCTAATCTTAATGACATGGTTTATGGCAAATTAGATAGATATCCTGTGGCCATTAACATAAAAGTGATAAGGATTACTTTTCGGGTAAAGCTAATATGCGCTGCTAAATTATGCACAAGGCTCTTTTATATAGAACTTGCACTCCTTGGATGAAAGGTATTAAATTTATTCTTTTTTTTTCTTTTTTTTTTATTGAATATATATATACACACATACTAAACACACAAAATTCACAACAAATCGATGACAACAATGACAGACAGTAGACAGGACAGCAGACATATTTTACTTTCACATACACACACACACACACATAAGTTCGGGAATTAGGAATCAAAAGTATAAAAGTCTGAAGTAGATTTATATAAATTCTATGGATATAGAATAGGATGTACAGTTACATGTATACAAAATATAATTGTATGTCATAGATAAACAGAGTATCATATATGTACATGTATTTAACACATTTGAAATGATATATGTGAATAAAAGTGGATATAGGATTCGATACATATACACATATATATATATACCTACACATATACACACATACATACATATATATTTGTATATAGATACATTCACATACACTAATATATTGAACATATATAAAGGTAGATTTAAGAAAGGAATAAATCCTTCCATATACACCATCGCCTATTAAATTCTTCTTGACCTCCTTTGCCATAATAGATATACTTTTCATGGTTGTAATAACTTGAGAGATATTGTTTAAATCCACAAAAATTTATGTTGGCACATTGTTTTGATTTTGAATATATGTAATATTTTAAAAGTAAGACAATTAGGTTTAGTGTTTTGAATTTAATTTGATGGATTCCAAAAATTATGTTGGATGGTGTGATATAGATATTAGCATTTACATTGTCTCTAATCCAGTTATTCAAATCAAACCACATAGCTCTTATAGGGTTACAATAGATATGTAGATGAGTAATAGATTCCACTTCAGTTTTACATATATTGCACAATGGGGAATCATTAATTCTAATAGTATGCAATAATTTTTTGTTGCTAATATTCTATGAATTATTCTGACCTGACACCATCTCAACTTTGTATCTTTAGTAATTATAAAAAGGATTCAGAAATGTTTGTTTCCAGAAATTAATGTGTTGATTTATTAAGTTTAACCCAGGATCATTTTCCCACCTTAGTTCACATTTTGGTTTTTTATATTTTGATTTAATAAAAATTTCATAGATATCCTTGCAGCCTTTTTCAGATGCCAAAATAATTTTCAGATATGAAGGCATGCAAGGGAAACTGATTTGGGGGGGGGGGGGGGGTTATCATTTAGGATTGGTCACATTTTAAGTATTGATTTAACCAAACCGAGGTAGGTTGTAAAAGGTAAATTTACCGAAAATTCAGTGCATATATTTTGATGAGGGAATACTTCTCCATCATGTTTTAGTAAATCATGGACAAAAAAGGAAGCCTTTTTTTATAGAGAACATTTATGAAAATAGATTTATTGTTGATTTTTATTAGTGGGTTGTACCACAGAAGGGAAAGCAGAATTTCATCTTTATTGTGTGTAGTTAATTTTGTTTGAAATTCAATGAAATTGGTTAAACTTCCTTCCAAAAAGGATTCACAGTATTCTGAATCATTTTCATTATAAAATCAATGCCAAAATGTGATATGGATTTCATATCACTTTTCACTATTGAACTTAATACACGAGTCCAAGTACAATCAGAGTGGAAAAACCTTCTAATCCAAGTAATTTTAAATGATTTGATGAAAATTTCTAAATCAATCATTCTGCATCCCCCCTGTTGGTAATCTTGAATAATGCAATTTCTAGAGATTCTGTCTTTTTATTGTTCCAGATAAAATTGTAGAACATACTTTGGAGATGTATAACAATTTTAGTTGATGGTTTTGGCAAAGATATAAAAAGATGTGTTAATTTGGGTAAGAGAATAGATTTTACAACTGTAATTTTCCCTAAAACAGTGAGATTTGTTTTTGACCAAGACTTCATATCTTTAATTATGGATTGTATTCTCTCATCAAAATTAAGCTTTTCAATATTTTCTAAACTGGCAGTGAAATTGATGCCTAGAACATTAAAAGGGTTACTTGTCCAATTAAGGTTTGTGTCAACACACAAATTGTCATTGGAATTACATTTGGAGCCAAACCAGATAGCTTTTGTTTTATTGATATTTGGTTTGAGGCCAGAATATTTTGAGAATTGGAAAAGTAGATCTAAAGCACTTTTAAGACATTTCTCAGTGCCATCAAGAAATAGTGCTGTATCATCAGCACATTGTAAAAGACAAACATTATGAGATCCAATATTGATACCTTTAATATATTTATTTTGGCGGATAAGTATACCCATAATCTCTACACACATGAGAAAAATATACGGTGAAACGGGATCGCCTTGACGACAGCCACGCCCTATTTTAAAAAATTTTGAGAAAGTACCGTTTTGCAGAACACAAAGTGAGGCGTCAGTGTAAAGGACATTTATCCATTTTATAAGATTTGGGCTAAAGTTGAAGAAATTGAGAGCTTTGTACATAAATTTCCAAGAAACAGAGTCAAAAGCTTTTTCAAAATCGATTAGAAGAAGCATACCAGGAATATTGTTTTCCTTAGCATAGTGTAGGGTGTCATATATTAAACGGGTATTTTCCCCAATAAACCTGCCTTTAAGAAAGCCTCTTTGATTTTCATGTATCAGAAAATCAAGCACAGATTTTATTCTATTGGCTATACATGATGATAAAATTTTATAAGATGCATTTAAAAGGGTAATAGGTCGCCAGTTCTTTAAAAACTCTCTACGCTTATTGCCTTTAGGTAAAATTGATATAATTCCCTGTTTTGTGTTTGATTTCCAATGTCAAAAGCCAAATTAATTGATTTAATGTAATATGTTGAAATGTCACGCCAAAAAAAAAAATATAGAACTCCACAGTAAAACCATCTGGGTCAGGCGATTTGTCATTATTCATGTTTTTAAGCGCCAGTGAGGCTTCTGAATATGATATAGCTTTATCCTCTAATGCACTAGCTTGATGGTCATTTAATACATGGACATGATCTTTATCTATTACTGACTCTAAATTGATGTTTTCAAGGTGTTGATCTTGTTCAGAGTATAAATTTATGTAAAAAGTTTCAATTTCCTTTAAAATATCTGCCTGGTCCACAATAGTTTTACCGGAGGGGTTTACAACTTTTGAAACAGTTTTATTAATATAGTTTCTTTTTTCTAAGCTAAGGAAATATTTTGAGGGCTTTTCACCATCTTCTATCCATTTTGCTCTTGTTCGAATAAATAATCCTCTAATAAATTCTTTCCGAAACTGTTCCAATTCTTCATTTAATGTCGAAATACGATTTTGAATGAATCGATTGTTATTTCCTGAACGGGATTCCTGTAATGTGTTTAATTCCTTTTCAATTTTTTCAATTTTTTTGTTTTTGTCCTTTTTTTAGCAGATGAATAGGAGATGGTGAAACCTCTAATTTCGAGTAAAAGCATTTCGAAGAAAAATTGATCATTAATGGTTAGTTCATGGTGAGGGGAGGCAGCATATTGTTCACATACAGTAGATATTATAGATTTTACTTTATCTACATAATACATATCCTTTAATAAAGAGTTATTGAATTTCCAGAACCCTTTTCCTTTTTTAAAATCATTGAGTGTGATGGTAAGTTCGATGATAGAGTGGTCAGATCTATAGCCTGATGCAATATTTGTTGATTCAATAAGGTTAATTAATTCGTTTGAGGCCAAAAGAAGTCTAATCTTGCTTTTTTGATTGGGTTATGGCAGAACCATGTAAATGTTTTTGTGTTTTCATGTCGTATTCTCCAAGGATCACATAAGTTGGAGTTAGTTTTGATGTTAAGCAATATTTCCCTTGATTTAGGGTTGTTAACATGTTTGTAATTATAGCTATCCATTTTTGGATCTAGTACTAGGTTCATATCGCCACCAATAATTGTAAAATCTGCATCAAAATTGTTTATTTTGTTTTGTATGTTATTGTAAAAGGCTGGACAATCTTTATTAGGTCCATATACATTAATCAGTAGCATGGTATATTTGTTTTCAATACAGCCCTCCAGGCAAAGCATATTACCATTATGATCAGAGTCTTTCCTTGTGACCTCAAATTCAAAATTGTTATTAAACAATATGGCTACCCCCTCGCATTAGAGTTACCAGGACTGATATAAATATCGTATCCCTACAATGATCTTACCAAACTCTAATCTTTTGCTTCAAAGTGGGTATCCTGGAGAAAATTGATAGAGAAATTTTTACGCTTGATATAGTTAAGCACGTCACGTTTTTTCTCCAGACTACCCAGTCCTCTGCAATTCATGGATAAGAACTTAATACTCATTCAACAAGGGGGAGATAACTAGTGACAGAGGAATAAAAATGAGAATCATAACGCAAAGATATACACTTGACATTGCCTTGTACGATGCATTTGTATGATATAATATATAAGATATACGTATATCGTAAAATGAGGGAGTTTGTGTTTGGACTAGAGAGAAAAGGTGTAGCGCAAGCTGACTGGGGTAATATATAGATAATAAACAGTGATCAAGTTTTGTGAATCAAATTCATAGTTTATCCTTCCATAAAGTTTATGACTTACCAAAAATAAATTGTAAATTCCACACACACATACTACATAAACACACACACAGCACACACAACACAAATACATGTAGTATAAGAGTTAGAAATTTCTGAGACGGTCCCTGTCTTAGGGTGTATCGGCAATGTAAACACAAACACGTGTGAGGTCAATAATCAGATCGCTCTGCGATCATACAGTATTTACTTGGTGTTGTTCAGTTTATGGTGGATATCGTCGAAAATGTCAAATTTATGGCGGCGTCCATCAGTATCTAACGCAAACACTCGGCTGTTATAATACCAAGCGGAATGTACTTTGTCATTTTCCTTCAATGATTTTATGAGGTCGGCGTTCATTTGAGTGACGTGATCGAACATGTGGAATGTACTTTTAAGGGCTTGGCGATTCCTGATGATCAAGCTTTTAGTTTCAGCATTGATGCATCTCACGATAACAGGTCTGGGTCCTCTGTTGTTACCGGGAATCCTGTGAATTGCTAGGATATTTACGGGGTTGATGTTTATGTTCACCTTTTCTTGTGAAATAGCGTAGAGTTATTCTCTGAGGTTTTCCTTAGAATGTTCCTGCCAATTCAGGATCTTTATGTTGTTCTTTTGAGAATATTGTTGGTTATAGTTGGCCATCGACAAGCTGGTTTGAGCCATCCTACTGCATTCGTTAACTTTTTCTTTCATTTTCGGATTTCTGCGGCTTGAGCTACTAATTTTTCACGTATATGATCTACATCTAAATTCATTCCATCCATTTTTTTTCAGATATCAGGTTTGTTTTCTCTGTGATACTACTTTTCATGTTTTCAATTTCCATCTTCGTATCGTCTCCGATTTCAGTCACTATTTGGTTCTTAATTTCATCTTTAATTTCATCTTTTAATGTTTCTTTCACTTCTTCTAATATTTCTGACTTCAACTCTGATTTTAGCTCCTTTATCATATTTAGCACTATAGATTGTATGTCGTTTTTGTTCACCATATCACTTTTTATTTCGCATAAGCTATCTTGTATTATTTTTAATTCACTTGTGATACTGCTGTCTGCATGATCCGAGCTACTTGTTCTCTGTTTCTTGGCCGCTTGTTTCCCAGATACAACAGTCTGCTTAACTGCATTTGAAACTGAATTCAAATTCAATTGTACGAATTTTTTCTTCTCGTCTTTTCCTTTTGATTTCACATCCATAGCCTTGGGCATTTCTTCTGTACTATTAGTTGTACACGTATCGTTCATGGTCACCTTTTCACTTGCCATACTGGTGTGATTTATAATCACTATTCCTTTGTTTGAATATTCAAGAATATATGTTATAAATCCTTCCAAAAGCACAATATTTTTTCGATGTAGAATTCGATCCTAATATTACACCATTTATATTCCTTCGGCTAATATGATTTTTGGGATGTATTAACGTCTGTAAATTACTATTTCATGAAAAATACAGCAGAGCAAAAATTTCCGTGTCACTCCATTACAAGTCACGTGACCCCTCCAATAAATCTATTCTTGATATTGTGCACTATATGTATAAAATACTTTATATGATCAATCTGTACAGAAATGGCAGAGCGATAATTTTAATTCACACAAAATATTTACTTATAGAATTTTCAGAACAAAACGTTAGAAAACTATTTATTTACTCTTTCAGTTTAAATAATAATAAAAAACAAAACAAAATTATTTTGTAAATAAGTTGCATATTGAAACTGGTAAATGGTACAGTACTCCAAGAAAATGTATCTTTCGTGAATTGGTATCGGAAATGAGTATAACTATATTTTAAATGTGATAGTTTTTATATCATATCTTTCAGAAAAAAGCGTGTTTTAAATAATTTGTTCAACGCAACAAATAAAAACTTACTGATTAAATTATATAAATCAATATCCATTATTCAGGATAGAATCCAAACTTCTGGTTGATTTATTTATTGCGCATGATATTATTTATTGTATATACGTACATATTTTATATGTTCCCTACACCGATACAGTAATGAGAATATTGTACAACGGACACATATATGCGATTATAACACCCTCGTTAGTAAGCTAGCTTCTTTGACGATGTGGTTACCTTTACCCAGCTTTGCTACAAAGTTCAGCAACGTCGACAGGTGTCATTGTAATATATGAATGGACATTCTTTTCAGTTTGCCCATTACATTATGGGTATGGCTTCACAATTTGTCGAATATATTGTTTGGTAGAGTGCCAACGACTCCAGCCCACGTCCGTACCAAAACCACTGTAAGCCACCCTATGTATGTAAGGTAGATTTTATTTATTTGTCCTTTACAATGGCTTTGGAATGTGGTTGCAATTAAAAGGATTTATTACATTTCACCCTACATGATGAGTCATACTGTTGCACTGACATGACATTCAATAAACTACCTCTATCTATTTTATCTGGATGGGTTCTCTCATGAAAACTGAGAAGCAAATACATAAAGAATGATTTATTTCTTTTGCCTCATCACTATTGGTATCCATGTATACATTACTGTATGAACTGTCATCTCTTCATAAAATAACTCATTTCATAGATTGGTTAGGTGTCAAATGGGGTACCTATTGATTGGTTCTTCCCCTTGGACGGTGTGCTGAAATCCAGCGGAGTTTCTTGTTTCCTATGGAATAACCAGCCAAGGACGTAGTTAGGAGATACGATAATCATGGGTGATCAAACTAAACTCAAAGCTGACCTTTGATATTTACACAGTGTTTCCTAATACCAGTCTACTTGCAAATTATCTGTCGATGACCATCACTTGTCTGGAACAACATGTACATGTAAATCTTGACATTGTTGACCACTGTCTATTCCTTGCTAGTATATTACTATTAAAGGTATGTAGTGACTACAAAGTAGAAGTCAAACCATCTATCTGTAATTAAAGATGTTACGTGATACCTGGTGTCTGGGAGGTCTTTGGTCGCACGGCTACCGTAATAGGTTTCTCATCATGATGCTAGTAATAATACGTTTTCTCCAACATTACAGATGCTAGGGCAGTCTGTATATTGTATGGCCTGCGTGTACAGAAACGCTAACTTTTTAAGCAAGCCATGCTCAAACTATACAATGTGTTCATGTTGTGGATCATGGAGTATATCTGTCCCATCTCAGACAGAGAGCTGAAATCACTGTCCATGTGTCAGTGTCATAAACTGAAAAAATGGCCCTCGAACATCCCCATAATGGGGCGTTGCCAGTCAAACTGTAGGCACTGCTCTGACATTTCAAAGAAGAAGGGTCCCTGATGCTTCGAGGTCACCAGAGAAGTTGTGAGACCACTGCAATAGTAGTCCTTGCAAATCGAAGTAAATCATCGTCCAAACTATGAAACGTTACTTAGGATTTAAAATCTCTCAGAAATGTGCAGGCGTTTTATGAAAGTACCCAGCACGTTTACTTACGCATTGACTTAATTTTGCTATAATTGGTGGAAAAGTTATCTTTTACTTTTAGCGTGAAAATGTGATACAATGGGCTGTCATAATTATTTACAGGCGAAATCACGTTTAACACACAGTGAAGTACATCGTCATCATCATTGGCATTATTCAACTGAAAACCATTTGCTTCTAGAAACTGTGATTTCAAATATCGGAATATCAGTGTAATCGTCATTCATTGAAATACTTCATTCATGATAGCATGACAAAGTTATAGAGAAATTTTGCTTTTTGTAAACAATGAGGAAGTACCTTAGAGTTAACCACATCTTGAATTCCATAGAATAAAACGACAATATCGCATAAAATTACATATTCATATACATACGAAACCCAGGTGAGACCAGATGGCCGAGAAGAATAAGCGTCCCCTGCATGTATGCAACGCAACAGTCATGCAACAACTCTAATAGTTCAGGAAGTAAATATATATACTGAGCATAAAAAAATAAAATAAGAAGAAAGTATCTACTGTACATGTATACAGTTTGAGTTTTTTTTTCTAAACTGTGAATGTCATCTTTTTAAGTAATATAGACATCTTATGATAACATTTAACAAATTTTGTCAAAATTTAATAAGCATTTCACTGATAACTGGCAGAGAAAGTTGTAAGGAGTCTTTCAGAAAATCACAAACTATTGATTGATTGGAACCAAAAGTTAACATAAATATAGAACATATATACCTTTAATTTTGTGCACCATATGCGCATTTCGACAAGTTATGTCTCTTCAGTGATGCTCATGGCCGAATGATTGGAATTCTCAAAATATATAAAAATATGAAGAGCAGTGTTGAAGCCAAAATGACCGAAAAGTGAACCAAAGAATCTATCTAAGGACAGAGCTATGCATCAGGGAGATACTCCTTAGTTTTGGAGCGATTTACTTAATTTGATGACTGAAAAATTTGAAGTATATATATTTAATGTCAGTACAAAAGCACTGATAACTAGACTTATGATGCCCTCGAGGACTATCAGTCCATCAGCAGTGACACCGGCCTAGTGGTTATAATAAATATAGAACATATATACCTTTAATTTTGTGCACCATTGTGTGCATTTCGACAAGTTATGTCTCTTCAGTGATGCTCGTGGCCGAATGATTGGAATTCTCAAAATATATAAAAACATGAAGAGCAGTGTTGAAGCCAAAATGACCGAAAAGTGAACCAAAGAATCTATCTATTTCATTGTCAAATCAATCCATAATTACCTAATATCGGGTATGATCACCCCTATTTGCTAAAACAACACGAATTCTACTTCGCATGCTGTTTACCTAACGTACACCTAATGACGTTAGGAGCAAGATTATTCCATTTTGCTATGAGAGCATTTTGTAGCTCCTGAAGGTTCAATGGATGTGGCATATGCGCTCATCTACCCAATAAATCCAATATGTGCTCGATCGAAATGAGATCAGGGCTATTTGCAGGCCATGGGAGGATGTTTACTTTACTTCGTTGAAGGTAGCGTTGAGTAAGTCGCGCGGTATATGGACGAGCATTGTTGTGTTGCAAAGGGATCAATAAAACATGTCTGTGGATGAAGGGAACTACATCATGAGCTAGAATATGATTAATATAGGCCTGTGCATTTAAAGGACCATTTACTGCTACAAGGCGCGTTTCCCGCCGCTCATGATTTCACCACATATCATAACGCTGCCACCGCCAAATCTGTTTCTTTGAAGGACACATGCATCAGTATATCGTTTTCCCTGTCAACGGTAAAGCCTTGCTCCACCATCACTAGGAATAAGGTTGAACATTGATTCGTCAGTAAACAAAACGATATTCACGTCATTCCCTGTAACAATTAATAAAGTCTACACCATTTAACGCGAGTATTGCGAGGAGCAGGTGTCAGAATATGTCTGAAATGTGGCCTGTAAGCTCGTATCGGCCTATTTCTAGGCCTTAACATGTTACGGATAGTCTCTGTATTGACACCGCAACGTCTGGCCGTAACAGTTCCTGGCAAATGACGTTGACGGAGATGCGTCAACGCTATGTAACGGTTATCGCGAACTGTAGTTGCATGTGGTCTACTCCTCGAGGACGATCGTCAACATTGCCAGTCAGTCTTAAATGACGAAATAATAAAGTTATGGTCCTTCTGGTGCAACCAAACGCCTTGCTAACAGCGGTCACTGTTTGGCCTGCGTACAACATGCAAATTGCCTGGTTACTCTGGTCCTGGCTCAGCTTTGACACGTTCTAATTCAAAACTTTTTTTCTGGTAACTGGAAGGAGTTTAAAATTGCTTGCAATGCAAAATATTAAATAAGTTTTATACACGTGACTTGAAAAACCTAAATGATAGGATAATCGACTTGGAGGAGCAGAACAGGGCCATGAAAATGGACATTGTGGACGGCAAGGCCAGGTCAATGCGCGACAACTTGCTGTTCTCCGGAATAGCCGAGACTCCAGGCGAGACCCCAGCAGCGACAGAGAGTATTCTGCGGAATTTTCTCCGGGATCAGCTCCGTATGTCACCTGAGGACGTGAGCGGTGTCAAATTCGACCGAGTGCATCGCATGAATGGTCCGAGTTCCCCAAGGGTCATTGTGGCCAAATTCAACGAGTACAAGCAGCGGCAGGATGTCAGGCAGCGATCCAGGGAGCTCCGTGGTACCCGGTTTTATATCAACGAACACTTCCCGGCTGAAATCAACGAGCAACGTCGCGGTCTAATTCGTGTCATGAAGGAGGAGCGGAGGAAGGGTAATAACGTGCGCCTTGTATATAACAAACTGTACATCAACAACGTTCTGTATTCTCCGCACCGTGACGCTCCTATGCAGCATCGTAACCAGGGTAGAGTGTAGGACATTTCGGGGGTTAGACAGCCCGCTCCATGTGTACCGTTACGTGTATGTAGTTGGAACATAAATCGCGGCTTAGCTCGGAAACTTCAGGACCCTGACTTTTGTAGCGCCTTAGCTAAGTATGACATAATATTTTTATCTGAATGTTGGCAATCAGATGAACAAGTTGATGTTTGTTCTACTTTTAATGATTTTTCTTGTTTATCTTTCCCTAGACAAAAAGGTAAAGGTGGTGGCCTCGTGGTATTGTATAGACATCATTTAACTAATATCTTATCGTTTGTTAAATGTGTTGGTGACAGTATTTTATGGTTTTAAATAACCAACGTACGTGATCAAGATGTATATTTATGTTTTGCATATATCCCCCATGAGCATAATGTATATTACAATGTTTATGACCTCGACCTGTATGATTGGCTTCTCAACGATGTAGCTGAATATAGTGATAAAGGGCCTATTGTGATTGCAGGTGACCTAAACAGTCGTATTGGTTTAGGGAGTGATTTTATTGAATTTGATGACCTTCCTGACCAACTATGTGAGCATGTTTCATCTGCATGATTCTGTTTTAGATAATAGACATTCTGAGGATACTGTCATTAATACGTTTGGTCGTCGTCTGCTATAGTTTTGTAAATCTTCTGGTATGAGAGTGTGTAATGGGAGAAAGGAGGGTGATAGGACAGGTAAATTTACGTTTTTTAATCATATCGGCACGAGTGTGATTGATTATGTGTTGGCGAAAAAGGATAGGATGGATATAGTGAGTGATATGTCTGTGAATGATTTTAATGAGTGGTCAGACCATGCCTTAGTAGAATTTACCTTGACTTCATGTGTGGGTGTGCATCCCGTGAATGTTAGTGTCGAAAGTTCTGTGGAGAATGTTCAGTACAGGTGGAATGAAAGTGAGATGGAGAGTATGAGAGTTGATCTGAATGAAAAGTTGCATGATCTACATAGTATCATTGATGAGTTACAATTGTCAACTTTAAATATCAATGACGGTGTGGACAAATTTGTTGTCACTCTGAATGGCGTGTTTGATAAATATTGCATGAAACCCCTCACCTCCCATGGTAAAAGGAAACCATCAAAAAATAAACCGTGGTTTGATAACAGATGTAAAGCTCTACGTGCAGATTACAGAAGCGCATTGCGCATTTTTAATGGGGATAGAAATTATTTTAACCGTACCAACCTTATAGAATGTAGAAAAGCATACAAGGTGTACTGTAATAAGAAACGGAAGCAGTACTTGAGGTTTGAGGGAAATAGACTCAGCTATGTAAGATCAAACAATCCAAAAGAGTTTTATAAAATTTTTAATAAGAAGAAAAATGTGCAGAGTTCTTTGTCAGCTGATGATTTTTATTCGCATTTTAAAGATATTTGTAATGTAGATCAAGGTGATAGTATTGATGTAAATGACGATGTGGATTATGGTTTTAATGAACTGAATGTTAATATTTGTGAAGACGAGATTTTTAGAGTCATTAAGAATTTGAATTCAGGTAAAGCCACTGGAATAGATCAACTTATGAACGAATACTTCATTAAATTTAAAGATTTATTATGCCCTGTTTTATGTAAACTTTTCAACTATATTTTTGATAATGGAGCATTTCCATCTGCGTGGTCCGAAGGTATTGTAGTACCCCTGCAAAGAAAGGTGACCCAAATAACACTCATAATTACAGGGGGATTACTCTGGTTAGTAATTTGGCTAAAATTTTTACATCTGTCTTGAATAATAGATTATTGAAGTGGTCCACAGAAAATCTTATTATAACGGACGCTCAGTTTGGTTTTCGACCTGGATACAGTACTACAGATGCTATATTTGCTTTGCATTCTTTAGTTTCATTGTTTTTAAATTCAAAGAAAAAGTTGTACTGCTGTTTTGTCGATTATCGCAAAGCCTTTGATTCTGTCAATCGATTCAAATTGTTTTACAAACTTGCAAGAAGTGGAATAACTGGGAAATTTCTTACTATTGTTAAAAAGCTGTATACTGATGTTAAAGCCTGTGTTCGTTATAAATCTACATTTTCAGAATTGTTTACCTGTACAAACGGCCAAATGCAAGGTGAGGCCTTGTCGCCATTTCTATTGTCAATGTATGTAAATGATCTAGAAATGCATTTGATCAATAGCTCATGTGAACCTGTTGTCTTACGTGATCTCTCTTTGTTTTTATTAATGTATGCAGATGATACTGTATTACTTTCTGAAACACGTGATGCTTTACAGCAGCAATTAAATCAGCTTAAGACGTACAGTACGGAATGGGACATTTCTGTAAATATTGAAAAAACAAAAATTGTTGTTTTTAGAAATGGCGGGAGATTGAGTAACCTGGATGAATGGTGGTATGATGGTTCGCCTGTAGAAGTTGTCTCCTCTTTTAATTATTTGGGTGTGACACTTAACAGCAATGGGAAATTTAACAAAACGCAAAACGTCATTGCTATGCAAGGTCGGAAATGCATGTTTAAAATTTTAAAAATCTGCAATGAAAATTTTTTAAATGTTAATACTAAACTTAATGTGTTTGATACTTATGTATCATGTGTTTTAAATTATGGTTGTGAAATATGGGGATTTCACAGTGGAATCGATGTAGAAAAGGTTCATATGCATTTTTGTAAGCGAATTTTGAATGTCAAACGCACTACTCCGAATTTTATGGTTTATTCTGAACTAGGGAGACTCCCTTTGCATATTATACGTAAAATTCGAATAATCAAATATTGGCTGAAACTTCTAAATACTGAAAATTGTATATTACACTACTTGTATCATGAAATGTTCTCACTTATTCCGGTACATAATACATGGTTATCAAATGTGCGTGATATTTTATGTAATTCAGGTTTTAGAGATGTGTGGGATAATCAATGTGTTTGGAACGAAAAAGCATTTTTATTTTGTTTAAAACAGCGGCTTATAGACATATTTATACAAGAGAGGGATGCTTTTATTAATGCTTCGCCAAAGTGTGTACTGTATAGATACTTGATCGATTCGTTTTCACTTCAATATTATTTACGAAAGTCTATTCCAGCTTCTCTTGTTACTTTCCTTTCCAAGTTCAGATTATCTTCGCATACGTTGCGTATTGAACAAGGTCGCTACTATAATGTTGAAAGACATAATAGGTTATGTCAGTGTTGTAATAATAGACAAGTCGAAGATGAGTTCCATTTTGTCCTAGTGTGTCCTTTTTATAATGAAATTCGCCGTTCTTTTATCAAACCATACTTTTGGATTCGCCCTTCAATGTTTAAATTAGTACAACTTTTCTCAACTGAAAATAAAAAGCAATTGAGTAACCTTGGGAAGTTCCTCAGAGACGCCTCTGTTTTAAAAGCTGCAATTCCTTAATTTTTTTTTTTTTTTTTTTTATTACACTTTTCAGCCGCTTGTCACGAATATCTCACCAGTATGTATTGAAATGTATTACTTATTGTATATATTGTACTTTATGTATAGTTGGATCTATGTTAAATTATCCTATTCTGATATAATACTGTGCATATACCTCAATGCTTTGTATCTTTCATATAATTTGTCTTTCCTCCATATGTTCTGATTCACCTGAATGATCACTTTATATATAAACGCTCTGTAATGTATTTGTTTATGCATATAAACCATGCGGTTTTTTGCCAATAAATAAACAATTGTCACGCGTCGCACCTGTGCGAATCAGATGTATAGACAATCCACTGCTAAAAAATCCAGTTACGGTTGACTGCACTTGGGTATTT
The DNA here is from genome assembly GCA_035048485.1 of Pteria penguin. Classification (NCBI taxonomy): domain Eukaryota; kingdom Metazoa; phylum Mollusca; class Bivalvia; order Pterioida; family Pteriidae; genus Pteria; species Pteria penguin. The sequence continues at coordinate 14,926,020 of CM068584.1, forward strand.
GGACTTGTCCGGTAGACAATCATAAGTCACTACTGCTCATGCTTAACGGCGTAAATCTTCGTTATCATACATTCGATTTATTCAACATTGAAAAAGTGGATACTTTTTATTTTTACTCAGTATATATATATAACACTAAATCATATTATCCCATTCACGGTTTGAAATGCTGTGGAACTATATCCGGAGTCGGAAATGCACATGAACAAGTTTCTGTAAGCATTCATATAATGTCAAATCATGTATAATCAGAAAAATTCAGATGATTAGTTTGTATGATCAGATCCCAAAATATCGGTTAAAATTGTAGAAAGGGGAATGTCAAATTGCACCAGTGAGGTTTAAGTTGTGAAATGAAGACGCTATATGCAGGAGAGGAAGATATGTTACTACTCAGAAAACGAAATTGGTAATAATGAAATTGAAATCGTCACGTTTGTCGTTAAGAGAGGTAACTAACGAACCATCATCACTAAATGACAGGAGTATATCTAGATATGAAGCAGAAGACGCGCTTAAATTTATATCTTTTATATCGAGTTCCTTTGAATATATGATGTTGGGGCGATCTAGATATTTAAATACAGCATTGTTTATCGACGAAATATGATCGATGTGTCTGGATGTAAATTTGTTTATTGTCTATGGAGAGCAGAGACTGTATGAATTCTGCTTCGTATGAATACAAAGATTTCGGCCTCAAATGGCGCGCAATTTGTATCTATCTATCGGAATGCCAACAACCTGATGGAATACTTTTCCACCAAAAATCACAAAACATTATCTATAAGATGTATGTATCGTTGCGGCCTAAAACGAGATACTTATACCTGCGAGTTTCGTTTTTGTAAAAGGAATATTGAATTATTAATTTTATTCATAGAAACATGAAACACATAGTTAACAGGAAAAGCGAAGGCTTTACCTGAACAATTACGTATTCATGTATTCATACATCAGATAAAATGCGCATTCAAGATGGTTCACATAACACACAATTTTCATAGACATAGTGACACACATACTCTTCTTTATTTTACATCAAATCCAAAAAAATAACACGCCACTTTTGGTGAAAATTTTTCACCACTCAGTATTTTGCTATTTTTCACTGGATAAAACAGAAAGGTTGAAAATTTGTGAAGGGTGTTGTTTTATGTTTTGGATTTGATATATGGAAGACAGAGATTGATATTTTATATCAATAAAGCTCAATAATTTGTACGGAAAAAAAATTATGGACCAAATAAAAAATAAACGTGTCTTATTTATCTTTTTTAACGTCATTATCTTACCTCTATTTCATTGTAAAAATGTCTTGTCTCCAAGAGCATGTACCAACGTGATTGAAATAACAACAAGCTACCTTGATATCCTGTAATAATATAACAAACGGCGCTATAAATAAACAAACTGACACACATGTACATTTAATAGGAACTACATAAATGCGTATATAGAATATTCTGATGAAAGACTGAATAATAAATTGTTAAGATATCTTCTGTTATTTACAGTCTTACAGTAATATCTACTGATATACCGTACATGTAAGAAATTCTATTATTATTACGATATAAAATGAGAAATTAACAGGTACGTGTTATAGTGGCGCTCACAACAGCGTACCACGATAGAAAATCTTTGAAACTTGGACAGAATATTTGAAATTATTTGTTCTGGAGTAGAAAGCGTAGGTACTCACTAGGAAGAACATGGACACACGTCTGTTTATGAGATTTAAGAGTAACTTGGGCTTCAATCAGATTACAATGAGTTGTGTTTTCCAATATCTGAAAGAAAGAAGTAAAAGGAATAGTGTAATCATTATTACTATAAGAAAAAGTAAGACATGCTGATTCTATAAAATAGGGGAAATTTATAATGGGAAATCCTATATCACATTTGATATACATGGTAGTATGTATATTGTTATCAGAATTCCACATTTCCAGCTTATTTTAATAGACAGTATGTGTAGAATGCGCAGCTGATGCACTCACTTACTAGTGGTACATATGCTTAATTCATATGTGGAGTCGATGGTTAAATCAACTTGTTAAATTGCAGACAATGCGTTTTATACATATTCCTGTAAATGATTCTCATTCTGATCAGAGAAATATAGTTTCAAGATCTTTGAAAGGTGTTTCCTTATCAGAAATATTGGCTTTGTTTAATGGAATTTCAAGTGGATACCATCAAGATATCTAGAGATGTCATTGAACTTATCATTAACGTCGAAACGCTTCGGGGTTTGTATAATATACATGGAGTCCCTCTCATAACAATATAAAAATAAATCTTCTAAAAGAGGAGCACAGTTAGTGCCCACAGGAATCACAGGAATCCCAGTAATCTGCTGATAAATCTTGCCATTAAATAATATTACATAACTCATGTCCAATATCTGTAATTATCAAGTTGTTTGTGTGACTTACAGTTGGATGCAGTCCTAACCTTACATTAAAGTGCACTTGACAAGTGCACAACAAATTTAGTTTTTCGTCCTGAAAACCAGTCATAAAGTTTAGTCAAGTGCACTTGATATCAAGTTTACTTTAAAGTAATTCCGTCTTCAAGTTTACTATCACGTGACACCAAGTTTGCTTTTCACGTTTGTTTATTACAATTATCCAGTTTCGTATAACACGATAGAAATAATTGCCTTATTATGTACAATTGTATATTCTATATAAAATTGTTTTAATATAAAAATATAGTAAATGTACATGTATATAGAAAGTAAACAAAACTTGAAGTGCACTTGGAATAAACTTGGAATCAAGTTTAGAACTAAACTTGGAATCACGTTTAGTACTTGATTCCAAGTTTACTCTGTTGTCGCCAAGTAAACTTGAAAAGCAGTCATGAAGTTAACTTGAAATGCACTTTATGTAAGGTTAGGACTGCACCTAACTGTATATTTACTTGCTTGAGAAAACTCCAGATGTAAATTAAGTACATAGGTATGATTCGACTCTCAGTTGTAACACTAGTGCATTAGGGACAACTTGGTTTTGATTAAGTCACGAGGCAGAGAGGTATATAGTGTAGAAAAATCGAAATTATAGACTTCATTAGCTTCAAATTTCTCAAAACAGAATTTTCAATGACTTCGCTAAGATTTTTGATTGACCATAAATAATTGACGTTTCATTGATAAAAACAGCATTACAATATTAAATAACGTGGTTTTTAACTGCACTAAGAGTGTGAGTAATATGTTTAGAAAGCAGACATGTTCAGCTGTGACAAGAATATGATATGAAACTTGATTTATATGGACTTTTGTTTAACTTAAGAAGCCAATTTATGATTTGAAGATAATTTGTATTAATGCTAAAATTAAAGTCGCACAAAGCTATGCAATGGCCAGATAGGATCTTGTCCATCGATAATGGGGTATTGACTATATGTAAATTATACTCCATATATCTATATTTATATCTACACACACACACACACACACACACACACACACACACACACACACACACACACACACACACACACACACAATGAAGTCATCGGAGCCTTTGACCCTTCTAAGTTTATATAGAGGATCACCGTAAAAATATGGATGGGAAGACCCGTTGGACAAATAATTTTGAAAAATAATATTTCCAAATTTGTATAAAAACTCTGAATAAGATCTATAGAATTTTCTGAAATTTTTTCTGAGTTTATGGTATCTGTAAACCTTGGTCAAAAATTTCGTAGTAATTTGTATGTTTTTGTTTTCAAAATCAAAAACGTTAATACAAGCTCTTGTAAATCGAACCAATGAGATATGTATACAACTTATGATGGGAGTCTATGAACATCGCCATCTAACCATGGAAAATAGGAAATCTGAAGTCTTGAAATTTATCCTAAAACCTAGTGTGTATATAGCTTTTATCATTAATTCTGGTATTAAGTTCGAGAAAAGGTGATCCTTTAATACAATGTTGGCTTCATTGAGTTGGTTCCGGAGAATAAAAGTCTTTAATGCATTTTTCAAACTCAGGTATATCGATGGTAAGTACATGTATATCATCGAGATATTTAGATGTGTTATTAACTTTATCAGTAAGTTCAAAACGTTAATAATTTTGAGACTGAATTATGAATTCCCTCTCATTACGAAACAAAAACAGTCTGCCACAAGTTGGTAACCATAGGAATTCCCACCATTTATCAATATATCTTGCCGTTAAATTGCGCAAAGACATTGTCCGTCAGGGAATCTCATTGCAAGTCTAACAATTTGTAAGAATTACATAATTCATCAGGACAAATCCAGAATTGTTGGAAGTGCAAAGGTATGTTTAGACTTTCTGCAGAAACACCGCCGTATTAGAGAAAACTATTTGTTTTTATTAACTCGTGAGGTAAAGAAGAATATAAGGTAGAAATAATCAAACGTGGAAACATCACTTGCTCCATAATTTCTAGAATTTGGCCATAATTTTTATACACCAAATTGATGTTGCTGTTTTCAAGAATCACATTACAATATTAAATAACATTGTATTTAATAGCTGTTAATGCGGAATTCATGTGTTTAGACAGAACGGTAGTTGATTTGTGTGGGTTTTTATGTAGCTTAGGTGGTCAATACATAGTATTAAGATGTTGACTTTGAAATCTGACATGGCCTTCCGGTGTTCAAGAAGTATATTGACTTTTGATACTGTGTTGTCTTTGTATGTACTTGTTTAAACACTTCATCAACGACATCCTGGCATCTTGGATAGGAATGAATATTTTGCCCCTTCATTAAAAAGTAAGCCGGCGTGGCCTAGTGGTATCGCGTCGGACTCCTGATTGGGAGGCCGGGGTTCGAGTCCCGCTCTGGTCATGCCGGTGTCCTGTCTTTCGGATGAGACAGTAAAAACCGAGGCCCCGTGTCGTGGTATGCATGGCACGTGAGAGATCCCTCACTGCTTCGGGTGGGTCCGTTGCAAAGGTCAAAATTTGTATGTCCCGCATCAGGCAGATGCCGTCACTGACCATATACGTGAAATATTCGTGGTGTGACGTAAAACAAAATCAATCAATCAATCAATCATTAAAAAGTAAACGAAGTTTCAAATCGAAAATACAATAAATACAATTAATACCACCCATGACAATGTTACCTGCAGATACACTTTAGATTTATCACAGGATCAAGAAGACATAAGCATAGACGTAGAAGTATTAGGATCAGAAGTGACTGCAGTGTAATTGAAAACAATATTTCTAATACATTTTTATATTGATGATAAAGGAGAGATAGTTCACGTTTATGGAAATTCTGCGGAATTTGGTATTAGATTCTACGATCTAATATTAATTAGATCTAAACCTCTCTTAACAAACTTTCTTGATAAATTGTGTTTTGGTAGGAGTGATGTTATTATTTTTTTATTTTTATTTGTTTATTGAAAATACAATAATCATTTTTAGTATAAGTCAGTTCATATTACGTAAACTTCTATGATCAGCTTTATTCAAAAGACTGGAATGGATGAGAGCATGAATAATCTCGTGGCGACCATTATTTTGGCGTTGCGTAAATGGTCATCCAGAGACCAATGTTACCTTTTATCTCGTCTAATGCTGTCATTGCGACATCGATCATGAGATCTGGGTTTTTTCTTAACGGACAGTGGTAAGAGGAAATATTACCCTAATGAAAAGTTTGATGATTGGGACCAAGAAGGATATGGGATTCGTAGTTTTTTTTAATTCAATACACTTCGGCTTCTAACTGCCGCTCGTTACGTACAGATTTAGTTTCTCCACGTAATTTAACTACGTTTTCAACTGGTGTAATATTAACGGTATAGGTACTATGACCAAAATGATCATAAAGAAAGTTTTCTTTTTTCGTTATTTCGAATTTTATTTAAATGATTCCGACTTTTTAAAGCTTGAGAAGTTCCTCCAATATAAAATAAACCTATTTATCTATCAGTATCCACTGAATGAAGAATTTGGTGATGGAAGGTTCAAAACTCTGTATCAAAACTTGAATTAATTGTATATAGACGTTTAATCACAGTGGACCATTTGGATTCATAAGGTATTTATTACATAAAACATACATTCAGGGATTCAGAGAAGGAAAAGTTCTAACACTGAAAACTATACCGGCATTTTATACGCCTACAAACTCTTATTGATTTACAGTTGAAAGATATTTACCTCCTTGACATCTTTCTTGATGAAGACGTAATCGTTATCGAGTTCCAAATCCGTGACATTTGCTTTTTGAATTAGCTCACACTGCAATTGTTTCCTGTTGTAATTGATGGACTGACAAAGCGGAAATTTGTTGCATTCATTTGAACACATACGTATACCAATGTTATTCAATTTTATGAAAACATTTCTTGGAAGTCGTCGTCCAAAATATTCAACCTTTGCGATGATCTGCACTACACTGTAACAATATGTAAAACATACTGCAAAATCTTTAAACAACATTTCGAATAAATAGAGCTACAATGTAATATAAATAAAGTAATTTGTACGTAAATTATATCTTCAATATTTTAAGAATTTTGCATAGTACTGCTTCGACAAGCAGAATTACAACACTGAACTTATTTAAGGGGCAATGCACACTTAAAACTTTGTGAACTACTTAGTTATAATGTAAGAAAATCAATAAAAGCCATTAAAAATTTAAAATCACATATCTAAGCAAAGAATATTGGTAAAAAATGAATATCAGAACATTTATAATGCATAAATTCAGTGCACCTTCCATGCAACATATATCTCTCAAGTGATGCTTAAAGTTGTTGCTAATGTATATTATATAACATATATTTTAAGTAAAAATGATTTGCTCTTCATTGCATATATTTTTATACCATTATGTATTTTACAATACCTTACGTGTTTATATTTTTATGACCTCTCAATATGCGATACCTGTTGACCCTTGTTTTTTACATGGAGGATTATTTATAAATTTTTAAATGTACGTCCTTTGATTGTTCTGCTGTTACGGTGAGTGGGAAGGTGGGCCCGTAAACCGGTTAACCACACCATTTGTTTGGCTTTTGTCAAATTAAATGACCGTCCTAAGTCGGTATCGTAATTGCACTACAATCAAATATTTTTGTAATGTGATATATGTTCTAGTATATTATTTATATTCATGTATTGTATAGCTCTATGGTGACTTCTGCCACATAAATGAGCCAGTAACTCCTCTTTTTTCTTTCATTACATAAAATGTTTTGATGCCCATTTATGTTTCATAGAAGTAGCCTATTGTACATTTTTATAGTAAAAAACGAAGAAGTACCGAAGGGTAAACCATACCTCATAGTCTATGGAATAAAAGGACAATATCGTGAATAGTCACTGCAAAAAACCCGAGTTTCCGCACCTCCGGAAACCTTGCGGAAACTGGGACATCAAGTTTACGGAAGGTTTCCGCAATGGAAACCTGCGGAAACTTGCATGTGAAGTTTCCGGAGGTTTCAGTTTTGCGGAAACTTAAAGTCAAAAGTTTCAGCAACTTTCCGCATGACGGAAACTTCTCACAAAAGTTTCCGCAAGGTGAAAACTTAATGGAAACTTATATTCAAAACTTAACAACTTGAGTTCTACAGAAAACTTATGTCAAGATTCAACTTTTTTTTTCAATCAGTTCAATAATATGTGTATAGTCTTCTTAAAAATGCTGAGAGTGCACATGTATTGTATAGCTCCATGGTGACTTCTGCCACATAACTGAGCCAGTTACTCCTCTTTTTTCTTGGACATCAAGTTTCCGGAAGGTTTCCGCAACGGAAAACTGCGGAAACTTGCATGTTAAGTTTACGCAGGTTTCATTTTTATAGAAACTTGGCGGAAACTTACAGTCAAAGATTCTGCATAATCGAAACTTCTCACAAACACTTCTACAGATTTCTGCAAGGCGAAAACTTAATGGAAACTATATATATATTATATTCAAAACTTAACAACCTGGGTTCTACGGAAACTTTATGTCAATTAAGATTCAACTTTTATATTTCAATCATTTCAATAATATGTGTATGTTCTTTTTAAAAATGCTGAGAGAAGTGAAATGTCATAAAGCTTAATAATAAAGTTAATCGTACTACAGATGACTGTCAGTTTTTTATTAAATGTAAAGACATAAAGCTGATAGAAATTATACCTTTTAAAATTCTTTCTAAACCCAAAAGTCTACAATATGCATTCTGATTTTGTTTGTTCAAGTTAAATGAGATATATGATAATCTAGTTTTATTAGAGGTAGACTGGTTCATAAGGGTATATATAATCCTATGATATTTTGATAAAATCATTTCTCATATAATCTGAAAATTGTTATCTCATTTTCATGTAAATGCCCTTTTCTGTATATTACTTAAACACTTAAATATCACATTTAGAATGGACTCCACTGTCTCAGTATATAGATTAACCAATGTCTCATTTAAAAGAAAATGGCAATCAACTGAAATGTATTGGATAAGTAATCATAATAAAAAAAGGCAAATCAATATGTCGCTAGAAGCTAGAAACGCATGTATAATTATACTTCACAAGTTCTTCTTTAAATATCTTGATATTTCCTATAATTAGACTTTACATGGGATACAGTATATCTATTTCAAAACTATATCTTTGTTTCAAATATAAATATATTTATGTATCTTACTCGTAGATTTCGTACATGATGATACTAAATCAATCAAGTCAGATGAGCAACCTAATTGTAATATTGATAACTTGCATCTTGAAAATAAAGACAATATCATTTTTTGTAGTGTTACTTATTAATATCAACTTCTAAAATTCTGTAACAGCATAAATAACTGTACGGAGGCAGGGACATTACTTCTCAGAGAGAAAGAAAGAGAGAGATTTAGATAATTCCATGTGAGAAAAGGCAAAAAAAAAATCAAGCTCAGTTACCACTGAGACTAAACCTACCAAGATACAATGACAAATAGAGTACATGTATGTAAAAGTATGAAAAGCTTCACAGAAAGCCTCCATTGCTTGACAGAAAGGGAGGGGGGTTGCACAATTGTATTGAAATATGGAGCGTGTTTTGTAGAATCAATTCCTTGGTAAAACTTTTGATCAATTAAGTTTTAAACATTGATGTGTGTGGAATTTGTAAATTCGGAAACTTGCAGTAACTGGGACATTTCCAGCAAGTTTCCGCCACCTGAAACCTGGCGGAAACTTCATGTTTCCGCAGGGTTTCCACAAACCGAAACCTGGGTTTTTTGCAGTGATATCTTAATATACAGAGAGGTGACGAACATAAACATAGCGACGCAAGATAGGAATGAAATGATTTTGTTAAACTATATTTTTTAACTAAACCTTCAATGTAAAGATTTGAATACAATCATCAGTCATGGACAACCGGTGTCCATTACAATAAATAAGTATCAAATATGATCTCCTTTTCATTCTTTCAGCAAAAGACACAAATGCTCTGGACAAAGCTCAGTCTGAGATTATGAAATTACATGTACACTAGTGTTGTAAAATCGGAAAATATTTAATATCGATAATCGAAAATAATCGGACAGAGGATATGGATTAATAATCGCGATAATCGGAGATTTTTCCTTTTCTCAATTTCACAAGTTTTTTTTTTTTTTTTTTTTTTGCGTTGTTTTGATTTCATGTTACAATCTGCTTAAATGTTTTGGTTTTATGTAGCTGATTATAAAAATCACATATAGATGATCAAATCTCAATGTTTTATTGTTTATTCCAACATAATTTAAACAGAATTGAAGAATTTCTAACAAAAGTGACTAGTTTTCATAAAGTTTAATAATCTAACATACAAACAAAATGTTCAACATGAAAATTTTAACATTCTTTGTTAAATGAGAACAAAATAAAATATTTGGCAAAATAGCAGAGTCACAGTCACTCATTATACATAGATGTTAGTTTAGCTAGTTAAACTACCAATAATTTTCCATACTGGATTTCAAGAAGATCATTGTATTAACCAGTGATGGTTTCATCCTTGATTTTTTTTACCTACTAAGGCTCCGGCCAGGCTGAAAACCCTCTCACTTGGCACGGAAGAAGCAGGTATTGCAAGATATTTTTGTGCTAGTATGGATAAGCCTGGGTATTTGATTTGGTTGTTATTCCACCACTGTAACAGGGATATGCCATTTCCTGATTATTGGATCCAAGGTAGCTTTTGACTTCTTTTTCAATCATTGTAGATTGGGATTCAGCGCTTTCCCTTGTATAGCATACATCATCAAACCACTCCTCCATATCTGTGCATTTCATTTTTTACGAGATATGTCAGAGGAGTGATCAGTTGGTGTATCTTGTCCGGGGGTAGGCAACGGAATCCCTGTGGCTTGCTGGTCAACATTCATTTCAAGATCCATAGATGGGAGCTCTGGTAGAGATGCACCGGTATTTGGAACTTCATTTTCATTTGGTTCAGTTTTAACTATTCTGTTAAGAGTTATGTCACCAAGCTGTTTTGCTTTACACAATAATAGTTCTTGAGCTGCTAACCTTTCATCTGTGGACAGAAACATGAGATTTTTGTATCCGGACAAAGAAGGGCAGCAATTAAGGGGATTACCTCGTCTCCAGTTCTCTTACTCAATTCCTCTTTCATTTTGTTGATCACTTTCTTTACTCCTGCACTCATACTTGACTTTTCTAGGGTTTTCTTTATTTTATTAATTGCCATGAGCACTTTATTCATTGTAGGGACATTTTCAGCACACAAAATTGTTGTGGCTTACTTAAAGAGTAACAAATTATCAACTAGGTTCGCGCAGCTGTTGTCTGCATTTCAAATGTAAGACATGCATTTTTTACATTTGTAGTCATTGTTTTATTAAGTGTTGAATCACTAGCTTCTGCAAGAATTGCTGGCATCTGCTCCAAAATCCTCTGTAACATCTCTGCTGTTCAATCGAGTACAGACATCTGCGATCAACTTGTGCCCTATCTTTTGAGGGGTATCTCCAAAACCTACATGTTGCTTTTGCATTAATGCATCCTATAAAACTTGTTGATTTATAAAAATGTGTGACCAATTTTCTACATTTGCCAATAATTTTATTGACTTTAGGTATTTCTAATGAATGTTTGACTATGAGGTTTATGCGATGTCCATAACAGCCGAACCGTTGCCATCCAAAATGCTCTATAGTCTTTTTTTCATTGGCCGCGTTGTCAGCAACCACTGTTTGTTCTGGTAGATTCCACTTTGAAATGGTTTCTAAAAAAGATTTATGAAAACATACTTGTTTGTTGATATTATTCACAAAATATATAGCTTATATAAATACAAAATTTGTTACACTACTATACGAAATTATTACAAAATGCACTTTTTCAACTTAAAATTAAAGTATCATGACAAGTGTCAATGCCAATCATAATGCATGTAGTTCTTTTATTTTTTATTTTGATAATTCAAAATTTTAATATTCAGTGTGTCAATGGATGATTAATAAAGCAAATTACCTTTGAGACTACTTGAGATGTTTTCCCCAGTGTGAAACCCTTCTATTTTGGCGGTTTGAAGAACCACAGTTCTCATTACCCATGTTTCAGTAATGAAATGCGCAGTTACGGTGTCATAGCTTTCTGTTGCACAGCTTGTCCACGAATCATGAGTTATGCTGATAAAACCACTAGGAGGAGGCAAGACCTTTTGAACTTTAATGACCATTTAAGCTTCTTTCTTCTGCATGTTTTGGTGATAAAATACCTTGTTGGTGGGGTATACCTTTAAAAATAATATAAAGTTAATTATCTAATTTTATTCAAAGATTTTGGAAAATATGTTTGTTTGATTACTGGTATGACAAAAACATATAAATTCAAATTTTACGAATTTAAGTTATTTTCAAGCCCATGTTTTAGGCCACATGATAGTATATACTTATTGGTTGGTTTGGTTGATTAGAGTTTTACGTCACTTTTTTCAATTTTTCAGTTTAATCGTGACATGGAATCAGGAGATTACCAACCTCTCAAACATAGTATTGCAACCCGGCGAATTGAACCCGGATCGTCGGCACCGCAAACCAAGTGCTTAACCACTACATCAACTCTGCCCCCTATACTTATTGGTTAATAACTTTATACATAATTTATATTATTTTCTAAATCATATCTAATTTAATTTATATTAGTTTTTAAGTTGTTAACTTATTCAATAAAAGATGCAGAAATTGAAAAGATATAACGTTGGGTTTTTTTAATATTTCACAAAATGTTAACCTTGGATTTAGCTCTGCAACCAGATCCTTAAACAAATTTGAATCAACAAGGTTTATAGGTAGGACTTTCCCAACATTAAGTTGCAGCACCAAGTCATCAATCTTTTCTCGTTTATCAAGTATTTCTACAAATCGATTTGATATTTTTCTCTTAGAAGGAATTCTTGGATCTGGGTGACCCCAATCAGGATGATGCTTGTCTAGATTAGTCTTGAGATTTGTTGTATTTCCTATAAAAATGCATAAACAAATCCCTAAGTCTATTATTAAAAGTTCTTTTTTGTGCCGCATGCAAATTGCAAAGCATAGAGGCACATTGGGGTTGACTTTCTCGGATTGATTATACTTTAAAGTGAGTATTACTTTAAACGTAGCCACATTCAGTATAGCTTTGAAGGAGACACACACACATTCTCTGACTTCTCTGTTATACATCATGATTTCATAAATTCATAGCATCCAGAATAAATTGCCGAGAACAAATTTTTTATCTTTAAAATTCAGTAAAATTATGCACAAAGATAGATAGTAAATTAAGAATGTGCTTATATTCTTAAATGTTCATTTTCAAAGACATTTAAGGATATTTCAAATTCAATCCCTAATTTCAGTTATTTGTAAAGTTTCTAGTAGAATTTTCTGCAATGTACCTTTGTTTGCGTATTCTTTCCTGCATAATCTGCAGACAACAACAGCCATGTTCAAATTGACTTTGGATGAAGGACCTTCAGATTTTTTTCTGAACCCAAAAAGGTCCAAACCGGCGATTTTGTCTTCCCTGGAAAGGGAAAAATGTCTTCATTTTCGCCGTCCGTGTCCGCCATCTGCATTATCTTAGTAACTCTCGTATGTTTTTGTCGAGCGATAATCGATTCGCGAAAATCAATATCGATAGTCGGCGACGTAGGAGCTTCAGCGACGATATCGCCGACGTCGGCGACTATCGTTACATCACTAATGTACACCCCAGCTGTTATCAGTTACAGGTGAAGTACTCTAGGGTTGTCGGAAGTTACTAGATTTGAACCATTAGATACTAGCAAATTATCCTATTTTGTTAAATAAAAACTTGCTTGTTCCGAGAAGGAGATGGAACAAAGACCCCCAACAGGTATCTTATGTGTCAAATAGTTACAAAAGGCATTTTTATTCGCTATTTTACCCATGTTAACACAAGAGCATTTAAATACAGATTCAGTCTTCTTGAATTGACTTCAGTGACATGACGGATGACAGGGTACGGTATATGAAAAATATAACAGTAGTCAAAGCCAATCTCAAATCTTTAGGACTTAGATGCATTTTAAAGTGAAATCTCTTTGTGTAGCCTACATGCTTTTTATTATACATGTACTTCCAACAATTTGGCACTGGTACAAGTTTTGGGACTTTGTTTTGGTTTTTTTTTTTCATAAATCTGAAATGACCTGTAATTATCTTTACTTTACAGTATTGGAAAAATTCTATTGTATATCGAATGTGGTTTTAGGTAAATATATTGACATTGATGATATAAATCTGTTTTATTTGTAGGACATCCACTGAACATCCTATAGCGGTCCTCTTGAACTCTATCAGCGGGACAACCTAGGAACCGTGAAATGAAGGAATAGATGATTTCAGAAACAAATTTTGACATTAAAATGGAATCATTAATCTTAAAAGCTTTGAACAGATGCATCATGAATAGTTTTCAAACAATGATATCAAAGGCAAGTTTAAGATGGCATTCATTATCAATTTGGATTTATGAAAGTATTATGTTAAAAGACGATCTGTTCACACCAGAGAGTTTACCATGGCGCTACTATATGCCTCACCTAAGTGTATTACGCAGTGTTGTTTATAAAATTGACATCTCATTTTAATAGTTTTTCCATCATTATTGTAGTGCTTGTAGTTATACATATAGGTATCAGATTTATGAAAAAAAAATCCCAAAATTTGCACCGATGCCAAAATAAATTTGTTCGAAGCATGCATGCATTCTTACATATATATACTATACTATATATATAACTATGAAAAATAATAGGAGAATTCTCCCACCCGTGAAGCGAGGTGGTTCATGAGGCGGGGAAGAAGCTCTGTAGTAAATGGTGTAAAATCCTGCTTTCATTTGATTTCAGTTGCTGAAAACTTTAAGTGTTGTACTATTTTACTCATGTTCTTGAAATGATGTTTAAAATTAAGAATTCTTTTATTTGTCTTGATTAAATATCGACTGATTTAATCACATAAAATTGCTGAATTCACATATGTTTTAAGATTTAATTTTTCAATGTGCAGTGAACAATGTTGGAATAGAATTTAATAAAAGACCCCAATAGATTTAGAGATCTTCAAACATAAATATGCTGATAATTAAAAATAGCAAACTATTCAATATTAAACATAAATATTATCCATCAAAAATGCCATAAATCATAGTACCATAAATGCGTGCAATTTACTATTGTAAAAGGTATGGTATATCCTTATGTACACCATAGAAAGCGGACCATACCATACAATCCTTTTGGGGTTTCCGATAATACTGTATACACTATGCCCTTTGTGGAATAGTATATCTGCGTTCCACTTTTCTGAAAATTAAATTCAGTTTTCCAGAAAAATTAAATACAAAAGAGAAAACAGAAAATTCATAAGTGAAATTTTCAATCATTAACCACAACTGCAATTCTCAATTTAAAATTAAGTAATTATCTGATTTAATTAAAATTTCTCTTTATGTTTAAGTAATGTGATGATTTATTGTTTTTGTATTTGTCCGGATTGCAAAGCAAGTCTGGTCTATTAATTGCCAATGTCCGTCTGTCCGTCCTGTGTCAACAATTTGCGTTTAGTTTGGTTTCTTGTATACCATTAAGTCTAACTTCGTGGTTTTGTAGACATTGCTGAGTTCTTTCAGACTGATGCAAAATTTGGTGACCTTGACCTTGATTGTACGCTTATGGGAACACAGACTGATTTTAAAATTAGATTGATCCCAAATACAATATTAATAATAACTAAATGAAACTTGGTAGGTTTGTAAACATTTATGAGTTCTTCCTGACTTATGCAAAACTTGGTGACTTGACAATGATTTTATGCTTCAGTGAGCACAAACTGAGTTTACATTTAAGTTGATCTCTTGCACACCATCAATAATACTTAAGTCAAACATGGTAGGTTTGCAGCGATGGTTCTTTCTGACTGATGAAAGTTTTGGTGACCTTGACTTTGATTTCAATAAACTTACTTGCTGGGTTTGTAGACATTGCTGATTTATTCCCATCTGGTGTTTAATCTGGTAACCTTTTTTTCTACAGAAAAAGAGATTATCCAAATGTTAGAATTTCTTATAGATAAAATTTTTGTGATATGTGGTGAGAAAGTGTTCAAACATATTGTTGGCATTCCTATGGGTACTAATTGCACGGCGCCTCTTCTGGCCGACATATTTTTGTACTCTTACGAGGCAGAATTCACACAGTCTCTGCTCTCTAAAGGCAATAAACAATTAGCATTTATATTCAACTATACATACAGATACATCGATGATGTTTTGTCGATTAACAGCCCTGTATTTGAGGATCACCTCAACATCATATATCCAAAGGAACTCGAGATAAAAAATACTACAGAGAGCGCATCTTCTGCTTCATACCTCGATATACTGCTATCAATTAGTGACGATGGTTCATTAGTCTCTATGACAAACGTGACGATTTCATTTTCATTATTACCAACTTCCCTTTTCTGAGTAGCAACATACCTTCCTCTCACGCATATGGCGTCTTCATTTCACAACTTATACGCTATGCCAGGTCATGTTCTACATACGGTAATTTGGTCCTGAGAGCGAGGCTTCTTGCCACCAAACTACTCTCACAAGGATATATTGAGGAACGTTTGAAATTGTCACAGAGGAAGTTCTATGGTCGTTATATGGATCTATTGCAATTTCAGATTCCTCTTTCAAGAATGTTAACCGATATTTTGGGACCTGACCATACTAAATAACCATCTTAACTTTTTGACTATACTTGATTTGACATAATACGTGTATACATGTATATACAGATATTTGTTCATCTGCGTTTCCGACACCGGAATTTCAGGCAGGCGGCATTTCTTGCCTTGAATGGGAAATTTGACTTGGTGTTCCTGTCTCCTACGTACGTTCATGCGTGTATATTTATGTATTTACTTCCTCGATTTGAAGGGTTATTGCAGGACTTTTGCGACGGGTGTTGCATACAACCAGGGGACACTTACACCTGCGGGGCACCTGGTCTTACCTCGATTTTATTGGGGTTCGCGTTTGTCTGAATATGACACTAAACACGATATTGTCGCCTTTATTACATGGACTATGAGATATGGTTTACCCTTCGGTACTTCTTCGTTTTTTACTTATATAAATTGCTAACCTGTCCCTTTAATTTACATACGAATTAAATAAGTAGCTGCATTACAGCCTGTAGCGAGAGGGAAATACGCACACTCAAAGCCATGCTCGTTCACTTAAATTGGACACTGTTTAAAAAAAGAGGGGAGGGGGGTGTTAAATTGACGCAACTTCACAGGGTTTAATCGGTGAATGACATCTAATTTACGAAGAATACAATATAGATTTATTAACATTAATTATGAATAATTTTAAACATAATATTAAGTTGAGCCTATACAAAGATTGCAAAAGATATAAACATCAAACATTATGTGTTATCAAAATGACTGATAGGGATACATAAAAATGATTATTTCTTTTAATTATACTTAAGTCTAACTTCATGGTTTTGTAGAAATTGCTGAATTCTTTCAGACTGATGCAAAATTTGGTGACCTTGACGTTGATTGTACGCTTCTGGGAACACAAACTGATTTTAAAATTAGATTGATCCCTTGTACAATATTAATAATAACTGAATGAAACTTGGTATGTTTGTAAACATTTATGAGTTCTTTCTGACTGATGCAAAATTTGGTTACCTTGACATTGATTTTATGCTTCAGTGAGCACAAACTGATTTTACATTTAAGTTGATCTCTTGCACACGATCAATAATACTTAAGTCAAACATGGTAGGTTTGTAAACTGCGATGATTCTTTCTGACTGATGAAAGTTTTGGTGACCATGACTTTGAATTCAATAAACACAGATTGATTTTGGATTTTGCTGGATCTTTTGCACATTATTAGTGATATTACTTGGTGGGTTTGTAGACATTGATGATTTCCTCTTCACTGGTGTTTACTCTGGTAACCTTGACCTTGATT
This sequence comes from Pteria penguin, assembly GCA_035048485.1. Taxonomy (NCBI): domain Eukaryota; kingdom Metazoa; phylum Mollusca; class Bivalvia; order Pterioida; family Pteriidae; genus Pteria; species Pteria penguin. Next base: position 14,943,534 of record CM068584.1, read on the forward strand.
TCACGCTTCAGTGAACACAGACTGATTTTGATTATTTGTCGGACTGGCTGTCTGTCCCTCTGTGTATCTGTAGACATTTTATGCCTGGTAATTGAAGATTTGGGGGTATCTAGTTTCAGGCAACTCTATCTGTCTCTTCCACAATCTTTTAAACTCCCGGCCACAACTTTCTGGAAACCACTTTAAATTAGACATTTACTAGGACTTTAAGATTTTTGCAGGTGAGCTCGAGAGGGATCATGCATATGTCATTGGTGAATTTCAGCATAACTACCACTTCTCTATGGGGTAATTACTTAAAAGACCTTTTCACGGTAACTGTGTGCATGTTCAATAGCTCTTCAGGTAAGCTTCAAACCTGAAAGAAAAGTGATCTCTTTCAGTTGCAGAGGAATGTTTACACGTTCAGGTTGTGTATCTAGCCGTCCGAAAAAACTATTGTTAATATACGAAGTATCAGACCGCATTTATCTTTAAAATGTCTATGAAAAACGTATGCTATGCCCTTTTAAAATAATGTTAGAGGATTTCCAGAATGTATATCACTTTAAAAGCTGGGGAACAGTATTGTTCATCTCGATACTATGAGAAATCACTTAGGTTTATTATGTGGCTGAAAATTCTTACTCACGGACTCAGACATACGGTAATCTTCAACCGTAAAATAATTTTTCTCCAATTTATATTTTTGTAAGAAAAAATGTCGCCGGTTGTGGGCTTCTAATGACATGCCTGCATACATAACTATGTGTATCCCAACCAACACTAATTGACAGTCTGATTGAATGATAATTTATTAACACCCTTGCTCACATTTATGAGTTTGTCAATATTTTGTGAATGCATCAAGGTTTAGTTCAAAGACAACATAGTTTACTATAATTGAAATGACTAATACATATAGAGAGCTGTGGGGTTACTTAGGCCGTTTTCGTCATTTTCTGTTTGGATTGTAAACTATAGATATATTTCGGTAATCATTCATAATTTCCCATCTCCTACATGCGGCAGAGGTGTTGACGTTAAACATTTCAAAAAGATTTTCATTGGTTTGTTACAATTAATGTCTAAAAATATTTCAGATTTAGAATTGTATCAGTTGGTCATGCGGGGTATATTCGTGCAGTTTTGGAGTAAATCCTATCAAACGTTGGGTTACCATACTTTTCGGATTCTAAGTTGTCTTTCATGTTGAAGAGAGGGGAAATTAATCTACTGACTGAAGTTATTTATATAGACCATCACTATGCATTCCTCACACGGTGCACGTATATGTGTTCTGATACTTATTATTATTTATAAAGTGTCTTTTGATAATCTTCATATAGCAAGCACCAACATTTTAAATGAAGTATGTATTAAGGAATAATCGCAATCTGTAAAATATTTGCAAGACAGAATTGTATCGTTTTTGAACTATATCAAAGACGTGACCTTGGGACACAACATTGGGGTTAACCTCAATGAGATCTGTATCTTATATTTTTATTTCCACCTCATGTATGAGTAGACCTCCTATAAAAACTGCCAAATTAGCAATATTTCAGGAAAATGCACAAAATAGGAGTCAAAGTATGATTTAATCTCCTCGCAATATTTCCCGATTTCACTTTCCATTGCCCATGTGTTTGGTTTGGCAATATGTACGTATGGTGCACTAACATCATATATACCATATGGATGTTCTGATGATTATTTTTATCAATATTCCTTGCTTGGATATCTGACTATAAATACTTTTCAAGTGAATTTTATTTTCCTTGCTTGGATATCTGACTATAAATACTTTTCAAGTGACTTTTATTTTCCTTGCTTGAATATCTCACTATAATTACTTTTAACATTACTTTTTTTGATTTTCTGACATTGACTTCAAACATATCCAATTGACACAGTTCAATGTTAATTTTGTGTTATTGACAAAATTAAAGTGTCATTTTAACAGTGACTTATAAAGGACAAAAGGACAAAACCTGATTTTCAAACTTCAAATGTAAAAACAATTTGTTTTACACACGATCATTTATTTATTATTATATCATAACCTAAACTACATCAATTATTTAAGTTCGATTTCTGACGCATTTCCTCTGATAATAGCAATATCATGGAATACATGCGAACAGATTTCTAAAGCCAACAACCCAAATCTTAGCACTCAACTTAGAAGGAAAAGGGAGGATTATTTGATACGACAATTAGGAACAGTTGCACCATATTGATAGTGTTGCAAATCTTAAAAGTCCTGGATGTCGGTCAGTAAGTGTTATGCCTTTGTTTGATAATACGCCAAAAAGACGTCGAAGTCATGGTAAACGAATATATAATAGACCTGAGATTCATAACATCTCCTTCGATGGCCTTCTACCATTTACCAATCAAAGTTTAGGTCCTCATGATATTCGTACTAAGCTTTATTCGCTACCTTTACAAAAACTACATGATTTGTACGAATCCACGCGAAACTTACATTTTACCGAATCTGGCACTCCAGAATATCGACTCCAAGGTGTTATCTTGGACATCTCCAATAACAGACTATTTCAAGCCGTTCATTCAGACAATCCTGTAGACAGCAACGAGAAGCACCCCTTTGTTAAATTATTTTTTTTTGCCAAAAAGGGAATTGACGCACTTGATTTAAGTAATATTTTAAATCATAAGTCTGTTAAAGATAATATTCCTCCGTACTTCAAAATGAGGTAGTCGCCTTGTATTTCCTATACATATACTCCAACAGTTGCTTCCAAAATCTTTAACTATAAAGAAACTTTGAAATGTGTAGACCTGAAAAACTTTCATAACACTATAGAGTGTTTTTGTTCCTCTTCTGAGTTTATAAATAATCCATGTGGTCATGATGTGACAGGAGATCGCCATATTGTTCGCAATGAAAAACGTAGAGATATTAAAGGTCCAAAAAATAGACAGCCACAGTAATTTACATGGCGTCAAAAGTTTGATATTATTATGAACTCATGTGAAGAGTATGCCAGATGTTGGACTAAAAGAGAAAAGGTTGAATTAGACAGTCTTTCTGAATGGCTGAAGTCGATCAGAAGTGTGCTAAAGAAAAGGGTTAGAAGACTACGTCAGTTTGTCAAGAACAAAAATTGCTCTATATTTCGTGACTCCAGTGTCGTCAGAATACTTACTCTACTTCACGAAAATTTCATTATTGTTCCTGCTGACAAGGCAGCTAACAATTACACATTCGTATGTAAGGCATGCTATATTAAATGTCTTATAGAAGAGTGTGGTCTTCATTCAACGCCTGGTAATCCAACTTATACAGTTACAAATCTGTCTCCTTCAGAGGTATTGGATAATTAAAAGTCAGTTCTCAGTTCATTCGGTATTACTACAAATGAGTCTGATCTCGAGCTACCATACCTTTTTTGGAACCTAAAGATGGATAAAACTCCATATAAGCATCGATTTGTAGTTGGATCTTCCAAGTGTTCCACTAAGCCTCTTTCCATGTTATTCACTAAAATTCTAACAGAAATCAAATATGGTCTTTATACAACCATTCCTCATCAAAAACTAAAGAACAGAATAACATCAATTATTCAAAACGCCTTCTTCAGCAAAAAAAAAAAAAAAAAAAAAAGGAATTCACAGATATAAATATCTCGTTTTAGGCCACAAAGACACATATTTTGTAAAGGGACAGTCTGATTCCAGCAACAAGTATACAGAAAAAGAGATTATCCAAATGTTAGAATTTCTTATAGATAAAATTTTTGTGATATGTGGTGAGAAAGTGTTCAAACATATTGTTGGCATTCCTATGGGTACTAATTGCACGGCGCCTCTTCTGGCCGACATATTTTTGTACTCTTACGAGGCAGAATTCACACAGTCTCTGCTCTCTAAAGGCAATAAACAATTAGCATTTATATTCAACTCTACATACAGATACATCGATGATGTTTTGTCGATTAACAGCCCTGTATTTGAGGATCACCTCAACATCATATATCCAAAGGAACTCGAGATAAAAAATACTACAGAGAGCGCATCTTCTGCTTCATGCCTCGATATACTGCTATCAATTAGTGACGATGGTTCATTAGTCTCTATGACAAACGTGACGATTTCATTTTCATTATTACCAACTTCCCTTTTCTGAGTAGCAACATACCTTCCTCTCACGCATATGGCGTCTTCATTTCACAACTTATACGCTATGCCAGGTCATGTTCTACATACGGTAATTTGGTCCTGAGAGCGAGGCTTCTTGCCACCAAACTACTCTCACAAGGATATATTGAGGAACGTTTGAAATTGTCACAGAGGAAGTTCTATGGTCGTTATATGGATCTATTGCAATTTCAGATTCCTCTTTCAAGAATGTTAACCGATATTTTGGGACCTGACCATACTAAATAACCATCTTAACTTTTTGACTATACTTGATTTGACATAATACGTGTATACATGTATATACAGATATTTGTTCATCTGCGTTTCCGACACCGGAATTTCAGGCAGGCGGCATTTCTTGCCTTGAATGGGAAATTTGACTTGGTGTTCCTGTCTCCTACGTACGTTCATGCGTGTATATTTATGTATTTACTTCCTCGATTTGAAGGGTTATTGCAGGACGTTTGCGACGGGTGTTGCATACAACTAGGGGACACTTACACCTGCGGGGCACCTGGTCTTACCTCGATTTTATTGGGGTTCGCGTTTGTCTGAATATGACACTAAACACGATATTGTCGCCTTTATTACATGAACTATGAGTTATGGTTTACCCTTCGGTACTTCTTCGTTTTTTACTTATATAAATTGCTAACCTGTCCCTTTAATTTACATACGAATTAAATAAGTAGCTGCATTACAGCCTGTAGCGAGAGGGAAATACGCACACTCAAAGCCATGCTCGTTCACTTAAATTGGACACTGTTTAAAAAAAAGAGGGGGGGGGTGTTAAATTGACGCAACTTCACAGGGTTTAATCGGTGAATGACCTCTAATTTACGAAGAATACAATATAGATTTATTAACATTAATTATGAATAATTTTAAACATAATATTAAGTTGAGCCTATACAAAGATTGCAAAAGATATAAACATCAAACATTATGTCTAATTATACTTAAGTCTAACTTCATGGTTTTGTAGAAATTGCTGAATTCTTTCAGACTGATGCAAAATTTGGTGACCTTGACGTTGATTGTACGCTTCTGGGAACACAAACTGATTTTAAAATTAGATTGATCCCTTGTACAATATTAATAATAACTGAATGAAACTTGGTATGTTTGTAAACATTTATGAGTTCTTTCTGACTGATGCAAAATTTGGTTACCTTGACATTGATTTTATGCTTCAGTGAGCACAAACTGATTTTACATTTAAGTTGATCTCTTGCACACGATCAATAATACTTAAGTCAAACATGGTAGGTTTGTAAACTGCGATGATTCTTTCTGACTGATGAAAGTTTTGGTGACCATGACTTTGAATTCAATAAACACAGATTGATTTTGGATTTTGCTGGATCTTTTGCACATTATTAGTGATATTACTTGGTGGGTTTGTAGACATTGATGATTTCCTCTCCACTGGTGTTTACTCTGGTAACCTTGACCTTGATTTCACGCTTCAGTGAACACAGACTGATTTTGATTATTTGTCGGACTGGCTGTCTGTCCCTCTGTGTATCTGTAGACATTTTATGCCTGGTAATTGAAGATTTGGGGGTATCTAGTTTCAGGCAACTCTATCTGTCTCTTCCACAATCTTTTAAACTCCCGGCCACAACTTTCTGGAAACCACTTTAAATTAGACATTTACTAGGACTTTAAGATTTTTGCAGGTGAGCTCGAGAGGGATCATGCATATGTCATTGGTGAATTTCAGCATAACTACCACTTCTTTATGGGGTAGTTACTTAAAAGACCTTTTCACGGTAACTGTGTGCATGTGCAATAGCTCTTCAGGTAAGCTTCAAACCTGAAAGAAAAGTGATCTGTTTCAGTTGCAGAGGACTGTATACACGTTCAGGTTTTGTATCTAGCCGTCCGAAAAAGCTATTATTCATATATGGAGTATCATACCGCATTTATCTTTAAAATGTTCATTCGAAACCTATGCTATGCGCCTTTGAAATAACTTTAGAGGATTTACAGGAAGTATATGACATTAAAAGCTGGGGATCAGTATTGTTCATGTCGATACTATGAGAAAACACTTAGGTTTATTATGTGGCTGAAAATCTTACTCACAGACTCAGACATACGGTAATCTTCAACCGTAAATAATTTTCTGCAATTTATATTTTTGTAAGAAAAAACGTCGCCGGTTGTCGGCTTCTAATGACATGCCTGCATACATATCTGTGTGTAGACGCTACACAAATGTATCCCACCCAACACTAATTGACAGACTGATTGAATGATAATTTATTAATACCCTTGATCACATTTATGAGTTTGTCAATATTTTGTGAATGCATGAAGGTTTAGTTGTTACAAAACTTTTCAAAGACAACATAGTTTACTATAATTGAAATGATTTATACTTATAGAGAGCTGTGGGGTTATTGAGGCCGTTTTCGTCATTTTCTGTTTGGATTGTAAACTATAGATATATTTCGGTACTCATTCATAATTTCCCATCTCCTACATGCGGCAGAGGTGTTGACGTTAAACATTTAAAAAAGATTTTCATTGGTTTGTTACAATCAATGTCTAAAAATATTTCAAATTAATAATTGTATCAGTTGGTCATGTGGGGTATATTCGGGCAGTTTTGGAGTAAATCCTATCAAATGTTGGGTTACCATACTTTTCGGATTCTAATTTGTCTTTCATGTTGAAGAGAGGGGAAATTAATCTACTGACTGAAGTTATTTATATAGACCATCACTATGCATTTCTCAAACGGTGCACGTATATGTGTTCTGATACTTATTATTATTTATAAAGTGTCTTTTGATAATCTTCATATAGCAAGCACCAACATTTTAAATGAAGTATGTATTAAGGAATAATCGCAATCTGTAAAATATTTGCAAGACAGAATTGTATCGTTTTTGAACTATATCAAAGACGTGACCTTGGGACACAACATTGGGGTTAACCTCAATGAGATCTGTATCTCAGATTTTTATTTCCACCTCATGTATGAGTAGACCTCCTATAAAACAGCCAAATTAGCAATATTTCAGGAAATGCACAAAATAGGAGTCAAAGTGGGATTTAATCTCCTCGCAATATTTCCTGATTTCACTTTCCATTGCCCATGTGTTTGGTTTGGCAATATGTACGTATGGTGCACTAACATCATATATACCTATGGATGTTCTGATGATTATTTTTATCAATATTCCTTGCTTGGATATCTGACTATAAATACTTTTCAAGTGACTTTTATTTTCCTTGCTTGGATATCTGACTATAAATACATTTCAAGTGACTTTTATTTTCCTTGCTTGAATATCTCACTATAAATACTTTTAACATTACTTTTGTTGATTTTCTGACATTGACTTCAAACATATCCAATTGACACAGTTCAATGTTAATTTTGTGTTATTGACAAAATTAAAGTGTCATTTTAACAGTGACTTATAAAGGACAAAAGGACAAAACCTGATTTTCAAACTTCAAATGTAAAAACAATTTGTTTTACACACGATCATTTATTTATTATTATATCATAACCTAAACTACATCAATTATTTAAGTTCGATTTCTGAGGCATTTCCTCTGATAATAGCGATATTATGGAATACATGCGAACAGATTTCTAAAGCCAACAACCCAAATCTTAGCACTCAACTTAGAAGGAAAAGGGAGGATTATTTGATACGACAATTAGGAACAGCTGCACCATATTGATAGTGTTGCAAATCTTAAAAGTCCTGGATGTCGGTCAGTAAGTGTTATGCCTTTGTTTGATAATACGCCAAAAAGACGTCGAAGTCATGGTAAACGAAAATATAATAGACCTGAGATTCATAACATCTCCTTCGATGGCCTTCTACCATTTACCAATCAAATTTTAGGTCCTCATGATATTCGTACTAAGCTTTATTCGCTACCTTTACAAAAACTACATGATTTGTACGAATCCACGCGAAACTTACATTTTACCGAATCTGGCACTCCAGAATATCGACTCCAAGGTATTATCTTGGACATCTCCAATAACAGACTATTTCAAGCCGTTCATTCAGACAATCCTGTAGACAGCAACGAGAAGCACCCCTTTGTTAAATTATTTTTTTTTTTTGCCAAAAAGGGAATTGACGCACTTGATTTAAGTAATATTTTAAATCATAAGTCTGTTAAAGATAATATTCCTCCGTACTTCAAAATGAGGGAGTCGCCTTGTATTTCCTATAAATATACACCAACTGTTGCTTCCAAAATCTTTAACTATAAAGAAACTTTGAAATGTGTAGACCTGAAAAACTTTCATAACCCTATAGAGTGTTTTTGTTCCTCTTCTGAGTTTAAATATAATCCATGTGGTCATGATGTGACAGGAGATCTCCATATTGTTCGCAATGAAAAACTTAGAGATATTAAAGGTCCAAAAAATAGACAGCCACAGTAATTTACATGGCGTCAAAAGTTTGATATTATTATGAACTCATGTGAAGAGTATGTCAGATGTTGGACTAAAAGAGAAAAGGTTGAATTAGACAGTCTTTCTGAATGGCTGAAGTCGATCAGAAGTGTGTTAAAGAAAAGGGTTAAAAGACTACGTCAGTTTGTCAAGAACAAAATTTTTCCTATATTTCGTGACTCCATTGTCGTCAGAATACTTACTCGACTTCATGAAAATTTTATTATTGTTCTTGCTGACAAGGCAGCTAACAATTACACATTCGTATGTAAGGTATACTATATTAAATGTCTTATAGAAGAGTGTGGTCTTCATTCAACGCCTGGTAATCCAACTTATACAGTTACAAATCTGTCTCCTTCAGAGGTATTGGATAATAACAAGTCAGTTCTCAGTTCATTTAGTATTACTACAAATGAGTCTGATCTCGAGCTACCATACCTTTTTTGGATCCTAAAGATGGATAAAACTCCATATAAGCATCGATTTATAGCTGGATCTTTCAAGTGTTACACTAAGCCTCTTTCCATGTTACTCACTAAAATTCTAACAGAAATCAAATATGGTCTTTATACAACCATTCCTCATCAAAAACTAAAGAACAGAATAACATCAATTATTCAAAACGCCTTCTTTAGCAAAAAAAAAAAACAAAAAAAAACAAAAAAAAAAAAAAACAAAAAACAAAACAAAACAAAAGGAATTCGCAGATAAACATATCTCGTTTTAGGCCACAAAGACACATATTTTTAAAGGAACAGTCTGATTCCAGCAACAAGTATACAGAAAAAGAGATTATCCAAATGTTAGAATTTCTTATAGATAAAATTTTTGTGATATGTGGTGAGAAAGTGTTCAAACAGATTGTTGGCATTCCTATGGGTACTAATTGCGCGGCGCCTCTTCTGGCCGACATATTTTTGTACTCTTACGAGGCAGAATTCACACAGTCTCTGCTCTCTAAAGGCAATAAACAATTAGCATTTATATTCAACTATACATACAGATACATCGATGATGTTTTGTCGATTAACAGCCCTGTATTTGAGGATCACTTCAACATCATATATCCAAAGGAACTCGAGATAAAAGATATTACATAGAGCGCATCTTCTGCTTCATACCTCAAAATACTGCTATCAATTAGTGACGATGGTTCATTAGTCTCTATGACAAACGTGACGATTTCAATTTCATTATTACCAACTTCCCTTTTCTGAGTAGCAACATACCTTCCTCTCACGCATATGGCGTCTTCATTTCACAACTTATACGCTATGCCAGGTCATGCTCTACATACGGTAATTTGGTCCTGAGAGCGAGGCTTCTTGCCACAAAACTACTCTCACAAGGATATAGTGAGGAACGTTTGAAATTGTCACAAAGGAAGTTCTATGGTCGTTATATGGATCTATTGCAATTTCAGATTCCTCTTTCAAGAATGTTAACCGATATTTTGGAACCTGACTATACTAAATAACCATCTTAACTTTTTGACTATACTTGATTTGACATAATACGTGTATACATGTATTTACAGATATTTGTTCATCTGCGTTTCCGACACCGGAATTTCAGGCAGGCGGCATTTTTTGCCTTGAATGGGAAATTTGACTTCGTGTTCCTGTCTCCTTCGTACGTTCATGCGTGTATATTTATGTATTTATTTCCTCGATTTGAAGGGTTATTGCAGGACTTTTGCGACGGGTGTTGCATACAACCAGGGGACACTTACACCTGCGGGGCACCTGGTCTTGCCTCGATTTTATTGGGGTTCGCATTTGTCTGAATATGACACTAAACACGATATTGTCCCCTTTATTGCATGGACTATGAGATATGGTTTACCCTTCGGTACTTCTTCGTTTTTTACTTATATAAATTGCTATTCTGTTCCTTTAATTTACATACGAATTAAATAAGTAGCTGCATTACAGCCTGTAGCGAGAGGGAAATACGCACACTCAAAGCCATGCTCGTTCACTTAAATTGGACACTGTTTAAAAAAAAAGAGGGAGGGTGTTAAATTAACGCAACTTCACAGGGTTTTATCGGTGAATTGCCTCTGATTTACGAAGAATACAATATAGATTTATTAACATTAATTATGAATAATTTTAAACAATATTAAGTTGAGCCTATACAAAGATTGCAAAAGATATAAACATCAAACATTGTGTGTTATCAAAATGACTGATAGGGATATATAAAAATGATTATTTCTTTTAATTATACTTAAGTCTAACTTCGTGGTTTTGTAGAAATTGCTGAATTCTTTCAGACTGATGCAAAATTTGGTGACCTTGACGTTGATTGTACGCTTCTGGGAACACAAACTGATTTTAAAATTAGATTGATCCCTTGTACAATATTAATAATAACTGAATGAAACTTGGTATGTTTGTAAACATTTATGAGTTCTTTCTGACTGATGCAAAATTTGGTTACCTTGACATTGATTTTATGCTTCAGTGAGCACAAACTGAGTTTACATTTAAGTTGATCTCTTGCACACCATCAATAATACTTAAGTCAAACATGGTAGGTTTGTAAACTGCGATGATTCTTTCTGACTGATGAAAGTTTTTGGTGACCATGACTTTGAATTCAATAAACACAGATTGATTTTGGATTTTGCTGGATCTTTTGCACATTATTAGTGATATTACTTGGTGAGTTTGTAGACATTGATGATTTCCTCTCCACTGGTGTTTACCCTGGTAACCTTGACCTTGATTTCACGCTTCAGTGAACACAGACTGATTTTGATTATTTGTCGGACTGGCTGTCTGTCCCTCTGTGTATCTGTAGACATTTTTATGCCTGGTAATTGAAGATTTGGGGGTATCTAGTTTCAGGCATCTCTATCTGTCTCTTCCACAATCTTTTAAACTCCCGGCCACAACTTTCTGGAAACCACTTTAAATTAGACATTTACTAGGACTTTAAGATTTTTGCAGGTGAGCTCGAGAGGGATCATGCATCTGTCATTGGTGAATTTCAGCATAACTACCACTTCTCTATGGGGTAATTACTTAAAAGACCTTTTCACGGTAACTGTGTGCATGTGCAATAGCTCTTCAGGTAAGCTTCAAACCTGAAAGAAAAGTGATCTCTTTCAGTTTCAGAGGAATGTTTACACGTTCAGGTTTTGTATCTAGCCGTCCGAAAAAGCTGTTATTCATATACGGAGTATCAGACCGCATTTATCTTTAAAATGTTCATTCAAAACCTATGCTATGCGCCTTTGAAATAACTTTGGAGGATTTACAGGAAGTATATGACATTAAAAGCTGTGGAACAGTATTGTTCATGTCGATACTGTGAGAAATCACTTAGGTTTATTATATGGCTGAAAATCTTACTCACTGATTCAGACATACGGTAATCTTCAACCGTAAAATAATTTTCTCCAATTTATATTTTTGTAAGAAAAAACGTCGCCGGTTGTCGGCTTCTAATGACATGCCTGCATATATAACTGTGCGTATACGCTACACAAATGTATCCCACCCAACACTAATTGACAGACTGATTGAATGATAATTTATTAATACCCTTGATCACATTTATGAGTTTGTCAATATTTTGTGAGTGCATCAAGGTTTAGTTGTTACAAAACTTTTCAAAGACAACATAGTTTACTATAATTGAAATGATTTATACTTATAGAGAGCTGTGGGGTTACTGAGGCCGTTTTCGTCATTTTCTGTTTGGATTGTAAACTATAGATATATTTCGGTACTTATTCATAATGTCTCATCTTCTACATGTGGCAGAGGTGTTGACATTAAATATTTCAAACACATTTTCATTTTAATATTAATATCTAAAAACATTTCAAATTTAGAATTGTGTCAGTTGGTCAGGTGGGGTATATTCGGGCAGTTTTGAGTAAATTCTATCAAACGTTGGGTTACCATACTTTTCGGATTCTAAGTTGTCTTTCATCTTGAAGAGAGGGGGATTTAATCTACTGACTGAAGTTATTTATATAGACCATCACTATGCATTCCTCACACGGTGCTCGAAAATGTGTTCTGATATTTATTATTATTAATAAAGTGTCTTTTGATAATCTTCATATAGAAAGCACCAGCATTTTAAATGAAGTATTTATTAAGGAATAATCGCAATCTGTAAAATATTTGCAAGACAGAATTTTATCGTTTTTGAGCTATATCAAACACGTGGGTTTTGGACACATAATTAGGGATAACCTGAATGACATCTGAATCTCAGATTTGTACTTCTACATAATGTATGAGTAGAATTCCTATTAAACTGCCAAATTTACAACACTTCAGGAAAATGCAGAAAATAGGGATCACAGTAGGGTTGAATCTCCTGGCAGTGTTTCCTGATTTCACTCTCCATCCCCCATGTGTTTGGTTTTGTAATATGTACGTATGGTGCACTAACATCATATATACCTATGTATGTTCTGATGGTTAGTTTCATCAATATTCCTTGCTTGAATATCTGACTATAAATACTTTTAAAATGACTTTTATTGATTTTCTTACATTGACTTCAAACATATCCATTTGACACAGTTCAATGTTATTTTTGTTTTATATACAAACTTAAAGTGTCATTTTAACAGTGACTGATAAAGTTTAGGACAAAACCTGATTTTCACACTTCAAAAGTGAAACAATTTGTTTCACACACGATCATTTATTTATTTTTATATCATAAACTAAACTACATCAATTATTGATAATAGCAAAATTATGGAATACATGCAAAAAGATGTGTAAAGCCAGCAACCCAAATGTCAGCTCTCGCCTTAGAAGAAAAAGGGAGGATTACTGGATACGACAATTAGGAACAGCTGCACCATATTGATAGTGTTGGAAATCTTACAAGTCCTGGATATCGGTCAGTAAGTGTTACGCGTTTGTTTGATAAGACACGAAGAAGACGTCGAAATCATGGTAAACAAAACTATAATAGACCTGAGATACATAACATCTCCTTCGATGGCCTTCTTCCATTTATCAATCAAATTTTAGGTCATCATTATATGCGTACTAAGCTTTATTCGCGACCTTTACAAAAACTACATGATTTGTACGAATCCACGCGAAACTTACATTTTACCGAATCTGGCACTCCAGAATATCGACTCCAATGTATTATCTTGGACATCTCCAGTAACAAACTATTTCAAGCCGTTCATTAAGACAAGACTGTAGATGGTAACGAGAAGCGCCTCTTTCTTAAGGTAGTTTTTGCAAATAAGGGAATTGACGCACTTAATTTAAGTAATATTTTAAATCATAAGTCTGATAAAGATAATATTCCTCCGTACTTCAAAATGAGGGAGTCGCCTTGTATTTCCTTTAAATATACAAAAAATATATTCCTATATATATTCCTTTATATAACCCTATAGAGTGTTCTTGTTCCTCTTCTGAGTTTAAATATAATCCATGTGGTCATTTTGTGACAGGAAGTCTCCATATTGTTCGCAAAACTTAGAGATCTTTTAAGTAAAGGCCCAAAATATAGAGAGCCACAGTCATTTACATGGCGTCAAAAGTTTGATATTATTATGAACTCATGTGAAGAGTATGCCAGACTTTGGACTAAAAGAGAAAATGTTGAATTATACAGTCTTTCTGAATGGCTGAAGTCGATTAAAAGTCTGCTAAAGAAAAGAGTTAGAAGACTACGTCAGTTTGTCAAGAACAAACATTATTCTGTAAATCATGACTCCAGTGTCGTTAGAGAACTTTCTCGACTTCACGAAAATTTCATTATTGTTCCTGCTGACAAGGCAGCTAACAATTACACTTTCGTATGTAAGGCACACTATATTAAATGTCTTATAGAAGAGCGTTGTCTTCATTCAATGCCTGGTAATCCAACTTTTACAGTTACAATTCTGTCTCCTTCAGAGGTATTGGATAATTAAAAGTCAGTTCTCAGTTCATTCGGTATTACTACAAATGAGTCTGATCTCGAGTTACCATACCTTTTTGGATTCCAAAGATGCAAAAACTCCATATAAGCATCGATTTATAGCTGGATCTTCCAAGTGTTCCACTAAGCCTCTTTCCATGTTACTCCCACATTTCTAACAGAAATCAAATATGGTCTTCAGAAATACTGCTCTACTGCTTACTCGAGAAGCGGAATCAATCAGATGTGGATCCCAAAAAATTCCAAGGAACTTCTAGAGCAATTAGAATCTCATATTTTCAATAATGTCATTAGCAGAAAATCTTTTGACTTTTCGACTCTTTATACAAGCATTCCTCAACAAAAACTAAAGAACAGAATAACATCAATTATTCAAAAGGCCTTCTTTAACAAAAATGGAATTCGCAGATATAAATATATCGTTTTAGGCCACAACGACATATATTTGTAAAGGAATAGTCTGATTCCAGCAGCAAGTATACAGAAAAACAGATGATCCTGATGTTAGAATTTCTTATAGATAATATTTTTGTGATATTTGGTGGGAAAGTGTTCCAACAGATTGTTGGCATTCCTATGGGTACTAATTGCGCGCCTCTTCTGGCCGACATATTTTTGTACTCTTACGAGGCAGAATTCATACAGTCTCTGCTCTCTAAAGGCAATAAACAATTAGCATATCGGTATAACTTTACATACAGATACATCGATGATGTTTTGTCGATTAACAACCCTGTATTTGAGGATCACCTCAACATCATATATCCAAAGGAACTCGAGATAAAAGATACTACACAGAGCGCATCTTCTTTTTCATACTTACATATACTGCTATCAATTAGTGACGATGGTTCATTAGTGACCTCTCTTTATGATAAATGTGACGATTTCAATTTCATTATTACCAGCTTCCTTTTTCTGAGTAGCAACATACCTTCCTCTCCCGCATATGGCGTCGTCAATTCACAACTTATACGCTATGCCAGGGCATGCTTTAAATACGAAAATTTCGTCCTGAGAGCGAGGCTTCTTGCCACGAAACTACTCTCACAAGGATATATTGAGGAACGTTTGAAATTGTCACAGAGGAAGTTCTATGGTCGTTATATGGATCTATTGCAATTTCAGATTCCTCTTTCAAGAATGTTAAACGACATTTTGGGACCTGACCATACTAAATAACCATCTCAACTTTCTGACTATACTTGATTTGACATGATACGTGTATACATGTATATACAGATATTTGTTCACCTGCGTTTCCGACACCGGAATTTCAGGCAGGCAGCATTTCTTGCCTTGAATGGGAAATTTGACTTCGTGTTCCTGTCTCCTTCTTATGTTCATGCGTTTATATTTATGTGTTTACCTTCTCGATTTGAAAGGTTATTGCAGGACTTTTTGACGGCTGTTGCATGCAACCAGGGGACGCTTACTTCTCTCGGGCACCTGGTCTCACCTCGATTTTATTGGGGTTCGCATTTGTCTGAATATGACACTAAACACGATATTGTCCCCTTTATTACATGAACTATGAGATATGGTTTACCCTTCGGTACTTCTTCGTTTTTTACTTATATAAATTGCTATTCCGTTCCGTTAATTTAGATACGAATTAAATAAGTAGCTGCATTAGAGTCTGTAGCGAGAGGGAAATACGCACACTCAAAGCCATGCTCGTTCCCTCGGATTGGACACTGTTAAAAACATGGGGGGGGGGGGGGTGTTAAATTAACGCAACTTCACAGGGTTTTATTGGTGAATAGCCTCTAATTTATGAAAAATGCAATATAGATTTATTAACATTAATCATGAATGATTTTAAACTCGAAAGGGAGTGGGGATTGGCCTTAAGGTCGTAACATAACAATATTAAGTTGATTCTATACACAGATTGCAAAAGATATAAACATCAAACATTTATGTGTTATTAAAATGACTGATAGAGATACATAAAAATGATTATTTCTTTTTATGTATTTATTTATTTACGATTAAAACACTGCATTTTCTGTACGCTTTGGCCATCGAATTATTTAAATTTTATTATTTTTTATCAAGTTTATTTTAATCTATTATTTAAATAAATAAATAAATGAAGTCCGCCGAGGAAGGCCGCTGGACGAAATGTATGGAAAAATAGTGTTCTTATTAAAAATAAATAGATAAATAAATGAATTTAAAAATGTCTTGTTCTATATATTGTACGTATATCCCCTTCCCTTAATGCACCTCTATGACAGAGCGGTGTTAAGCAACATGCTACCACTGTAGTTTATTTGTTTGTTCGTTCGTTTGTGTGTTTGTTTGTTTCATTCTTTTTTCTTTCTTGAAGTCGATTAATAAAACAAGTGACTACGCGCTGGAAAGTCCTGTGTCAATAAAATTGTATTTGCTGAGTACGTAATTCATGTGATTTATTAAACTGCATATGTAAAGATCATCTTACAAACGTAAGTCAGAATAGGAACAATATATTAGAATAATTCGTTTAAAATGGTAAACTATGAGATTTTTTTTCTAATTCCCCGCAAATAAAGTCATCACATTTAATACATATTAGAGATGATAGACAGATAACAGCGATCATTGTAAGCGCTTATATAATAGAAGGGACCGTATAGAAGTTTGCGAGACCGCAAACACACGGCCGGAGGTCATAGCAGTAGGTGTCAGTGTTTTTCAAAGCTTTGCAGAGTTTTTCAGTGGCGTCAGATGTTTTCAGGGTCGTCAGTGTTTTTAGTATCTACCAGGGCGGTCAGAGTTTTTCATGTAGATTTAAGTGTTTTTAAGAGTTTTTCAGGGTTTGCAGAGTTTATCAGAGGAAAACGGGATTCTCGGGGGTTTTTCGACCCAGTAGTGTTATTGGCATTTGTCTGAATATGACACTCACAGCAAAAAAAAAACAAAAAAAAAACAAAAAAAAATCCAGGTTTCCGTTTGCAGAAATGAAATTAATTCTTTTTTCTGATACATTTTCACAAATTACGCACACGTCAATGTTCAAAACTTAATGGGGTTCGCCGCCTGTTATCATCCGTTAGGCGGTGCCTGTGTACTATGAGTTAGTAACGTCGATTTGAGTTAGTAACCTTATGACGTCACAGTAACGTACCATGTTATTTTTGCGGGAATATGTGAATATGTAGTATTTCCTCCTTAATTATCAGGACCACAGTTAATGGCGGCGAACCCCGTTGATCAAAGTTTTACCAAGGAATCGATTTTGCAAAACATGCTCTATATTTCAATACAATTGTGCAACACCAACACCCCCTTTTGTCAGGTAATCGAGGCTTTCTGTGAAGCTTTTCCTACTTTTACATACATGTACTCTATTTTTCATTGTATCTTGGTAGGTTTAGTTTCAGTGATAACTGAAATTGATTTTGTTTTTGCCTTTTCTCACATGGGATGAACTAAATCTCCCTCTCTCTCCCTCTAAACAGTGAATGCCACTGCCTCCGCACAGTTATTATGCTGTTACAGAATTTTAGAAGTTGATATTAACAAGGACTTAAAAACAACTTGTTTATAAGTCCTTGATATTAAAAAGTAACACTACAATAAAATATTTTATCTTTATTTTCAAGATGCAAGTTGTGCAGAGAATTTTGTATATAATTTATTTCAGTAGATGTTCGATACATCCATCAATGAGCAAGTGGGGAAAAATGCTCCCGCCTCGCTTTCCTATCGCCCTAATCCCTTGTTCATATTTATATACATGTATGTATAATATACATTCTTGGGGCTTTTTATATATAGTTATACTTTTAATCACAGGGTTTTCGGCTCGTTGCCCCCTCCCCTCCTCAATTATACCAATATATATTGGTATAATTGAGGGGGCGGGAGGTGGCAAGGAGCTGAAAGCCCTGTGCGTTTTAAAATATACAGTAAGTACTTTCTACCAGGTATCATCGTGATTTGACTAGGGTCGAAATAAAAATCAGTCGAGATGAACATGTAAACACTGAGATGCCAGTTGAACTAGGAGTACATGTTTATTAAACAGTATGAAACATTAGTGAAACAATAATATGCACATTATTCTGACTTTTGTAGAAGTATGTATGGGTAAATTTTGTTTGCTCATATTTTGCAGTTCAGTTGAAATACAGCAACCAAATCATCGCACCTTAGCTGTTTCGTCCCAAATTTATGTATCAAAAACTATTACTTTAATGAATCATCTCCCGTTTGTTTAAATACGTCATAGAAACTGTCACACTTCACTAAAATGAATAATAGGCGTATGACGGAACCGCTTCATTATGATATGTTTTACCCATCAACAAGTGTTTTGTGATCAAATGTCGCTATCCCTTTCTTTAAAATCTTATATTCAAATACAAATTTCCTCTTTTAGAGAAATTTTCAACCACAAAACATACAAATATAAAGTATATGAGTGAAATGAAAATAATTAGAGTGAGTCCCCGAGTGACTGTCATAGAAGATGACATACAACTATAAATATTTTCTTTAAAACAGTACAAGTTATCTATTGTCAAAATTTTACAAATGAGTTTAAAAAATTATATTAACACTATATTAAAGTTATACCTAACATTTCATAGTTTTGTGCAATGTTTTTGTTATTTGGGTTTTTTTTTTTGTTTGTTTTTGTTTTGTTTCTTTTTTATCTCAAATGAATTAGAAGTTGTAAATGATTTCAAAGGGAAGAAATGGAAACAAAATTGATTTAACATTAATAATAAAGTATTATAATCCCAAGAACGTTCGATCCTACTATATATGCCAAAAAATAACTACTGATCAACTAATATGTGAGGTATACTAGATCCAAACTCACAGTCAATCTTTCAAAACATCAAATGCATTTTCACAACTTGTTATGTGACAATGTACTGTATCAAGAGTTTGAGATTATCTATCAATAAGCGATGCTAAAAAAAAATAAATAAATAAATTAAAAAAATAAAAAACAACTAATACTATACTTTTGAAAAATTGCGGGATTTGCTCCTGATAAGAATATAAGTTTGTAAAGAAAGAATTATCTTTTACATGAAAAGTGATCCTCTTGTTTGTACTCTTGCAAACTAGGTACCAACATGCCTTAGATACCGTATAACCAGAAATTTTCGCGAAATACCAATTTTCGCCAAAACGTATTATTACAGCGAAGTTGGAAACCTTCAGATATCTCTGTAAGCAGAATTCTACACTCAGATAAAGAGACAATACATGTATGTACATGTATACATGCAATATTGATATTATACATGCAATATTTATACTAACTTATCAGAACAATCAATTATATAATGTCGCATATGAAAGGTGGTTTGGAAAATATTTTCGAAGATCTGAAATAATGATATAATTAAATAATGACTGGTGAAATTTTTTTGAAAAGGGGGAGGTGTTAAACCTTCCAAATAAAATTCCCTGTCTATTTTTTATTTCTGTGGTCAGCGCCTGCATTTCTTTATTTTTCCTATTTGGTTTTCGTTGCTTCTTTTCAGACATTATGGATTACAATCACAATACTTAAATTTGTTTACAAACACTAAAGAGACGATATTCTTGAAACAAAAGTACCTATCACGCATGCGTAGCTGTCGTTACTAAGGACGTAAATTCTAGTAGATTCGCTTGTCGGATCGTTACGTACGTAGAAACTTACGCTGTTTTATGAAACTCAAAGTCTAAATTTATACGTAACCTGACTTACGCAATTGACGTAAATTTATGTTTTTTGTAAATTTACGATTATTGATAAAACGGTTACCAGACTATATTACATGGAATCAAACCGAATAGATCTAGCATACAAGTTAATAATACATAGCTAATTGAGATCTGAAATGATTCTTCATAACATATATAGATATGATATTTATAGGATACATATTTCAGAATCCAATGTGTTAATATCATCTCAAAACGAAACTGAACAATACCTGTCAAACACAGTTTATAGTACGCATACACTACAACATACATATATGTATAAGCCATTCCAAAAATCGTTATATTCAGTATATATCATGATTATATAGAACATATATAATATATAATATAGACGATATATATAAAATACTATACTGATCTGCAAAATAAATAGTATTTCTATGAGAGAAAACAGACGAAATCTAACAAAGATGTGTAACAAAATCACCAAGGAAATGCACACAGAACATGATAATATCAGAATATACACGGAAAATGACATTACAAAATATTTGATTGTACTGCGGTTACGATACCGACTTAAGAAGATCAGTTTGATGTTGGTCAAAAACGTTAGTTTATGGAAAGTGCAAATGGGATCTGGCTGAGCGTTATGACAGAATATCCACTGATATAGCATAATGGTCACACAAAGATATCTCACAGAGCTCCAACCATCCGACATAGCATAGCATAATGGATACAGAAGGTGACATTACAATACTCCACACTGAACAAGCATGTTATAAGAGGTACAAAGAATTATCACGAAACTCCAACCATCCGAAATAGCATAGCATAGTAGATACAGAAGGTGACATTACAATACTCCACACTGAACAAGCATGTTATAAGAGGTACAAAGATATATCACGAAACTCCAACCATCCGAAATAGCATAGCATAGTAGATACAGAAGGTGACATTACAATACTCCACACTGAACAAGCATGTTATAAGAGGTACAAAGATATAACACGAAACTCCAACCATCCGAAATAGCATAGCATAGTAGATACAGAAGGTGACATTACAATACTCCACACTGAACAAGCATGGTATAAGAGGTACACAGATATAACACGAAACTCCAACCATCCGAAATAGCATAGCATAGTAGATACAGAAGGTGACATTACAATACTCCACACTGAACAAGCATGGTATAAGAGGTACAAAGATATATCACGAAACTCTAACCCTCCGAAATAGCATAGCATAGTATATACAGAAGGTGACATTACAATACTCCACACTGAACAAGCATGGTATAAGAGGTACACAGATATAACACGAAACTCCAACCATCCGAAATAGCATAGCATAGTAGATACAGAAGGTGACATTAAAATACTCCACACTGATCAAGCATGTTATAAGAGGTACAAAGATATATCACGAAACTCCAACCATCCGAAATGGCATAGCATAGTAGATCCAGAAGGTGACATTAAAATACTCCACACTGAACAAGCATGGTATAAGAGGTACAAAGATATAACACGAAACTCCAACCATCCGAAATAGCATAGCATAGTAGATACAGAAGGTGACATTACAATACTCCACACTGAACAAGCATGGTATAAAAGGTACAAAGATATATCACGAAACTCCAACCATCCGAAATAGCATAGCATAGTAGATACAGAAGGTGATATTAAAATACTCCACACTGAACAAGCATGGTATAAAAGGTACAATGATATATCACGAAACTCCAACCATCCGAAATGGCATAGCATAGTAGATATAGAGGGTGACATTACAATACTCCACACTGAACAAGCATGGCATAAGAGGTACACAGATATAACACGAAACTCCCTACTGACATAGCATTACATGATACTTAATAGCAGAATAGCATAATACTTAATAACAGAATAACATAATACTTACAAAGATATAACACAAGACTCCCTACTGACATTGCATAACATAACACTTAATAACATAATGCTTACAAAGATATATCACAATTCTCCCTACTGACATAACATAACATAACACTTAATAACAGAATACTTACAAAGATATATCACACGACTCCCTACTGACATAGCATAACACTTAATAATAGAATACCATAATACTTAATAACAGATTACTTATAGAGAGATATTACAAGACTCGCTACTGACATAGCATAACATGATACTATAATGTGGCCGTGACACTTTCTACACAGTGTTTGTTCACATTCATGTATATATACAGTGCTGAATTATATTGTTTCGTCTGTATGTCAGGGCATTCACGGCGGGTGTGACTAGCCAAACAAGAGACGCTCACTCCTCCCAGCACCTGGTCTCACCTCTGAATTTCAGGGGTCCGTAAATGTTCACTGTGGTACATTGTTGTTAGTGCCATAGTCATGTGACACCAGTTATTTTCGTATTTTACATTAATAACAGAATACTTACAAAGATATATCATAAGACTCCATACTGACACAGCATAACATAATACCTAATAACGGAATAACGTAATATTTAATAACAGAAAAACACAACACTTACAAAGAGATATCACAACACTCCCTATTGACATAACATTAGATAACATAATACTTAATAACACAATACTTACAAAGATACATTACAAGACTCCCTATTGACATAACATTACATAACAAAATACTTAATAACATAATACTTACAAAGAGATATCACAAGACTCCCTATTAACATAACATTACATAACATAATACTTAATAACATATATACTTACAAAGATATAATATAAGACTCCCTATTGACATAACATTACATAACATAATACTTAATAACACAATACTTACAAAGATATATTACAAGACTCCTTATAAATACGGAAATTTACGAATATTGCCGAAGAATGCTATAAATAACTTCTCGTTTATGAAGAAGTACAACGACGTATCGTACATTGGAGTGAGACGATTCTCGTTTGGTTTAAGAGATGAACAATTTTAGATGCTAAAATTGATTTATAATTTTTACATTTCCTGTGACCTTTAATAACACAATACTTACAAAGATATATTACAAGACTCCCTACTGACATAACATAACATAATACTTAATAACACAATACTTACAAAGATATATCACAGGACTCCCTATTGACATAATATTACATAACATAATACTTAATAACACAATACTTACAAAGATATATTACAAGACTCCCTACTGACATAACATAACATAATACTTAATAACACAATACTTACAAAGAGATATCACAAGACACCCTATTGACATAAGATTACATAACATAATACTTAATAACACAATACTTACAAAGATATATTACAAGACTCCCTATTGACATAACATTACATAACATAATAATTAATGACACAATACTTACTAAGATATATTACAAGACTCCCTACTAACATAACATAACATAACATAATACTTAATAACACAATACATTCAAAGATATATTACAAGACTCCCTATTGAGATAACATTACATAACAAAATACTTAATAACACAATACTTACAAGGATATATTACAAGACTCCCTATTGACATAACATTACATAACATAATACTTAGTGACACAATACTTACAAAGATATATTACAAGACTTCCTATTGACATAACATTACATAACATAATACTTAATGACACAATACTTACAAAGATATATTACAAGACACCCTACTGACATAACATAACATAATACTTAATAACACAATACTTACAAAGATATATTACAAGACTCCCTATTGACAAAAATTACATAACATTATAATTAATAACACAATACTTACAAAGATATATTACAAGACTCCCTACGGACATAACATTACATAACATAATAGTCAATAACACAACACTTACAAAGATATATTACAAGACTCCCTATTGACATAACATTACATAACATAATACTTAATAACACAACACTTACAAAGATATATTACAAGACTCCCTATTGACATAACATTAAATAACATAATATTAATAACACAATACTTACAAAGATATATTACAAGACCACCTATTGACATAACATTACATAACATAATACTTAATAACACAATACTCACAAAGATATATTACAAGACTCCATATTGACATAACATTACATAACATAATACTTAATAACACAATACTTACAAAGATATATTACAAGACAACCTATTGGCATAACATTACATAACATAATACTTAAAATGACACAATACTTACAAAGATATATGACAAGACAC
Source organism: Pteria penguin (assembly GCA_035048485.1). NCBI lineage: Eukaryota > Metazoa > Mollusca > Bivalvia > Pterioida > Pteriidae > Pteria > Pteria penguin. The sequence goes on from CM068584.1 coordinate 14,967,970, forward strand.
CCTACTGACATAACATAACATAATATAATACTTAATAACACAATACATTCAAAGATATATTACAAGACACCCTATTGAGATAACATTACATAACAAAATACTTAATAACACAATACTTACAAGGATATATTACAAGACTCCCTATTGACATAACATTACATAACATAATACTTAATAACACAATACTTACAAAGATATATTACAAGACTCCCTATTGACAAAAATTACATAACATAATAATTAATAACACAATACTTACAAAGATATATTACAAGACTCCCTACGGACATAACATTACATAACATAATACTTAATAACACAATACTTACAAAGATATATTACAAGACACCCTATTGACATAACATTACATAACATAATACTTAATAACACAAAACTTACAAAGATATATTACAAGACTCCCTATTGACATAACATTACATAACATAATACTTAATAACACAATACTTACAAAGATATATTACAAGACTCCCTATTGACATAACATTACATAACATACTACTTTATAACACAATACTCACAAAGATATATTACAAGACTCCCTATTGACATAACATTACATAACATAATACTTAATAACACAATACTTACAAAGATATATTACAAGACACCCTCTCGACATAACATTATATAACATAATACTTAATGATACAATACTTACAAAGATATATGACAAGACACCCTCTCGACATAACATTATATAACATAATACTTAATGATACAATACTTACAAAGATATATGACAAGACACCCTACTGACATAACATAACATAATATAATACTTAATAACACAATATATTCAAAGATATATTACAAGACACCCTATTGAGATAACATTACATAACAAAATACTTAATAACACAATACTTACAAGGATATATTACAAGACTCCCTATTGACATAACATTACATAACATAATACTTAATAACACAATACTTACAAAGATATATTACAAGACTCCCTATTGATAAAAATTACATAACATAATAATTAATAACACAATACTTACAAAGATATATTACAAGACTCCCTACGGACATAACATTACATAACATAATACTTAATAACACAACACTTACAAGGATATATTACAAGACTCCCTATTGACATAACATTACATAACATAATACTTAATAACACAATACTTACAAAGATATATTACAAGACTCCCTATTGACATAACATTTAATAAAATAATACTTAATAACACAATACTCACAAAGATATATTACAAGACTCCCTATTGACATAACATTACATAACATAATACTTAATAACATAATACTGACAAAGATATATTGGAAGACTCCCTATTGACATAACATTACATAACATAATACTTAATGACACAATACTTACAAAGATATATTATAAGACACCCTACTGACTTAATATAACATAACATAACATAATACTTAATAACACAATACTTACAAAGTGATATTACAAGACTCCCTATTGACAAAAATTACATAACATAATAAGTAATAACACAATACTTACAAAGATATATTACAAGACTCCTTACGGACATAACATTACATAACATAATACTTAATAACACAATACTTACAAAGATATATTACAAGACTCCCTATTGACATAACATTACATAACAAAATACTTAACATAATACTTACAAAGAGATATCACAAGACTCTCCACTGACATAACGTAACACAATAGGTATACAAAAAGACGTCACTCGACTCCCCGCTGACAGAGCATAGCATAACACTCACACAAAGATATATTATAAGACGCACCTCATACAAAGCTTAGCATAATAGGTACACACAGAGCATTACAAGAATACCCACTGACATCGAAGATCATAATTGGTACATAAAGAGCTTTACAAGACGACCCACTAATATAGAATATTAAATAGGTACACAAAGAGCATTACAAGACTACCCACTAACATCAAAGATTATAATAGGTATACACAGAGCATTACAAGACTACCCGCTAGCACAGAAGATCATAATAGGTACAGAAAGAGCATTACAAGACTACCCACTAATATAGAATATTAAATAGGTACACAAAGAGCATTACAAGACTACCCACTAACATCAAAGATTATAATAGGTATACACAGAGCATTACAAGACTACCCGCTAGCACAGAAGATCATAATAGGTACAGAAAGAGCATTACAAGACTACCCACTAGCACAGAAGATCATAATAGGTACACAAAGAGCATTACAAGACTACCCACTAACATAGAAGATCATAATAGATATACAGAGAGCTTTACAAAAATACCCCCTAGCACAGAAGATCATAACAGGTACACAAAGAGGATTACAAGACTACCCACTGACACATAAGATCATAATAGGTACACAAAGAGCATTACAAGACTACCCACTAGCACAGAAGATCATTATAGGTACGCAAAGAGCATTACAAGACTATCCACTAGCACAGAAGATCATAATTGGTACACAAAGAGTTTTACAAGATTACCCACTAACATAGAATATCATAATAGGTACACAAAGAGCATCACAAGACTACCCACTAGCACACAGGGACATAATTGGTACACAAAGAGCATTACAAGACTACCCACTAACACATGAAGATCATATTAGGTATACAAAGAGACATCACAAGACCCTCCACACACTCATATTATAGCATAACCTGACAGATACACACCTAGAAGACACCAGACTCCCACTGATATAAAATAACATACTAGATGCACACATAGATACACAGGTCTCCTCACTGACGTAGCCTAATAAATACACAAAGAGACGTCACACAACAACAACCTATTGACATGGCATAGAATAATAGATACAGAAAGAAACGTCAGAATAATAAAGAAATATTAATTGGATTATACTGGAGACGAAATACTGGAATGTACAAGTAACTGAGACACAACCACGAAGCCGATAAGCAATTATACCTCCATGGAGACTAGGGGTCAGACAAAAAGTATAATTTAATTAGAAACAATAGTTACAATTTGAAAGACAATTAAGGTGGTGCGAGTGTCGTGTGACGTCATAGTTTCATTCCGAATTTTTGTTACCGTTGCGTAGATTATTTTTATGCTGTGTTCTTTGTCGGTGAAACGTCAATCGTCGTCATGTCCAACAGATTTCGGGGGAAAAAACGGACAACTGGCAAAAAACAGGTTATAGTGAATAAGTAAAATAAAGAGGTTAAGGAAGGCATTAGAGAAACATATAAGTTGTGATGAACCTGTGCCATATCGATCTATTGAGTGCGAGTGTGACGATGTCGATGATACAGTAAGTGGACGCGTTGCCGTTGATCACTATTATATAGATACTGCTTCGGACATTTACTGTAACACCGTTGTAAATTATGGAAATGATCAGCATGAAACGGAGTCTAATTTTTTGACAGAAATTATGGCCCCTATTTTCTAACATGATGAACTTTTTACATATTGAACTATATCGTCAAATGACATGTCTTTCTTCAGAAATCTTTGGTGAAAAAATAATCTATAGATGATACTGAAGAGGCCTTCTCTATAGGATATATATTGCATAGACTTCTTTGTATGTTTTATATATACTTTGCAGATGTTGCAAAAAGTATATATTGCATGTATCATTGTGTCATGGCCATTGTTCTTCATAAATTCAAAAGTACATGCAGTAAATTACAAGCGGTTTTCACCAGTTTATGGAGAAAAAAAATCCAATATTAAATTAATATACCTATATTTAGAAATGGAGATTGCACACCTTATCTATGTGTTGCAGATATTAAAAACAATGTATATTGCAATGTTTTTGAAGTTTGAACCATTACTTTTTCATTAATTGGAAATTATATATATATAAAAGAGTTTTTCGTCGACATTTGATGAAAAAGTATGCCCGAGACAGTATTCACATGCCTGTCAATCAACAATAAGTATTGCAAGGTATTATTTTATGATTTATTCTTATTGTAATTACAACAAATAATAAGTATGCCAAATTTTATGAAGTTTACACCATTATTTTCAACGTTATAGCTATTTCTACCGTGCATGTACCGTGGACATTGGATTTGGGCGTGTAAAGCCGCGGACACGCGTGGACACTGTCCCTGTATATCGGCCATATTGACCGCGTATATAGGTGGTCATTTACCTGTGTCCGCGCCGTCAGACGGTCAAACGTGGACACCAAATATGTCCCGATGAATGGGTATGATAGTGCTAAAAAGGTAGCGACCTTATGATGATGCGTATTGTGTTTGTCAGTGAAGCATGAAAAATAACGAAATTAGACTTCAAGATATCTTGATTAATAATCATTTAACATCTTTTTAAATATCCTCTGCTTGATTACACAATGAACGTTTGAAATGTATCTTAAAATATTCTGCTATTCTAAATATTTTTAAAACTAAAACGCTTTTTATATAAAAATTGAAAATATAGTGCGCACCTGGAGCACGGGCGTATATAATGTTTAAGTTATATACGTCCCTATCTGGACGTATAACTACGTTATATACGTTCTTAATACCCGTATATCTACTTGTCGTAAAAGTGCATTAATGGTATTTGAATAAAATCGGTAAAGACAAGCTGTTTGGTCATTGTACAGATACGTGTATAAGTGTGATTTAAAAGAGAAAACTGAAGACATCTGACTAAGCTGTATGACAAAAGTCACCAAGGACATGCACACAAAAAATGATTTATTATTCCGAGAGTGTGCCGAGTTTCTTTGTAATACCTATTTCGGACTCTTAATTAATAAAAGGCAAACATCCGAATTGAAGAGCGCAGTTACTACTTGTGGGTTCAGTACAGTAAAGCCGACTTTAAAATCAAATAAAATCATATAATTACATGTGATATGATATTCATTATTGATTGCTCTGATAAACATATTCAGATTTTGAAATTTTACATACGATTACGATGAAATACAGGATTGATTAATTCTGGTAGATATTTATACATACGGACATTGATCTTCATTCTATTTTATTCATTATTACTTTCTTTGGTCTGTTTTCTTCTTTTTTTTATGTATTCTTTTTTTCTTCCTGGTGAAGTGCAGGCAAACTTTTGAAAAATATTTATAATCTCAAAACAAAAGACAAAGCATGCGCACTTGAGTCGCAAGGGAAACTAGACTGTCGGTCGTTTTCTTACCTAAACAGTAAAGAAAAGTGTCTTTCAGAACCCCCACCCTTTCATTTTCTTATCTTCTTACATACTCCTGCCAGATATAGGGCCGTATGTATCTTATGATTTCATCGGATGCGATCGTCTAATTCCGTGTATTAATCAGTGTCATAAGTCAAACCCTTATTCGCTACCAGGGTGAAGTAGAACAATAGACTTCACACAACACGCGTGCTCCAGTCGTAAGGTTACCTGGACTACATGTAAGTGCCGTCTGACCTAAACAGAGAGGAAAAGCCCTCCCCCCTTTTTTATTGTTTTGTCTCGTTACACATTCTTTCCCAATACGATCGTATCTTTTTTTGGATTAACTTCACGGATACGATCATGCAATTATATATAAAAGATGATGACTGAACACTGAATCTTGCATGTTTTACAATAATACATACACAAATATATATTTTGGTTGTAATGAAAAAGTTTAAAATACGTTTGCAAACGATATCTCGTGCAGAGAGAGAGAGAAAAAAAAGTGGGGGGGGGGGGCGTATCGTTACTTTAACTCGGTTGTTAGATGGCGTCGATCTATCACTTAAATTTATTGCCCTGTAGGCTTACAGCACAATGCTTAGACTTGCAATAGGGAAATCACCAATTGTATTGGCGAATAAGATATTTGACTGAAACATCGTACAATTCTTCATTATCAACAAGTACAAATGAAAGAAGGGGGGGGGGGTTATTCAGTTTTGGGTTTTCTCTCTTTGCCGCAGATATGGTTCTTTGATTTTGCTGTTGAGGGGAGTAATAAATCACAAGAAATCTGATAATAATTAATTTTCAAATATAAAATAGTAATGCTAGCACACAATTTATTAATACATGTATTACATATATCCACATATAACGATAGAATACATGTATATGCATTGGTATGTACATGTATAACAGTCTTCACACTAGAGATTGTCACACCTCTGCAGGCTCAAATTAAAAAAAAGTTGGTTCACACATGAATGATTAGACGTTTTCCACAACAGGGGAACACCTTGGATGCTTTCAACTAAGGGTGATTTAAAAACATTGTGATTTTTTTGTTTATTTTTTCTTTAATCAAAAACTCCTTAAATAAAACATCGTGTTTTCTGATTTATAGCAAAACAGCCGAGTCTGGCGCCATAAACTGAGAAAATCATTTCAATTATTTCAGTTTAATTTATTCCATTATTACAAGGACTTATACACAATTTGTTTATAAGTCCTTGATTATCAAACATTCAAATAAATTGTCATACAGAATGGGTTTATTCTATTTATGGATAGAATAAAACTAAAAAAAATCCAAATCCCAGTTAAAAATTCATTACTGAACAAAAAAATACGAGTTAAATATTTTCTCAATTTATGGCGCCGGACCCTGGATTTTCTTAAAAAATTCCCATGTAAACAGGCACTGCTGTACTCTACGTTTCCTCACTTGAGTGCCCTACCTAGTTATAAATTAATTGCACCAAACGGCAATAAACGACGGCTGATTAATGACTGTCCATTGAAATGTGATAGCCGAACTTACAGTATTTTGGTAACAAAGAAGTTGATCGTAAATGTCCGATACCTGCTGTTAACAAGTGAAACTATCATTAATGTTCTTTGACATAGATCTTTAGTTCAGAAGATGAATTGGACCAGTTTAACCATAAAAAGCACGACACTCGAGCCACCTTAAATCAAAATTAAGTAATTGAGAAGCATTCTGTATAAATACAATGCTTGTTACATATGCTAAATAAATCTGTACACATGAATTTAAGTCTTCTAATTTCAACGGCATATTCAGAAGAAATGTAACCATTGGTTTGCATAACCATTGGTTTAACTTCCAAACATCTTGCCTAATGTGTCCTGTAAAGAAAGTGTCCTCTGTTTGGCTAGACAAACCTGCTATGGATGCCCAAAATACAAAAAAGTTCAACACGGCATGAAAACAAACGCTGTATTGAAAGTGATGCAGCAAAACAAGAAAAAGAATATAATAACACAGTTAAATACTCCAGGGGAACTGTTTATGACCTCCACATTGCAAAGAAAGTCCATATAGAACTGTCTCATCTATGTTATCTTCCAAAACATTTAAGCTGTCCGACTTTCCAACAGTTGTACTGATTTACTTTATTCTGTACGCCAAGGTTGCGTAAAAAGAGTTACATCATTCTAAAACAGTAATAAAACATGATATACTAAACTAAAAGTAGAAACATATCAGTGTATACAAAACCATCCCACAACTATAACAGGTGAACGTAAATTGCTTAATACTAGTATTAATTGCTTTATATGCCTTGTAAATTTGACAAATTTAGAACTGCAATAAAGTTTTGGAGTATCATTAAAATTTGTAGAATGTATGCAAGACAAAGGCGTCTTATTTTCTCATTCTGTGTCAGAGGATATTTTATGACATTGAAACAATAGAATGGGATCATTCTCAGTGAGGCCCTTAAGGGTTAATGCAAAATTCAGTGTTTGTTAAGTCAGGTAAAAGTTTCAAAAAGAATTCCGTAATATTTCTTTATAATGTGTTGATAGACATTATCAAAAATGGACATATTTAAATCAGATACTGAATTTCTTCTACATTAATTTTCTTACATTACGTGGTCTGGAGTAAAGAGGAACGCACGTGTTTCTGGTTATTAAAATTGATACGATCTCTTGAATATTGAATGTATTTTGGTAAATCAGTTGATTGATGATTATTCTAAAATATCTTGCTTTGGGGTGTAAATTTCCTTAATGAGATGGTAAAGTTTAACGTTACTTTTACCTCAACACAGTTGAATGGCAATGACTATACACTGCAAAAATAAACTTACAAATGATCGCAGACATACGATTAACTTGCAATCTAAGCAGTCTAGATAAAAAAGTAGAAACATGTAACCAGCTAGAAAATATATTACATTTCCACAGATCAAAAGAAATCAACATAAGCGTTTTAAATATTTAATGACCTCAGTTTCGAAACCTTTTCCACTGAGAAAAGATTATTTGTAAGAAAATCCGAAGACAATAGGGGTTCTTTGTTTACTCAATTTGAAAATTTTAAGTTACTTTCGTATTTTACACTGCAATATTCTAAAATAAATATGTTTGTCCTACCTTTGTGGAATGTGTATCTGGCTTTGAATCCAACATGCAGTGCTGTCCTATAGTAAATGTTTAAAAAACCCTGATTAAACATCCTCTGGATCAAGGATTTTGATCCCATGGCACAGTCCTTTAAATTAATATTTACCCATAGTAACATCATTTATTCTTTAGCCCCTTTATCAATAATTATGATCTTCATGGAACAGTCATTCAGAGCATTATATCCCTATATAGTAACAAACATGATGCGGTACCCTCTTTATCAATACTTGTGATCTCCTTGGAACTGGTCCTTTCCAGCAATACTTTCCTTTAGTAAAATTTTGAAACCCTTTTGATTAGTGAATTGAATTAGATCTTGTCTAGGCTTGATGAGGAATCCTACCTTTACTGGTCAACGCAAAGATTACCTACATCTTCTTATCTGGATTTCAATGAAACATAAGAAAAAAATTTTATTGTTTATGGTTTAGGATCTAATATTCCATGAATATCTAGTTAACTTATTATCGGCGATAGTCAGTATAGTAATTATCAGTAATATGTTTGGTTTCAATTCTTCAGTCAAAATAACCGATTTCTTGTACATATCCTGCGGATGTTTATGAAATCTCAGAATTACATTCATTATTCTTCTTATTCATATTGCTAAACTATTATATAACTGTACATTTATATTTAGGCTATTGGAACGTGTTTGTCAAATTAATGAATTCATGAATATGAACCTAAGAAACGTTTAGAATATCGAAGATATTTCTTACTGCTATGGGTGGGTCCGATGCAAAGGGTTGATTCCCATGCAACGCATAAGGAAGATATCGTCACCATATCCATCTGTACGTGAAATTATCATAGAGCGACATAAAGTAATAGTAAACAATCAGTCAGTTCTTTTATATGAAACTACATATATAAGACATCGTGATCTTTAAAGAAAAGGGAAAACTATAACACGAACAGGTATCGGCCCTCGTGATAATACTTGGGTTTTACAACATTATATATTTGTCAGTTTAGTACTCATAAAGTGTTCAATTTGTCTTTTGCCTTTTGCATTCTAATGTTAAGAGTTGGTAATTCAGGGTGTAATCATTTCCCTCTGAAACCGGCTTTCGATAAAATTGTCTTGTTAATTTGTGAACGAATATTTCGAAAAGATCTTAAACAGAGTGAAACAACTAAAATCTTCTCTAATGCTGTATTGGTCATGTATCATGTAAGTAATGTTATTTTCCGTGTATATTTTTCTATTATCATGTTTTGTGTGCATGTCCTTGGTGATTTGAATCATACAGCCTGGCTACATGTCTTCTATTTTCTCTTCTGTATCATCAATTTACCACATTAAGTTTATTGTGAAAGTACCTTATTTAGCATTGTTTTTCATATCTTATTCTTTTCTTAATTAATATGCGTTCAGGACAAATGTGTCTCCTTTTTATCTTACCTTGAATTGGTGCAGTCTTTAACAATGGTATCCGATATGACCTAGCCTAGATTTGATACTTCTTTATCAATATCGTTAGGCATCTGACCTTCGACAAATAGCCATCCTGAGAAAACATTTCCAATCTTATAATTGTATTGATATGACCCAATGTAACCTACTGTATCACACCATGATTCAATATCCCTCTAAAACAAATACTCTCCAGAATATTTTCATAACATTTAAGGTATTAAGGTTCTATGCATAGAAAAGCTCTCGACAGTTTCATACCCAGATTTGGTACCTCTATAGTAGTATCTAGAAGTACATGTAGTATCATACTTTGATTTGGTGTCCTTCAGGAGCATTGATTTTCTAGGCACATCTATAGTTGTTAGGATATTGTTTCTGGTAATTAGGACTGGTAATGATACCATTGTTCTTTGACACTGAGATCATCAAAAAGACTATAGGTCTTGTATTTGGCCCCTCTACAGCCTTATGCAGACTTTTACTTGAACGTTGCACGCTGACTAACAGGGCGGTGGGGATTATATGACGGGCTTTGTCCAAACCTCTTTCAGAAGAAAGAGTTCTGAACATCGTCCCTTCTGACTGTTAGTCGGGACTCCTACAGATCTAGGGTCTTAGCTCGCTTTCAGACTGGCAGAGCAGGGTTTATCATGTTGATGTCGCATATATTTTTATATCATTATGTGTTTTACAATACCTTACGTGTTTATATTTTTATGACCTCTCAATATGCGATACCTGTTGACCCTTGTTTTTTACATGGAGGATTATTTATAAATTTTCAAAAGTACGTCCTTTGATTGTTCTGCTGTTACGGTGAGTGGGAAGGTGGGCCCGTAAACCGGTAATCCACACCATTTGTTTGTTTTTTGTCAAATTAAATGACCGTCCTAAATCGGTATCGTATTGCACTACAATCAAATATTTTTGTAATGTGTTATATGTGCTAGTATATTATTGATATTCATGTATTGTATAGCTCAATGGTAACTTCTGCCACATAACTGAGCCAGTAACTCCTCTTTTGCCTTTGTCCGGACGCCTCCACAATCTGTTAAACAGTTTAATTGTGAAAAAGACAAAAGTACAAAGCACGTTAACAAAAACAGATTTTTGCGGATTACAGACATAAATTACATGACGTCAACGCTACGTGACAAAAAAGTTAAGTCCAAGATGTTGAGTGGATGCATGAATAAGTAAAGAGATAATGGTTTAATGGTAAGGTATCATCTCATGCTGCGTATCCCATTCTAATCATGTGTAACTCTACGATCCAATGTAATAATCCTTCATTCGCGGATTATCTTAGCATCATCTATTGAAGTGAACTGGAGGTCAAAGAAACCACAGAAAATAGTAATTCTACTTCGTATTTAGATATTATGTTGTCTTTCGATATTAATGGTCAACTGAACACCTCACTCTATGACAAACGTGACGATTTCAATTTCGCTATCACAAACTTTCCTTTCATAAGTAGCAACATTCCATCATCGCCCGCATACGGCTTATTCATATCTCAGTTAATACGTTATTAAAGAGCATGTTCAAATTACACTGACTTTGTTCTGAGGGCTAGGCGACTTTCAGTTAAGCTGCTCAACCAGGGTTATATATGTGCTAGACTAGCATCGTCACTGAGGGAGTTCTACGGTCGTTACGAGACTCTTATTACTCCATATGATATCTCGTTATCCAGACTTTTAAATGATATTCTGGTCTGAGACCGATTCCGATCACTTTACACACATTTAACACCTTCTATACTAGAAGGTTACCTACTTCGACTTCTCCATATATAAATACATATGGAATTCACACGATTTGATTCTTTCTACGGGGTATATGTGGCGGGTGTTGCTAGCAAGCAGGAGATGCTCACTCTTCCCGGGCACCTGATCTCACTCCATCACAGGGGTTCACATATGCTCTTCAAATAGACATATGTTGTTATTTTCCATTTGTTTTTCATTTTCACTGATTTTGTATGTCCTATGGTTTCATGATTTTTGGACTTGTGGTTTGGATTTATCCATCATCTTTACATTACAGTTAAAACAAAGCAGAATTTACTCCTTTGTTTATATTGGGTAAACAAATTGTAAGTTAGAATTGATTTGCGGTTACAATTATCTCTGAATTCCTCAATTACATGAAATATGTTATTGTACAATGCAATTCCTTTACAGAATAGGGTCATTCTAAAAATAAAAAGTGCATTAGAAATGTGTCGATTTAATATTGAGGAAGAAAATGTGATTCAATGGTTCACTGCTTTTTACCCTTATCTGGCATTGCAACTGCATAGCAATTCTAACAAGGAAACATTATTTGCGTGATATATTACAATTTTTAAGCACAATATAAAGACATAATTTGATAAACATATTTAAAAATATTTTTAGCTTATTGTTTCATGGCAAGCCTACATATTCTTTCTTATCGTAAGTGATTACATTATCTCGAAAATACCTTTGCTGATGAAATATTTATTTAAATCACTTCGATCACCTACCGGTGATTTTATAATTCAAAGAGAATCCAAGGTTCATAGTAAAAGAATCATCATCCACTGGATATACAAATTGGGAGTCGGGCTAAATATATGTAAGTACAATGTCTTCGATTGGCCACAATATTTTCCAACTTCGTTTCCGTTTTCATCATTACCTGCAAGTCACAGACAATAATTTAAGAATTGTAAAACGATTCTCATTAATCTTGACGATAATACGAAAATCCTCACCACTTGAGTTGGTTTGTGTACAAGAATAATGAAGCCATCATGCCACGAGCACGAGTGGTTCTGTGACAAGTTTCCATTGACATGCTGGTTTCTTTTTACATAAATACTAAAAATGAGACATTTATTCGTAATATTGGAAGCCGCAAATTCAAATATATAGTAATAGGCCACGATAAAACTTACTTTGTTAGGGAAAATTCTGATTCAAAAAATAAATACACTGAAATATTCTGATTCCAAAAATAAATACACTGAAACAGCTGTCATTCAGATGTTGAACTTTCTTATCGATAAAATATTTGTGGTGTTTGGAGGTAAGGTTTTTCAACAAATTGTCGGCATTCCAATGCTCCGCTTCTGGCTGACATATTCCTTTATTCATACGAAGCTGAGTTCATTCAGTCTTTGCTTTCGCAAGGAAAAAAACAATTGGCTCTTGGCTTCAATTTTACTTACAGATATATAGATGACTTGCTTTCAATTAATAATCCTTCATTCGGGGATTACCTTAGCATCATCTATCCAAGTGAACTGGAGGTCAAAGAAACCACAGAAAATAGTAATTCTACTTCGCATTTAGATATTATGTTGTCTTTCGACATCAATGGTCAATTGAACACCTCACTCTATGACAAACGTGACGATTTCAATTTCGCTATCACAAACTTTCCTTTCATAAGTAGCAACATTCCATCATCGCCCGCATACGGCGTATTCATATCTCAGTTAATACGTTATTTCAGAGCATGTTCAAATTACAATGACTTTGTTCTGAGGGCTAGGCGACTTTCAGTTAAGCTGCTCAACCAGGGTTATATATGTGCTAGACTAGCATCGTCACTGAGGAAGTTCTACGGTCGTTACGAGACTCTTATCCAGACTTTTAAATGATATTCTGGACTGAGACCGATTCCGATCACTTTACACAGATTTGACACCTTCTATACTAGAAGGTTACCTACTTCGACTTCTCCATATATAGATACATATGGAATTCACACGATTTGACTCTTTCTACGGGGTATATGTGACGGGTGTTGCTAGCAAGCAGGAGATGCTCACTCTCCCCGGGCACCTGATCTCACTCCATCACAGGGGTTCACATATGCTCTTCAAGTAGACATATTTTGTTATTTTCCATTTGTTTTTCATTTTCACTGATTTTGTATGTCCTATGGTTTCATGATTTTTGGACTTGTGGTTTGGATTTATCCATCATCTTTACATTGACATTGTTGTGTTTTTCCAAAAATTGCAGATAGTAATGTCGATTCGTGATTGATACTGCCATCACTTTTCTAAAACACCTTGATTGAAATCAATTTGATAAATTCTCCCGTTTCTTAATATTTTGATGGCATGGTATTATTGTACATACATGCAGCACACTGTGTACATTTATTATTTTGCATATGATATGGTATTATTCATGGAGTCCCCTGATTCATTGTTGGCAAATTGTCGGATTGAAAATACAATAAAATCACTCTATAAAGATTTACAGAAATATACTAGTAAATTGCTTGATTGACAATACATGTCTAATCCTCACTGCTACTCATATCAAACCTAAAATGTCTTTGCGTGGTTAATATATGTAGTCCTTGGAAAAATGGTTTTAATATTGAGGGATGTGTCTGAATGTTTATTGTTAAGTTTATTCAATTTTTTAACCTGATAATGATTTTGTTAAACAATGGGTGACAAAACATAGATGATCATACTTTAAACAACCTACCCTCTCTTATTTCCAAAAAGTGATAAAAACAACTTGGATCTGTATCCACATTGAATGTTATGTGTGACAGATAGAAGGAAGAATTCGCAGTATTTGTGTATTTGTATAGGTCCAGATACATTCATCTATGTTCCTATCGTTATTGACTCCATATCCAGGGGATTTTATATTACTCGTGCCACCAAGTGTACCTCGTATTAAGCTTCCACAGGCTGAGTACAAAATATAGAAATGAGAAAAACTGATATAGATTTTAAAACATTGTATAGTTTGTTCATTTATCAAAATAACATTTTATTACTGAAAGTATTTTCTGTTTTGAATTAAAGGAAAAATACTAATTTTAGTAGTTGTAGGTATGGTTCTGTCCAATAGTTCTGGTCTAGGGTAAATATAATCGAATTGAAATGGGAACTTGTCAATGGCAAATCACTAGTCTGCTTCAGTGTTTTATGACCGAGGCTAACCTACCGTCCTTAGGTATGTGTACTAGCGTACATGCCTGACCTTCACGTCCTAGAATACGGGTGTATATATATGCCATTTAAGACGTAGAGTTTGTCCTTTGTGCTCACGTATCCACTTTCAAATTAATACTGTATAAGGGTTTGAAGGGACAACTACTTAAAGAGGTTTAAATCCGCAATTGGAACATTTCACTGTACGTATTCGTTTTCAGTTTTACATATTGCAGCATTCTTTTGTGAATAGAAGGGCGAGAAATTCCGAATGCATGATGGGTTATGACTTTTGTTTTATCCTAGGCCATTATGCAACTTTTCAGTAACTTTTTACAAATACTGTTATAGTTATTTTGAAATCCACATTTGGATTCAATGAAGAAGCATACATGTACATAGATGATATATATTTAATTATTTTCTCACTTAAGATAATAACATGGTAATACAAAATATTTAAAAAATAATATTTTAATTAGAAATTGAAGATACATCCCGAGGAGTGTAACTTATAACAATTCACCACTCTGGATCATCTGAGCGTTTGTGAAAGAGTCTCATTCAAGTTTACCATGCAATTGAGTATTTTTTGTTTGTGTGTGTATTTTGTAAGATTTTTAATCTAACCTTTTTACATCGATAGTAAAGTGATCGATTTTGATCGGGGTTTTCAGTGACTACAAATAACACTCAAGGAAATACATTAGGTATACTGCAAATATTCGTGCATGCTATTTGATGTATTGAATTTTGCTCTTTGCTCCTAGCTAGACATCTTTGTATTTTCACATTTTCATTGGATACGATGAACAAATTCGGTCACTACATTGAGTGCAGTGCCTATTTTTGCACATTTCCGCACATTACATTAGATATGGTAAAAAATGCATACATGAACGAGCTATTTGCTTCATTAAATATGGTATCTTAAATGTATTTGGTGTACCTCTGCCGTACAAGGACATAACCTGGAAACATGGCCTTCAGACTGACGTATAGGGTAAAATCCGTAGCTTCAAGCAGTTTGTTTTGAAGAATTCAATGAAGTGTGAATTGTTCTTACATTTACAAAATATATGGATTCATTTGTATTTGAAAGAAAAACCAAAGCATGTATATCGGATATTGATCGTTTAGATGGCAATGACGAAGATCTTCACCTCAAGAATGATGGTACTTTTCTTAAGAACTCTAGTAGATATAGGTAGTGAATTCAGATTGAGAAAACGATGACTTATTTTGGAGACACTTGTCGATAAGGTAAACAACAGTATACAGATGAGATTGGACAGAAAACAGAAACAGTACTTGTGTTCACATGAAGCAGAAAAGCCTGAAGTGAAATTTAAGGGGAAAACCCTCTATGAATGAAATCAGAATATCATATTTGAATCAGCAAATATTGTTTTAACTATGTTTAATAAATAACACATTACATTGAATGAAGAGATCGAATGCATATCGAGTCCTGGAAACATCAAAAATATAACGAGAGAATGGCGATCAGGGACCTGAAAAGCGTGTACCTAGTGAGCGAAAATTGAATTTTTGATTTAAGAAAGCTGATGATTTAGTATAGAAACCACATCACAGAGTAATATTAAAGAGATCGATAAGCTATCAGCATATTCTATATTACTGTGTGATAGTAATTTAAAGTTCAAATGCTTTTAAATGTGACAAGTAGAAGATAATAAACAGAAATATTTTATTCTACTATTATCATGTTTTGTGTGCATGTCCTTGGTGAATTTTGTCATACAGCTTTGTCAGATGTCTTTAGTTTTCTCTTTCGTGATGTTATGTGACAATGACACTTTCTACCCAGTGTTGTTTCACATTTATTTATATATAGAGTGCTGAGTAGTGTATGTTTAGCCTGTTTGTGAGGACTTTTATTGCGGGTGTGGCTAGCCATTCAGGAGACGCTCATTCCTCCCGGGCACCTGGTCTCACCTGTGGATTTCAGGGACCCATGAATGTGGGACATTGTTGTTAGTGCCATAGTTACTTGACACCAGTTACTTTCGTATTCGTGATTGTAGACAAATGGACGTTGAAGCGTCCTGCGGTGATACCTTGATTTACGCCGGCGTCTACAAGGCCAATAACAGCATACCTCTGTTGCTCAGACAGTCTCGGTATTTCACGCGTTAGTTTTAATGAAGCAAAGTTTGAAATCAGGATAGTTAAAGGCATTAGGTAGCAGTATACGCTATTTCTGAAGCAAATGACTCAATGTAGAGCACGTGGTCGATTACTTTTTGAAAAGCGCATGGGTGAGCAGTTTTACGTTATGGTTGAGTGATTTGTCTCGCCGATAGCACGAAAGTTAACGCAAACACACAATATCAAGCGGATATTCAAATCGATTTATTTTCAAACCATTTATGTTTTTACATGACAAAAAAAAACAAAACATATAGACGTTTTTAAAGTCCCTGAGTATATATCCTTGAGTATTGAAGGATTTTTTTTTATATTCTAATTTTAAATTCACAAGTCATTGAGACCTGAAATATCTACCAAGCCAATTCGAATTAAAATCTATGAAACACATTTACAACTTGTTGTCATGCCACAAGCATCTATTGTCATAAAAACGAAGTCTTGGGCATATAATAATCTTGCGCGACTTGACTGCATCAGTTGCGGTATTTTCTTTATAAAACATTAATCCTATTCCTTGTCTTCATTTAAGTCATCTTTCATAGTATTTAATGCTCATCTTTCAGTCTAATTGAAATCATACCTTTCCGCGCACCTGTTTTCTGATATGTCATTGTATACCGCGATATATAAGATAACAGGAGCGCGTATAGGTCTGATGTCAATTAGATTGGTTCATCATTAAAAAAAATTATTTCAATGCACAAAGCAACTATATATTGTTGTTCTTATATTCTTTTTTCTCAGTTTTTATTGTAATTAAATAATTATTGTAATTGTTATGATTGTAATTATAATCATACTAATTCGTATTACAGATAATTTTGTAAACTTTTGATTTGTTATGTTAATTTGAGATGCGGTGTTCTATTAATAAAATCAACCTACAACTTGTCTTTATTTAGCATTATATATATTGTCATTTTGTTATGGACTTAGGGTTGTCGTATTTAGCATTATATATATTGTCATGTTGTTATGGACATAGAGTTGTCGTATTTAGCATTATATATATTGTCATGTTGTTATGGACTTATGGTTGTCGTATTTAGCATTATATATATTGTCATGTTGTTATGGACTTTGGGTTATCTTAATTAGATCAGTATCTAAAGTTTTAATTAATATGGTATAACATGGAACAAATTCAACGTTAGATCACGAATTAGTGCCACAGTCTCCAGCAGTGGTGTCAATATATTGACGTTACAGGTACGAAAACGCAGGAAATTACATCACTAGAGAAAACGTTTTCAAATGAGATATACCACCAATTTGTAAACCAATCATAGTGAGGCCCATCGCAAATGACTAAGTTCAAATTAATCAAAATGCGTTGTTTGCAATTTTTGCATCAATAATTTATCGGGAAATTTTTGAAGCATGTAAATCAAAATCATATCTTTAGAATATTCATTTTGTTTTCTTCTCATTTCTCAAATTTCATCTCATTTAGACTAGAAATAAAGAAATTAGGGCAATTTGAAACTAGCTAAAATCATTATAATATCTAACGATACCGCGGCGGTACAGCGAGATGTTTATTTTGCCTTATAATTGACGGCACGCTTAGAATCAATGAGCATAAAAGCGATATGTTCACTGGCGTTGTTTGGGGTCACGGTTGTATCAAATCCAGTGAAGTGAGGTTTTTCAGGTAGATACGTCCATTACCTGTAAACAGCTGATCGCCGAAGCGAAAACGATGTGCGATGCGGGCACACATAAGTTTTTTAAATATATAATTTTCAGTTTTTAATTTATTTCTACCGGCCCATAATATGCGATAAGTATGTTTCCCCCGATTCATTTGATACCATTTTTATGAAAATATACCTAGAAATGACTACAAACATTTGAAAATAAAAAGATAGCGTCTTCCTCTTTGCCAAAAATATCCGCCATATTGTTTTCATGAGTCATTCGATTACATCGATATAGATAGTAACCAATCGTACATTATAAAGTTCTCAAATAAGAGAACACATAACGAAAGCAATGTCTATAGAAGTAATTATGATTATCTCATTTGTGAAAAAATTACCCCGTAGCTATTATTTACAAAGTTTTATTTCTCAAAAGTTTCATTTCATCATTCATGATGTAATTTAAAGAACAGCGTGGGCGCGTGGGTTAATACTTACCATGAACGATTTTTATATTCGAATTGATAATTATTGATATTTACATTAATTAAATATTTGACGATTTCATATAGTTTATTGTAATTTTGTAGCTCTATTAATACGATTTTACATGTGTTTGCTCTGACTCGGGGCGACCTCCACGTATTGTCGTATAGAATTATGTACAGAAATACACATTTCAATGTAATAAATACCAGAGACATATATTGTGCGATGAAATAAGACATCATTTCATCATTTAGTTTACATTGACCCCACTGTTTACAACTTCAGACTTACATTTTAATTGCAGATAAGTCTAGACCTCTGCAAAAGGAAGGGGGGGGGGGTTAATTTATTCATATTTAAGGAATGACGAGACTAAGAGCCTCTTTTGATTCAAATGATTTGGTTTTAATCCTCTTTAATTAGTTTTTGTATTTATATCAGTGGCGAATCCAGAATTTCCGAAATGGGAAAGGGGGGGGGGGGGAGGCGCACAAGTGAATTTCCAAAATACTCTGCCAATTTAGGGGCGAAATCTGAAGATTTACTCATATTTGTGGCAAAAAGGGGGAGCGACCCCCTATAAATCCGCCACTATAGATATTAAAATGAGAGAACAAGTATATAACAATGAGAGAACAAGTTATGTTAAGGTACTACGAAACGCCAATCGTCGCGTGACCTAAGATTCACGAAAAAAAGAAAAAGAAATAAAGGTTTTAAATTTGCAATGTTTTTATTTAGATAACTGTGTATTGAAGACGTTATAGAAAATAATTCTAATTTGAATATTCCCGATATACCTGTAATTGGCACTCGAAAAAGTGTGTTTTTCAGTACAGCTCGCATGAAAACACCAGCGACAGCGTTGACTTTTCGTCATGTGCAATCAGATGGCCAGTCCCAAGACGAATTCTATAAAATCTTTAATAGTTGACTTCCTTATCAAGTTGCAATATTTTCAATATATCGAGGGTATATCGGGGTAACGTCGTCTAGGGCGATCACCTATCACCTGTGCGGCTAAATTATTACGTAATATCACCTCAACCGGCTGTCTGACCAAGCAAATATCAACCTTCATTTCGTACATTTAAACAGCTTTCAAGATATTAATTAACGATCTTAACAAACTGGGTATTCATATTAATGAAAGACAAGGAGTAATTATCAGGTTTCCTGTTAATTGTGAAGGATTATCATGAAGAAGACACAAAGAACAGGAATTGAAATCAACCAAACTTTACGACTATTTGTATTTATGAAGAGTTTATATTTGAGATTATAACACTTTTATTAAAAGTTTTTATGTTTTTAAAATAATGAATATAATACATATAGTAGATTAATATAAAAAATTAAGCTATACTATGATCAATTAAAAGGTATGTGATATTTTTCACATTTTAAAAAGAGTTATCCGCCCCTGATTTAGGTAAAAATGTTTTTGCTTATACAAAGCTTATTTTTTTGTCATACAATCTAAATTCCTTGAGATATCCCTGTAAGTAACCATTTTAAATAAGTTTTTACATTATTATGAATCCTTGTATAAGTTTTTAGAAAAATGACCTTGGACATTTGAACTTCGTCATTTTCATCAAAGTAAAAAAGCATTCTTCGTCAAGTTTAAGAGATTATATTTGAGATGATAAGACTTACAACCAGTATTTTTATCTTTTTTCGTAATACCTGTAGTACATACAATAGATTAATATAAATAAATCACAAATTTTATGCATAACTGATTAAGTTATACACTCATAAAACTGCGAAGTTGTGCATTTTCATTTGCTTGAAAAAGGTGTGAAAATACAATATTGTCCGTTTTCAAATCCTCATATCTTGTAAAGTACTCTAGATAAACTGGTGAAACTTTCAGAGTTTGTTGACTATAAAACATGCTTTGTACCTTATTTATTCTTTGGTATATTGTGATACAAATAAATTATTTATAGGTATCTAAAAAGTGTATCTCATGTGTTTTTAAGGAAAGAGTTTGGGCCTCCCTACCAATCATGCGTTTTACATGCAAAATTGAATGATTTATTATTCAAAATAATTGATTCTTTTGTGCCGTTTCCGTAATTGCCTTTTCCTTTATTCGTTTTTATTGTCACATCTCAAAACAAGACATAGGAAAGTTACCGTCGGCAGTCGACCTTGCGTTCTAACATTTACAAATAACTGTTTTCATCAAAAAGGGTCCCTGACAATTTTGATATCAGTATAAGGAAAATCGATTTTTAGAATTGTGATGGTTTCATGTAAAGTGATGTCAACGTAAGTACGGCGTTATGTATGATTGTCAATAGAGTTAGTATACAATACCCCACGTGGTAAGCGCAGTATCTCGCGACCCACATACGGTGAGACCTGTATGTCAGTTGTATGAATGTTAAGAAGGCTACTCTAATCTGTAATTGTGGCGCACGGAGAACAATTCGTTGGTCATCGGTATTTGGTGGAGGGCAAATAATGCGATTTTTAAAGACTTGGAGTTAGAAAAACGTTCTCAAATGCTGTGTTTTGTATACATCGTACATATGACGAATAGGCAACTTAAAAAAGAGTTTTAAGTAATATGGTTTATGAAATTCTGAATTTTTATGGGCATTAACTACGCTCCCCTTATAGTAAATTTATTTTTGATGAAGTTTCTACTCTTGCTTTTTTGACATTGTACACCTCTCTACCTCATGACAAAATTAAAACCAACCCGTGGTCTCTCATAAGCTTGTGTTTCAATGAATAGTCTAAATCATACTTCTATACCTCAGTTGCATCTGGATCTTTCTCAAACAAACAATTTCAGAATTACAAATATTGGACTTGTAGCTGGTTTTGTAATGACATCACAATATTTTTGTGCAATTTAAAACAAATTATTGGGATTCCTATATGTGTTCTCCTTATAGTAGATTTATTTTCATACTGTTATGAGAGGTACTTTATGCATTTTATTCATTCCTAGAAACCTCTAGACCTTACTGATAAGTTCAATAAAATCCCTAGATATGTTGATGATATTTTAGTTATCACTTACCCTAAGTTTGAAAAATATATTACTGACATTTATCCACTTGGACTTCAGTTCAACAGAAACCAATACTCTGATATCGAAACACTTTTCTCGGAAAACTATTAAAATTATTAACGACAACATCCACACAAACTTATACGATGAACGTGCCGACTTTGGATTTTTTATTGTAAATTTCCCTTATTTAGATGATGTTCCAAGACTCTCTCTACAATTTCAGATTTTATTAAGACGTTTTATTGATTCTACGATGATCTAGTGTACAAACTAAGGAGGGATCAAAAGTTTCTATATCATTTCATATCTACGGGTTTTAAAATTATTAAACGCCTTCGACATCGACTGTATGATCATCGTA
This sequence comes from Pteria penguin, assembly GCA_035048485.1. Lineage (NCBI taxonomy): Eukaryota > Metazoa > Mollusca > Bivalvia > Pterioida > Pteriidae > Pteria > Pteria penguin. The sequence goes on from CM068584.1 coordinate 14,990,387, forward strand.
AAGACCATAGGTCTTGTATTGCGTCCCTCTACAGCCCTATACAGACTTAAATTTAAGCGTTGCACGCTAACAGAGCGGTGAGGACTCTATGACGGGATTTGTCAATACCTTTTCATAGAAGAAAAGGTCCTGTGTCTCGTACACTCTGACTGTTAGTCGGAACTCCTACATATTTTTCATATTCGCATATTATTCCAGAAACATTTCGTGTGAAAGATTTTATGACCTCTTGTCTTGAGAAATCTATTGATCCTTATTCTCTTAGTGGAAAATTATTTATATATCTTTAAAATATTGTCCTTGGAATGTGCTGCTTTTGCGTTGAGTAGGAAGGTGGGCACCCGTAAACCAATTAACCACACTGTTTGAGTGACAATTGTTTCTTTTATTTACACTCCTCTGTCGGTATCTTAATTGTAGTAAAATCATTTACTTTTATCGTACCTGTATCATAGCTAAATGAGATTTGAAATGGATACTCATAACATACATACATAAGATATTTACTTACATTTCTAAGACCAATCAGTTTATACAATCTAAAAATGAAACTGAACCATATCTGTCAAACACAATTTATATAGCATACATGCATTACAATTCCCATATAGATATATGCCACATCGCAGTTTGTTATATTCACAATCGGACTAAAACTATATCGTTATTCCGCTTCTCTATTTTTCCCATTGCGGGTAAAGATCTGGCGAAACTCCGTAAGGGGACATGTTCTAGTGAACTCTGAATTTTAGCCAATCAGTGGATCGGCTACAAATTCCTAGGAATGAAATTATCATCCACAGCGTGCGTGACCCACAAAGTAGTTTTTGAACAGTGTTTGCTACATCTTGCGTCACTATCACGTGCCTAGCCGAGTCATTGATTTGCTATGGGAAATAACGGTTTCGGTGACTGAAACATCATCAGAATTCACAAGAAAATGACCCCTTACGGAGTTTCGCCAGATCTTTATCCGCAATGGGACAAAAAGAGAACCGGAATAAAGATATGATTTTAATCAGATTGGTTATATTCAGTACCTTTCTTGATAGAACATATGTAATATATAATATAGACGAAATTAAGCTAACATGACAATGATTTGCAACGAAAGCAGTATACTCCCCATTGACATAATGTAGCATATTAGTTTAAAAAAGACGTTACACGAATCCTCGCTGGCAACACAAGACTCCACACATAAACACCACAATATAGAATAACATGATAGGTACACAAACAGAAACCACAGTACTCCCCACTGGTATATCATAGCATAATATGTACACAACGAGACGTCACACGACACCCCACTGACATAGCATAGTATAAAATATAAAATAGATAAAACTGGAGCTGCAGTACTGAAATGTACAAGGCAAGAGAAACTATCTACAACGAAGCACGATAGACATGTATGCATCCATGGAAACCAGGGTGAGACCAACAGGGTCCAGTAATTCAAAACTTTTATTAAGCGATGGTTACAGTGTGAGAGACAATTAAATTGAAAGTAAAAGTGAAACTTTTAAGTACATACTTCTTGTCAGAACAAAAGCACTGAAAACTAGGTTTAATGATACCCTCGGGCACTATCAGTCCACCAACAGTGACACCGGCTAAGTGATTATAATAATGTTAGAACATATATATATATCTATAAAGTCAAGCTAAATTTATAAAAGGTTAACGTTTGATGAACTATGTAGTTGCCTTTACTGGTATTTCTGGCTTTAAGCCTTGTAAATTTGAAAAATAAGAATTACAGTAAAGTTCTGGATTATTATTGAAATTTGTAAGATATTTGCAAGATATTATATGCTGTTAGAGGATATTTTATGATGTGGGGTAATTCTCATTGACGTCTTCAGAAGAGAATTTCAGTGTTCCATTAGAAATACTGCTCTAAAGGACTGTGTAAATTTCAGTGACTGTGGTATCAGGCAAGGCTTTTCAAAAACACTCCCGTAATATCGTGTTTATAATGTGTTGACATTCTGTATTTTCTGCATTTTTCAGGCAATTTAATGACATCAGACTCATATCTGGGTTAAATAAGATACCGATTTCCGTCTGCATTCATTTTCTAACATCACATGTTCTGGAATAAAACATACGGTATATATGTATTTCTCATCAGAAATTAAAAGTGCAAGGTACAATCTCTTCAATAATGAGTGTTCTTTGGTAAATATATTTATGATCATAAGGTAGAGACTAAAGTTTACAGTGCTATACGAATGTTGATAATTTTTCTATATAAAGGGTGTATCTACATACAGGAGTCGATTACAATGTCGCTTATGCGTGAGTCCGATCAAACAATATATACAATAATCCATGAACAGTTCGATGGATTTTTTTACAGTAATACGTTTCTTCAGGAGATCTGCCCAAGTTAGAAAAATAGATTTGCTAGGTGACTAAATACACTACGGAATTTGTGTTTGCGATATTGCGTTTTCAATGGTAATGACTACACAGTGTACAAAATAATACTGAATTATGATCATACATCAACGTGCCCTTTCCAATGTAAACAGTCAAAATAAAAATAAGAAGCATGTAAGTAGGCAGCAAATTAATTCCATTTCCACTGATCAAAAGAACTCTACACCAGTTACGGCCGTTTTCAATTCATGTATTTGCTGATCTGAGTTTGAAAGGTATTCCATTTTATTTGGAAGAACATCCGAGGATAGAAGAATTCTTTGTTTACTCATTTTGAAAATTTGAAAATTAACAATTGTTTATATAGATATATTTGTCCTACCTTAGTAGAATATGTATCTAGCTTTGAATCCCACATCAGTTTGAGTGGAGTCTGTCTTGAAAATCACACGTATAGAGTTGGATACCGACAAAATTGTGGGTGGCAATGTTTTTCCACAGTAGCGGCCATCCATGGGAGAGGTAGGTAAGGGGCCATTCAGTATATCTACGTTGTCATAGTCGCATGAACTCTGTTTCTCGAGTTTGAAAACCTCAAAATCCAACTGAAAAATAATAAGGGGTAGATTTATACCTCACAAAAGGGCAGAATCTTTATCTTTCATTTCGTTCGGTGTAAACGAAACTACACTTATTTTTAAGTTGAGCTGTTTGAGAGATATTGAAACAGTTAATGATTGACAATTTTTATCATTATATTCGTCTTGAGTAAGTGAATGTATGCCAATTTAATTGAATTAATATTTCGAAAGCTAGAATCTCCGATAGTATATTACTCTGATCGGTGTTTTTTTTTTATTGAAATCGTTTTCTACTGTATTGTTTTTCCTTTCTGAGTGGAATTACTTTATTTGATACGTTGTAGAGCAGTGATATTGCACCCTGTGATGCAGTGCTTTTTTTTTATTAATATTACCTTGATTCAGTACATTGTAGAGTACCATTTAAGCGATATGTTCCTATAGTAACATTACTTTCGTTCAGTATTTTTGAGCTATGTTCTCAATCATATACAACCAATATTCTCATAAGATAACCTTCATTTATAAATACTCTTTAGCAATGACTGTGTACCCTCTTGTGCATCACTCTTGGGCAATGCTGTCCTAAAGTAACTTCATTTAGTATATCCTTGCACATTTTTTTCATGCTCTTCAAATGTTTCCCTATATTGAAAACCTTGATTCGGCATCCTGTGGATCAATGATCATTCCAATCGAGCAATATTTCCCTATAGTAACAACCTTGATTCTGTACCCTCTGGAAAGCCGTGTCATGGTAGGGGTGGCACGTAAAAGATCCCTCATTGCTTCGGGTGGGTCCGCTGCAAAGTTTCCAGACAGATGCTCTCATCATATACATGAAATAAGCGTGGAGTGATGTAAAACAACAATCAATCAATCAATGTACCCTCTGGATCAATGATTTTGATCCTATGTGATAGTCCGTTAAAGTAATATTTCTCTATAGAAACAACCTTGATCCGGCACCCTTTAGATCAATGTTACATTCCTTTAGAGCAATATTTCCCAATAGAACAGTCATTCAGAGCAATATTTTCTTGCACTAACAACCTTCTTGTGGTACCCTGTGGATCAATAATTTTGATCAGTGAAAAGTCCTTACGAGCAATATTTTCATTTAGTAACAATCTTGATACCCTCTTGAATTTAAATTGGATCCTGTCTAAGCTTGATGGGTAACCCTTTACTGGTCAAAGCAAGATTACCTACATCTGCTTCTTAAAATTTCCGTGATACACGAGAATAATTTTTCATCTTTTATGGTTAAGGACTTAATATTCCAAGAATAACCGATAAATTTATTTTCAGCGATAGCCTGTAAAGTACATATCAGTCATAAATATGGTTTCAATTCTTAAATCTGCAGTCCTGTGTCCCAAGGCCACGATCTACACAAATGCACAGCCGCAAAGAAAATAGCCAATGTTTTGGCCTGCAGATGTTGATGATATCCCAGTGTTTAATTCGTTATCATTCTTCTTTATGACGTATGTAGAATTTAATAGACATTTACTACTGAACTATTATGTACCTGTATGTTTATTTTAGGCTACTAACACGATTGTGTCAAATTAATGAATACATGGATAGATCATATAAATTATATAAAAGGATGTTATTTTTATCACGCTGTCATTGTATGACAATGAATCTAAGAAATGTTAAAATATCGAATAAAAACTACATGTATCTGATTCCTACGAGTAGGTCCATTGCACAGGTATTGATGTCTATGCAATATATCAAGAAAATACCGTCACCATATACATTTCAACGTGAAATAATCATAGAATGACATAGAATGAAAATAAACAATGTCATTTGTTTAATATGAAAAGATATACCACTAAATATATATAAGACATCGTGGTCTTTGTATAAAAATGGGGAAAGATAGAACGTGAACAGGTATCGCTCCTCGTGATAATACTTGGGTTTGACAGCATTTTATATTTGTCAATGTAGTACGCACAAAATGTTCCATTTTTCATTTGCATTTTTAATGTGCGAAGTTGGTAATTCGAAATAAACACACATGAAGTCCTGTATTACCATGTCGCACAGCCAGTTTTCTGGGTGTAATCATTACGCTCTGAGAACGGCTCTCGGTAATATTGTCTCGTCGGTTTGGAAAATGGGCAATTATTTCGAGAAGATTTTAAACAATGAAATGCAAAAAACCCCATCTTTTCAGTTGCCGTATTGATCCTGTATCATTTTCGTAATGTTGTTTTCTGTTTTTATTTGACTATTATCATGTTTATGTCCATGTCCTTTGTGGTTTGTTTCAAGCAGTTTGGTCGGATGTTTCTGTCCTATATTCTGTATCATCTTAAGGGAGAGAACTGAAGACATCTGACAAAGCTGTATGACAAAAACCACCAAGGACATGCACACAAAAAGCAACAGTTTACCACATTACTTTACTGTAAAGGTACCCTATTAAGTAATGTTTGTTCATATCTTGCTCTTTTCTGAATTAGTATTCGTTCAGGACAAATGTGTGTTTGGTATCTTACCTTGAATTGGTATTGACTTTCACAATGGTTTCCTAAAGGACCTGATCTTGATTTGATGAATATCTTAAGATATCTGAACTTGGACAAGTATCCATCCTGTCTTCCATCTCTTACCTTATAATTTCATTGATATGATATCTTATGTAGCAATGGTCTTCTCCAGTATCACACCATAATTCAATATCCTTCTACTCCAAAGACTCCCCAAAATGTATTACTTCATTACATATAAAGTGTTAAGTTTCCATGTATAAAAAAGATTTAAACGATTTGATACCCACGTTTAGTACCTTTCCAGAGTAAAAAGAAGTAGAATCTTACTTTGATGTGATATCCTTCCGGAGCGTTAATTTGCCAGGCACATGCATAGTTGTGAGGATATTCGTTCGGGTAATTAGGACTGGTAATGATACCATTGTTCTTGCTCAGGACGCCTCCACAATCTGTTAAACAGGTTATTTTTGAAAACGACAAAAGTACAAAGCACGTTAACAGAAACATATGTGTGTGGATTACATACATAAATTGAATGGTCTCATCGCTTAGGGTCAAAGTGAAGTCAGATGTTTTGAGTGGATGTGTGGATCATTGATGAGATAATATAGGCAAAGTTACCATCTTATGCTGCGTATTCTTTTTTCTAAAGATCTTCATCTCTACGATCCAACATAATATAGGTATCACAGGTACATGAAAAAACATAATTGTAAAATTCAACTTCAATTCAGAACCACGGGAAACTTTTTTTAATTTGTATCTGAAGTATATTGTATAGTTCCATGGTGACTTCTGCCACATAACTGAGCCAGTAACTCCTCTTTTTTCTTAAGTACAGAGGTATCCCATTATTATTGAAAAGGAGAATATGATTTAATGGTTCACAGGTTTTTACGCCTATCGGGTATGTCAAATGGATACGAATTTCAAGAAGAAAACAGTATTTGCATATTCTTTTATGATGTTTTTAATCATAATATAAACAGAAATGTTAATAAAAAGAGAAAGGTTTATTCTAATTTTTAAAAATAAAACTTTCATCGCAAATATTTTCATTACCTCAAAATACTTATCCGGATGAAATATTATTTAAGTGACTTTTATCACCTACCAGTGATTTTGTAATCCAAAGAAAATCCAAGATTCATAGGAAAAGAATCAGTCATCCACCGGATATACAAATTGGGATTCGGGCTACCTAAGATTGATGTAGTGTTTCTGCCACAATATTCTCCAAGTTTGTTTCCATTTTCATCATTACCTGCAAGTCACAGACACTAATATCAGAGGTCAGATAGGTCTGAAAGGGCTCTCATTGATCTTCACAGATATAAAAATTTTCAATACTTAACTTTCTGTGTTCAAGGAAAATGAAGCCATCGTGCCATATGCACGAGAGGTTCTTTGAAAATTTGCCTTTGACATGCTGTTGCTTTCCCTTTCGATCAAACACTTAATTGGAGATTTTCATTCGTTATATTGAAATTGTGGGGGGGGGGGGGGGGTTCTTATAATTTGTGATTTCGAAATTGATTTTTGCCATTGATATTGCTACCTCTTTGCTAAATCATCTTAATTGTACTCATTTTGATATTTTGTCCCATTTTTAAATATCTTGATGGCATGGCATACACGTAATTGTACCTATATTCAGCAATCGGTGTACATATGATTGTACATATAATATGGTATCATGACATATATCATATGATATTGTTCATGGATATTGAACTGCTGATTCATTTATTTAAGTATTTTTGCAAAACGCCGGATTGACAATACATAAAGCCAATAGCATAACTCTGTTAACATTTACAGAAATAAACTGGCAAATTGCTTGATTGACAATGCAATCTAATTCTTTCTACCTGTCTGCCACCCATTTCTTATCTGAAGTATCTTCGAGGTAATAAATGTATTCCTTGGAACAATGGTTTTATATTGGAGGATGTGTCTGAATGTTTATTGGTTATTATCAAATTTATTTAATTTTGTGCATGATAATGATTCTATTAAACAAATGGTAACAACAGATAGATGTATTAAACAACTTACCCTCTCTGATTTCCAAGAAGTGATGCGTACAACTCCCATTTGTATCCGCATTGAATGAAATTTGTGATATGCAAAACGAAGAATTCACAGTATTTGTATTTGTTAAGGTCCAAATACATTCATCTTTGTTTCTATAGTTCTTAACTCCATATCCAGGTGATTTTATATTCATCGTGCCTCCAGTTGTACCTCGTATTAAGCTTCCACATACTGCGTAGAAAATATAGAAATGAGAAAAATGAAAATAGATTTGAAAATATTGTACGAGTTTGTTCGTCTAATACAATACAATTTTACTACTGAAAGTATGTTTTGTTTTCAAATCAAATGAAAATACTATTTTAGTAGATGTAGGTATGACTCCATCAAAGAGGTATATTCTAGTGTATATAAAATCGAACTTATAAGGGAACATGTCACTAGCACATCAGTAGTGTTGTCTGCCGCGGTATATTATGACCTCGAGGATAAATTACGTTCCTTGCGTATGTGTACTAGTGTATATGCGTGACCTTGACCTTGAAGCCATAGAATACGGGTTTACCTATTTAAATTAAAAAAGACGCAGAGTTTGTTCTTTGAGCGTACCACTTTCAAATCAGTTCTGTACACGGCTTTGAGGGGAAAATACTCCGCACCTAAAGGTTATCTTTAGGACACGTCTTTTGTTTATTTATTATAAGACTTTAACTCTTTACTCATCGATCGTAAAGTGATTTTAATGATGTATGATTTTAGTGATGTATCTCTGCTGGTGGACAAATTGTGTTGGGCAGTAATTTACTATGAATGCCAGAAAAAAGAAGTAACATAGTGGCTGGCACGTCGCCCACTCAAAAAAGGTGTCACACTGCTATATCTATGGACACGGGTATGACAGGTAATACGGGTGTCCCACATGTTGTCCTACGGAACATTACCAAGAATACATACATTGCTAGCGATGACAACAAGATGTAGTATAAGAACGCAGACAGTTATATAGCTATTAAAGCATGTAAAGTCGAAGTTGTAGATATTTTAAAGGATCACAATTTTGTCCCTACTGATTGTAATATATCTAAATGCGGAGACAAAAATTGTAAAACATGCCCGATCCTCATAACCGACAACACTTTTACGATCTTACAAAACGTTATTTTTCTACTCGTACTTTTGAAAACCTATCTTGTAAGTCATCCAACGTGATATATGGTATAGAGTGTTCCTTATGCGGTATGATTTATGTCGGAGAGACGAAGGGTCAATTACATACCAGAATGTCAGGGCACCGTTTTCAAATAAACCACAGTGGTAACCAATTACTTTATAGACATTTTAATTCGCCCGACCATTCTATTCTTCCCCTGAAAGTCCGCATTTTGAAAAAAAATATATCATCCTTCGAATAATCCTAACCTAAGTACCCCCTTTCGCCGAAAAAGGGAAGATTATTGGATTAGAGAATTAGGTACCGCGGCACCTTATGGTTGCAATGACCACATTAATACTGTCAGGAAACTTAACAAGCCATGGGAACCAGTCGGTGAATGTTCTTCAATTGTTTGGCCATACATCAAGAAGGCGTAGAAGTCATGGAAAACGGAGTTATAATAAGCCCAATATCCATGTTATATCCTTTGACGCTCTTGTACCATTTGTCAATCTACCATTAGGGCTTCATCATATTGGTACCAAGTTATATTCCCTTCCCTTGAAAAGGTTATATGAATTGTACGAATCGTCAATACCCTTACATTTTACCGACTCTAGTTCCCCACAATATCGACTGCAGGGCATCATTATGGACATATCGTCTAGCAGACTGTTCAAGGCAGTTAAAACCGATATACCTATTGCTGATAACATTCGCCCCTTCCTTACAATGACATTTGCAAATAAGGGGATTGATGCTCTTAATTTGAGTAACATTTTGAACCATAGGTTAGTCAAGGATAAAATCCCTCCATATTTCAATTATCAGGAGTCGCCCTGTATTTCCTACAGCTATACATCTTCTGTGTCCTCTAAAATATTTAATTATAAACGTGTTTTACAGTGTCTTGATTCACACAACATTACAAAAGACCTTCCACCCTGTACATGCTCCACATCAAAGTATCTTTACCCTCCATGCGGCCATGTGGTAACTGGTGACCTCAATATAGTTCATAACAGGAAATTACGAGACCCTGAAGAAAGGTCCTAAATATAGAGAGTCCCGTTCGTTCACATGGCGTGAAAATTTCAAAATTATTATGGATGCATGCGAGGAATATGCCAGGAGATGGTCAAAAAGGGAAGAAGTGGAGTCTGACACTCTTTCCGAGTGGATGAAATCCATCGGAGAACTACTCAAAAGAAGAATAGGGCGCCTCAGACATTCGGTGAGAACCAAACACGAGTCTATATTTAATTACCCTGATGTAGCCAGAGAACTCTCTGAACTCCACGAACAATTTATTATTGTCCCAGCTGACAAAGCAGCAAACAATTATACCTTCGTTTGCAAAATATTTTACATTAATTGTCTGTTAGAGGAACTTGGATTACACTCTGCACCTGGAAATCCAACATACACACAAACAAATTTATGTATTTCTGAAATACTTCAAAACCACAAATCTGTCCCAGAGTCTTTTGGAATTACCACAACAAACTCTGACCTTGCATTACCTTATATCTGTTGGATTCCAAAAATGCACAAAACCCCTTACAAACATCGTTTCATTGCTGATTCTTCCAAGTGTACCACCAAACCTCTATTCATATTGCTAACGAAGATATTGACACACATCAAGCATGGTCTTCAAATTTACTGTGATACCGCATACTCCAGAAGCGGAATAAATCAGATGTGGATCCTCAAGAATTCTAAAGAACTTTTAGAGAATCTAAAATCTCCGAAATTTAATAATATTTTCAACATCAAATCTTTTGACTTCTCCACGCTCTACCGCATCAAAAGCTCAAAAACAGACTCGCTACAATTATTCGAAATTCTTTTTTCCATAAAAATGGAAATGAATCGTAGATATAAATATCTTGTCATTGGGCGGGAAGGTACATATTTTGTAAAAGAACACTCTGATGCAAAACACAAGTATACCGAAGATCAAATCATCAAAATGCTGGAATTTTTAATGGACAATATTTTCATGGTGTTTGGAGGGAACATTTTTCAGCAAATCATTGGCATTCCCATGGGAACTAACTGCGCCCCTCTTCTTGCTGACATTTTCTTTTATTCGTATGAAGAAGAATTTGATCAAAACATGCTCTCCACAGGCAGAAAAAGTCTTGCATCTCAGTTTAATTTTACGTATAGATATATAGACGACGTATTGTCAATCAATAATCTTAACTTTAAGGATTACATACATGAAATCTATCCCCATGAGCTTGAGATAAAAGAGACAACCGAGAGCAATAATTCCGCTTCGTATCTGGTATCATTTTTAACTTAAATGTCAGTAATGGTCATTTGGACACCTCTCTGTACGACAAACGTGACGATTTTAACTTCCAAATAACTAACTTTCCGTTTCTTTGCAGCAATACCCCGTCCTCACCTGCCTATGGAGTCTTTTATATCTCAACTCATAAGGTACGCAAGAGCCTGTTCTCTATACGACGGTTTTATTCCAAGGGCCAAACGACTGGCCACTAAGTTGCTCAGGCAGGGATATGTTAAAGAACGTTTGAAATCGTCACTGAGGAAGTTCTACGATCGCTATGGGGATCTTGTACGAAAATATGATGTGCCTCTTTCTAGAATGATTGATAATATTCTGGAATGCTACTAAATGACCTGTTCAGTGAACACCAAATGACTTTGTATACCAGTTTTGTACTTTCGTATGTACAATTAGGAAACCAAAACTCTTGATTTTGACATGTTTCTTAAGAACTGCTGTGACGGGTGATGCATGCAAACAGGAGACGCTTACTCTCCCCGGGCACCTGGTCTCACTTCGGAATTTTTCAGTATTTCGGGATTCACAACAGTTTCTTTTTGAAACTTACACGATTTTGCATCTGTCCTTGGACTTTGAGAATGATTAACAGTTTGGTACTTCTTCGATATTGATTTAATTTTGATGGGGGTTTCAAATAAGTGGGGATAACAGTCAAGGAACTGCATCGGGTATTGTGCGTAAATAATAGCTGTTTTAAGGCAATACACAAGTATATAATGTAGCAGAAAACGAGCCAATACACAACGTGACGTCATTGTGACCTCACTATGGCCCAATGTACTTTTTTGAAGCGGGATAAATTAAAACAATTAAAATGCCAAGAAAAATGCTGTAGTGCAACCTTTTACTCCATTTGCTGTGTAAATTCACATAAAGACTGTTCTACATCTATTTGAAATGCATCTTGCTGGGCCTAACTTTTAGATTTTAAAATACCAACAGAATTCTAATATGATTAAAACATTTCTTGTACAATTAAACCACTCAGCAATTCCATCCCAGTATTTATATTGATCGGCTTCCATTTATACAAAAGTTGATTACCAAATTTGGCAATATACACTTGCAATTTTTGAATGTTTGTTGTTTATACTATATATACCAGTCACGCTATTGCAAATAGTTAGGGATAAAATTCTAATGTGTCAAAAAATTAGAATGTTAAACAATTTGCATTTTTACCGTTTTTTTGCAGAAATAAAATTTGGTCAATATAACATACGGATTTTAGCAGAGGCTATGATGTCAATGATGTGGTGGAGTTCCTTAAAGTTACTGCGAGTCTTGTGGGACTAATAGAATTATGTATATGGTTTGGGGTAATTGGTCTTCTAAAGAAATAGGAATATTTCTAATGAAATATGCAAATGTTTAATGAAAAATCGAACGAATCTTATTAGCATATGCTCGGGTACTTGCGGTGTTACAGTTAACCTACTAATTATTATTACGAGGCAAATAACATAATACGAGGTGCCACGTACCCCTGTAGGCAATCACAGAAACCTGAAAATTATAAATCCGACTATTTTGTTCTGAGTGATCTCGTCATATAAATAACAAGTCACACCCACTATGAATTCTTCAAAATACACGCCATACAATATGTATTTATAGTATAATGTAAAAAAGGAAGTCTTTCAAATGTTTAAATATACGAAAATGTTGAAACCATATTTTCTTGTCGGTACAGTTTAAGTACTCACTAAGCAGCACTCGAACACACGTCTGTCCATTAGTTTTGAGAGTAACTTTGGTTTCGGTCACATTACACTGAGTTCTGTTATCTAACATCTGAAACATATAGGCAATTGAATTTGTAATATGTTTACTTATGTCATTTTAGACATGGGCAAGTACAATCATTATATTTGTGTATATAAAACATGCTAACAAATCATGATATATATAGACTCACTGATCAAAGCTCAACACTATTCATAGTCTTTATTCAGACGCCCTCTTTAGCTACTCTCTTCCGTCGTCCACATTGATGTATGGTCAATAGCCTGTACCAACGTGTTTCTCATGAATTGTTGTCCTTGTTGTAATGTTTACTCACAGGTTGTTGGATTTTCTTGGCGGTGATAGACAACCTATGAGAATTCATTCCCACGTTAAGTGCATCCTCTGTTTCAAATGTTTGTTGTTTGTTATTGTTTGTTGCACACTCCACACGATATAGTTGGATTTACAAGAGATGCTATCCAACATTTTGCACTCACTTCCTGTATTGGAAAGGAAAACACAAGTGGTATGGGTCGGGGAGAATATTGGCATCGTTTATTTGTGCAAATCGTGAATAGACCAACAGGTCGTGAGCTGCCAAGTCTAGATCCTACTGTGATCTGTATATCTTCTTGGGCGTAAGTTATGCAATCATAGGGGGTGGATTTTATTACACGTTTGGAGCTGTGAAGAGCAGGAAGATTCTACTGTTGGAACATACTGGGATTGAACGTAGTGAGTAACGGTATCCTAGAAGATGAGTACGTGTATTTGGGCAAATGGGCCCTATTGATCAGCATAGCTTTAGAAATTGCTTTTCCCACGGAGTCTTGTCCGTATCATCTATGGTAAAGTACCTGTTGAAGTCTGGAACCTGGTCTGATATATCATCAGAAGAGTTGATGTGTCGTATTCTAGTGCCAAGACGTTTAGAAATTCCTTTTAAAACATGGGGAGTGTGACAACTGTCAGGCTTGAAGCAGAAAGGAGAGTCTGTAAGTCAGTGGGTTGGTGAAAAGATCTAAAGTTATTAATCCCTTTTCATACGTAAATTGAGCTTCAAGTCAAACATTTAATTGAGTCAGGTTTATAAGCAGTTAATTTAATAGAAATAGAAAATATTTATGAATTGATTGAACGCATCTAGTTTGTTTGTCTCTGTCTTCTTTCCATTTCATTTCGATGTCACCAATTAACCGATTGGATTTAAGGATGTTGGCTCCTTTCATTTTTGAATCCACCGCGCAACGCGAACTACCGTAAATAGGATTGTTGGTCGTAAATTTTAAATGATTAAAGATAGGTAATATTTCATTGTTTCAGTAAACAACATGTCAATAGATATATAAATCAATCAGTTTCTTACAAATTATCTATTCTAATTCGATAAAAACAAAATATTTACAAATTACGACATCTGCAGTCCTCTTAGATGCAATTCCGGTTCGAATATTTACAATCAGACGATAGCTAAAGATGGACCAGAGAAAGGGTTCTTTGTCAATTAAAGAAAAAACAAAAAACAGACGAGAGAGAGTAGCAGTGGCACAAAAGAGAAGGTGGGAGGCCGGTAGAATTTCCACGGAACATTTATATTGTTTAAATATCAATGAAACTGAAAGTTCCCGTGATCGTGCAGGGCTTTTTTTTCTGCACATTTTATGGCCGATATTCGGCTTTATTCCCAATCGCAAATCGTATCTTTTCTCCCAATATTGGGCAAAAAATTCCCAATCATGAGCACAGAAAAAAATTGTAAATTTGTCATAAAATAGAGATATTCGCAAGCAAGAAAAGTGTTCAATCCTAACTTTCAAGCGCACAATTGATAGAGACAATCATAAACAATCTCTTGGGTCGTTTTGAGAAGCGCACAAAAGACTACGAACTTGTAATTGACGTAGACTGGAGTTACCTACTCTTGCTTGCTATCGCAGCTCGAATATTTTTAAAAAGATCTAGACAGGCGTTATCAGTCTACTAAATTGTAAATGAGGAACCATGACGGCGGCGTAAATCTGCGCGGATACTATCAGTTAGCGTTTTATCAAAAGCAAACTAGCATAGCGCCGCGCCATGCCCTTTTTATGCGGCGCCATGCCCTTTTTCTGAACGCCATGTCCTTATTTTTCCTAAGTTATTAATTTATCATTTTATGAGACTAAAGAAGATCGATCTTCATCCATGTAATATGAAACCCTCAAAAGGATCGTTATTTACAGGGCCAGTATATTACGAATATCGCTTCGGATATGCCTCTTTAGAATTTGGTAACACTTTCCGCACAACATGACGTAATTGTCTAAGTAAGCTGTTTGACCCGCTAAATTTAAATACATGTATCATCGGTAACCAGCGTACTGTACTGTGCTACTTTTCGGATGTTAATTGGGGCATTTTAATTAATGTTACCTTCTTAAATTTAGATTACATCCGCACACGAACAGAGTTTGACACGGTTGTCTGTACGCCGAAATAGTAATTTTGCAGGTCAAATTCACATCTTCTTTCAGTCAGATATTAAAGAAAATTTAAGGATGATTATCCCTTAAAAGCAATTATGCCTGTTTTAGGATTGTAATGTTGTCTGTGCATATCATATTACCGAATTGGTTCACATAGCCGGTCACGATCGCTTAGAAGCTTCATTCATACAAACAAAAACTACCCATTTTAAATGCTTCACTTAATATCATTTAACTAATTTTCTCAGTTTGACACCAAATATTTAGAATCTACTGTCCGCATTTCCTCTGATAATTTTGAACATTGTTTAGTAATTCCGACGAAAATGATATTTCAGAATATCTTTTATCACTTGACACAACAATATCATCATAAGTAGTTGCAGCAAGAGGAGCAAAACACTCACAAGGTGTATTCACACTATCAGATGTGTCGGTTTTTTACATCAAAGAACTGAACAACATAACTGATTATAAAACATGACTTTTTAGTATTTCTAGAATCAGTAGAATAATCACTATCAGTCTATAGATGTGAATGAATATTAACCATTATAATTTATTACTATTATTTCTGTACTTTGAACTGAGACAATCATTTGGGCCAGCAATTTATTTACAAAAAGTATCATATAAAGCAGTCATAATACTAAAGTAATTAATAACCCAAAGGGGACAGATACACTTTATATTTCCTATTAATGCTTTTGAATTGGAATGATGCAAACGTCAATCACACTTCCTACACATAGCAGATCCAGGAATTTATTTATGAAGGAAAATTGGGTGAATGGGGCAGGCTGAGAGAATTTTTTGTTTTGTTTTCTGTGTAGAAGAACAAATAATTAAGAAGTCTGAAATTATTAATTAATATCTTTCTCTTATATTCTAACGACAGTACATATATATTATCATATTTTATTTTTAAAAATTCCCAATTTGGAGCAAAAATGCCGCAAAATTCCCGATTCTAGCGCCATTGGCCATGTTCCCAAAATAGTGAAAAAAAGCCCTGTCGTGAGTTACCGAACATCGGTAACGTGGATTCCGATATGGTTTTAGATGATAGTGGGGAGGTGAATGGAAGAGATGCATTTTAGAGAGAGAGTCGCCTCATTATAGAACTTGGTGCTCTAACGGACCGACTTCAACATTTATCTTCATCACGCCATAGATCTTAAACCTCACGGAGTTGCTGCAATGTTGAATGTAACATGTTCAAAATTATATTCATGGTATTGCTGTTAATTGCACTTATTTTAATAATATGATATTACTGCGAAGGTATCAAGATAACCTCATATTTAAGCAGTACTCAACAATTTTCTAATAGCACTGCAAATAAGTTGATTTATTTAGTTAAGCATAGAGTCTAAGACAATATCTGAAGATATTAAATTGAAGTCCTTTTGCTGCCAATAAAATGTTCTATCAATTGAGTTAAAGGTGATTCCCTTCCCCGCATACAGTGATATAAAGCTATTGGATAGATAAAGTACACATGACACAAGAAATACAGTTGTAATAGGCAGGTTGAAAAATTGTTGGCCAGGCCGGGATTCAAACCAAAAACATTCCGCTCTCAAAATAGATGTTCTACCTACTGAGTCATCTGGGTACAATAAAATATTCAAAACAAGACAGGCAATACAGAACTGTAACAATTACATTTTGTATGAAGTCAATCATTACTGATTAGTGAATAATAGAGGTAAGGGATAATGATAAGGTAATGATATCTTGTATGACATTTGGTGATGGCGAAACTATGGATTTGATTTTATCAATATTTCATAAAGTGAAATAGGATTAGGCAAAAGTTATAACAACATAATCTGATCTGCCCTTTTCTTACAATACATATATACAAAATTTGAAATGATGTGGCAACACAGCATAACATAAAATGAATAAATATGTAATTATATAACAAATAGTATTTATTACAAACATGTACATACATTATAGATCTATTAAGTTGTATGTTATGTGACTTTAAGTACAGGTCAGACCTGTGGTTTCTTAAAGTGAATAAAATAAGACAAAATTCACTAAGAAAATTTTAATCAATGTTTCTCTCTGTTATTATCTTGAACTCGGATTACTCTTTATATATCATATATGATTATTTCAACACAAACGTTACATTGGATTTTTTACAGATACCATGCTATAATAGAAGCTGTGGTGTTGTGAACCATGTCCCATCAGGGAAAAGACCTGGTGATCATTCAAAATATGCAAATGGTAATATTTGCATTATTTATAAACATTTTCACTACATGTATTTAGTTATTTTTATAGGATTGATCATAAATATCATTCCTATTGCATTGGTTGTCATAGTTATACATATTTTGAAAATCAAATTTCTTCATACCTTTACAAACTTTGATTGGTATTTTACTATAATAAAAAAAAATATTTTAAGTCATTAAAATAGTTGTGTTCCTTAAAATATGATTTAAACATTGGATTGAGGAGCAGGCCTATTAAATTTATTCTTCATTCTTGTATTGTAAAACTGTATATTAAGATATAAGTTAGTTTTACATTGATGCAATGATCTAAGAACATTTTCTTCCATTTAGGGGCTTTATTAAATAGACAACATTACATTTCATTTTGATCCCATTTTAAATATGATAAAATTCTTCATTCCCTTTTTAGCATTAACCTATTCTGGAATAGAATTGACTCAGATAAACAATTTCTTCAGTGCAATGAATATGCCAATGGTTCACCACAAAATGGTAATGGACAGGCAGACAGAAATAAGAAAAGGGATTGAAACTGTTGCAAAACAATCTGTACATGAAAGTCTTATTTAGGAGAGGATATTATCTCAAGCGTAAGATTTTTACATAATTTTTTTCATATTTTGATGCGGAAATTCTGATTATCAAATCATCCAAAATGCAATGGTGTGGATTTATATATTTAGTATACATAATGCATGCATAGTCATATAACCTCACTTGGTTTTATGAATCATTAGCTTAAAAAGTTTCAGACAGATAATAATTGTTCCCCGCGCTTTCGTTAAAGCCTGGGAATATTCAATTTCGTTCGTCTGTCCGTCCGTCTGTCTGTCACAAAATTTAGTCATAACTTCTACATGGTTAGTGATAGGGCTGTGATAATCAGTATAGGTATTCACTGTAACAAGACCTTTCAATTGATAAACAAAACTATTACCTCTTGACCTTGGAGTTTGACCTACTTTTCAAAAAACATTAACCTGGAATATATCTTTTGAACTATGAAGGATATAGTTACATAATTCACATGTAGATTTGTTATGGCAAGACCTTTTATTCTAAGATCATAAACTTTGACCTAGTTACCTTGATATTTTACCTACCTAAATTTTTTGGATTTACTAAGTCAAACATTCTAAGCGGGGTACGTGTGTGTCGCCCAACATGTACTACTTTGGTTTGGTCTGTTTCACAGTTATACTTTTTTATACATCAAGAAGATACTATCGAGTAGGAATACTGGTTATCAAATTACTCTGAAGTTTGCATTCAGTTCTATTAACAAAGAAAGTATTGACCTTTGTAGGTGTTGTAATGATCAAGGCATTGCTGTTAGTGAGGATGGTGGTTGGCAAAAAAGAGGAAGTGGAAAGTCGAGGAACAGTAATTCTGGTATTTTATATTGCAAATTAATAGGTCATGCCACTATGAATGGCACTAGAACTTGCAAAGTAGTGGCCTTTAAAGTATGAAGCAAGAGTTGCAGGATATGCACCAATGCTGTGAAACAAAATAATTTAGAATTAAAACCACATGCCTGTAGAAAAAATTTGGATGGTAAGTGCATTAATAAATTTGCTAACTTATGCTAATTAAGATGCTAAAATATTGTTATTGCATTATTATCCTCAATGGATCAATAATTATTTCAAGATAAGTGAAGTTTAAGTGATGCCTAGACCCTGCAACCCCTAGATTGAATAGCAAATTGTGGTAATTAGATTACATGTAGCAATAATTTGGCCCATATTGATCTATTGCTTGTGTTATTAATTGAATGTTTTTGGCCAGATAACAGAGCAGAATTTGGTTTATCAAACGGTGATGTCCATCAGTTTGTCTGATTGTTAACGGTTTACTTCAGGTCTTGCCTTAAGTTAATCGTGGAAAGACCTTTGACAATAAATAGTTTAGATTTAGCATGTTTCATGAGGTTTATCCTATATTTGTGACCTTGAGCTTCGTAATCTGACCTTGCCACATTTATCTCTTTTTTATATCAGCTTGTTACCACATGTAAACTGTAGATGAATAACTTGCTTGTGATTATACTAATCAATATCTTTGAATGTTTTTGTTTTTATCAAAGTAATTAATACAACCTGACAATATAAGTATAATTTATTTAATAACAATAGAGTATTTTTCTTCATGTATAGGTAGTTCTAAATCTATGGAACAGGATATGATAGTGGAAATGGTCAAAGATGTAATGAGGAAGGTGCAAATATAACAACCATTATATGAGATGATGACACTACCAGAATCAGTAGAATTAGAAAAGAGGTTGATCCAAAAATAGAGAAAAAGATCAGATAAAAATCATATTTAAAAATCTTGGTAATCAACTATACAATTTGCAAAAAACCATAAGTGTCTGTCAACAAAAGTAATTTCCTATATTCAGAAGTGCTGAAACTATATGATCGCCCAAAATAAGAGCAACCCTGATGGAATATTAAATGGATTATGTGCAATGTCCAAGCACCCCTTCGGAGATCACACATCTTGTGGAAATTGGTGCAACCACATAAGAAACCCCTCAAGGAAATACAGGTCTTTACCATATGGGAAATGCCTGACTGATAAGTCTAAGACCTGTTTGATGGATTTAAAGGCCATTGTGATAGACTGGCAGATCTGGGGTCTACCCAAGCAAATGAGAACATGTCAATTGCAACAAAAGCTCCAAAACGATTGCACTTAAGTGGATCTGCCAGTCTTAATTACAGAGTTGCTGCTGCTGTTGAGCAGAAGAATATTGGGCATACTTATGTGAGAAAGGTAGTGCACATTTCATATTTTTTCAAATTTAATAGCTTCTGCAACAAGTATCTAATTGCAATTAATGTAATGTTATATTGTACTATACCAATTGTCACATAGATCACAGGGTAAGATTTTAATATACTACCGGGTATGTTATAAATTTATATCTTAACATGTTTATTATGGATTTTGACAAGTATAATTTGTTTTATACAATTTTTAAATTTTTGAATTCCAGGTGAATGAAGTAGTAGATTTATCTCCTGGATACTACACAAGAAGATTGTCTCATTTAAGAGATACATGCACAGAAAAAGGAAAGCACTTGCAGTGCAAAGGATACATAGAAGAAGGAGAGATGAACTGAAAGCACAGAAGTAAGACATATATTTAAGGTCAAATACTTTATTTGACAATTTGAACAATTAAATTAAGAAATTTACTCTTAAGGATAAGATTAACATCCATTAAAATGGGTTTAATTGATGTTTTCTTGTGTTCAGACCAGTAGTACTTGATCCACGTCAGTTTAAAAGTTTCATAAAAATCCTTAAAGTGTAAATGAAGAGAGCTGATTTTTTAATGTGAAACATTCATTTACTACAATGGATTTTGGCTTATATGAGAAAGATTCATGCATTAGAGCTCAAGTGAGCTAAATAAACAATGATTTTGTGGAATTGTTTTTGTTTTTACAGTAATATGATCTTGATGATTGGGACATATTGAATGAACTTGACAACTGAACTTACATATTTTTAGATTGCAGAGCAATTCGTGTAAAGAGACTAGGGAGGGAGCAACATATTCATCGTGTATAGATCTCAACATTTTGTCTGAAAATGAAGAGATTCCTGCACCAGTACCATGCCCTCTTTATTCTCCAATAACTTACAACAATGCCACACACATTGCAGTGTATTTTGACTTGGAATCAACTGGTCTTGGTAAACATTATTTTCTATAAAATTACAATGTAACCTTTGACAAAGCTAATTTCACCCTCAGAATGCAATTTGGGCCATGAAAGTGTGATCTATTTGTCTGTTGATGGGTCTAAGCTACACCTTTGAACTGTTACAAATAAGGCTTTCATATTTTACAGGCGTATTCCCTGTAGTTATAGTCTTTTAAGATGGTAACAAAATTTTGGCCTTTATAACCCTGACCTTTAACATGAAATTAAAAAAAGGTGTTGCCACTGGGGGCATCAGTTTTCCATAAACACAGGTTGTTCAGAATATATTGTAGATAATACAAACTGTATTGAATTGATCATCCTGAGATAATATGAAATCTTATGATTTGACATCCCCCCTCTGCGTAACAATAACTGAGAATTAACATTATCATTATAATTTATATCAACATTAATTCACTAACGTATTTACCATATTTCTTGACAGTATATCAGCAACTCATATTTTTGCAACAGATCCTATATTGAAACACCTTATGTTTTCACTGTCACATCTAAAAGGCATAATACCAGCATAACTGTGTAATTAATCAATTACATGTTTAAAGTCAAATTAACTTATTTACTTTATGAACTCAAAATTTTTATCTTTATTATACCCCCCGCAAAGAAGTTAGGGTGAGTATACTGGAATTACCCCGTCCGTCTGTCTGTCTGTTCGAATTTTTTTTTCATTATACCTGAAGATATTTGATTTATTTTTGGTGAATAGGCTTATTGTGATGTTCTAGATATCAATACAAATTAACAAGTCAATAAAATATTTTTATAAGGGGAAATAGTCTTATGACTCCTATTAATTATTTTCAGCAAGAGCATCTCACATTACACAGATTGTAGCGGTTTCAGGATCAAAAAAATTTAATTGTTTTGTAATTCTCAAAAAAGCCATCACAATAGAAGCACAACAGGCGACAGGATTCAGTTTTATCCATGGAAAATGTACCATAAAGGAATAGAAGAGTCGGCAAAACCGATTTCATCTGCATCAGTTTGCTTTTTGTTTTTTCTTTAATAAATACTTTAATAAATACCAACATAATATTAACAATGTGAAAATAACTCCAGTAGAAAATATCTCTAAATTACCAGGTGATACGAAATCAGATGTTAAAAAACGACTTTTGGAAACCCAGCTTTACTGGATTAAACAACTACAAACCCCATACCCTCTCGGTCTCAACGACCAAATATATCGACAAGGTAATATTTCTTCTCGTCAGAATAAGATCAATATTTTTACATTAAGACATAAAACTATTAGAAAACGTAGGTCACATGGTCGTCGTCGTAATCGTTACATCAGAAAACGTAATCGTTTAAATAGGTCATTAAACGATCTTCTATTTATCGCAAAAAAATAATGACCGTCATGAACTTTTGCATGCACTATCCTCTATTCCGTTAAATAAATTGAAACCTATCCTGGACGAAGCTGATCTTCGAAGTTTACGCAATTCTGATTGATATAAACTCAATTTGATTATTTTATTTTCATATAATAAACTCTTTCTTCGTATTCCGTCTCTTCCACCCAAGCAGCAATTTCTCAAAATTAAATTTATTAATAAAGGCTTCGATCTACTAAACATTTCTAATATGTTCCGTGATCATAGAGTCACATCTAAAATCCCTCAATATTTTGAGAATTTAGAATCTCCACTTGTTTGTTACCAGTACAAAAAGCCTATAAGAAATCTTATCTTAAATTATAATAAAGTTACATCTAACCCTGATGTTTCAGACTCTATATCTTCGTCGTGTTCTTGTGAAAATTCTAAATATCTTTATAAACTGCCAGGTCATGTTATTACTGGTGACCTAAACTGTATTTCGGACAAGAAATTGCGCACCCTTTTTGGAAAAGGACCTAATTATAGGTTACCGTCCAGGATAGATTTCAATAAATGCCGTGACGTTATAAAAGATGCTTTAACTACATATTGTAAACGTTGGTGTAAAAAAGAACAGGTAAAGGATCATGCTCTTAATGATTGGAAATACGAGATTTTAGGAATTGTCGATATCCGTATTAAGAACTATACGGAAAATCCGCATTTATTTCAACAGCCTAATACATTGACTGCAAATTCTATTAAAAAGAAGATAGCTGACTTACACGCTAAATATGTCTTTGTTTCTGCTGATAAAGCAGGTAATAACATAATAGTTGTTTGAAAACTATATTATATTGAAGTACTTGAAAACGAATTAAACTCCACTCATACATATCTTGAAAGCCCAACCTCAAAAGACAGCACCTTGCACGATCACCTCATATTGGCTCGCAAAACTACATAAAAGTCTGTATAAATCACGTTTCATATCTAGTTCTAGGCACTGCTCTACTACGGTACTATCGAAGCATATTGCGTCTGCTCTAACTGCTATAAAAGATCATATTATCAAATATTGCATTTCATAATAGTAATATCAATTACTTTTAGTCAATTAAAAATTCTCATGAAGTTATAGACAAACTTCTTTCGCTAAATTTCAAAGCGTCTCAAATTTCTACATTTGATTTTTCTACACTTTATACATCTCTGCCTCATGAATTGATTAAAAGCAAGTTGCTGTCTCTTATACAATGGTGTTTTCACAGAGAATCTAAAACGTACATATTTACTTCCAATAATTCTGGATTCTTTTCCAACAAACAATATACTTCATATAAATACTGGACTTAACTTATGTTAAGCACTAGATTTTCTCATGAATATTATTTTTGTGCAATTTGATGGCAAGCTATATCAACAAATAGTTGGGATTCCTATGGGTACTAACTGCGCGCCTCTGATAGCAGATTTATTTCTTTATTATGAGAGGAATTTTATGGTTTCTGTTCAAAAATCAAAACGTTTTGACCTCATTGACAAATTTAATAATACTTGCAGATATCTGGATGACATTTTGGTTATCGACAACCCTGAATTCGAACAATTTATATCAGAAATATATCCACCAGAGCTCACATTGAATAAAGCTAATACTTGAAATAAATCTACACCTTTCTTAGATTTAAACATCAAAATTATCAACCACCTAATATATACTATTATTTATGATAAACGTGAGGATTTTGGATTTCCTATTGTAAATTTCCCTTACTTGGATGGCGATGTCCCTCGACTCCCATCATATGGTTATCGATATATCTCAATTAGTTCGATTTGTCTGAGGCTGCACCGATGTTTTGGACTTTCATAAACGAAATTTACAAATTACTACTAAACTCAGGGTTACAGATATCACAACCTAAGAAAACATTCGGCAAATTCTTCAGATCTTATTCAGAACTTCTATCTAAATTTGGAAATATTTCTTTTCAACTGTATGTATCCAATGGAATTTCCCATCCTAATTTTTACGGTGATCTCGTATATAAACTAAGAAAAATAAAAGGCTCCGATAACGTTATTTTATCATGTAATAAAAAAGTCAAACGTCTTCTAAATAGACAATATGATATTGAGATCATCAGAAAGACTATAGGTCTTGTATTTGGCCCCTCTACAGCCTTATGCAGACTTTTACTTGAACGTTGCACGCTGACTAACATGACGGTGGGGACTATATGACGGGCCTTGTCCAAACCTCTTTCAGAGGAGACATGGTCCTGAACCTCGTCCCCTCTGACTGTTAGTCGGGACTCCTACAGATCTAGGGTCTTAGCTCGCTTTCAGACTGGCAGAGCAAGGTTTATCATGTTGATTTCGCATATATTTTTTATACCATTATGTGTTTTACAATATCTTACGTGTTTATATTTTAATGACATCTTAATATGCGATACCTGTTGACCCTTGTTCTTTACATGAAGGATTATTTATAAATTTTTAAATGTACATACTTTTTTTGTTCTGCTGTTACGGTGAGTGGGAAGGTGGGCCCGTAAACCGGTTAACCACACCATTTGTTTGACTTTTGTCAAATTAAATGACCGTCCTAAGTCGGTATCGTAATTGCACTACAATCAAATATTTTTGTAATGTGTTATATGTTCTAGTATATTATTTTTATTTTTATTTTCATGTATTGTATAGCTCCATATTGACTTCTGCCACATAACTGAGCCAGTAACTCCTCTTTTTTCTTCCATTGACTGCTTTTGCATTTCGGTGTATTAAATACATTTCAACCCCCCCCCCCCCCTTTCACGCAAGTGCAATATAAAATAACTACATGTAACATTTAATTCCGCACCACTTTCCTAATTACCCTGAAAGCATTCTGTAATTGATATAACAGTAATTCTTCAGTATAATAGATCCGTAATTAGATTTTCCTTTCTTGCATAAAAGTTCTTACTTCGCTTGTATTTCATTGCTTGATTGTTTTTCAAATTCTTATTTTTATTTTTTAAATTATTCTTATTCTATATTCATGTGTATATCTCCTTATTAATTGTGTGAAATTTACTTATGTTGATTTCTATCTTATCGGTTTTAATCATCCCGAAACAAGTATGATTTGCCATTCTTAGTAAAGACTCGTTTTTAATGTGTGTCTTTTGATTGTTCTGCCTCTGCGATTAGTGGGAAGTGGACCAGTAAACCGGTTAATCACACCAGTTGAGTACCGTGTTTTATTCAGTTGAGCGTCCTAAGTCGGTATTGCATCTGTCTCACAATAAATAGTTTTGTAATGTCATTGCATGTGTTGCATTACTTGTTACCAAGATTTATTGTACATCTCCTTGGTGACTTCTGCCCTACAGCTAAGTCAGATGTCTTTCCCTTTCCCTTTTACAGTACAGTCAATGTCCGAAATACAATTAATATCAGGTGCAACGATATGACCTGTTAGTCGAAATACAAATTAGATTTTTCACACAAACCAGAAGATGGAAAAAAACATTTTAGGATAGCTTCCTATTGAGTTCTTCAAATATTTACACTTCGGATTTCCACTTCTTCGACCTAAGGCATTAGTTATGAGACACAAGTTGTCGAAATGCTCATATGGTGCACTAAATGTATTCACCTATATATGTTCTTTTATTTATTACGCATGCGCTAGATAAGCCAGGTAGATACAATTCTTATGATATAATGTGACAATTTCAATAAGCTACGTTAGATGTCTTCATAAAACCAACTTATCTATCAGACATTAGGTATCCATCAGACATTAGGTATCCATCAGATATTAGGTATCCATCAGACATTAGGTATCCATCAAACATTAGGTATCCATCAGACATTAGGTATCCATCAGACATTAGGTATCCATCAGACATTAGGTATCTATCAGACATTAGGTATCCATCAGACATTAGGTATCCATCAGACATTAGGTATACATCAGACATTAGGTATCCATCAGACATTAGGTATCCATCAGACATTAGGTATCCATCAAATATTAGGTATCCATCAAATATTAGGTATCCATCAGACATTAGGCATCCATCAGACATTAGGTATCCATCAGATATTAGGTATCCATCAGACATTAGGTATCCATCAGACATTAGGTATCCATCAGATATTAGGTATCCATCAGATACTAGGTATCCATCGAATGAAGAATTTCGTGATGAAAACAAATTTATTTGAAGTGAAACTTGATTTAATTGTAAGATAATTTATTGAAAATGAAAAATTTAATTTCAAGTGAAACGATACAATTGTAAGATGACTTCGAGCTGCAGTGGAACATTGATATCTTAATCTATTTATTACATAAAAGATACATTCATAAAATATTTATTAAATGAACCGTACGATCATAAAGTTATTTATTTCACTATGTAATCATATAGGTTTTGCTACTCGGACCACGCTTTCATATAGTATTTCTTACACTGAAAATGCATTCATAGTGTATTTACTACATGGACTATGCATTCATGTAGCACTTACTACATGAATCATGATTTAATATAGTATCTACTACGGGCTATGCATTCACATACTATTTACTACACGGATCTTATATGTATTTATTACCTAGACAATATATTTATAGTATCTACAACACGGACCTTGAATTCATATAGTACTTACTACATGGATTATGCATTCATATGGTATTTATTACATGGGCAATGCATTCATATGGTATTTACTACACAGACCATGTATTCATACAATATTTACTTTAGGGACCATGCATTCATTTTTAGTGATCATTCAGCAGAATACAGTATGTGATAAATAAATACAGACCAATACGTGAGATAAATAAAATTCACCAAAACTGTGAGACATTGAAACGTTTAAAACATTTATGTATATATCCGTTTTAAATTATTGCATCTTATCGCACTTCAAGTTTTTTCAAGGATACTCAAGGTCATTTATAAAACAAAAAACTTATTACCAGATCTGATAGGAAAGGCAAAATCCAATCTAAATAGATACCTCTGCATGAGGGGAATAATCCATAAAATATATAAACATTTATCTCATTAAACGATATCAAATAAATATCAAAGATTTCCGAGAGGAAAGTAAGTTTTATCTTATATTCATGCAGAAACTAATTGATTTATTATGACAGATATTTACCTCCTTGACATCTTTCCTGATGAAGACGAAATCGTCATCGAATTCCAAATCCGTGACATTTGCTTTTTTGTTTAGTTCGCATAACAGGTGTTTGCTGTTGTAATTGATAGACTGACAAAAAGGAAAGTTGTCGCATTCTTTTAAGCACATACATTTGCCAACGATATTAAACGTTTTGAAAACATTTCCAGGAAGTCGTCGGTCAAAATGTTCAACATATGCGATGACCTGCACTACAATGTGACATACATAATATACTGCATAATCTCTAAACAGCATTGCAAATAAATATAGTTACAATGTATGATATCGGAACGTCTACCTAAAATATATCTTCGATATTTAAAAATAAAACTCAGTATACTGTTGCTTCGACAAGCACAACAACAACACTGAACTCATATGATGGATGTTCTATATCTATAAATTTATTAATTGCATGGTGCAATATCATTTAAGAGAATCAATAAAAGTCCGTTTAAGTAGTATAATGACATATTCAAGCAAGCAATATTGGCAAAAACAATCAGAAATATATAGGTGTATGAAGTTAATAATGCATCATACTTGCATTTCGACAACATACATCTCTGACGTGAAGCTAAAGACCGAAATGGAAATCAAATTAAAGTGTAAACATTTGACAATCAAGCTAATTGAATATGATCTAACCATATGTGCCAAATAACCAATCTAAGGCTGTGAACGAGGGAGATACTCTTTCATTTAAGAATAATATAAAATCAAAGTGTAAAACCAAGTCAGTTACCCATTTTTTTCACATTGCACTGGAACTATACATTTCATGTCACTGCAGAAGCATTTAAAGCAGGATTTGTAATTACCCTCAGGTACTATCAGTAGCGGTATCAACCCAGTAGTAATGATAAATATCGGAAGATATAATTATACGCGGATACATTTAGTGCACCATACGCGCATTTCAACAATTTTTTTTCAGTTATACTCAAAGTCGAATCTCTTGACATTCAAAAGAAAAGAAAAAAGTATCTCACAAGGCCATATGGCAGAAGTCACAACGCAAAGGCACTGTTAATAATGTAATAATCTGAAAGAAAAACATGCCTCCCCCCCAAAAAAAATAATAATGATAATAATAATAATAATAAAAACACACATAAGACATCAGAAAACTTTCGATTAATGTGCAGTTGTGATACCGACTTAGGACAGTTTACGTCCCATAATCCAACTCACCACAAAAGCATTACAATCAAAGGACACAAAATTAAAAATCCTCAAAATAAAAAGCAAAGATAAAAAAGTTTCTCAAGTTGAGAGGTATATAAAAACATATACACTTATAATAATGAAAAATAAGACCATATATAAGAAAAGCATGAAAATGTAGAAACACACACGCACACTTACACACAATCACACATATACACTTACGATAACAAATCAATGTGTTATACAGAACACATACATAGTGAGGCCCATCGCAAATGACTAAGTTAAAATTAATCAAAATGCGTTGGTTGCAATTTTCGCATCAATGATTTATCGGGAAATATTTTTAACATGTAAATCAAAATCATATTCTTAGAATATTCATTTTGTTTTCTTCTCATTTCTTAAATTTCATCTCATTTGGAGTAGAAATAAAGAAATTAGGGCAATTTGAAAATAGCTAAAATCATTAAAATATCTAAAGATACCGCGGCGGTACAGCGAGATGCTTATTTTGCCTTATAATTGACGGCGCGCTTAGAATCAATGAGCATAAAAGCGATATGTTCACTGGCGTTGTTCGGGGTCACGGTTGTATCAAATCCAGTGAAGTGAGGTTTTACAGGTAGATACGTCCATTACCTGTAAACAGCTGATCGCCGAAGCGAAAACGATGTACGATGCGGGCACACATAAGTTTTTTAAATATATAATTTTCAGTTTTTAATTTATTTCTACCGGCCCATAATATGCGATAAGTATGTTTCCCACGATTCATTTGATACCATTTTTAGGAAAATATACCTAGAAATGACTACAAACATTTAAAAATAAAAAGATAGCGTCTTCCTCTTTGCCAAAACAACGGTCCGCCATATTGTTTCACGAGTCATTTGATTACATCGATATACATATTAAACAATCGTACATTATGAAGTTCTCAAATAAGAGAACACATAACGAAAGCAATGTCTATAGAAGTAATTATGATTATCCTGTTTGTGAAAAAATTACCCCGTAGCTATTATTTACAAAGTTTTATTTCTCAAAAGTTTCATTTCATCATTGATGATGTAATTTGAAGAACGGCGTAGGCGCGTGGGTTAATACTTACCGTGAACGATTTTTACATTTGAATTGATAATTATTGGTATTTACATTAATTAAATATTTGACGATTTCATATAGTTTATTGAAATTTTGTAGCTCTATTAATACGATTTTACACGAGTTTTCTCTGACTCGGGGCGACCTCCAAGTATTGTCGTATAGAATTATGTACAGAAATACACATTTCAATGTAATAAATACCAAGACATATATTGTGCGATAAAATAAGACATCATTTCATCATTTAGTTTACATTGACCCCACTGTTTAGAACTTCAGACTTACATTTTAATTGCAGATAAGTCTAGACCTCTGCGAAAGGAAAGGGGGGGGGGAGATAATTTCTTCATATTTAAGGAAGACATTTTTTGTTAAAGGAAAAATGACGAGACTAAGAGCCTATTTTGATTCAAATGATTTGGTTTTAATCCTCTTTAATTAATTTTGGTATTTATATCAGTGGCAAATCCAGAATTTCCGAAATGGGAAGGGGGGGGGGGGAGGCGCACAAGTGAAAGTCCAATATAAACCAAAATACTCTGCCAATTTAGGGGCGAAATCTGAAGATTTGCTCATAATTGTGGCAAAAAGGGGGAGCGATCCCTATAAATTCGCCACTGTAGATATTAATATGAGAGAACAAGTATATAACAATGAGAAAACAAGTTATGTTAAGGTACTACAAAACGCCAATCGTCGCGTGATTCACGAAAAAAAAAAAGAAATAAAGGTTTTAAATTTATAATTTTTTATTTAGATAACTGTGTATTGAAGACTTTATAGAAAATAATTCTAATTTTAATATTCCCGATATACCTGTAATTGACACTCGAAAAAGTGTGTTTTTCAGTACAGCTCGCACGAAAACACCAGCGACAGCGTTGACTCTTCGTCATATGCAATCAGATGGCCAGTCCCAAGACGAATTCTATAATATCTTCAATAGTTGACTTCCTAATCAAGTTGCATTATTTTCAATATATCGAGGGTATATCGAGGTAACGCCGTCTAGGGCGATCACCTGTCACCTGTGCAGCTAAATTATTACGTAATATCACCTCAACCGGCTGTTTGACCCAGCAAATATCAACCTTCATTTCGTACATTTCAACAGCTTTCAAGATATTAATTAGCGATCTTAATAAACTGGGTATTCATATTAATGAAAGACAAGGACTAATTATCAGGTTTCCTGTTAATTGTGAAGGATTATCATGAAGGAGACATAAAGAACAGGAATTGAAATCAACCAAACTTTACGACAATTTGTATTCAAGAAGAGTTTATATTTGAGATTTTAACACTTTTAATAAAAGTTTTTATGTTTTTAAAATAATGAATATAATACATATAGTAGATTAATATAAAACACTAAGCTATACTATGATAAATTAAAAGGTATGTGATATTTTTCACATTTTTTTAAAAGAGTTATCCGCCCCTGATTTAGGTAAAAATGTTTTTGCTTATACAGAGCTTATTTTTTGTCATACAATCTAAATTCCTTCAAATATCCTCATAAGTAACCATTTTAAATAAGTTTTTACATTATTATGAATCCTTGTATAAGTTTTTAGAAAAATGACCTTGGACATTTGGACTTCGTCATTTTCATCAAAGTAAAAAACCATTCTTCGTCAAGTTTAAGAGATTATATTTGAGATAATAAGACTTACAACCAATGTTTTTATCTTTTTTCGTAATACCTGTAGTACATAGAGTAGATTAATATAAATAAATCACAAATTTTATGCATAGCTGATTAAGTTATACGCTCATAAAATTGCGAGGTTGTGCATTTTCATTTGCTTGAAAAAGGTGTAAAAATGCAATATTGTCCATTTTCAAATCCTCATATCTTGTAAAGTGCTCGAGATAAACCCGTGAAATTTTCAGAGTTTGTTGACTATCAAAAATGCGTTGTAACTTACTTATTCTCTGGTATATTGTGATACAAATAAATTATTTAAAGGTATCTAAAAAGTGTATCTCATGTGTTTTTAAGGAAAGAGTTTGGGCCTCCCTAACATACACTATTTAAGAGACAATATCTTGCACTCCTTGAGAAATATATGTATGTTCTTCTCAGTAAATATTGTTCAACAAAACACATGAGCGATAGAAATAAAATCAGAAAGTATTGAGAGGGGATTAAACCCTACTTTGATCCCTATTTTTGTGAATTTTCCTGAAATAGGCCGGAATTTGCAAATTTGGCAGTTTTATAGAATGTCTACTCATCCATTATATAGAAGTAAAACACGAAGAAGTACCGAAGGGTAAACCATATCCTATATCCATGAGTGTCATATTCAGACAAATGCGAACCCCAATAACGAAAGTCCTGCAACAACCTTAATAAACATGGCTGAACATAGAAAACATACAATTTATTATGCCCCTGTATGAGGGATATAACTGGTAACCAAAACCGCGTGGTAGGGTTTTGAATATGATGTTTGATACCTAAGTCCTGCAAAGCCTGTTTGAATGCAATCTGTCTTAAGGCAATATACAATTATATAATGCTACAGAAATCCCACTAACACATAACATGACGTCATTGTGACGTAATTATTGTTCATTACATTACATCAAGTGGGCTGAACTGCAAAAATCAATATGCCAAGAAAAATGCTGCAACCGTTTTCTCAACTCCATTTATTGCGTAATTTCACATAAAGACTGTTCTACATATATTTGAAATGCGTCTTGCTGTGCCTAACTTTTAGATTTTTAATTATCAAAAGAATTTCACTTTAAGTAGGCCATTTATTGTATAATTACATCATTTACAATTTCATCTTAGTTTTATACACAATAACGTCACATTATAAGTTGGCTGCAGCTATACATATTATGGATAGGCTTCCATTTATTCTTGACAACAAAATTTTATTACCAAATTGGGCAACGTACCCTTGCACTTTTTGAATCTTATGCTATGTATAGCAATTACGTGTCATATAATGTCAGTGACGTCATAGAGTGTGTTAACGTTACTGCATGGTTGGGGAATAGCTGTAGGACAAACAACGTGTTGATTTATGATTAAGATACGGGGGAGAGCAAGACTGCAATTTTTATTAGTAAGTACATGTTCAAGGCCCCTATATCTTTACTGGTGTTTTGTGGGTTTTAGGAAGAAGCGGCGCGATCAGAACCATCATCTGCAGGACGAATTTAGTTGAACAATCTAAGTTTGGCAGCGTTCGTAATTGAAAAGTTAAGTTTGCATTCAAGTGAACCAATTTTAGGGTTTTATTGAACTTTCTCCTATCGGAGGAATAAGATAAAATTTTTTGCACGAACATGATGAATACAGTTGGGTGCAGTCCTAACCTTACATTCAAGTGCACTTGACAAGTGCGCTTCAAGTTTAGTTTTTCGTCCTAAATACCAGTCATAAAGTTTAGTCAAGTGCACTTGTTGTCAAGTTTACCTTAAAGTAATCCCGTCTTCAAGTTTACTATCACGTGACACCAAGTTTACTTTTCACGTTTATTTATTACAATTATCCAGTTTCGTATAACACGATAGAAATAATTGTCTTATTATGTACAATTGCATATTTTATAAAAAAAAAACAAAAAAAAAAAAAAACCCCTGATTTAATAGAAAAATATAGTAAATGTACATGTATATAGAAAGTAATTAAAAATTTAAGTTTGCATTCAAGTGTACCGATTTTAGGGTTTTATTGAACTTTCTCCTATCGGAGGAAGAAAATAAATTTTTTGCACGAACATGATGAATACCTAATGGTTTATTACCGTTAAGCAAAAGCGTAGTTAGAGATAAATCGTGTATATGTGTTATAGTAAAGCTGATACCCATCACTACGTTAGATACACATCGTGTATATGTGTTATTGTAAGACCGACACCAATGACTACGTTAGAGACACATCGTGTATATATGCTATTGTAAGACCGATACCCATGACTACGTTAGATACACATCGTGTATATGTGTTATTGTAAGACCGACACCAATGACTACGTTAGAGACACATCGTGTATATATGCTATTGTAAGACCGACACCCATAGCTACGTTAGAGACACATCGTGTATATGTGTTATTGTAAAGCCGATACCTATCACTACGTTAGAGACACATCGTGTATATGTGTTATTGTAAGACCGACACCCATGACTACGTTAGAAACACATCGTGCATATGTGTTATTGTAAGACCAATACCCATGACTACGTTAGAGACACATCGTGTATATGTGTATTTGTAAGACCGATACCCATGACTACGTTAGAGACACATCGTGTATATGTGTTATTGTAAGACCGATACCCATGACTACGTTAGATACACATCGTGTATATGTGTTATTGTAAGACCGACACCCATAGCTACGTTAGATACACATCGTGTATATCTGTTATTGTAAAGCCGATACCTATCACTACGTTAGAGACACATCGTGTATATGTGTTATTGTAAGACCGACACCCATGACTACGTTAGAAACACATCGTGCATATGTGTTATTGTAAGACCAATACCCATGACTACGTTAGAGACACATCGTGTATATGTGTATTTGTAAGACCGATACCCATGACTACGTTAGAGACACATCGTGTATATGTGTTATTGTAAGACCGATACCCATCACTACGTTAGATACACATCGTGTATATGTTTTATTGTAAGACCGATACCCATCACTACGTTAGATACACATCGTGTATATGTGTTATTGTAAGACCGATACCCATCACTACGTTAGAGACACATCGTGTATATGTGTTATTGTAAGACTGACACCCATGACTGCGTTAGATACACATCGTGTATATATGTTATTGTAAGACCAATACTCATGACTACGTTAGAGACACATCGTGCATATGTGTTATTGTAAGACCAATACCCATGACTACGTTAGAGACACATCGTGTATATGTGTTATTGTAAGACCAATACCCATGGCTACGTTAGAGACACATCGTGTATATGTGTTATTGTAAGACCGATACCGATGACTACGTTAGAGACACATCGTGTATATGTGTTATTGTAAGACCGATACCCATGACTACGTTAGATACACATCGTGTATATGTGTTATTGTAAGACCAATACCCATGACTACGTTAGATACACATCGTGTATATGTGTTATTGTAAGATCAATACCGATGACTACGTTAGAGACACATCGTGTATATGTGTTATTGTAAGACCAATACCCATGGCTACGTTAGAGACACATCGTGTATATGTGTTATTGTAAGACCGATACCCATGACTACGTTAGATACACATCGTGTATATGTGTTATTGTAAGACCGATACCCATGACTACGTTAGGTACACATCGTGTATATGTGTTATTGTAAGACCGATACCCATGACTACGTTAGAGACACATCGTGTATATGTGTTATTTTAAGACCAATACCCATGGCTACGTTAGATACACATCGTGTATATGTGTTATTGTAAGACCGATACCCATGACTACGTATGTGTCTTGTCGGAGAACTGAGCATGCTCATCACATTGATATTGCTACATCCTGGTCCCACGAATCGTACCACTGTAGATTACCTTGTCTTTACACGTGCATATAACTAAGATTTTATTAAATGTTATGCATGTTATATCGTTCAAATCGTAAAAACCTCGTTTGTCTTTTTACTATATTTCAATATGATGATATTAATTGTTAGACAAATATTCATACTTTCGATATTTCTTGGTATGATTTTAAAATACATTATTGAAATGAAAAAACAACATAAAGCAAAACATAAAAACTGTAAATGGTGTTTCAGAACTTCCACTTGGGTCTTTAAATTCCCCATCTGACAAAGGGGCACTTAGTCCCCAGAGTAAAAATCATATTCAATTTGTATCACATTGACAGACGGAATGTATTTCTCCAGTCCCGGACGACACACTTTTAAAATTGTTATTGAATTGCAGGTAATTCGATATTAATCGGTATACCGTCAAACAGCGTACAGATAATTTATTTATAATCTTTCTTTATTCCTTGTGCCACCACTCCTTGTATACAAGAATATTTGACGAGGTGTTGGGACACAGAAAAGCAGGTCATCAAATATTCATGATATTGCTTAATCAGTCGAGGTTGTGAAATGAAATGTTCGATGTTCATTTCTTGGCAGTGAAAAGCGGTGTAGAATAGTAGAGGTGTACAGAAAAAACTGTGGTCCCGTTTCACGGTAAGTATGGCACGTAAAAGATCCCTCACTGCTTGCTAAAGCAATAAATTTCTAATCAATGCATTAAACAGATGCCATCACCAGCTATGTGAAATAATTATGGAGTGACGTAAAACAATAATCACTCAATCGATTCTATATAATGACGATTAGTTGTCGTTTTATTCTATACAGACAGCATGTTAAATTATGCAGAAGTAGTAGTCCTTTTTGGATGAAGGTTTCGAGTGTTTCCCTTGAGTTTTTGCAATACGGTTGTAATGAGAGAAATGCAGATCGCATGGAGAATTTGATGATAAATTCATAATCTGAATGCAGTTGAACATTTGAACTCTGAGCACAATTATTGATATACGCTTTAATATATTTTCTCTAACGACAGACTTGCAGTGGAGGACAGATTTGCTGTAATAAGTTTACTCACATGCAAGCCTAAATGTCATTTGATCTGTCGGACCAACGTTAAACGACCGGCGCTTGTCACTGGAGTTCGGGCGAATCAATTAGCAATCGGCCGATAATAATTTTAACCACCTTCGCAATTGTAATAAGAATTCAATACAGATATCTGCTTACACGTACCTCCTGCTAAATGTACTGGATTGCTGTCATGAGGTTTGAATCATCCAAACGTCTTGTACTATTGTGGGGCAAATACATGTAGATCATTCTCATTTACTATATTTATTTTGAGGGCATGGTCTGTTTATTTCTTATACATTATATATTTCAAATTGGGTTTAAAGTATTTTACCATATATACAGGGGTTGAGCGATTGTCTAAAAGAAAAAAGAGGAGTTACAGGCTCAGTTATGTGGCAGAAGTCACCATGGAGCTATACAATACATGAATCTAAACACCCATCTCTAAATATATATGCATGTATGCAAATAATAATAAGTCTCGTATAACAGGGAATATTGGGGTACATAATATGCGCATATTGTTTATCTGAACACCTGTAAATCCAGCCCTGTGTAATACAATATGTGTTTAGATAAATTCAAAAGAGTGGATTTAGAAATTTAAATTGCATAATTCATAAATGATACCGGCAAATTACAATGGAATAATGGGGATGGGTTAGAAGTTTGCTGGAGTCACTCAGGCATTTGTCTTTGTGTCTTTTCGGATGAAACAAACGTTTGATTCAGATAAAGGACTAGGGTCAGTAAGGGCTTAATTTTGCCCTACTTTGAAAACAATGGTTTTTGTTGTTTTTCTGATAGAAAGTGTTGAATTTAGGTATTTGAGGAAGTTTTCATACTTTATTTCTAACATTTTATAAATCTGAGGGCAAAAATTGAATTTGGACCAAAAATCACAGATTTGTTTTAATCACATCAAGAAAACACTTTGTTTGAGGCATAGTTTCTATGGAATATGGTCTTGAATAGGTCGACGAATGATTATTAACGAGACATGTCATTGGCTGATCTGCAGTAAAGAGAATGGGACTTCTATTTTATTGTATCAGGGGCTCTGATTGGATGAAATTATTTTTATCAATCTATAAATAAAGACTGATTGTGCGGTAAAATCACAAATTTTAAGATTTCGCTAATATAAAGATTTTATGACCTAAAAAGGTTATTTACATTTGAAATTTGGCAGTATTTTTAAGGGAGGGGGGTCCTTTCCAGCAAAACTTACGAATGACGTAGTTTTCAGTTGACTTCTTATCACCTATCTCCTAAGATTTTGCTGTCGATTGCGGTAGAAATTATGTCCACATTGATTAATGTACTGTGTGGACACTTTGGAAAATAAACATACCTGAGCTGTACTGATTTAACTCCAGTTTGTAGACAGTTTCCATGGAAAGATGCATAACACATGAATATGTCTATGGTATTCCTTACTCTAGGGGATCTGACGAAATCAAGCATATGTCTACAGTGCTGAAACATAGTTAGGTTTAGAATATAAAAGCCTTAAATTGTGATGTTTTTATCACTTTTGAGACCTTTTTTATGACGGCAGTGAAATGTTGGTTAATTCGAGAAAAGTTGAATACTTAGGAAATAATATCTGGAGTAGTTATGAAAAATGAGGTTTGTCCAATTTGATTTAAACTCAATGGCAATGCATGATCCTGTTTTAATACAGCTAAATAAGGCCACAACTTCTGGTGTGCAACAGTCGGTGCACTTCGACATCAATTGATCATGTAAACCGACATATTTGATCATGTCCAACAATCAAAGGACGTACATTTAAAAATTTATAGATAATCCTCCATGTAAAGAACAAGGGTTAACAGGTATCGCATATCGAGAGGTCATAAAAATATACACACGTAAGGTATTGTAATACACAATGGTATAAAGATAAATGACCGTCCTAAGTCGGTATCGTAATTGCACTACAATCAAATATTTTTGTAAAATGTTATATGTGCTAGTATATTATTTATATTAATGTATTGCACAGCTCCATGTTGACTTCTGCCACATAACTGAGCCAGTACCTCCTCTTTTTTCTTAACGAGACATGTGATTGGCTAATGTGCAGTAAGGAGAGAGGGATTTCTATTTCATTGTGTCAGGGGTTCTGATTCGATTGATTGATTATTATTATTATTATTATTATTTTTTTTTTTTTTTTTTTTTTGATTTTTGTTCTGATTGGATGAAATTATTTTTGATCATTCTGTAAATAAAGACTGACTGTGGTATTATAAAGATTTTATGACCTAAAAACTTATTTACATTTTGATATATGGGTTATACAAAGCTAAGATGAAGATATTTGTGTAAATCTTGCTTGATTTTTGATAATTTGTCATGGAACCCTATGGGAAAAGGAATTATTATGCTTTTATCTTCATCTGCTACCCGGGAAATATTAAGGTGAAAAATGTAGCTCAACTCAATTCCGGAGAATACGGAAACTTTTACACTTTTCAAAAAGAAAGTTTTATTTTAAGGTTGGCCCCACATGTGATCATTCAAAATATTTTGTAGTATAATTAGATTCTTTATTTCTCACAAATATGCGAAATTTTCTCAATGACATTCATGTGGCCAATTCGAATTTTCTTTGGAAACTAAATGTCTCGTTGATTTTTGACATTTTCTTCTATCATGCGCTACTTCATTATCCAGTAGCACATGAATATCACTGTTTTTCTTTGTTAGTACATGAAAATATAAGTCTTATTTAAGTAAAATCTAAGTCTTATTTGGGACAGTTGTTGCATACAACCAGGGGACGCTTACTTCTTCCGAGCACCCGGTCTCACCTCAATTTTATCGGGGTTCGCATTTGTCTGAATATGACATTATTCACTATTCCATGGGCTATGAGATATGGTTTACCCTTCGGTAGTTCTTCGTTTTTACTTAAGTAAATTAAGAACATAAAATCTTATATTTTTGATCCCTCAAATTCGAGGCCGTCGCAATATTGTTACTAACCCTAGCCCCTCGTTATGTTGTTTAACGGGCCACTTTGACAGAGAGAATAGAGATATGTTGTGTCGTTAAATGATATATAAGAGTAAAGTTATTATTGTGTATAGTAGGTTCTATAGACAATTCTGCTGCTTGCTCGCGGAATGAAACGAGTAGAGCAGATCGTTCGGTTAACATGATGTGCAGATTGTCGATGAAATTCTTTAACAGTTGACTCTTTTTTTTCATCTGTTTCAAAGTTTTTACAATTGCAATAGAACCAGCTCCCGTCTTCTGATTTGTCGTAGTGCAATATCTGAAGAAATC
The DNA here is from genome assembly GCA_035048485.1 of Pteria penguin. Classification (NCBI taxonomy): domain Eukaryota; kingdom Metazoa; phylum Mollusca; class Bivalvia; order Pterioida; family Pteriidae; genus Pteria; species Pteria penguin. The sequence continues at coordinate 15,030,348 of CM068584.1, forward strand.
CACAATGAGATTCGGAGCTGTTATGTCCTTTTATATGAAATAGAAGCTGTATTTCTTTCTCCTTCCCCCTCTCTCCCACCCTCCTCCTCACCCGGGATCTTAGAGTGTATGATTTTCTGAAAGCTTATCAAAATGCAACAAAATCACCATGTAAGAACTTTGGCCGTTTGAATATTATGGAGTATTGGATACAAGCCATCCATTTAGAAAATCACAGAAAATTTAGAAAACTTCCGTACTGATGCATTTTTGAAAAATTACTAAACTTAGTGGATATTATATATACAGCTTGGTGGGCATCAAACCTATGTAAAATCCAAGATTGTAAAAACCTTGTTTTTGTGCATGTCCTTGGTGTCGTACGGCTTTGCCAGATGTCTTCTGGGGTCTCTCTCTCTCTCTCTCTCATAAAGCTGGAAGAACCTTTCAAGATTAGCCCAATCAACAGTTTGGACATCGAGGAGCTGAGGGACTAAAACAATAAATTTTTTCGAATATCTGAAAAATGGAAAAGCTCCCATACACATACATGTATATTTTCTATTAAAATTCAGCATAAATTACAGACATAATAAACTGTGATTAATGATAGCATTTTAAATCGATAACTGATGTCAAAACTAACAATTTCCTAAAACAAATCACTGAAAATTTGGCGGAAATCGTAAATACATCTCGGTTAGCAAGACATCAGTGTTTTGATAACAGAATGATTGTCAAAAGTATGATGTTTCTGAATTATATACAAGATACCACCAAGTTAGTAGTGTAGATAATTTGGTCATTGGCAAATATTGCAGTTTTAGGTTAGAACTCTAGAATTTCAGTGAAAATCTCTGAATATTGGAAAAATCTACTTAATTCTACTATTATTCATACATTTTCGTTTGTGTGTGTTCAGCAAAATAGGTATGCAAAAAACGATGATATACTGAGGTGTAAACCATACTTCATAGTCCATGGAATAAAAGGACAATATCGTGTATTATCTCATATTCAGACAAATACGAACCCCAATAAAATCGAGGCGAGACCAGGTACCTGGGAGGAGTACACGTTACCTGGTTGCATGGGACACCCGTCGCAACTTTTCAATTCGAGGAGACAAATACATAAATATGCACATATGAAAACATGACGGAGATCAGAGCACGAATGCGTATTTCGAACATGCCATGGCATAGCGTATAAGTTGTGAAATGAAGACATCATATGCGAGAGAGTAAGGTATGTTGCTACTCAGAAAAGGAAAGTTCGTAATAATGAAATTGAAATTGTCACGTTTGTCATGGAGAGAGGTTACTAATGAACCATCGTCACTAGCTGATAGGAGTACATGTATGAAGCAGAAGATGCGCTCTCAGTTGTATCTTTTATCACGAGTTCTTTTGTATATACGATGTTGAGGTAATCTTTTAATACAGGGTTGTTAATCGACAAAACATCATTGATGTTTCTGTATGTAAATTTGAACCAAGTTGCTAATTGTTTATTACCTTTTGAGAGCAGAGACTGTATGAATTCTGCTTCGTAAGAGTACAAAAATATGTCGACCATGGAATCCAAAAAAGGTATGGTAGCTCGAGATCAGATTCATTTGTAGTAATACCGAATGAACTGAGAACTGACTTGTGATTATTCAATACCTCTGTAGAAGACAAATTTATAACTGTGACAAATATGACATACAATAATTAAGCATTCTTAAAGGTGTATGCATTCACTATTTATCAAATACGCATTTCCTGGCAATGTCTTACAATTTTATAAAAAGATTATTTCAAATCTGAAGACCCCTATACTGACATCAGTTAGCCACAAACCACCTGTTAAACCATGGAAAAACTTATATGGCATAATTTTATGAAAGCTTATATTAATTGTTGATTGAACAGAAATAAGACAAAGTTCCCAGCTTGTTATTATTGATTATTTGTAACATATGTATGGTTTAAGAATCTAAAGCATATGATAAATACATTAGTGTATATGTAAAGATTTTTGATGACAAAACTGCACCACAAATTCTCAAAACCCCAAACGACAAAATGGTAACATGGCTGAGTTTGCAGGATATTTCATTAACTTGAAGAAATTGATAGCTTTTACGTTCTTAATTCGGTTTTACATGAATTGGTGTACACCTAGCCGTACTAGTATCTAAAGTTTTCTCTAATTTTCATCAAGGTTTTCTTTTTAAATCTCAAACAAACAATCGACCCGCCATATGTAGAATTTAAAGCGACACTTAAAGGCGTTAAGAAAAATATGTTTGACTTTTCTCTTCTTTGTTATCCTCTAAAGCACCAAAGCTGTCCTCTGTTTCAACAGTTGTACTGATTTACTTTAGTCTTTACACCAGGATCATCGGATTCAAAGGTAGTACCAGCAGAATAAAATCATTCTAAAACAATAATAAACATCATATACTAAAACTAGAAACATGTTAGTGTAATCAAAATCATACCACAATTTTAAAAGGTGAACGTTCATTGAACCACGTAGAAGATTAGTGATAGTACTTCTGGTTTTGTATATATTGTAAATATAAAGAATCTAGGATAACAATAAAGTTCTGTAGTATTATTACAATCTGTAGAATATCTGCAAAACGCATGGTTTTTTTTAATTCAATATGTGTTAGAGGGTATTTAATGACATTCGGTGAGTAAACTTGTGTAAACTTTTTTGTAATGCCAGGCAAGGCTTTCAAAATAATCCCCTAATATCCTCCATATATGTTAAGCCGATCTTTATTCTCTACACGAATTGAATGGCGTTTGTTTCTTCAATTGACCGTCCCAAGTCGGGTTCGTAACAGCAGCACAATCGAATATTTTTGTATAGTCGTTTTCCCATGTATATTCTACTATTATCATGTTTTATGTGCATGTCCTTAGTGATTTATGTAAAACAACTTTGTCAGATGTCTTCAGTTTTCTCTTCTACATATGGACATATTTTTTTATTTCTGTCATTTTCTGGCAATTAGAATAAAATAGGTATGAAATCTGAGTTAAATGAGATGCCCACCACTGAAGAGACATAAGTTGTTAAGTGATCATCTGGGGCACAATATTATAATGAATAGAGGTTCTAAAGTTTATTATAACTACTAAGCCGGTGGCACTGCTGGTGGACTGGTTGTACATGAGAACATCTGAAGTCTAGTTTCCAGTGTTTCTGTACTGACATGAACTATACACTTTAAATTTTCAGTTATCAAATTTTGTAAATTAATCTAGAACTAGGAAGTATTTCCCTCATGCATAGCTCTGTCCTTAGAATAATTCTTTGATTCACTTTTTCGACCACTTTTGTTTAAACTCTGCTCTACAAATATTTATATATTATTAGAATTCCTATCATTGAAGAGACATAAGTCGTAGAAATGCGCATCTGGTGCTCAAAATTGTAACGTATATATGTTCTAATATTTCCTATTTAAGATAGTAAAATTTATAAGTTTAACTCTACTTTAATCCTAGACAAATTCATTCATAAAGATTGCACTATGAACAAAATAATTCTGAATAATGATCATAGATAGACAATGTCTTTCCAATCTAAGCAGCCAGTGAAAAAAATCCCATTTCCACTGATCAAAAGAAATTTACATCAGTTACAGAAGATTTGAATAATCGTTGACTTGAGTTTTGAGTCATTTATAGCAGATCATTTGGAACAAAATTCAAAAACCCTAATTTTTCGATACTGAATTTGTAAATTTCAAGATTTATAATTATTTGAATAAATATGTTTGCCTTACCTTCCCTAGAATGTGTATCTAGCTTTGAATCCAACATCAATTACACTACTGTCAGTCTTAAAAATCACACGTATTGAGTTTGACATAGATACGAATGGATAAAAGAATGACATGTTATACCCACAGAAAGGGCCAACCGGTGGAGATGTAGGCAAGGGACCATCGAGTATATCTATGTAGTCATAGTTGCACGAATTGTGATACTCGATTTGGAAAACCTCAAAAACCAACTGAAATATAACAAGAGTTAGATTTACAGAATGCAGAATCTTTATTCTTCATTGTATCGTTCTGTATTAATGAAACTTTCTAATCAGAACTTTTGAAAGAGGCTGCAACAGTTAATGAATGATGTTTTATCAATATTGTTTGAGAAATTAATATAAGATTTATACAATTAGAGAAGATAAATTCAGTACCTTTTGGATCAATGATTTTGATCTCCATAGAGCAGCCCTTTATAGCAATATTTTCTTATGGTAACAACCTTAATTCTGTATTGTCTGGATCAATGAGTTGGACAGGATCCTGTCTTGATTTGTAAAACCTTATTGACCGAACAGAAGATTCCTACAGTATCTTATTTTGATTTTCATGATACATAATTAAAGTTTATTATATTCTGTATGGTTTAAGGACCTTATATATACGGTAAGGTTATTATCAGTAATAACTGATAATGTAATTATCAGTAATAACCGGTATTACTAATTATTAGTAATAACTTGTAATGTATTTATCAGGTATGTCCATAATGTAATTATCAATAATAACCGGTGATGTAATTATCAGTAATCACCGGTATTGTAATTATCAGTAAAATCTGGTAATGTAATTATCAGTAATACCTGATAATAAAATTATAACCCTCTAGAGTCTTACCAATAACCCTCCTCACTGAAATATATTACAAGGTGTTTGGTGCATTATACAGAAAAGGATTTCTGACAGTATCATACCATAATAGGATACCTCTCCACAGCAATGATGTTAAGAACTATCTTACTTTGATTTGATATCCTTCCGGAGCATTAATTTGCCAGGCACATGCAGCATAGTTAGGATAATGGTACGGGAAACGAGGACTGGTAATGATACTATTGTTTTGTGTCAGGACACCTCCACAGTCTGTTAAACAGGTTACATGAATATGTGTTAAAAGCAAAACCAATCAAAATAATAAAAGAAAAAAGGAGGTGAAAAGTGGGAGGGAAAAAAGTAAAGAAAGGGAGAATACATTCCCATAAGCAATAAAATACAAATTAATAAAAGACTGAAATACCAAAAACCCTGTACATACGTTATACAGAATTTACACGACGTCAATGCTAGGTTAATCTAATGCAGTCAAGGTGCCGATAATAATGATAATAATAATAATGATGATGATGATGATGATGATGATGATGATGATGATGATGATGATGATAACTAAATAAATAAATAGAATAATAAATAGAGAAATGATACAATAATAATAAAAATGATGAAGGACAATATGATTTGTTGTAAATGATTTATTATAAATCAAACTCGTATCTGGATACATTTTGAAATAAGGAAAATGTTTTAAGCACAATATGAACAAATGATAGATAAAGACTCGCAATTGATTTTTTTACCAATTATATTATTGTGTAATCGCAAATTATTACATTATCACTACAAAAATATATTGACCTTATTTCGGTCACCCACCAGTAATTCTGTAATACAACGAGAATCCGAGTTTCATAGTATCTAAGTCGGTCATCCAACGAATATACAGGTTAGATATTGCGCTCAATAACTGACATGATTGAGTCGTGTTGCCACAATATTTTCCAATTTTGTTTCCATTTTCATCATTACCTGCATGTCAAATAATATTAGAAGTAAGAATTTGACACAAAGTTATCAAAGACTTTCCTACATGTAATGAGGCTTATTTAAGGAATGGATGTTTCGTTGTTGATGTTTATGGAAAATTTTTGAATATGAAAACCATTAATTGTATTTTCTGTACTATGTATTTCTTCAAATTATAATTGATATTGTTGCCCATCTGCCAATAAATTTGAATTCTACACTCACAATATCCCAGCCCCATTTTGTCACTATTGTGATACAACACATTCGTATATACAGGTTGCAACATGTATATAAGACCCACTTATCACTGTGCATGCGTTAAGGTACATTTCATGTGAAATGAACACCACCGTTCTCTGTATAATTCATAGAATACATTGGTAATGGAGATATTGTTTGATAGAGAAGACATTAACCTTGTGAAACCACTTTATTACATTTTGATAATAATCTTAATCCTTTATTAACATATTCTATAAAGCAAAATAAAACCCATAACTGAATGTGATTTTATTTCAACGAAATTTCAATCATTGATTTAAGGAATAAATCTTTTTCTTTTTCGTTGGATGCAGGTATACCACAAAAAAGGACGGTAAACTGCATAATTGCAATTGAAAATACATCTCAATTATATTTTGTGAAAATAACTAAACCCAGGAGTCAAGTACTGAAATCAAAATAACATCCAAACTCAGACCGCATAAACATCAGTACATTAATATTTGTTCGGTACTTCTTCCTTATATACATTGTAAATTATATTGTTTGTAGGTCTTTTATAATTTCTTCTCGTTGTAGTATGCAAACAATATCTAAGGGTGGTTATGGTAAGTTTCTGTGTTGCTTGCGAAGCATAACGGTATTAAATAATGACTGTATTATTGCCTTTCTGTCTGTCTATTACCCCTATCCATTTTCTTTGCTTATGATATATGTATTCTTTGAAACACTGGTTTGATAATGTTAAATGTATTTGACAGTATGACTGTTCAAGGATCTGAGCTCGCTTACAGATGTGAAGAGCGTGGTTGACTCATGTTGATGTCTCTTATACATATTTTGGATACTATTTTGATTTTGATACTAGATCTCGATGTTTTTGTACTGACGGTCTACATTTCACTGCTTTTGTACTGACATGAGATATATACTTAAAATTTTCCGTCATGAAATTATAAAAATCACTCTAAAACTAAGGAGTATCTCCCTCATGCAAAGCTCTGTCCTTAGATTAATTCTTTGGTTCACTTTTGCGGTCATTTTGGTGTTAAAACTGCTCTTCAAATATTTATATAAAATGAAAATTCCAATCATTTGGCTACGAGCATCGCTGAAGAGACATAAGTTGTCGAAATGCGCATCTGGTGCACAAAATTAGAAGGTATAAATGTTTTATATTTATACTATAAATATAGAACATATATACTTTTTAATTTAGTGCACCATATGCGTATTTCGACAATTTATGTCTCTTCAGTGATGCTCGTGGCCAAATGATTGGAATTCCCAAAATATATAAATATTTGAAGAGCAGTGTTGAAACCAAAATGACCCAAAAGAGAACCAAAGAATCTATCTAAGGACAGAGCTATGCATGAGGGAGATACTCCTTAGTTTTCGAGTGATTTACTTAATTTGATGAATGAAAATTTGAAGTATATATTTAATGTCAGTACAAAAGCACTGAAAACTAGACTTATGATGCCCTCGGAGACTATCAGTCCACCAGCAGTGACACCGGCCTAGTGATTATAATAAATATAGAACATATATACTTTTTAATTTAGTGCACCATATGCGCATTTCGACAATTTATGTCTCTTCAGTGATGCTCGTGGCCAAATGATTGGAATTCCCAAAATATATAAATATTTGAAGAGCAGTGTTGAAACCAAAATGACCCAAAAGAGAACCAAAGAATCTATCTAAGGACAGAGCTATGCATGAGGGAGATACTCCTTAGTTTTCGAGTGATTTACTTAATTTGATGAATCAAAATTCATATTATTCCATAAAATGTTTCGTGTTAAAATCTTTATGACCTCCCATCTTGAGAAACCTGTTGATCCTATTCTGGATATTTATCATCATTTTTAAAATTAAAAATGTGTCCTTTGATTGTGTTACCTTTGTGGTGAGTAGGAAGGTGGTGACTGTCCGTAAACCTGTTTACCACACTACTAGAGTGACGTTTGTTACTATAATTGACAGTTGACTGCAGTACTATCGAATATTTTAATATTTTTGCAATATCTTTTCTGTGTTAATTTGAATATAATTAGAGATTATTGAGATCTGAAATGATTCTTCATAACATATATAGATATGATATTTATAGGATATATATTTCAGAGTCCAATGTGTTTATATCATCTCAAAACGAAACTGAACAATACCTGTCAAACACACATTATATTACGCATGCACTACAACATATATATATATATGTATAAGCCATTCCAAAAATCGTTATATTCAGTATACATCATGATTATATAGAACATATATAATATATAATATAGACGATATATATAAAATACTATACTGATCTGCAAAATAAATAGTATTTCTATGAGAGAAATTAGACGAAATCTAACAAAGACGTGTAACAAAAATCACCAAGGACATGCACACAGAACATGATAATAGCAGAATATACACGGAAAATGACATTACAAAATATTCGATTGTACTGCGGTTACGATACCGACTTAAGAAGATCAATGCACAGCTTTCGTTTGATGTGGTCAAAAACGTTAGTTTATGGAAAGTGCAAATGGGATCTGACTGAGCGTTATGACAGAATATCCACTGATATAGCATAATGGTCACACAAAGATATCTCACGGAGCTCCAACCATCCGACGTAGCATAGCATAATGGATACAGAGGGTGACATTACAATACTCCACATTGAACAAGCATGGTATAAAAGGTACAAAGATATATCACGAAACTCCAACCATCCGAAATAGCATAGCATAGTAGATACAGAAGGTGACATTAAAATACTCCACACTGAACAAGAATGCTATAAAAGGTACAAAGATATATCACAAGACTCCCTACTGACATAGCATTACATGATACTTAATAGCAGAATAGCATAATACTTACAAAGATATATCATAAGACTCCCTACTTACACAGATAACATGATACTTAATAACAGAATAACATAATAATTAATAACAGAATACCATAATAATTAATAACAGAATAACATAATACTTACAATGATATATCACAAGACTCCATACTTACACAGATAACATGATACTTAATAACAGAATGCCATAATAATTAATAACATAATAATTAATAACAGAATAACATAATACTTACAAAGATATATAACACGACTCCCTACTGATATAGCATAACAATACTTAATAATAGAATGCCATAATACTTAATAACAGAATAACAGATTACTTATAGAGAAATATCACAAGACTCCCTACTGACATAGCATAACATGATACTGTAATGTGGCCGTGACACTTTCTACACAGTGTTTTTTCACATTCATGTATGTATACAGTGCTGAATTATATTGTTTCGTCTGTATGTCAGGGCATTCACGGCGGGTGTGACTAGCCAAACAAGAGACGCTCACTCCTCCCGGGCACCTGGTCTCACCTCTGAATTTCAGGGGTCCGTAAATGTTCACTGTGGTACATTGTTGTTAGTGCCATAGTCATGTGACACCAGTTATTTTCGTATTTTACATTGATAATAGACTACTTACAAAGATATATCATAAGACTCCCTAATGACACAGCATAACATGATACCTAATAACAGAATAACGTAATATTTAATAACAGAAAAACATAATACTTACAAAGATACATTACAAGACTCCCTATTGACATACCATAGCATAACATAATACTTAATAACACAATACTTACAAACAGATATCACAAGACTCCCTATTGACATAACATTACATAAATTAATACTTAATAACACAATACTTACAAAGATATATTACAAGACTCCCTATTGACATAACATTACATAAATTAATACTTAATAACACAATACTTACAAAGATATATCATAAGACTCCATACTGACACAGCATAACATGATACCTAATAACAGAATAACGTAATATTTAATAACAGAAAAACATAATACATAATACATAACACAAGACTCCCTACTGACATAGCAATACATAACATAATACTTAATAACACAATACTTACAAAGATATATTACAAGACTTCCTACTGACATAACATAACATAACATAACATAATACTTAATAACACAATACTTACAAAGATACATTACAAGACTCCCTATTGACATAACATTACATAACATAATACTTAATGACACAACACTTACAAAGATATATTACAAGACTGCTTATTGACATAACATTACAGAACATAATACTTAATGACACAACACTTACAAAGATATATTACAAGACTGCTTATTGACATAACATTACAGAACATAATACTTAATGACACAACACTTACAAAGATATATTACAAGACTGCTTATTGACATAACATTACAGAACATAATACTTAATAACACAACACTTACAAAGATATATTACAAGACTGCTTATTGACATAACATTACAGAACATAATACTTAATGACACAACACTTACAAAGATATATTACAAGACTGCTTATTGACATAACATTACAGAACATAATACTTAATGACACAACACTTACAAAGATATATTACAAGACTGCTTATTGACATAACATTACAGAACATAATACTTAATATCACAATACTTACAAAGATATATTACAAGACTTCCTACTGACATAACATAACATAACATAACATAATACTTAATAACACAATACTTACAAAGATACATTACAAGACTCCCTATTGACATAACATTACATAAGATAATACTTAATGACACAACACTTACAAAGATATATTACAAGACTGCTTATTGACATAACATTACAGAACATAATACTTAATGACACAACACTTACAAAGATATATTACAAGACTGCTTATTGACATAACATTACAGAACATAATACTTAATGACACAACACTTACAAAGATATATTACAAGACTGCTTATTGACATAACATTACATAACATAATACTTAATGACACAACACTTACAAAGATATATTACAAGACTGCTTATTGACATAACATTACATAACATAATACTTAATGACACAACACTTACAAAGATATATTACAAGACTGCTTATTGACATAACATTACAGAACATAATACTTAATGACACAACACTTACAAAGATATATTACAAGACTGCTTATTGACATAACATTACAGAACATAATACTTAATGACACAACACTTACAAAGAGATATCACAAGACTCTCCACTGACATAACGTAACACAATAGGTATACAAAAAGACGTAACTCGACTCCCGCTGACAGAGCATAGCATAATACTCACACAAAGGTATATTATAAGACGCACCTCAGACAAAGCATAGCATAATAGGTAACCAAAGAGCATTACAAGACTACCCACTAACATAAAATATCATAATAGGTAAACACAGAGCATTACAAGACTACCCACTAACATAGAATATCATAATAGGTACATGTATACAAAGAGCATTACAAGACTACCCCCTAGCACATAAGATCATAATAAGTACACAAAGAGCATTAGAAGACTACCCACTAGCACAGAAGATCATAATAGGTACACAAGGAGCATTACAAGACTGCCCACCAGCACAGAAGGTCATAATAGATACACAAAGAGCATTACAAGACTACCCACTAACATCGAAGATCATAATAGGTACGCAAAGAGCATTAGAAGACTACCCACTAACATCGAAGATCATAATAGGTACACAAAAAGCATTACAAGACTACCCACTAACATCGAAGATCATAATAGGTACATAGAGAACATTACAAGACTACCCACTAACATAGAAGATTCTAATAGGTACAAAAAGAGCATTACAAGACAACACACTAACACAGAAAATTATAATAGGTATACACAGAGCATTACAAGACTACCCACCAACACAGAAGATCATAATAGGTACACAAAGAGCATTACAAGACTACCCACTAGCACAGAAGATCATAATTGGTACACAAAGAGCATTTCAAGACTACCCACTAGCACAGAAGATCATAATAGCTACACAAAGAGCATTACAAGACTACCCACTAACATAATATATCATAATAGGTACACAAAGAGCATTACAAGATTACCCACTAACATAGAAGATCATAATTGGTACACAAAGAGCATTTCAAGACTACCCACTAGCACAGAAGATCATAATTGGTACACAAAGAGCATTACAAGACTACCCACTAGCATAGAAGGCCATAATTGGTACACAAAGAGCATTTCAAGACTACCCACTAGCACAGAAGATCATAATAGGTACACAAAGAGCATTACAAGACTACCCACTAACATTGAAGATAATATTAGGTATACAAAGAGACATCACAAGACCCTCCACACACTAATATTATAGCATAACCTGACAGATACACACCGAGAAGACGCCACACTGGTATAAGATAACATAATTTTGTTTGTTTGTTTGATTATTGTTTTACGTCACTCCACGATTATTTCACGTATATGGTGACGGCATCTGCCTGATGCATTGCATACAAATTTAGACCTTTGCAACGGACCCACCCGAAGCAGTGAGGGATCTTTTACGTGCCACGCCTACCGTGACACGGGACCTCGGTTTTTACTGTCTCATCCGAAAGACAGAACACCGGTGTGCCCCGGGCGGGAGTCGAACCCGCGACCTCTCGATCACGAGCCGAGCACCTTATCCACTAGGCCACACCGGCTTAAGATAACATAATAGATGCACACATAGATACACAAGTCTCCCCACTGACGTAGCCTAATAAATACACAAAGAGACGTCACACAACACCAACAACCTACTGACATGGCATAGAATGATAGATACAGAAGGAAACGTCAGAAGAATAAAGAAATATTAAATGGATTATACTGGAGTAGAAATACTGGAATATACAAGTCACTGAGACACAACAACGAAGCCGATAAGCAATTATACATCCATGGAAACTAGGGGTCAGACAAAAAGTATAATTTAATTAGAAACACTATTTACAATTTGAAGGAAAATTAAATCAAAATTAAAGTAATTGAGAAGCATTCTGTATAAATACTATGCTGGTTACATATGCTAAAAAAATCTGTACACATGAATTTAAGTCCTCTAATTTCAACGGTATATTCAGAAGAAATGTAAACATTGGTTAGCGTAACCATTGGTTTAAATTCCAAACATCTGGCCCAATGTGTCCTGTAAAGAAAGCGTCCTCTGTTTGGCTAGACAAACCTGCTATGGATGCTCAAAATACAAAAAAGTTCAACACGGCATGAAAACAAACGCTGTATTGAAAGTGATGCAGCAGCACAAGAAAAAGAATATAATAACACAGTCAAATACTCCAGGGAACTGTTTATGACCTCCACATTGCAAAGAAAGTCCATATAGAACTGTCTCTTCTATGTTATCTTCTAAAACATTTAAGCTGTCCTACTTTCCAACAGTTGTACTGATTTACTTTATTCTGTACGCCAAGGTTGTGTCAAAAGAGTTACATAATTCTAAAACAGTAATAAAACATGATATACTAAACTAAAACTAGAAACATGTCAGTGTATACAAAACCATTCCACAACTATAACAGGTGAACGTAAATTGCTTAATACTAGTATTAATTGTTTTATATGCCTTGTAAATTCGACAAATTTAGAACTGCCATAAAGTTTTGGAGTATCATTAAAATTTGTAGAATGTATGCAAGACAAAGGCTGTGTCAGAGGATATTTTATGACATTGCATCAATAGAATGGGATAATTCTCAGTGAGGCTCTTAAGGGTTAATGCAAAATTCAGTGTTTGTGATGTCAGGCAAAAATAATTTCGTAATATTTCTTTTTAATGTGTTGATAGACTTTATCAAAAATGGACATATTTAAATCAGATACTGAATTTCTTCTACATTAATTTTCTTACATCACGTGGTCTGGAGTAAAGAAGAACGCACGTGTTTCTGGTTATTAAAATTCCAAGATACGATCTCTTGAATATTTAATGTATTTTGGTAAATCAGTCGATTGATGATTATTCTAAAATGTCTTCTTTTGGGATGTAAATTTCCTTAATGAGATGGTAAAGTTTAACGTTACTTTAACCTTAACGCAGTTGAATGGTAATGACTATACACTGAAAAAAAATAAACTTACAAATGATCGCCGACATACGATTACCTTGCAATCTAAGCAGTCTACATTAAAAAGAAGAAACATGTAACTAGCTAGAAAATAAATTACATTTCCACAGATCAAAAGAAATCAACATCAGTCACGGGCGTTTTCCATTGAGAACAGATTATTTGGAAGAAAATCCGAAGACAATAGGGGTTCTTTGTTTACTCAATTTGAAAATTTTAAGTTACTTTCGTATTTTACACTGCAATATTTCAAAATAAATATGTTTGTCCTACCTTTGTGGAATGTGTGTCTGGATTTGAATCCAACATGCAATGTTCTTAAACAAGGATTTTGCGTCCTCTTCAAATATTTAAAAAAAACTTTACCCATAGATGTAATAATTAAATATACTTATTATAATTTAAATTAATTAATTACCATTCTGAATTCGAGATCCATGCTAGTTGGATACTTGTATCGAACTGACTTAAAATTGTAAAATCGTCTGCTTTTATACCGAATGGAATGTTATGCACGCGATTTGGCCTCTTGTGATGACGTCATACGCCAAGAAAAACATGAACAAACGCGGGCGAAAGTGGCCATATGAAAAGTGTAATAAAACATTGTTTGCGGGTGTATTACACAGTAAATACAATAAATATGACATAATTAGCTGTAGAGGTAAATTGTTACAACTGAATAATAAGATGCCATAACTAGAATAACCGAAAATATCTAGAAATGCAAAGTTTATGAACTAATTAATATGCACGAAATAATGGGAACCGTACGGAGATTTGTATGTGAAACATAGTACAGATACGTGACAGAAATGTGACTAAATAATATCTTACATTAATACATAGTGAATGAGAATGTAACAGATAAATATATAGAAAGTAGAAACATATAAAATATGAAGAATGGTGAAATATTTTCGTGCGATGTACTTTTAAGTGTGGTCCTAATCTGAATTTCTCCTGACGGCTAACCGAGTAGAATACAGATGGCAGAAAAGTTACAGTGGTTACAATAAAAGCAAAGGAAATAATTCATAACAATCTTCTTATTTGGATTTCCATGACACATAAGAAAAAAACTTTTTATTGTTTATGGTTTAGAATCCAATATTCCATGAATATCTGGTAAACTTATTATCGGCAATAGCCAGTATAGTAATTATCAGTAATATGTTTGGTTTCAATTCTTCAGTCAAAATAACCGATTTCTTGTACATATCCTGCAGATGTTTATGATATCTCAGAATTACATTCATTATTCTTCTTATTCATACTGCTAAACTATAATATAAATGTACATTTATATTTAGGCTATTTGAACGTGTTTGTCAAATTAATGAATTCATGAATATGAACCTAAGAAACGTTTAGAATATCGAAAATATTCCTTACTGCTATGGGTGGGTCCGATGCAAAGGGTTGATTCCCATGCAACGCATAAGGAAGATAACCTCACCATATCCATCTGTACGTGAAATAATCATAGAGTGACATAAAGTAATAGTAAATAATCAGTCAGTTCTTTTATATGAAACTATATATATAAGACATCGTGATCTTTGAAGAAAAGGGAAAACTATAACACGAACAGGTATCGGCCCTCGTGATAATACTTGTGTTTTACAACATTATATATTTGTCAGTTTAGTACTCATAAAGTGTTCAATTTGTCTTCTGCCTTTTGCATTCTAATGTTAAGAGTTGGTAATTCAGAGTGTAATCATTTTCCTCTGAAAACGGCTTTCGATAAAATTGTCTTATTAATTTGTGAACGAATATTTCGAAAAGATTTTAAACAGAGTGAAACAACTAAAATCTTCTCTAATGCTGTACTGTTCATGTATCATGTTAGTAATGTAATTTTCCGTGTACATTTTTCTATTATCATGTTTTGTGTGCATGTCCTTGGTGATTTGAATCATACAGCCTGGCTACATGTCTTCTATTTTCTCTTCTGTGTCATCAATTTACCACATTAAGTTTATTGTGAAAGTACCTTATTTAGCATTGTTTTTCATATCTTATTCTTTTCTGAATAAATATTCGTTCAGGACAAATATGTCTCCTTTGTATCTTACCTTGAATTGGTGCGGACTTTAACAATGGTATCCGATATGACCTAGCCTAGATTTGATACTTTTTTACCAAGATCTTTAGGCGTCTGACCTTCGACAAATAGCCATCCTGAGAAAACATTTCCAATCTTATAATTTTATTGATATGACCCAATGTAACCTACTGTATCACATCATGATTCAATATCCCTCTAAAACAAATACTCCCCAGAATGTTTTCATAACATTTAAGGTATTAAGGTCCTATGCATAGAAAAGCTCTCGACAGTTTCATACCCAGATTTGGTACCTCTATAGTAGCATCTAGAAGTAGTATCATACTTTGATTTGATGTCCTTCCGGAGCATTGATTTGCCAGGCACATCTATAGTTGTAAGGATATTGGTTCGGGTTATTAGGACTGGTAATGATACCATTGTTCTTTGACACTGAGATCATCAAAAAGACTATAGGTCTTGTATTTGGCCCCTTCTACAGCCTTTTGCAGACTTTTACTTGAACGTTGCACGCTGACTAAAAGGGCGGTGGGGATTATATGACGGGCCTTGTCCAAACCTCTTTCAGAGGAAACATGGTTCTGAACCTCGTCCCCTCTGACTGTTAGTCGGGACTCCTACAGATCTAGGGTCTTAGCTCGCTTTCAGACTGGCAGAGCACGGTTTATCATGTTGATGTCGCATATATGTTTATATCATTAAGTGTTTTACAATACCTTACGTGTTTATATTTTTATGACCTCTCAATATGCGATACCTGTTGACCCTTGTTCTTTACATGGAGGATTATTTATAAATTTTTAAATGTACGTCCTTTGATTCTTCTGAATGGGAAGGTGGGCCCGTAAACCGGTAAACCACACCATTTGTTTGGTTTTTGTCAAATTAAATGACCGTCCTAAGTCGCTATCGTAATTGCACTACAATCAAATATTTTTGTAATGTGTTATATGTGCCAGTATATTATTGATATGCATGTATTGTATAGCTCCATGGTGACATCTGCCACATAACTGAGCCAGTAACTCCTCTTTTGTCTTTGTCCGGACGCCTCCACAATCTGTTAAACAGTTTAATTGTGAAAAAGACAAAAGTACAAAGCACGTTAACAAAAACAGATTTTTGCGGATTACAAACATAAATTACATGACGTCAATGCTACGTGACAAAAAGGTCAAAGTTAAGTCCAAGATGTTGAGTGGATGCATGAATAAGTAAAGAGATAATGGTTTAATGGTAAGGTATCATCTGATGCTGCGTATCCCATTCTAATCATGTGTATCTCTCCGATCCAATGTAAGTATTACAGTTAAAACAAAGCAGAATTTACTCCTTTTTTATATTGGGTAAACAAATTGTAAGTTAAGATTGATTTGCGGTTACAATTATCTCTGAATTCCTCAATTACATGAAAGATGTTATTGTACAATGCAATTTCTTTACAGAATAGGGTCATTCTAAAAAAAGTACATTAGAAATGTGTCAATTTATATTGTGGAAGAAAATGTGATTCAATGGTTCACTGGTTTTTACCATTATCTGGCATTGCAACTGCATAGCAATTTTAACAAGGAACCATTATTTGCGTGATTTATTACAATTTTTAAGTACAATCTAAACACATAATTTGATAAACATATTTGAAAAGTTTGTTTTAGCTTTTTGTTTCATCGCAAGCCGACATATTCTTTTTTATCGTAAGTGATTTCATTATCTCGAAAAAACCTTTGCTGTTGAAATATTTATTTAAATCACTGCGATCACCTATCGGTGATTTTATAATTCAAAGAGAATCCAAGGTTCATAGTAAAAGAATCATCATCCACTGGATATACAAATTGGGAGTCGGGCTAAATATATGTAAGTACCATGTCTTCGATTGGCCACAATATTTTCCAACTTCGTTTCCGTTTTCATCATTACCTGCAAGTCACAGACAATAATCTAAGAATTGTTAAACGATTCTCATTAATCTTGACGATAATACGAAAATCCTCACCACTTGTGTTTTTGTGTACAAGAATAATGAAGCCATCATGCCACGAGCACGAATGGTTCTGTGACAAGTTTCCATTGACATTTCTTTTTACATAAATACTAAAACTGACACGTATTCGTAATATTGACATTGTTGTGTTTTTCTAAAAATTGCAGATCGTAATGTCGATTTGTGATTGATACTGCCATCACTTTTGTAAACACCTTGATTGAAATCAATTGAAATCTCCCGTTTCTTAATATTTTAATGGCATGGTATTATTGTACATACATGCAGCAAACGTTGTACATTTATTATTTTGCATATGATATGGTATTATTCATGGAGTCCCCTGATTCATTTTTGGCAAATTGTCGGATTGAAATTACAATAAAATCACTCTATAAAGATTTACAGAAATATACTGGTAAATTGCTTGATTGGCAATACATGTCTAATCCTGACTGCTACTCATTTCATACCTGAAGTATCTTTGCGTGGTTAATATATGTAGTCCTTGGAGAAATGGTCTTAATATTGAGGGATGTGTCTGAATGTTTATTGTTAAGTTTATTCAATTATTAACCTGATAATGATTTTGTTAAACAATGGGTGAGAAAACATAGATAATCATATTTTAAACAGCCTACCCTTTCCTTTCCAAAAAGTGATAAAAACAACTTCGATCTGTATCCACATTGAATGTTATGTGTGACAGGTAGAAAGAAGAATTCGCAGTATTTGTATAGGTCCAGATACATTCATCTTTGTTCCTATAGCTATTGCCTCCATATCCAGGGGATTTTATATTGCTCGTGCCTCCAATTGTACCTCGTATTAAGCTTCCACAGGCTGAGTACAAAATATCGAAATGAGAAAAACTGATATAGATTTTAAAACATTGTATAGTTTGTTCATTTATCAAAATAACATTTTATTACTGAAAGTATTTTCTGTTTTTAAATTAAAGGAAAAATACTAATTTCAGTAGTTGTAGGTATGGTTCTGTCCAATAGTTCTGGTCTAGGGTAAATATAATCGAAATGAAATGGGAACTTGTCAATGGCACATCACTAGTGTTGTCTGCCTCAGTGTATTATGACCGAGGCTAACCTACCGTCCTTAGATATGTGTACTAGTGTACATGCTTGACCTTGACCTTGACCTTGCAACTTTTCAGTAAATTTTTACAAATACTGTTATAATTATTTTGAAATCCACTTTTGGATTCAATGAAGAAGCATACATGTACATAGATTATATATATTTAATTATTTTGTCACTTAAGATAATAGCATGGTAATACATAATTTTTAAAAAATAAGATTTTAATTAGAAATTGAAGATACATCCCGAGGAGTGTACCTTATAACAATTCACCACTCTGGATCATCTGAGCGTTTGTGAAAGAGTCTCATTCAAGTTTACCATGCAACTGAATATTTTTTGTTTGTGTGTGTACATGTATTTTGTAAGATTTTTAATCTAACCTTTTTTACATCGATAGTGAAGTGATCGATTTTGATCGGGGTTTCCAGTGACTACAAATAACACTCAAGGAGATGCATTGGGTATACTGCAAATATTCGTGCATGCTATTTGATGTATTGAATTTTGCTCTTTGCTCCTAGCTAGACATCTTTGTATTTTCACATTTTCATTGGATACGATGAACATTTTCGCTCACTACATTGAGTGCAGTGTCTATGTTTGTACATTACATTCGATGTACTGCACATTTCCGCACAGTACCTTAGATATGGTAAAAATTGCATACATGAACGAGCTATTTGTTTCATTAAATATGGTATCTTAGATGTATTTGATGCACCTCTGCCGTACAAGGACATAACCTGGAAACATGGCCTTCAGACTGACGTATAGGGTAAACACCGTAGCTACAAGCAGTTTATTTTGAAGAATTCAATGAAGTGTGAATTGTTCTTACATGTACAAAGCATGTATATCGGATATTGATCGTTCAGATGGCAATGACGAAGATCTTAACCTCAAGAATGATGGTACTCTTCTTTAGAACTGTGGTATAGATAGGTAGTGAAACCGACAGTATCAAGTATGAATTCAGATTCAGTAAACGATGACTTATTTTAGAGACACTTGTCGATAAGGTAAACAACAATATACAGATGAGATTGGACAGAAAACAGAAACAGTACTTGTGCTCACATGAAACAGAAAAGCCTGAAGTGAAATTTAAGGGGAAAACCCTCTATGAATGAAAGTCAGGATATCAGATTTGAATCAGCAAATATTGTTTTAACTCTGTTTAATAAATAACACATTACCTTGAATGAAGAGATCGAATGCATATCGAGTCCTGGAAACATCAAAAATATAACGAGAGAATGGCGATCAGGGACCTGAAAGCGTGTACCTAGTGAGCGAAAATTGACGTTTTGATTTAAGAAACTGATGATTTAGTATAGAAACCACATTACAGAGTAATATTAAACAGATCGATAAGCTATCAGCATATTCTATATTACTGTGTGATAGTAATTTAAAGTTCAAATGCTTTTAAATGTGACAAGTAGAAAATAATAATGTTTTGTCTGCATGTCCTTGGTGAATTTTGTCATACAGCATTGTCAGATGTCTTCAGTTTTCTCTTTCGTGATGTTATGTGACAATGACACTTTCTACACAATGTTGATTCAAATTCATTTATATATACAGTGCTGAGTAGTATATGTTTAGTCTGTATGTAAGGGCATTTATTTACGCGTTAGATTTAATGAAGCAAAGTTTGAAATCAGGATAGTTAAAGGCATTAGGTAGAAGTATACGTTATTTTTGAAGAAAATGACTCAATGTAGAGCACATGGTCGAGTACTTTTTGAAAAGCGCATGGGTGAGCAGTTTTACGTTATGGTTGAGTGATTTGTCTCGCCGATAGCATGAAAGTTAACGCAAATTTTCAAAACATTTATGTTTTTACATGAAAAAAAACATATAGGCGTTTTTAAAGTCCCTGAGTATATATCCTTGAGTATTGAAGGATTTTTTATATTCTTATTTTAAATTCGCAAGTCATTGAGACCTGAAATATCTACCAAGCCAATTCGAATTAAAATCTATGAAACACATTGACAACTTGTTGTCATGCCACAAACATCTATTGTTATAGAAACGAAGTCTTGCGCGACTTGACTACATCAGTTGCGGTATTTTCTTTATAAAACATTAATTCTATTCCTTGTCTTCATTTGAGTTATCTTTCATAGTATTTAATGCTCATCTTTCAATCTAATTGAAATCATACCTTTCCGCACGACTGTATTCTGATATGTCTCTGTATACCGCGATATATAAGATAACTGGAGCGCGTATATGTCTGATGTCAATTAATTTGGTTCATCATTTAAAAAAAATGCACAAAGCAACGATATATTGTTGATCTCTTTTTTCTTTTTTCTCAGTTTTTATTGTAATTAAATAATTATTGTAATTGTTATGATTGTAATTATAATCATACTAATTCGTATTACAGATAATTTTGTAAACTTTTGATTTGTTATGTTAATTTGAGTTGCGGTTTTCTATTAATAAAATCAACCTACAACTTGCCTTTATTTAGCATTATATATATTGTCATGTTGTTATGGACTTAGGGTTGTCGTAGTTAGCATTATATATATTGTCATGTTGTTATGGACTTAGGGTTGTCGTATTTAGCATAATATATTGTCATGTTGTTATGGACTTATGGTTGTCGTATTTAGCATTATATACATGTATATTGTCATGTTGTTATGGACTTATGGTTGTCGTAGTTAGCATTATATATATTGTCATGTTGTTATGGACTTAGGGTTGTCGTATTTAGCATAATATATTGTCATGTTGTTATGGACTTATGGTTGTCGTATTTAGCATTATATACATGTATATTGTCATGTTGTTATGGACTTATGGTTGTCGTGTTTAGCATTATATATATATTGTCATGTTGTTATGGTGGACTTTGGGTTGTCTTAATCGGATCACTATCTAAAATTTTGATTAGTATCGTATAACATGGAACAAATTCAACGTTAGATCACGAATTAGTGTCACAGTCTCCAGCAGTGGTGTCAATATATTGACGTTACAGATACGAAAACGCAGGAAATTACATCGTTAGAGAAAACGTTTTGAAATGAGATATACCACTAATTTCTAAACCAATCAATATGCGTTTTACATGTAAAATTGAATGATTTATTATTCAAAATAATTGACTCTTTTGTGCCGTTTCCGTAATTGCCTTGTCCTCTATTCGTTTTTATTGTCACATCTCAAAACAAGACATAGGAAAGTTACCGTTGGCAGTCAACCTTGCGTTCTAACATTTACAAATAACTGTTCTCATCAAAAAGGGTTCATGACAATTTTGATATCAGTATAAGGAAAATCGATGTTTAGAATTGTGATGGTTTCATGTGAAGTGATGTCAACGTAAGTATGGCGTTATGTATGATTGTCAATAGAGTTAGTATACAATACCCCACGTGGTAAGCGCAGTATCTCGCGACCCACATACGGTGAGACCTGTATGTCAGCTGTGTGAAAGTTAAGAAGGCTACTCTAATCTGTAATTGAGGCGCACAGAGAACAATTCGTTGGTCATCGGTATTGGGTGGAGGGCAAATAATGCAATTTTTAAAGACTTGGAGTCAGAAAAACCTTCTCAAATGCTGTGATTTGTATACATTGTCCATATAAAGAATAGGTAACTTAAAAAAAGAGTTTTAAGTATTATGGTTTATGAAAATCTGAATTCTTATGGGCAGTAACTACGCTCCTCTTATAGTAAATTTATTTTTAATGAAGTTTCTACTCTTGCTTTTTTGACATTGTACACCTCTCTACCTCATGACAAAATTAAAACCAACTTGTGGTCTCTCATAAGCTTGTGTTTCAATCGATAGTCTAAATCATACTTCTATACCTCAGTTGCATCTGGATCTTTCTCAAACAAACAATTTCAGAATTACAAATATTGGACTTGTGGCTAGTTATGTAATGACATCACAATATTTTTATGCAATTTAATTGCAGTCTTTTAAAACAAATTATTGGGATTCCTATTTGTGCTCTCCTTATAGTAGATTTATTTTCATACTGTTATGAGAGGTATTTTATGTGTTTTATTCATCCCTCGAAACCTCTAGACCTTACTGATAAGTTCAATAAAACCCTCTAGATATCTTGATGATACTTTAGTTATCACTAACCCTAAGTTTGAAAACTATATTACTGACATTTATCCACTTGGACTTCAGTTAAACAAAAGCCAATACTCTGATACAAAAACACTTTTCTTGAAAAACTATAAAAATTATTAACGACAACATCCACACAAACATATATGATGAACGTGCCGACTTTGGATTTTCTATTATAAATGTCCCTTATTTAGATGATGTCCCAAGATTCCCTCTACAATTTCAGATTTACCAAGACGATTTATTAATTCTACGATGATCTAGTGTACAAACTAAGGAGGGATCAAAAGTTTCTATATCATTTCATATCTACGGGTTTTAAAATTATTAAACGCCTTCGACATCGACTGTATGACTCCGAGATCATCGTAAAGACCATAGGTCTTGTATTGTGTCCCTCTACAGCCCTATACAGACTTAAATTTAAGCGTTGCACGCTAACAGGGCGGTGAGGACTCTATGACGGGATTTGTTAAAAACCTTTTCATAGGAGAAAAGATCCTGTCTCGTACACTCTGACTGTTAGTCGGAACTCCTACATATTTTCCATATTCGCATATTATTCCAGAAACATTTCGTGTGAAAGATTTTATGACCTCTTTTCTTGAGACATCTATTGATCCTTATTCTCTTAGTGGAAAATTATTTATACATCTTTAAAATAATGTTCTTGGAATGTGCTGCTTTTGCGTTGAGTAGGAAGGTGGGCACCCGTAAACCAATTAACCACACTGTTTGAGTGACAATTGTTTCTTTTATTTACACTCCTCGGTCGGTATCTTAATTGTAGTAAAATCCTTTACTTTTATCGTACCTGTATCATAGCTAAATGAGATTTGAAATGGATCTTCATAACATACATAGATAAGATATTTACTTACATTTCAAAGACCAATGAGTTTATACAATCTAAAATTGAAACTGAACCATATCCGTCAAACACACTTTATATAGCATACATGCATTACAATTTCCATATAGGTATATGCCACATCGAAGTTTGTTATATTCACAATAGGATTAAAACTCTATCTTTATTCCGCTTCTCTATTTTTCCCATTGCGCGTAAAGATCTGGCGAAACTCCGTAAGGGGACATGTTCTGGTGAACTCTGATTTTTAGCCAATCAGTGGATCGGCTACAAATTCCTAGGAATGAAATTATCATCTACAGCGTGTGTGACCCACAAAGTAGTTTTTGAACAGTGTTTGCTACATCTTGCGTCACTATCACGTGCCTAGCCGAGTCATTGATTTGCTATGGGAAATAACGGTTTCGGTGACTGAAACGTCATCAGAATTCACAGAACATGACCCCGGAGTTTCGCCAGATCTTTATCCGCAATGGCACAAAAAGAGAAGCGGAATAAAGATATGGTTTTAATCAGATTGGTTATATTCAGTATATTTCTTGATAGAACATATGTAATATATAATATAGACGAAATTTATCTAATATGACAATGATTTGCAACGACAGCAGTATATATATATACAGATTTAACTTGGTATTGGTCAAAAACATTTGTGTATAGAATGCCCTAATGAAATCTAACTCAGTCTTATGACAAATCCCCCACGGATATCGCAAAATGGGCACTCAAAGATATATCAAGAAACTCCAACCATCCGACATAGCATTGCATAATAGATACAATAGACACCAAATCACTCGCTTTAAATGTAACATAGTATATGGACGCATAGACACCACAACATTCCTTACTGATGTGTAAAGATGATGGATAAATCCAAACCACAAGTCCAAAAATCATGAAACCATGGGACATACAAAATCAGTGAAAATGAAAAACAAATCGAAAATAACAAAATATGTCTACTTGAATAGCATATGTGAACCCCTGTGATGGAGTGAGATCAGGTGCCCGGGCAGAGTGAGCATCTCCTGCTTGCTAGCAACATAGCATAACAAAATACCTAACAACATAACCCTTAGCGTACAAAACACTTAAAGACATATCACAAAACTCTCCACTGATATAGCATAGCACGATAGGTACAACAGGAGACATCACGATACTCCCCACTGACATAATGTAGCATATTAGTTTTGAAAAAGACGTTACACGATTCCTCGATGGTAACACAGACTCCACACAGAAACACCACAATATAGAATAATATAATAGGTACACAAAGAGAAACCACAGTATTCCCCACTGGTATATAATAGCATAATAAGTACACAAAGACGTCACACGGCACCCCACTGGCATAGCATAGTATAAAATATAAAATAGATAAAACTGGAGCTGCAGTACTGAACTGTACAAGGCAAGAGAAACTATCTACAACGAAGCACGATAGACATGTATGCATCCATGGGAACAAGGGTGAGACCACCAGGGTCCAGTAATTCAAAACTTTTATTAAGCGATGGTTACAGTTTGAGAGACAATTAAATCAAAAGTAATTAATTAATAACACTTCTGTATAAATACAATGGTTACATATGGTACAGATTAGGACACACTCTCTTTTCATGCAAAGTTAAAACCAAAGAGGCCGTAAAAGTGAACAAGGACAGAGCTTCATGAATTCATGATGGAGATACTCCTTAGCTTTAGGGCGATTTACAAAATTTCACGACTGAAACCTTTAAGTACATTTACATACTTCTCGTCAGAACAAAAGGTTTTATGATACCCTCGGGCACTATCAGTCCACCAGCAGTGGCACCGGCTAAGTGGTTATAATAAATATTAGATCATATATATATCTATAAAGTCAAGCTAAATTTATAAAAGGTTAACGTTTGATGAACTATGTATTTGCCTTTACTAGTATTTCTGGCTTTAAGCCTTGTAAATTTGAAAAATAAGAAATACAGTAAAGTTCTGGAGTATTATTGAAATTTGTAAGATATCTGCAAGATATTATATGCTGTTAGAGGATATTTTATGATGTGGGGTAATTCTCATTGACGTCTTCAGAAGAGAATTTCAGTGTTCCATTGGAAATATTGCTCTAAAGGACTGTGTAAATTTCAGTGACTGCGGTATCAGGCAAGGCTTTTCAAAAACACTCCCGTAATATCGTCTTTATAATGTGTTGACATTCTGTATTATCTGCATTTTTCAGGCAATTTAATGACTTCAGGATCATATCTGGGTTAAATAAGATACCGATTTCCGTCTGCATTCATTTTCTAACATCACATGTTCTGGAATAAAACATACGGTATGCATGTATTTCTCATCAGAAATTAAAAGTGCAAGGTACAATCTCTTGAATAATGAGTGTTCCTTGGTAAATATATTTATGATCATAAGGTAAAGCCTAAAGTTTACAGTAAGAATGTTGATCACTTTTCTAAATAAAGTGTGTATTTACATACAGGAGTCCATTACAATGTCGCTTAAGCGTGAGTCCGATCAAACAATATATACAATAATCCATAAACAGTCAAAATAAAAATAAGAAGCATATAAGTAGCAGCACATTAATTCCATTTCCACTGATCAAAAGAACTCTACACCAGTTACAGCCGTTTTCAATTCATGTATTTGCTGATCTGAGTTTTAAAGGTATTCCATTTTATTTGGAAGAACATCCGAGGATAGAAGAATTCTTTGTTTACTCATTTTGAAAATTTGAAAATTAATAATTGTTTATATAGATATATTTGTCCTACCTTAGTAGAATGTGTATCTAGCTTTGAATCCCACTTTAGTTACAGAGTAGTCTGTCTTGAAAATCACACGTATAGAGTTGGATACCGACAAAATTGTGGGTGGCAATGTTATTCCACAGTAGGGGCCATGCATGGGAGAGGTAGGTAAGGGGCCATTCAGTATATCTACGCGGTCAAAGTTGCATAAATCCTCATTCTCGATTTTGAAAACCTCAAAATCCAACTGAAAAATAATAAGGGGTAGATTTATACCTCAAAAAGGCAGAATCTTTATCTTTCATTGCGTCGTTCGGTGTCAACGAAACTACACTTATGTTTAAGCTGAGTTTGAAAGATATTGAAGCAGTTAATGATTTATCATTATATTCGTCTTGAGTAAGTGAATGTATGCCAATTTCATTGAATTAATATTTCGAAAGCTAGAATCTCCGACAGTATATTACTCTGATCGGTGTTTTTTTTTTATTTATTGAAATCGTTTCCTACTGTATTGTTTTTCCTTTCTGGGTGGAATTACTTTATTTGATACATTCTAGAGCAGTGATATTGCACCCTGTGGTGCAGTGTTTTCTTTTCTTAATATTACCTTGATTCAGTATATTGTAGAGTACCCTTTAAGCGATATTTTCCTATATAGTAACATTACCTTTGTGCAGTATACTTGAGCTATGTTTTCAACCGTATACAACCAATATTCTCATAAGATAACCTTCATTCATAAATACTAAGTAGCAATGACTGTGCACCCTTTGTGCATCACTCTTGGGCAATAATGTCCTATAGTAACTTCATTTAGTATATCCTTGCACATTTATTTTTTATCCTCTTCAAATGTTCCCTATATTGAAAACCTTGATTAGGCATCCTGTGGATCAATGATCATTCCAATCGAGCAATGTTTCCCTATAGTAACAACCTTGATTCTGTACCCTCTGGAAAGCCGGTGTGGCCTATTGGATGGGGTACCTGAAGTGTGATATAGAGGTTCGTGGTCGGTTTCCCTCCCTGCCACACCGGTCTTTCAGATTAGACGGTAAAAAAAAGAAGTCCTGTGTCATGGTAGGGGTGGCATGTAAAAGACCCCTCATTGCTTCGGGTGGGTCCGTTGCAAAGTTTTCAATGCATCAAACAGATGCTCTCATCATATACGTGAAATAAGCGTGGAGTGATGTAAAACAACAATCAATCAATCAATGTTCCTTCTGGATCAATGATTTTGATCATATGTGATAGTCCGTTAGAGTAGTATTTCTCTATAGAAACAGCCTTGATCTGGCACCCTTTAGATCAATGATACAATCCTTTAGAGCAATATTTCCCAATAGAACAGTCATTCAGAGCAATATTTTCCTGCACTAACAACTTTCTTGTGGTACCCTGTGGATCAATAATTTTGATAAGTGAAAAGTCCATACGAGCAATATTTTCATTTAGTAACAGTCTTGATACCCTCTTGAATTTAAATTGGATCCTGTCTAATCTTGATGGGTAACCCTTTACTGGTCAAAGCAAGATTACCTACATTTACTTCTTAAAATTTCCGTGACACACAAGAAAATTTTTTATCCTTTATGGTTCAGGACTTAATATTCCAAGGATAACCGGTAAATTTATTTTCAGCGATAGCCTGTAAAGTACAAATCAGTCATAAATATGGTTTCAATTCTTAAATCTGCAGTCCTGTGTCCCAAGGCCACGATCTACACAAATGCACAGCCGCAAAGAAAATAGCCAATGTCTTGGCCTGCAGATGTTGATGATATCCCAGTGTTTAATTCGTTATCATTCTTCTTTATGACGTATGTATAATTTAATAGACATTTATTACTAAACTATTATATACCTGTATGTTTATTTTAGGCTACTGACAGGATTGTGTCAAATAAATGAATACATGTATAGATCATATTAATCATATAAAAGGGTGTTGTTTTTTATCACTCTGTCATTGTATGACAATGAATTTAAGAAATGTTAAAATATCGAATAAAAAATACATGTATCTGATTCCTACGGGTAGGTCCGTTGCACAGGTATTGATTTCTATGCAATATATCAAGAAAATACCGTCACCATATACATTTCAATGTGAAATAATCATAGAATGATAATAAACAATGTCATTTGTTTAATATGAAAAGATATACCACTAAATATATAAGACATCGTGGTCTTTGAATAAAAATGGGGGAAGATAGAACGTGAGCAGGTATCGCTCCTCGTGATAATACTTGGGTTTGACAGCATTTTATATTTGTCAATGTAGTACGCACAAAATGTTCCACTTGTCATTTGCATTTTTAATGTTCGGAGTTGGTAATTCGAAATAAACACACATGAAGTCCTGTATTACCATGTCGCACAGCCAGTTTTCTCGGTGTAATCATTACGCTCTGAGAACGGCTCTCGGTAATATTGTCTCGTCGGTTTGGAAAATTGGGCAATTATTTCGAGAAGATTTTAAACAATGAAATGAACAAAACCCATCTTTTCAGTTGCTATATTGATCCTGTATCATTTTCGTAGTGTCGTTTTCTGTTTTTATTTGACTATTATCATGTTTATGTCCATGTCCTTTGTGGTTTGTTTCAAGCAGTTTGGTCGGATGTTTCTGTCCTATATTCTGTATCATCTTATGGGAGAGAACTGAAGACATCTGACAAAGCTGTATGACTAAAATCACCAAGGACATGCACACAAAAAGCAACAGTTTACCACATTACTTTACTGTAAAGGTACCCTATTAAGAAATGTTAAATGCTGTCAAACCCAAGTATTATCACGAGGAGCGATACCTGTTCACGTTCTATCTTCCCCCATTTTTATTCAAAGACCACGATGTCTTCCAATAACTCCGGATTCTTTTCCAACAAACAATATACTTCATATAAATACTGGACTTGCAAGGAATGATGTAAAGCACTAGATTTTCTCATGAATAATATTTTTGTGCAATTTGATGGCAAGATATATCAACAAATAGTTGGGATTCCTATGGGTACTAACTGCGCGCCTCTGATAGCAGATTTATTTTTTTATTGTTATGAGAGGGATTTTATGGTTTCTCTTCAAAAATCAAAACGTTTTGACCTCATTAACAAATTCAATAATACTTGTAGATATCTGGATGATATTTTGGTTATCGACAACCCTGAATTCGAACAATTTATATCAGAAATTTATCCACCAGAGCTCACATTGAATAAAACTAATACTTGAGATAAATCTACACCTTTCTTAGATTTAAACATCAAAATTATCAACCACCTAATATATACTAATATTTATGATAAACGTGAGGATTTTGGATTTCCTATTGTAAATTTCCCTTACTTGGATGGCGATTTCCCTCGACTCCCATCATATGGTATCTATATATCTCAATTAGTTCGATTTGTCAGAGGCTGCACCGATGTTTTGGACTTTCATAAACGAAATTTACAAATTACTACTAAACTTTTAACTCAGGGTTACAGATATCACAAGCTAAGAAAAACATTCGGCAAATTCTTCAGATCTTATTCAGAACTTCTATCTAAATTTGGAAATATTTCTTTTCAACAGTATGTATCCAATGGAATTTCCCATCCTTATTTTTACGGTGATCTCGTATATAAACTAAGGAAAGTAAAAGGCTCCGATAACGTTATTTTATCATGTAATAAAATAATAAAACGTCTTATAAATAGACAATATGATATTGAGATCATCAAAAAGACTATAGGTCTTGTATTTGGCCCCTCTACAGCGTTATGCAGACTTTTACTTGAACGTTGCACGCTGACTAACAGGGCGGTGGGGACTATATGACGGCCTTGTCCAAACCTCTTTCAGAGGAGACATGGTCCTGAACCTCGTCCCCTCTGACTGTTAGTCGGGACTCCTACAGATCTAGGGTCTTAGCTCGCTTTCATACTGGCAGAGCACGGTTTATCATGTTGATGTCGCATATATTTTTATACCATTATGTATTTTACAATACCTTACGTGTTTATATTTTTATGACCTCTCAATATGCGATACCTGTTGACCCTTGTTCTTTACATGGAGGATTATTTATAAATTTTTAAATGTACGTCCTTTCATTGTTCTGCTGTTACGGTGAGTGGGAAGGTGGGCCCGTAAACCGGTTAACCACACCATTTGTTTGGCTTTTGTCAAATTAAATGACCGTCCTAAGTCGGTATCGTAATTGCACTACAATCAAATATTTTGTAATGTGATATATGTTCTAGTATATTATTTATATTCATGTATTGTATAGCTCTATGGTGACTTCTGCCACATAACTGAGCCAGTAACTCCTCTTTTTTCTTTTTGTTCATATCTTGCTCTTTTCTGAATTAGTATTCGTTCAGGACAAATGTGTGTTTGGTATCTTACCTTGAATTGGTATTGACTTTCACAATGGTTTCCTAAAGGACCTGATCTTGATTTGATACTCTTTGATGAATATCTTAAGATATCTGCACTTGGACAAGTATCCATCCTGTCTTCCATCTCTTACCTTATAATTTCATTGATATGATATCTTATGTAGCAATGGTCTTCTCCAGTATCACACCATAATTCAATATCCTTCTACTCCAAAGACTCCCCAAAATGTATTACTTCATTACATATAAAGTGTTAAGTTTCCATGTTTAAAAAAGATTTAAACGATTTGTTACCCACGTTTAGTACCTTTCCAGAGTAGAAAGAAGTAGAATCTTACTTTGATGTGATATCCTTCCGGAGCGTTAATTTGCCAGGCACATGCATAGTTGTCAGGATAATTGTTCGGGTAATTAGGACTGGTAATGATACCATTGTTCTTGCTCAGGACGCCTCCACAATCTGTTAAACAGGTTATTTGTGAAAACGACAAAAGTACAAAGCACGTTAACAGAAACATATGTGTGTGGATTACATACATAAATTGAATGGCCTCAACGCTTAGGGTCAAAGTGAAGTCAGATGTTTTGAGTGGATGTGTGGATCATTGATGAGATAATATAGGCAAAGTTACCATCTTATGCTGCGTATTCTTTTTTCTAAAGATCTTCATCTCTACGATCCAACATAATATAGGTATCAAAGGTACATGAAAAAACATAATTGTAAAATTCAACTTCTATTCAGAACCACGGGAAACTTTTTTTAATTTGTATCTGAAGTATATTGTATAGCTCCATGGTGACTTCTGCCACATAACTGAGCCAGTAACTCCTCTTTTTTCTTAAGTACAGAGGTATCCCATTATTATTGAAAAGGAGAATATGATTTAATGGTTCACAGGTTTTTACGCCTATCGGGTATGTCAAATGGATACGAATTGCAAGAAGAAAACAGTATTTGCATATTCTTTTATGATGTTTTTAATCATAATATAAACAGAAATGTTAATAAAAAGAAAAAAAAATTTTCTAATTTTTAAAAATAAAACTTTCATCGCAAATATTTTCATTACCTCAAAATACTTATCCGGATGAAATATTATCTAAGTGACTTTTATCACCTACCAGTGATTTTGTAATCCAAAGAAAATCCAAGATTCATAGTAAAAGAATCAGTCATCCACCGGATATACAAATTGGGATTCGGGCTCCCTAAGTTTGTAGCCTTTTTGCCACAATATATTCCAAGTTTGTTTCCATTTTCATCATTACCTGCAAGTCACAGACACTAATATCAGAGGTCAGATAGGTCTGAAAGGGCTCTCATTGATCTTCACAGATATAAAAATTTTCAATACTTAACTTTCTGTGTTCAAGGAAAATGAAGCCATCGTGCCATGTGCACGAGAGGTTCTTTGAAAACTTGCCTTTGACATGCTGTTGGTTTCCCTTTCTATCAAACACTTAATTGGAGATTTTCATTCGTTATATTGAAATTGTTGGGGGGGGGGGGGGGGTTCTTGTAATTTGTGATTTCGAAATTGATTTTTGCCATTGATATTGCTACCTCTTTGCTAAATCATCTTAAATGTACTCATTTTGATATTTTGTCCCATTTTTAAATATCTTGATTGCATGGCATACACGTAATTGTACCTATATTCAGCAATCGGTGTACATATGATTGTACATATAATATGGTATCATGACATATATCATATGATATTGTTCATGGATATTGAACTGCTGATTCATTTATTTAAGTATTTTTGCAAAACGCCGGATTGACAATACATAAAGCCAATAGCATAACTCTGTTAACATTTACAGAAATAAACTGGCAAATTGCTTGATTGACAATGCAATCTAATTCTTTCTACCTGTCTGCCACCCATTTCTTATCTGAAGTATCTTCGAGGTAATAAATGTATTCCTTGGAACAATGGTTTTATATTGGAGGATGTGTCTGAATGTTTATTGGTTATTATCAAATTTATTTAATTTTGTGCATGATAATGATTCTGTTAAACAAATGGTAACAACAGATAGATGTATTAAACAACTTACCCTCTCTGATTTCCAAGAAGTGATGGGTACAACTCCCATTTGTATCCGCATTGAATGTAATTTGTGATATGCAAAACGAAGAATTCACAGTATTTGTATTTGTTAAGGTCCAAATACATTCATCTTTGCTTCTATAGTTCTTAACTCCATATCCAGGTGATTTTATATTCCTCGTGCCTCCAATTGTACCTCGTATTAAGCTTCCACATGCTGCGTAGAAAATATAGAAATGAGAAAAATGAAAATAGATTTGAAAATATTGTACGAGTTTGTTCGTCTAATACAATACAATTTTACTACTGAAAGTATGTTTTGTTTTGAAATCAAATGAAAATACTATCTAAGTAGATGTAGGTATGACTCCATCAAAGAGGTATATTCTAGTGTATATAAAATCGAACTTATAAGGGAACATGTCACTAGCACATCAGTAGTGTTGTCTGCCGCGGTATAGTATGACCTTGAGGATAAATTACGTTCCTTGCGTATGTGTACTAGTGTATATGCGTGACCTTGACCTTGAAGCCATAGAATACGGGTTTACCTATTTAAATTAAAAAGACGTAGAGTTTGTTCTTTGAGCGTACCACTTTCAAATCAGTTCTGTACACGGCTTTGAAGGGAAAATACTCCGCACCTAAAAGTTATCTTTAGGACACGTCTTTTGTTTATTTAATATAAGACTTTAACTCTTTACTCATCGATCGTAAAGTGATTTTAATGATGTATGATTTTAGTGATGTATCTCTGCTGGTGGACAAATTGTCCCTAGGATACTTGTCGGGCGGTAATTTACTATGAATGCCTGAAAAAAAGAAGTAACATAGTGGCTGGCACGTCGCCCACTCAAAAAAGGTGTCACACTGCTATATCTATGGACACGGGTATGACAGGTAATACGGGTGTCCCACATGTTGTCCTACGGGACATTACTAAGAATACATACATTGTTAGCGTTGACAACAAGATGTAGTATAAGAACGCAGACAGTTATATAGCTATTAAAGCATGTAAAGTTGTAGATATTTTAAAGGATCACAATTTTGTCCCTACTGATTGTAATATATCTAAATGCGGAGAAAAAAATTGTAAAACATGCCCGATCCTCATAACCGACAACACTTTTACGATCTTACAAAACGTTATTTTTCTACTTGTACTTTTGAAAACCTATCTTGTAAGTCATCCAACGTGATATATGGTATAGAGTGTTCCTTATGCGGCATGATTTATGTCGGAGAGACGAAGGGTCAATTACATACCAGGATGTCAGGGCACCGTTTTCAAATAAACCACAGTGGTAACCAATTACTTTATAGACATTTTAATTCGTCCGACCATTCTATTTTGTCCCTGAAAGTCCGCATTTTGGAAAAAAATATACCATCCTTCGAATAATCCTAACTTAAGTACCCCCTTTCGCCGAAAAAGGGAAGATTATTGGATTAGAGAATTAAGTACCGCGGCACCTTATGGTTGCAATGACCACATTGATACTATAGGAAACTTAACAAGCCATGGGAACCAGTCGGTGAATGTTCTTCAATTGTTTGGCCATACATCAAGAAGGCGTAGAAGTCATGGAAAACGTAGTTATAATAAGCCCAATATCCATGTTATATCCTTTGACGCTCTTTTACCATTTGTCAATCTACCATTAGGGCTTCATCATATTCGTACCAAGTTATATTCCCTTCCCTCGAAAAGGTTATATGAATTGTACGAATCGTCAATACCCTTACATTTTACCGACTCTAGTTCCCCGCAATATCGACTGCAGGGCATCATTATGGACATATCGTCTAGCAGACTTTTCAAGGCAGTTAAAACTGATATACCTATTGGTGATAACATTCGCCCCTTCCTTAAAATGAAATTTGCAAATAAGGGGATTGATGCTCTTAACTTGAGTAACATTTTGAACCATAGGTTAGTCAAGGATAAAATCCCTCCATATTTCAAACATCAGGAGTCGCCTTGTATTTCCTACAGCTATACATCTTCTGTGTCCTCTAAAATATTTAATTATAAACGTGTTTTACAGTGTCTTGATTCACACAACATTACAAAAGACCTTCCACCCTGTACATGCTCCACATCAAAGTATCTTTACCCTCCATGCGGCCATGTTGTAACTGGTGACCTTAATATAGTCCATAACAGGAAATTACGAGACCTCCTGAAGAAAGGTCCTAAATATAGAGAGTCACGTTCGTTCACATGGCGTGAAAATTTCAAAATTATTATGGATGCATGCGAGGAATATGCCAGGAGATGGTCAAAAAGGGAAGAAGTGGAGCCTGACACTCTCTCCGAGTGGATGAAATCCATCGGAGAACTACTCAAAAGAAGAATAGGGCGCCTCAGGCATTCGGTAAGAACCAAACACGAGTCTATATTTAATGACCCTGATGTAGCCAGAGAACTCTCTGAACTCCACGAACAATTTATTATTGTCCCAGCTGACAAAGCAGCAAACAATTATACCTTCGTTTGCAAAAGATTTTACATTAATTGTCTGTTAGAGGAACTTGGATTACACTCTGCACCTGGAAATCCAACATACACACAAACAAATTTATGTATTTCTGAAATACTTCAAGAAAAAAGAGGAGTTACCGGCTCAGTTATGTGGCAGAAGTCACCATGGAGGTATACAATACATGAATATCAATAATATATCAATCAATCAATATATCAATAATATACTGGTGTGGTTAACCGGTTTACGGGCCATCTTCCCACTCTCCGTAACAGCAGAACAATCAAAAGACGTACATTTAAAAATTTATAAATAATCCTCCATGTAAAGAACAAGGGTCAACAGGTATCGCATATTGAGAGGTCATAAAATGTAAACACGTAAGGTATTGTAAAACACATAATGGTATAAAAATATATGCGACATCAACATGATAAACCACAAATCTGTCCTAGAGTCTTTTGGAATTACCACAACAAACTCTGACCTTGAATTACCTTATATTTATTGGATTCCAAAAATGCACAAAAAACCTTACAAACATCGTTTCATTGCTGGTTCTTCCAAGTGTACCACCAAGCCTCTATCCATAATGCTAACGAAGATATTGACAAACATCAATCATGGTCTTCAAATTTACTGTGATACCGCATACTCCAGAAGCGGAATAAATCAGATGTGGATCCTCAAGAATTCTAAAGAACTTTAAGAGAAACTAGCTCAAAAGCTCAAAAACAGACTTGCTACAATTATTCGAAATTCTTTTTTCCATAAAAATGGAAATGAAATCGTAGATATAAATATCTTGTCATTGGGCGGGAAGGTACATATTTTGTAAAAGAACACTCTGATGCAAAACACAAGTATACCGAAGATCAAATCATCAAAATGCTGGAATTTTTAATAGACAATATTTTCGTGGTGTTTGGAGGGAACATTTTTCAGCAAATCATTGGCATTCCCATGGGAACTAACTGCACCCCTCTTCTTGCTGACATTTTCTTTTATTGGTATGAGGAAGAATTTGTTCAAAACATGCTCTCCACAGACAGAAAAAGCCTTGCATCTCAGTTTAATTTTACGTATAGATATATAGACGACGTATTGTCAATCAATAGTCCTAACTTTAAGGATTACATACATGAAATCTATCCCCATGAACTTGAGGTAAAAGAGACAATCGAGAGCAATAAATCCGCTTCGTATCTGGATATATTTTTAACATTCGACAGTAATGGTCATTTGGACACCTCTCTGTACGACAAACGTGACGAGTTTAACTTCCAAATAACTAACTTTCCGTTTCTTTGCAGCAATATCCCGTCCTCACCTGCCTATGGAGTTTTTATATCTCAACTTATAAGGTACACAAGAGCATGTTCTCTATACGACGGTTTTATTCCAAGGGCCAAACGACTGGCCACTAAGTTGCTCATGCAGGGAGATGTTAAAGAACGTTTGAAATCGTCACTGAGGAAGTTCTACGATCGCTATGGGGATCTTGTACGAAAATATGATGTGCCTCTTTCTAGAATGGTTGATAATATTCTGGAATGCGACTAAATGACCTTTTCAGTGAACACCAAATATAACTTTGTATACCAGTTTTGTACTTTCGTATGTTCAATTGGGAAACCAAAACTCTTGATTTTGACACGTTTCGGGTGACGGGTGATTTATGCAAACAGGAGACGCTTACTCTCCCCGAGCACCTGGTCTCACCTCGGAATTTTTCAGTATTTCGGGGTTCACAACAGTTTCTTTTTGAAACTTACACGATTTTGTATCTGTCCTTGGACTTTGAGAATGATTAACGGTTTGGTACTTCTTCGATATTGATTAAATTTTGATGGGGGTTTCAAATAAGTGGGGATAACAGTCAAGGAATTGCATCGGGTATTGTGCGTAAATAATAGCTGTTTTAAGGCAATACACAAGTATATAATGTAGCAGAAAACGAGCCAATACATAACATGACGTCATTGTGACCTCACTATGGCCCAATGTACTTTTTTGAAGCGGGATAAATTGCAACAATCAACATGCCAAGAAAAATGCTGTAGTGCAACCTTTTACTCCATTTGCTGTGTAAATAAAGACTGTTCTACATCTATTTGAAATGCATCTTGCTGGACTCAACTTTTAGATTTTAAAATACCAACAGAATTCTAATATGATTAGACCATTTCTTGTACAATTAAACCACTCAGCAATTCCATCCCAGTATTTATATTGATAGGCTTCCATTTATACAAAATTTGATTACCAAATTTGGCAATATACACTTGCAATTTTTGAATGTTTGTTGTTTATACTATATATGCTATATATACCAGTCACGCGATTGCAAATAGTTAGGGATAAAATTCTAATGTGTCAAAAAATTAGAATGTTAAACAATTTTTTTCCAGAAATAAACTTTGGTCAATATAACATACGGATTTTAGCAGAGGCTATGATGTCAATGATGTGGTGGAGTTCCTTAAAGTTACTGCGAGTCTTGTGGGACTAATAGAATTATTTTGTTTGGGGAAATTGGTCTTCTAAAGAAATAGAAATATTTCTTATGAAATATGCAAATGTTTAATGAAAAATCGACAAAATCTTATTTGCATATGCTCGGGTACTTGCGGTGTTACAGTTAACCTACTAATTATTATTACGATGCAAACAAGATAGTACGAGGTGCCACGTGCCCCTGTAGGCAATCACAGAAACCTGAAAATTATAAATCCGACTATTTTGTTCTGAGTGATCTCGTCAAATAAATAACAAGTCACACCCACTATGAATTCTTCAAAATACACGCCATACAATATGTATTTATAGTATAATGTAAAAAAGGTAGTCTTTCAAATACTTATTGATGTTTATATACACGAATATGTTGAAACCATTTTTTCTTGTCGGTACAGTTTAAGTACTCACTAGGCAGCACTCGAACACACGTCTGTCCATGAGTTTTGAGAGCAACTTTGGTTTCGGTCACATTACACTGAGTTCTGTTATCCAACATCTGAAAGAAATATGCAATTGAATTTGTAATATGTTTACTTATGTCATTTTAGACATGGGAAAGTACAATCATTATATATATATGTATATAAAACATGCTAGGTCTCTAACAAATCATGATATATAAATAGACTCAACACTATTCATAGTCTTTATTCAGACGCCCTCTTTAGCTACTCGTCCACATTGATGTATGGTCAATAGCCAACGTGTTTCTCATGAATTCTTGTCCTTGTTGTAATGTTTACCCACAGGTTGTTGGATTTTCTTGGCGGTGATAGACAACCTATGAGTATTCATTCCCACGTTAAGTGCATCCTCTGTTTCAAATGTTTGTTGTTTGTTATAGTTTGTTGCACACTCCACGCGACATAGTTGGATTTACAAGAGATGTTATACAACATTTTGCACTCACTTCCTGTATTGGAAAGGAAAACACAAGTGGTATGGGTCGGGGAGAATGTTGGCATTGTTTATTTGTGCAAATCGTGAATAGACCAACAGGTCGTAAGCTGCCAAGACTAGATCCCACTGTGATCTGTGCACGTACTTGGGCGTAAGTTATGCAATCATAGGGGGTGGATTTTATTATACGTTTGGAGTTGTGAAGAGCAGGAAGATTCTACTGGAGAATATGCAACAGTTGTAACATACTGGGATTGAACGT
This sequence comes from Pteria penguin, assembly GCA_035048485.1. NCBI lineage: Eukaryota > Metazoa > Mollusca > Bivalvia > Pterioida > Pteriidae > Pteria > Pteria penguin. Next base: position 15,069,791 of record CM068584.1, read on the forward strand.
AGTGATTAACGGTATCCTAGAAGATGAGCACGTGTATTTGGGCAAATGGGCCCTATTGATCAGCATAGCTTTAGAAATTGCTTTTCCCACGGAGTCTTGTCCGTATCCTCTATGGTAAAGTACCTGTTGAAGTCTGGAACCTCGTCTGATATATCATCAGAAGAGTTGATGTGTTGTATTCTAGTGCCAAGACGTTTAGAAATTCCTTTAAAACATGGGGAGTGTGACAACTGTCAGACTTGAAGCAGGAAGAAGAGTCTGTAAGTCAGTGGGTTGGTGAAAAGATCAAAAGTTATTAATCCCTTTTTATATGTAATTTGAGCTTCAAGTAAAACCTTTAATAGAGTCAGGTTTATAAGCAGTTAATTTAATAGAAATAGAAAATTATTTATGAATTGATTGAACGCATCTAGTTTGTTTGTCTCTGTCTTCTTTCCATTTCATTTCGATGTCAACAATTAACAAATTGGATTTAAGGATGTTGGCTCCTTTCATTTTTGAATCCACCGCGCAACGCGAACTACCGTAAATAGGTTTGTTGGTCGTAAATTTTACATGATTAAAGATAGGTAATATTTCATTGTTTGAGTAAACAACATGTCAATAGATATATAAATCAATCAATTTCTTACAAATTATCTATTTTAATTCGATAAAAACAAAATGTTTACAAATTACGACATTTGCAATCCTCTTAGATGCACTTCCGGTTCGAATATTTACAATAAGACGATAGCTAAAGATGGACCAGAAAAATGGTTCTTTGTCAATTAAAGAGAGAGAGAGCAGACGAGAGAGAGTAGCAGTGGCACAAAAGGGAAGGTGGGAGGCCGGTAGAATTTCCACTGAACATTTATATTGTTTAAATATCAATGAAACTGAAAGTTCCCGTGATCGTGCATGGCTTTTTTTCTGCACATTTTATGGCCGATATTCGGCTTTATTCCCAATCGCAAATCGTATCTTTTTTCCCAATATTGGGCAAAAAATTCCCAATCATGAGCACAGAAAAAATTGTAAATCTGTCATAAAATAGGGATATTCGCAAGCAAGAAAAGTGTTCAATCGTAACTTTCAAGCGCACAATTGATAGAGACAATCATAAACAACCTCTTGGGTCGTTTTGAGAAGCGCACAAAAGACTACGAACTTGTAATTGACGTAGACTGGAGTTACCTGCTCTTGCTTGCTATCGCAGCTCGAAGATTTTTTTTAAAGATCTAGACAGACGTTATCAGTCTACTAAATTGTAAATGTGGAACCATGACGGCGGCGTAAATCTGCGCTGATACTATCAGTTAGCGTTTTATCAAAAGCAAACTAGCATAGCGCCGCGCCATGCCCTTTTCATGCGGCGCCATGCCCTTTTTCTGAACGCCATGTCCTTATTTTTCCTAAGTTATTAATTTATCATTTTATGAGACTAAAGAAGATCGATCTTCATCCATGTAATATGAAACCCTAAAAAAGATTGTTATTTACAAGACCAGTATATTACGAATATCGCTTCGGATATGCCCTCTTTAGAACTTTCCGGACAACATGACGTAATTGTCTAAGTCAGCTGTTTGACCCGCTAAATTTAAATACATGTATCATCCGTAACCAGCGTACTCTACTGTCTGCTACTTTTCGGGTGTTAATTGGGGCATTTTAATTAATGTTACCTTCTTAGATTTAGATTACATCCGCACACGGACAGAGTTTGACACGGTTGTCTGTATGCCGAAATAGTAATTTTGCAGGTCAAATTCACATCTTCTTTCAGTCAGATATTAAAGAAAATTTAAGGATGATTATCCCTTAAAAGCAATTATGCCTGTTTTAGGATTGTAATGTTGTCTCTGAATATCATATTACCGAATTGGTTTACATAGCCGGTCACGATCGCTTAGAAGCTTCATTCATACAAACAAAAACTACCCATTTTAAATGCTTTACTTAATATCATTTAAATAATTTTCTCAATTTGACACCAAATATTTAGAATCTACTGTCCGCATTTCCTCTGATAATTTTGAACATTGTTTAGTAATTCCGACGAAAATGATATTTCAGAATATCTTTTATCACTTGATACAACAATATCATCAGAAGTAGTTGCAGCAAGAGGAGCAAAACACTCACAAAGTGTATTCACACTATCAGACGTGTCGGTTTTTTACATCAAAGAACTGAACAACATAACTGATTATAAAACATGACTTTTTAGTATTTCTAGAATCAGTAGAATATTCACTATCTGTAAGTCAATAGATGTGAATGAATATTAACCATTATAATTTATTACTATTATTTCTGTACTTTGAACTGAGACAATCATTTGGGCCAGCAATTTATTTACAAAGAGTATCATATAAAGCAGTCACAATACTAAAGTAATTAATAACCAAAGGGGAAAGATACACTTTATATTTCCTATTAATGCTTTTGAATTGGAATGATGCAAACGTCAATCACACTTCCTACACATAGCAGATCCAGGAATTTATTTATGAAGGAAAATTGGGTGGATGGGGCAGGCTGAGAGAATTTTTTGTTTTGTTTTCTGTGTAGAAGAACAAATAAACAAAAAGTTTGAAATTACTAATTAATATCTTTCTCTTATATTCTAACGACAGTACATATATATTATCATATTTTGTTTTTAAAAATTCCCAATTTGGAGCAAAAATGCCGCAAAATTCCCGATTCCACCGCCATTGGCCATGTTCCCAAAATAGTGAAAAAAAAGCCCTGTTGTGAGTTACCGAACATCGGTAACGTGGATTCCGATATGGTTTTAGATGATAGTGGGGAGGTGAATGGAGGAGATGCATTTTAGAGAGAGAGTCGCCGCATTATAGAACTTGGTGCTCTAACGGACGGACTTCAACATTTATCTTCATCACGCCATAGATCTTAAACCTCACGGAGTTGCTGCAATGTTGAATGTAACATGTTCAAAATTATATTCATGGTATTGCTGTAAATTGCACTTATTTTAATAATATGATATTACTGCGAAGGTATCAAGATAACCTCATATTTAAGCAGTACTCAACAATTTTCTAATAGCACTGCAAATAAGTAGATTTATTTAGTTAAGCATAGAGTCTAAGACAATATCTGAAGATATTAAATTGAAGTCCTTTTGCTGCCAATAATATGTTCTATCAATTGAGTTAAAGGTGATTCCCTTCCCCGCATACAGTGATATAAAGCTATTGGATAGATAAAGTACGCATGACACAAGCAATAACAGTTCTAATAGGCAGGTTGAAAAATTGTTGGCCAGGCCGGGATTCAAAGCAAAAACATTCTGCTGTCAAAATAGATGCTCTACCTACTGAGTCGTCTGGGTACAATAATATATTCAAAACAAGACAGGCAATACAGAACTGTAACAATTACATTTTGTATGAATCAATCATTACTGATTAGTGAGTAATAGAGGTAAGGGATAATGATAAGGTAATGATATCTTGTATGACATTTGGTGATGGTGAAACTATGGATTTGATTTTATCAATTTTTCATAAAGTGAAATAGGATTGGGCAAAAGTTATAACAACATTATCTGATCTGCCCTTTCCTTACAATACATATATACAAAATTTGAAATGATGTGGCAACATAGCATAAGATAAAATGAATAAATATGTAATTATATAACAAATAGTAATTATTACAAACATGTACATACATTATAGATCTATTTAGTTGTATGTTATGTGACTTTAAGTTCAGGTCAGACCTGTGGTTTCTTAAAGTGAATAAAATAAGACAAAGTTCACTAAGAAAATTTTAATCAATGTTTCTCTCTGTTATTATCTTGAACTCGGATTACTCTTTATATATCATATATGTTTATTTCAACACAAAAGTTACATTGGAGTTGTTTTACTGATACCATGCTATAATAGAAGCTGTGATGTTGTAAACCATGTCCCAACAGGGAAAAGACATGGTGATCATTCAAAATATGCAAATGGTAATATTTTCATTATTTATTTAACATTTTCACTACATGCATTTAGTTATTGTTATAGGATTGATCATAAATATCATTCCTATTGCATTGGTTGTCATAGGTATACATATTTTCAAAATCAAATTTCTTCATACCTTTACAAACTTTGATTGGCATTTTACTATAATAAAAAAAATATTATAAGTCATTAAAATAGTTGTGTTCCTTAAAATATGATTTAAACATTGGATTGAGGAGCAGGCCTATTAAATTTATTCTTCATTCTTGTATTGTAAAACTGTATATTTAGATATAAATTAGTTTTACATTCATGCAATGATCTAAGAACATTTTCTGCCATTTAGGGACTTTATTAAGTAGACAACATTACATTTCATTTTGATCCCATTTTAAATATGATAAAATTCTTCATTCCCTTTTTAGCATTAACCTATTCTGGAATAGAATTGTCTCAGATAAACAATTTCTTCAGTGCAATGAATATGCCAATGGTTCACCACAAACTGTAATGGACAGGCAGACAGAAATAAGAAAAGGGATTGAAACTGTTGCAAAGCAATCTGTACATGAAAGTCTTATTGAGGAGAGGATATTATCTCAAGCGTAAGATTTTTACATAATTTGTTTTTTTTTCATATTTTGATGCGGAAATTCTGATGATCAAATCATCCAAAATGCAATGGTGTGGATTTATATATTTAGTATACATAATGCATGCATAATCATATAACCTCACTTGGTTTTATGAATCATTAGCTTAAAAAGTTTCAGACAGATAATAATTATTCCCCGCGCTTTCGTGAAAGCCTGGGAATATTCAATTTCGTTCGTCTGTCCGTCCGTCTGTCTGTCACAAAAACTTAGTCATAACTTCTACATGGTTGGTGATAGGGCTGTGATAATCAGTATAGGTATTCACTGTAACAATACCTTTCAATTGATAAACAAAACTATTACATCTTGACTTTGCAGTTTGACCTACTTTTCAAAAAACATTAACCTGGAATATATCTTTTGAACTATGAGGGATATAGTTACATAATTCACATGTAGATTTGTTATGGCAAGACCTTTTATTCTAAGATCATAAACTCTGACCTAGTTACCTTGATATTTTACCTACCTAAATTTTTTAGATTTACTAAGTCAAACATTTCATGATTTTTGGACTTGTGGTTTGGATTTATCCATCATCTTTACATACTAAGCGGGGTACGTGTGTGTCGCCCAACATGTACTACTTTGGTTTGGTCTGTTACACAGTTATACTTTTTTATACAAGAAGATACTGTCAAGTAGGAATACGGTTATCAAATTACTCTGAAGTTTGCATTCAGTTCTATTAACATAGAGAGTATTGACCTTTGTAGGTGTTGTAATGATCAAGGCATTGCTGTTAGTGAGGATGGTGGTTGGCAAAAAAGAGGAAGTGGAAAGTCGAAGAACAATAATTCTGGTATTTTATATTGCAAATTAATAGGTCATGCCACTATGAAAGGCACTAGAACTGGCAAAGTAGTGGCCTTTAAAGTAAGAAGCAAGAGTTGCAGGATATGCACCAATGCTGTGAAACAAAATAATTTAGAATTAAAACCACATGCCTGTAGAAAAAAATTGGATGGTAAGTGCATTAATGAATTTGCTAACTTATGCTAATTAAGATGCTAAAATATTGTTATTGCATTATTATCCTCAATGGATCAATAATTATTTGAAGTTTAAGTGATGCCTAGACCCTGCAACCCCTAGATTGAATAGCAAATTGTGATAATTAGATTACATGTGGTGATTCCATCAGTTTGTCTGACTGTTAATGGTTTACTTCAGGTCTTGCCTTAAGTTAATCGTGGAAAGACCTTTGACAATAAATAGTTAAGATTTAGCATGTTTCATGAGGTTTATCCTATATTTGTGACCTTGACCTTCGTAATCTGACCTTGCCACATTTATCTCTTTTTTATATCAGCTTGTTACCACATGTAAACTGTAGATGAATAATTTGCTTGTGATTATACTAATCAATGCCTTTGAATGTTTTTGTTTTTATCAAAGTAATTAATACAACCTGACAATATAAGTATAATTCATTTAATAATAATAGATTATTTTTCTTCATGTATAGGTAGTTCTAAATTTATGGAACAGGATATGATAGAGGAAATGGTCAAAGAATGTAATGAGGAGGTTGCAAATATAACAACCATTATAGGAGATGATGACACTACCAGAATCAGTAGAATTAGAAAAGAGGTTAATCCAAAAATAGAAAAAAGATCAGATAAAAATCATATTAAAAAATCTTGGTAATCAACTATACAATTTGCAAAAAAAAAAACCATAAGTGTCTGTCAACAAAAGTAATTTCCTACATTCAGAAGTGCTGGAATTATATGATCGCCCAAAACAAGAGCAACCCTGATGGAATATTAAATGGATTATGTGCAATGTCCAAGCACCCCTTTGGAGATGACACATCTTGTGGAAATTGGTGCGACCACATAAGAAACCCCTCAAGGAAATACAGGTCTTTACCATATGGGAAATGCCTGACTGATAAGTCTAAGACCTGTTTGATGGATTTAAAGGCCATTGTGATAGACTGGCAGATCTGGGGTCTACCCAAGCAAATGAGAACATGTCAATTGCAGCAAAAGCTCCAAAACGATTGCACTTAAGTGGATCTGCCAGTCTAAATTACAGAGTTGCTGCTGCTGTTGAGCAGAAGAATATTGGGCATACTTATGTGAGAAAGGTAGTGTACATTTCATATTTTTTCAAATTTGATAGCTTCTGCAACAAGTATCTAATTGCATTAATGTACTGTTATATTGTACTATACCAATTGTCACATAGATCACAATGTAAGATTTTAATATACTACCGGGTATGTTATAAATTTATATCTTAACATGTTTATTATGGATTTTGACAAGTATAATTTGTTCTATACAATTTTAAAATTTTTGAATTCCAGGTGAATGAAGTAGTAGATTTATCTCCTGGATACTACACAAGAAGATTGTCTCATTTTAGAGATGCACAGCACAGAAAAAGGAAAGCATTTGCAGTGCAAAGGATACATAGAAGAAGGAGAGCTGAACTGAAAGCACAGAAGTAAGACATATATTTAAGGTCAAATACTTTATTTGACAATTTGAACAATTAAATTAAGAAATTTACGCTTAAGGATAAGATTAACATCCATTAAATTGGGTTTAATTGATGTTTTTGTTGTGTTCAGACCAGTAGTATTTGATCCATGTCAGTTTAAAAGTTTCATAAAAATCCTTAAAGTGTAAATGAAGAGAGCTGATTTTTTAATGTGAAACATTCAATTACTACAATGGATTTTGGCTTATATGAGAAAGGTTCATGCACTAGAGCTCAAGTGAGCTAAATAAACAATGACTTTTTGGAATTGTTTTTGTTTTTACAGTAATATGATCTTGATGATTGGGACATATTGAATGAACTTGACAACTGAACCTAAATATTTTTAGATTGCAGAGCAATTCGTGTAAAGAGATTAGGGAGGGAGCAACATATTCATCGTGTATAGATCTCAACATTTTGTCTGAAAATGAAGAGATTCCTGCACCAGTACCATGCCCTCTTTATTCTCCAATAACTTACAACAATGCTACACACATTGCAGTGTATTTTGACTTGGAATCATCTGGTCTTGGTAAACATTATTTTCTATAAAATTACAATATAACCTTTGACAAAGCTAATTTTACCCTCAGAATGCAATTTGGGCCATGAAAGTGTGATCTATTTGTCTGTTGATGGATCTAAGCTACACCTTTGAACTGTTACAAATAAGGCTTTCATACTTTATATGTGTATTCCCTGTAGTTATAATCCTTTTAGATGGTAACAAAATATTGGCCTTTATAACCCTGACCTTTAACATGAAATTAAAAAAGTTGTTGCCACTGGGGGCATCAGTTTTCCATAAACACAGGTTGTTCAGAATATATTGTAGATAATACAAACTGTATTGAATTGATCATCTTGAGATAATATGAAATCTTATGATTTGACACCCCCCTCTGTGTAACAATAACTGAGAATTAACATTATCATTATAATTTATATCAACATTAATTCACTAAAGTATTTACCATATTTCTTGATAGTATATCAGCAACAGATCCTATATTGAAACACCTTATGTTTTCACTTTTACATCTAAAAGGCATAATACCAGCATAACTGTGTAATTAATCAATCACATGTTAGAAGTCAAATTAACTTATTTACTTTATGAACTCAAATTTTTTGTCTTTATTATACCACCTTTAAAATCTTTATATAAAGGGAAATGGTCTTATGACTCCTATTAATTATTTTCAGCAAGAACATCTCACATTACACAGATTGCAGCGGTTTCAGTATCAGAAAAATTTAATTGTTTTGTAATTCTCCAAAAAGCCATCACAATAGAAGTACAACAGGTGACAGGATTCAGTTTTATCCATGGAAAAATGTATCATAAAGGAATAGAAGTGTCGCATATATTTTTATATCATTATGTGTTTTACAATACCTTACGTGTTTATATTTTATGACCTCTCAATATGCGATACCTGTTGACCCTTGTTCTTTACATGGAAGATTATTTATAAATTTTTAAATGTACATCCTTTGATTGTTCTGCTGTTACGGTGAGTGGGAATGTGGGCCCGTAAACCGGTTAACCACACCATTTGTTTGACTTTTGTCAAATTAAATGACCGTCCTAAGTCGGTATCGTAATTGCACTACAATCAAATATTTTTGTAATGTGTTATATGTGCTAGTATATTATTTTTATTCATGTATTGTATAGCTCCATGGTGACTTCTGCCACATAACTGAGCCAGTAACTCCTCTTTTTTCTTCCATTGACTGCTTTTGCATTTCGGTGTATTAAATACATTTCAACACCCCCCCCCCCCCCCTTTCACGCAAGTGCAATATAAAATAACTAACATTTAATTCCGCACCACTTTCCTAATTACCCTGAATCATTCTGTAATTGCTATAACAGTAATTCTTCAGTATAATAGATCCGTAATTAGATTTTCCTCTCTTGCATAAAAGTTCTTACTTCGCTTGTATTTCATTGCTTGATTGTTTTTCAAATTCTTATTTTTATTTTTAAAATTATTCTTATTCTATATTCATGTGTATATCTCCTTATTAATTGTGTGAAGTTTACTTATGTTGATTTGTATCTTATCGGTTTTAATCATCCCGAAACAAGTATGATTTGCCATTCTTAGTAAAGACTCGTTTTTAATGTGTGTCTTTTGATTGTTCTGCCTCTGCGATGAGTGGGAAGTGGACCAGTAAACCGGTTATTCACACCAGTTGAGTACCGTGTTTTATTCAGTTGACCGTCCTAAGTCGGTATTGCATCTGTCGCACAATAAATAGTTTTGTAATGTCATTGCATGTATTTTATTACTTGTTACCAAATTTTACTGTACATCTCCTTGGTGACTTCTGCCCTACAGCTAAGTCAGATGTCTTTCCCTTTCCCTTTTACAGTACAGTCAATGTCCGAAATACAATTAATATCAGGTGCAACGATATGACCTCTTAGTCGAAGTACAAATTAGATTTTTCACACAGACCAGAAGATGGAATAAAGCATTTTAGGACACCTTCCTATTGAGTTCGCTCTTCAAATATTTACACTTCGGATTTCCACTTCTTCGACCTAAAGCATCAACTATGAGACACAAGTTGTCGAAATGCTCATATGGTGCGCTAAATGTATTCACCTATATATGTTCATTTATTTATTAAGCATGCGCTAGATAAGCCAGGTAGATACAATTCTTATGATATAATGTGACAATTTCAATAAGCTACGTTAGATGTCTTCTTAGAACCAAGTTATCTATCAGACATTAGGCATCCATCAGACATTAGGTATCTATCAGACATTAGGTATCCATCAGACATTAGGTATCTATCAGACATTAGGCATCCATCAGACATTAGGTATCCATCAGATATTAGGTATCCATCAGACATTAGGTATCCATCAGACATTAGGTATCTATCAGAGATTAGGTATCCATCAGACATTAGGTATCCATCAGACATTAGGCATCCATCAAATATTAGGTATCCATCAAACATTAGGTATCCACCAGATATTAGGTATCCATCAGACATTAGGCATCCATCAGACATTAGGTATCCATCAGACATTAGGTATCCATCAAACATTAGGTATCTATCAGACATTAGGTATCCATCAGACATTAGGCATCCATCAGACATTAGGTATCCATCAAACATTAGGTATCCATCAGACATTAGGTATCCATCAGACATTAGGTATCCATCAGACATAAGGTATCCATCAGACATTAGGTATCCATCAGACATTAGGTATCCATCAGACATTAGGTATCTATCAGACATTAGGTATCCATCAGACATAAGGTATCCATCAGATACTAGGTATCCATGGAATGAAGAATTTCGTGAAGAAAACAAATTTATTTGAAGTGAAACTTGATTTAATTGTAAGATAATTTATTGAAAATGAAAAATTTAATTTCAAGTGAAACGATACAATTGTAAGATGACTTCGAGCTGCAGTGGAACATTGATATCTTAATCTATTTACTACATAAAAGATACATTCATAAAATATTTATTAAATGAACCGTTCGATCATAAAGTTATTTATTTCACTATGTAATCATATAGGTTTTGCTACTCGGACCACGCTTTCATATAGTATTTATTACACTGAAAATGCATTCATAGTGTATTTACTACATGGACTATGCATTCATGTAGCACTTACTACATGAATCATGCTTTAATATAGTATCTACTACGGGCTATGCATTCACATACTATTTACTACACGGATCTTATATGTATTTATTACCTAGACAATATATTTATAGTATCTACAACACGGACCTTGAATTCATATAGTACTTACTACATGGATTATGCATTCATATGGTATTTATTACATGGGCAATGCATTCATATGGTATTTACTACACAGACCATGTATTCATACAATATTTACTTTAGGGACCATGCATTCATTTTAGTGATCATTCAGCAGAATACAGTATGTGATATATAAATACAGACCAATACGTGAGATAAATAAAATTCACCAAAACTGTGAGATATTGAAACGTTTAAAACATTTATGTATATATCCGTTTTAAATTATTGCATCTTATCGCATTTCAAGTTTTTTCAAGGATACTTAAGGTCATTTATAAAACAAAAAACTTATTACCAGATCTGATAGGAAAGGCAAAATCCAATCTAAATAGATACCTCTGCATGAGGGGAATAATCCATAAAATATATAAACATTTATCTCATTAAACGATATCAAATAAATATCAAAGATTTCCGAGAGGAAAATAAGTTTTATCTTATATTCATGCAGAAACTAATTGATTTATTATGACAGATATTTACCTCCTTGACATCTTTCCTGATGAAGACGAAATCGTCATCGAATTCCAAATCCGTGACATTTGCTTTTTTGTTTAGTTCGCACAACAGGTGTTTGCTGTTGTAATTGATAGACTGACAAAAAGGAAAGTTGTCGCATTCTTTTAAGCACATACATTTGCCAACGATATTAAAAGTTTTGAAAACATTTCCAGGAAGTCGTCGGTCAAAATGTTCAACATATGCGATGACCTGCACTACAATGTGACATACATAATATACTGCGTAATCTCTAAACAGCATTGCAAATAAATATAGTTACAATGTATGATATCGGAACGTCTACCTAAAATATATCTTCGATATTTAAAAATAAAACTCAGTATACTGTTGCTTCGACAAGCACAACAACACTGAACTCATATGATGGATGTTCTATATCTATCAATTTATTAATTGCATGGTGCAATATCATTTAAGAGAATCAATAAAAGTCCGTTTAAGTAGTATAATGACATATTCAAGCAAGCAATATTGGCAAAAACAATCAGAAATGTATAGGTGTATGAAGTTAATAATGCATCATACTTGCATTTCGACAACATACATCTCTGACGTGAAGCTAAAGACCGAAATAGAAATCAAATTAAAGTGTAAACATTTGACAATCAAGCTAATTGAATATGATCTAACCATATGTGCCAAATAACCAATCTAAGGCTGTGAACGAGGGAGATACTCTTTTATTTAAGAATAATATAAAATCAAAGTGTAAAACCAAGTCAATTACCCATTTTTTTCACATTGCACTGGAACTATACATTTCAGGTCACTGCAGAAGCATTTAAAGCAGGATTTGTAATTACCCTCAGGTACTATCAGTAGCGGTATCAACCCAGTAGTAATGATAAATATCGGAAGATATAATTATACGCGGATACATTTAGTGCACCATACGCGCATTTCAACAATTTTTTTTCAGTTATACTCAAAGTCGAATCTCTTGACATTCAAAAGAAAAGTAAAAAGTATCTCACAAGGCCATATGGCAGAAGTCACAACGCAAAGGCACTGTTAGTAATGTAATAATCTGAAAGAAAAACATCCCTCCCCCCCCAAAAAATAATAATGATAATAATAATAAAAACACACATAAGACATCAGAAAACTTTCGATTAAAGTGCAGTTGTGATACCGACTTAGGACAGTTTACGTCCCATAATCCAACTCACCACAAAAGCATTACAATCAAAGGACACAAAATTAAAAATCCTCAATATAAAAAGCAAAGATAAAAAAGTTTCTCAAGTTGAGAGGTATATAAAAACATATACACTTATAATAATGAAAAATAAGACCATATATAAGAAAAGCATGAAAATGTAGAAACACACACGCACACTTACACACAATCACACATATACACTTACGATAACAAATCAATGTGTTATACAGAACACATACACTGTTTAAGAGACAATATTTTGCACTCCTTGAGAAATATATGTATGTTCTTCTCAGTAAATATTGTTCAACAAAACACATGAGCGATAGAAATAAAATCAGAAAGTATTGGGAGGGGATTAAACCCTACTTTGATCCCTATTTTGTGAATTTTCCTGAAATAGGCCAGAATTTGCAAATTTGGCAGTTTTATAGAATGTCTACTCATCCATTATATAGAAGTAAAACACGAAGAAGTACCGAAGGGTAAACCATATCCTATATCCAAGAGTGTCATATTCAGACAAATGCGAACCCCAATAACGAAAGTCCTGCAACAACCTTGATAAACATGGCTGAACATAGAAAACATACAATTTATTATGCCCCTGTATGAGGGATATAACTGGTAACCAAAACCGCGTGGTAGGGTTTTGAATATGATGTTTGATACCTAAGTCCTGTAAAGCCTGTTTGAATGCAATCTGTCTTAAGGCAATATACAATTATATAATGCTACAGAAATCCCACTAAAACATAACATGACGTCATTGTGACGTAATTATTGTCCATTACATTATATCAAGTGGGCTGAACTGCAAAAATCAATATGCCAAGAAAAATGCTGCAACCGTTTTCTCAACTCCATTTATTGCGTAATTTCACATAAAGACTCTTCTACAGATATTTGAAATGCGTCTTGCTGTGCCTTACTTTTAGATTTTTAATTATCAAAAGAATTTCACTTTAAGTAGGCCATTTATTGTATAATTACATCATTTACAATTTCATCTTAGTATTTATACACAATAACGTCACTTTATAAGTTGGCTGCAGCTATACATATTATGGATAGGCTTCCATTTATTCTTGACAACAAAATTTTATTACCAAATTAGGCAACGTACCTTTGCTCTTTTTGAATCTTATGCTGTGTATAGCAATTACGTGTCATATAATGTCAGTGACGTCATAGAGTGTGTTAACGTTACTGCATGGTTGGGGAATAGCTGTAGGACAAACAACGTGTTGATTTATGATTAAGATACGGGGGAGAGCAAGACTGCAATTTTTATTAGTAAGTACATGTTCAAGGCCCCTATATCTTTACTGGTGTTTTGTGGGTTTTAGGAAGAAGCGGCGCGATCAGAACCATCATCTGCAGGACGAATTTAGTTGAACAATTTAAGTTTGGCAGCGTTCGTAATTGAAAAGTTAAGTTTGCATTCAAGTGAACCGATTTTAGGGTTTTATTGAACTTTCTCCTATCGGAGGAATAAGATAAAAATTTTTGCATGAACATGATGAATACAGTTGGGTGCAGTCCTTACATTCAAGTGCACTTGACAAGTGCGCTTCAAGTTTAGTTTTTCGTCCTGAATACCAGTCATAAAGTTTAGTCAAGTGCACTTGTTGTCAAGTTTACATTAAAGTAATCCCGTCTTCAAGTTTACTATCACGTGACACCAAGTTTACTTTTCACGTTTATTTATTACAATTATCCAGTTTCGTATAACACGATAGAAATAATTGTCTTATTATGTACAATTGCATATTTTATAAAAAAAAAACAAAAAAACAACCCCCCCCCCCTGATTTAATAGAAAAATATAGTAAATGTACATGTATATAGAAAGTAATTAAAAATTTAAGTTTGCATTCAAGTGTACCGATTTTAGCGTTTTATTGAACTTTCTCCTATCGGAGGAAGAAAATAAATTTTTTGCACGAACATGATGAATACCTAATGGTTTATTACCGTTAAGCAAAAGCGTAGTTAGAGACAAATCGTGTATATGTCTTATTGTAAAGCCGATACCCATCACTACGTTAGATACACATCGTGTATATGTGTTATTGTAAGACCGACACCAATGACTACGTTAGAGACACATCGTGTATATATGCTATTGTAAGACCGATACCCATGACTACGTTAGAGACACATCGTGTATATATGTTATTGTAAGACCGACATCTATGACTACGTTAGATACACATCGTGTATATGTGTTATTGTAAGACCGACACCAATGACTACGTTAGAGACACATCGTGTATATATGCTATTGTAAGACCGATACCCATAGCTACGTTAGAGACACCTCGTGTATATGTGTTATTGTAAGAGCGACCCCATCACTACGTTAGAGACACATCGTGTATATGTGTTATTGTAAAGCCGATACCCATCACTACGTTAGAGACACATCGTGTATATATGCTATTGTAAGACCGACACCCATGACTACGTTAGAAACACATCGTGCATATGTGTTATTGTAAGATCAATACCCATGACTACGTTAGAGACACATCGTGTATATGTGTATTTGTAAGACCGATACCCATGACTACGTTAGATACACATCGTGTTATGGGTTATTGTAAGACCGATACCCATGACTACGTTAGATACACATCGTGTATTTGTGTTATTGTAAGAGCGACACCCATGACTACGTTAGAAACACATCGTGTATATCTGTTATTGTAAGACCAATACCCATCACTACGTTAGAGACACATCGTGTATATGTGTTATTGTAAGACTGACACCCATGACTGCGTTAGATACACATCGTGTATATATGTTATTGTAAGACCAATACCCATGACTACGTTAGAGACACATCGTGCATATGTGTTATTGTAAGACCGATACCCATGACTACGTTAGAGACACATTTTGTATATGTGTTATTTTAAGACCAATACCCATGACTACGTTAGAGACACATCGTGTATATGTGTTATTGTAAGACCAATACCCATGGCTACGTTAGAGACACATCGTGTATATGTGTTATTGTAAGACCGATACCCATGACTACGTTAGAGACACATCTTGTATATGTGTTATTGTAAGACCAATACCCATGACTACGTTAGATACACATCGTGTATATGTGTTATTGTAAGATCAATGCCGATGACTACATTAGAGACACATCGTGTATATGTGTTATTGTAAGACCGATACCCATGACTACGTTAGATACACATCGTGTATATGTGTTATTGTAAGACCGATACCCATGACTACGTTAGATACACATCGTGTATATATGTTATTGTAAGACCAATACCCATGACTACGTTAGAGACACATCGTGCATATGTGTTATTGTAAGACCGATACCCATGACTACGTTAGAGACACATCGTGTATATATGCTATTGTAAGACCGACACCCATGACTACGTTAGAAACACATCGTGCATATGTGTTATTGTAAGATCAATACCCATGACTACGTTAGAGACACATCGTGTTATGGGTTATTGTAAGACCGATACCCATGACTACGTTAGATACACATCGTGTATTTGTGTTATTGTAAGAGCGACACCCATGACTACGTTAGAAACACATCGTGTATATCTGTTATTGTAAGACCAATACCCATCACTACGTTAGAGACACATCGTGTATATGTGTTATTGTAAGACTGACACCCATGACTGCGTTAGATACACATCGTGTATATATGTTATTGTAAGACCGATACCCATGACTACGTTAGATACACATCGTGTATATATGTTATTGTAAGACCAATACCCATGACTACGTTAGAGACACATCGTGCATATGTGTTATTGTAAAGCCGATACCCATCACTACGTTAGAGACACATCGTGTATATATGCTATTGTAAGACCGACACCCATGACTACGTTAGAAACACATCGTGCATATGTGTTATTGTAAGATCAATACCCATGACTACGTTAGAGACACATCGTGTTATGGGTTATTGTAAGACCGATACCCATGACTACGTTAGATACACATCGTGTATTTGTGTTATTGTAAGAGCGACACCCATGACTACGTTAGAAACACATCGTGTATATCTGTTATTGTAAGACCAATACCCATCACTACGTTAGAGACACATCGTGTATATGTGTTATTGTAAGACTCACACCCATGACTGCGTTAGATACACATCGTGTATATATGTTATTGTAAGACCAATACCCATGACTACGTTAGAGACACATCGTGCATATGTGTTATTGTAAGACCGATACCCATGACTACGTTAGAGACACATTTTGTATATGTGTTATTTTAAGACCAATACCCATGACTACGTTAGAGACACATCGTGTATATGTGTTATTGTAAGACCAATACCCATGGCTACGTTAGAGACACATCGTGTATATGTGTTATTGTAAGACCGATACCCATGACTACGTTAGAGACACATCCTGTATATGTGTTATTGTAAGACTAATGCCCATGACTACGTTAGATACACATCGTGTATATGTGTTATTGTAAGACCAATACCCATGACTACGTTAGATACACATCGTGTAGATGTGTTATTGTAAGATCAATGCCGATGACTACATTAGAGACACATCGTGTATATGTGTTATTGTAAGACCGATACCCATGACTACGTTAGATACACATCGTGTATATGTGTTATTGTAAGACCGATACCCATGACTACGTTAGATACACATCGTGTATATATGTTATTGTAAGACCAATACCCATGACTACGTTAGAGACACATCGTGCATATGTGTTATTGTAAGACCGATACCCATGACTACGTTAGAGACACATTTTGTATATGTGTTATTTTAAGACCAATACCCATGACTACGTTAGAGACACATCGTGTATATGTGTTATTGTAAGACCAATACCCATGGCTACGTTAGAGACACATCGTGTATATGTGTTATTGTAAGACCGATACCCATGACTACGTTAGAGACACATCTTGTATATGTGTTATTGTAAGACTAATGCCCATGACTACGTTAGATACACATCGTGTATATGTGTTATTGTAAGACCAATACCCATGACTACGTTAGATACACATCGTGTAGATGTGTTATTGTAAGATCAATGCCGATGACTACATTAGAGACACATCGTGTATATGTGTTATTGTAAGACCGATACCCATGACTACGTTAGATACACATCGTGTATATGTGTTATTGTAAGACCGATACCCATGACTACGTTAGAGACACATCGTGTATGTGTTATTTTAAGACCAATACCCATGGCTACGTTAGATACACATCGTGTATATGTGTTATTTTAAGACCGATACCCATGACTACGTATGTGTCTTGTCGGAGAACTGAGCATGCTCATCACATTGATATTGCTACATCCTGGTCCCACGAATCGTACCACTGTAGATTACCTTGTCTTTACACGTGCATATAACTAAGATTTTATTAAATGTTATGCATGTTATATCGTTCAAATCGTAAAAACCTCGTTTGTCTTTTTACTGTATTTCAATATGATGATATTAATTGTTAGACAAATATTCATACTTTCGATATTTCTTGATATGATTTTAAAATATATTATTGAAATGAAAAAAAAAAACATAAAGCAAAACATAAAAACTGTAAATGGTGTTTCAGAACTTCCACTTGGGTCTTTAAATTCCCCATCTGACAAAGGGGCACTTAGTCCCCAGAGTAAAAATCATATTCAATTTGTATCACATTGACAGACGGAATGTATTTCTCGAGTCCCGGACGACACACTTTTAAAATTGTTATTGAATTGCAGGTAATTTGATATTAATCGGTATACCGTCAAACAGCGTACAGATAATTTATTTAAAATCTTTCTTTATTCCTTGTGCCACCACTCCTTGTATACAAGAATATTTGACGAGGTGTTGGGACACAGAAAAGCAGGTCATCAAATATTCATGATATTGCTTAATCAGTCGAGGTTGTGAAATGAAATGTTCGATGTTCATTTCTTGGCAGTGAAAAGCGGTGTAGAATAGTAGAGGTGTACAGAAAAAACTGTGGTCCCGTTTCACGTTAAGTATGGCACGTAAAAGATCCCTCACTGGTTGCTAAAGCAATAAATTCCTAAACAATGCATTAAACAGATGCCATAACCAGCTATGTGAAATAATTATGGAGTGACGTAAAACAATAATCACTCAATCGATTCTATATAATGACGATTAGTTGTCATTTTATTCTATACAGACAGCATGTTAAATTATGCAGAAGTAGTAGTCCTTTTTGGATGAAGGTTTCGAGTGTTTCCCTTGAGTTTTTGCAATACGGTTGTAATGAGAGAAATGCAGATCGCATGGAGAATTCGATGATAAATTCATAATCTGAATGCAGTTGAACATTTGAACTCTGAGCACAATTATTGATATACGCTTTAATATATTTCCTCTAACGACAGACTTGCAGTGAAGGACAGATTTGCTGTAATAAGTTTACTCACATGCAAGCCTAAATGTCATTTGATCTGTCGGACAAACGTTAAACGACCGGCGCTTGTCGCTGGAGTTCGGGCGATTAATACCGCTGTTTTCGTTGCACTTAATCAGCATCGCATAGGGTATAAAAAGAACTGCGGTCGCCTTACATTGCCCTGGCATATTTAACATGTTAAATTAATGATTATCAAATCAGAAATTTTGTTGGTGGCGTATTCACTCGCAAGTGTGGCTACTCAACCAATTACATTTATTTTGGCTTCATTAAAGGACAGTTATTTTCCATTTCTAGTCTAAAATGTCTTGTTCTCCCACTTACTGAAAAACTAGGTAAAATTGTCTAAAACTGCAAATAATAAATTATTGTAATTGTATATACCTTAGAAATTCACATATATTGTAGATAACAAAATTAGATGACTTGACGATTACAAAAAGGTAAAAATATTGTTCGTGTGTGTATGTATTTACCAGAAAGGACTTCTGCGGACGTCCTTGTAAGAATTAATGCCCCTCAACGATTAACATCGGTCAAAACTCAGTGGTAGAAATGTTTTTACCAGAAACGCACAAAATAGTTTGGTGTGTCCACGATTATATGATATAAAATTGTGGTGACGCGCGATTGGTGATTTAATCTTTCATCACTATAGTTACGAATGACGTAGTTTTCAGTTGATTTCTTATCACCTATCTCCTAAGATTTTACTGTCGATTGCGGTAGAAATTATGTCCACATTGATTAAAGTACTGTGTGGACACTTTGGAAAATACACATACCTGAGCTGTACTGATTTAAATCCAGTTTGTGGACAGTTTCCATGGAAAGATACATAACACATGAATATGTCTTAGAATAAGTTTCGGGAAATTTTTCAAAAGCATGTAAGGTAATCATGAATCATTGTGACTCGAAAAGGGATGTATGATGCATGAGTTCTAGGTATTCCTTACTCTAGGGGATCGGACGAAATCAAGCATATGTCTACAGTGCTGAAACATAGTTAGGTTTAGAATATAAAAGCCTAAAATTGCGATTTTTTTATCACTTTAGAGACCTTTTCTTATGACGGCAGTGAAATGTTGGTTAATTTGAGAAAAGTTGAATACTTAAGAAATAATATCTGGAGTAGTTATGAAAAGTGAGGTTTGTCCAATTTGATTTAAATGGCAATGCGTGATCTTGTTTTACTACAGCTAAATAAGGCCACAACTTCTGGTGTGCAACAGTCGGTGCACTCCGACATCAATTGATCATGTAAACCGACATCTTTGATCATGTCCTGCGCATCTATTCAATTAGCAATCGGCCGATAATAATTTTAACCACCTTCGCAATTGTAATAAGAATTCAATACAGATATCTGCTTACACGTACCTCCTGCCAAATGTACTGGATTGCTGACATGAGATCTGAATCATCCAAACGTCTTGTACTATTGTGTGGCAAATAGATCATTCTCATTTACTATGTTTATTTTGAGGGCATGGTCTGTTTATTTCTTATACATTATATATTTCAAATTGGGTTTAAAGTATTTTACCATATATACAGGGGTTGAGCGATTGTCTAAAAGAAAAAAGAGGAGTTACTGGCTCAGTTATGTGGCAGAAGTCACCATGGAGCTATACAATACAAGAACCTAAACACCCATCTCTAAATATATATGCATGTATGCAAATAATAATAAGTCTCGTATAACAGGGAATATTGGGATACATAATATGCGCATATTGTTTATCTGAACACCTGTAAATCCAGCCCTGTGTAATACAATATGTGATTAGATAAATTCAAAAGAGTGGATTTAGGAATTGAAATTGCATAATTCATAAATGATACCGGCAAATTACAATGGAATAATGGGGATGGGTTAGAAGTTTGCTGGAGTCACCCAGGCATTTGTCTTTGTGTCTTTTCGGATGAAACAAACGTTTGATTCAGACAAAGGACTAGGGTCAGTAAGGGCTTAATTTTGCCCTACTTTGAAAACAATGGTTTTTGTTGTTTTTCTGATAGAAAGTGTTGGATTTAGGTATTTGAGGAAGTTTTCATACTTTATTTCTAACATTTTATAAATCTTAGGGCAAAAATTGAATTTGGACCAAAAATCACAGATTTGATTTAATCACATCAAGGAAACACTTTGTTTGAGGCATAGTTTCTATGGAATATGGTCTTGAATAGGTCGACGAATGATTATTAACGAGACATGTCATTGGCTGATCTGCAGTAAAGAGAATGGGACTTCTATTTTATTGTATCAGGGGCTCTGATTAGATGAAATTATTTTTATCAATCTATAAATAAAGACTGATTGTGCGGTAAAATCACAAATTTTAAGATTTCGCTAATATAAAGATTTTATGACCTAAAAAAGTTATTTACATTTGAAATTTGGCAGTACTTTAAGGGAGGGGGTCCTTTCCAGCAAAACTTACGAATGACGTAGTTTTCAGTTGACTTCTTATCACCTATCTCCTAAGATTTTGCTGTCGATTGCGGTAGAAATTATGTCCACTTCGATTAATGTACTGTGTGGACACTTTGGAAAATACACATACCTGAGCTGTACTGATTTAACTCCAGTTTGTGGACAGTTTCCATGGAAAGATGCATAACACATGAATATGTCTTAGAATAAGTTTCGGGAAATTTTTCAAAAGCATGTAAGGTAATCATGAATCATTGTGACTCGAAAAGGGATGTATGATGCATGAGTTCTAGGTATTCCTTACTCTAGGGGATCGGACGAAATCAAGCATATGTCTACAGTGCTGAAACATAGTTAGGTTTAGAATATAAAAGCCTAAAATTGTGATGTTTTTATCACTTTAGAGACCTTTTTTATGACGGCAGTGAAATGTTGGTTAATTCGAGAAAAGTTGAATACTTAGGAAATAATATCTGGAGTAGTTATGAAAAGTGAGGTTTGTCCAATTTGATTTAAACTCAATGGCAATGCATGATCCTGTTTTAATACAGCTAAATAAGGCCACAACTTCTGGTGTGCAACAGTCGGTGCACTTCGACATCAGTTGATCATGTAAACCGACATATTTGATCATGTCCAACAATCAAAGGACGTACATTTAAAAATTTATAGATAATCCTCCATGTAAAGAACAAGGGTTAACAGGTATCGCATATCGAGAGGTCATAATAATATAAACACGTAAGGTATTGTAAAACACAATGGTATAAAGATAAATGACCGTCCTAAGTCGGTATCGTAATTGCACTACAATCAAATATTTTTGTAAAATGTTATATGTGCTAGTATATTATTTATATTAATGTATTGCACAGCTCCATGGTGACTTCTGCCACATAACTGAGCCAGTACCTCCTCTTCTTTCTTAACGAGGCATGTGATTGGCTAATCTGCAGTAAGGAGAGAGGGATTTCTATTTCATTGTGTCAGGGGTTCTGATTGGATTGATTGATTTTTATTTATCTTTTTTTTTTTTTTTGATTTTTGTTCTGATTCGATGATATTATTTTTGATCATTCTGTAAATAAAGACTGACTGTGGTATTATAAAGATTTTATGACCTAAAAAGTTATTTACATTTGAAATTTGGCAACATTTTCAAGGGGGGGGGAGGTCCTTTCCATCAAGATTTTCTCGAAATCAAGGTCGATGATCTATATTAAACTGTTAAATTTCTGATAAAGGAGGGTCTGACAAACATTTTGATATATGGGTTATACAAAGCTAAGATGCAGATATTTGTGTATATCTTGCTTGATTTTTGATAATTTGTCATGGAACCCTATGGGAAAAGGAATTATTATGCTCTTATCTTCATCTGCTACCCGGGAAATATTAAGGTGAAAAATACAGCGCAACTCAATTCCGGAGAATACGGAAACTTTTACACTTTTCAAAAAGAAAGTTTTATTCTAAGGTTGGCCCCACATGTGTTCATTCAAAATATTTTTAGTATAATTAGATTCTTTATTTCTCACAAATATGCGAAATTTTCTCAATGACATTCATGTGGCCAATTCTAATTTTCTTTGGAAACTAAATGTCTCGTTGATTTTTGACATTTTCGTCTATCATGCGCTACTGCATAATCCAGTAGCACATGAATATCACTGTTTTTCCTTGTTAGTACATGAAAATATAAGTCTTATTTAAGTAAAATCTAAGTCTTATTTGGGACGGTTGTTGCATACAACTCGGGGACGCTTACTCCTTCCGAGCACGCCGTCTCACCTCAATTTTATTGGGGTTCGCATTTGTCTGAATATGACATTATTCACTATTCCATGGACTATGAGATATGGTTTACCCTTCGGTAGTTCTTCGTTTTTACTTAAGTAAATTAAGAACATAAAATCTTATATTTTTGATCCCTAACATTCGAGGCCGTCGCACTATTGTTACTAACCCTAGCTCCTTGTTATGTTGTTTAACGGGCCACTTTGACAGACAATAGAGATATGTTGTGTCGTTAAATGATATATAAGAGTAAAGTTATTATTGTGTATAGTAGGTTCTATAGACATTTCTGCTGCTTGCTCGCGGAATGAAACGAGTAGAGCAGATCGTTCGGTTAACATGATGTGCAGATTGTCGATGAAATTCTTTAACTGTTGACTCTTTTTTTTTTCATCTGTTTCAAAGTTTTTACAAATGCAATAGAACCAGACGTTAATCTGCTCCCGTCTTCTGATTTGTCGTAGTGCAATATCTGAAGAAATCCACAATGAGATTCGGAGCTGTTATGTCCTTTTATATGAAATAGAAGCTGTATTTCTTTCTCCTTCCCCCTCTCTCCCACCCTCCTCCTCACCTGGGATCTTAGAGTGTATGATTTTCTGAAAGCTTATCAAAATGCAACAAAATCACCATGTAAGAATTTTGGCCGTTTGAATATTATGGAGTATTGGATACAAGCCATCCATTTAGAAAATCACAGAAAATTTAGAAAACTTCCGTACTGATGCATTTTTGAAAAATTACTAAACTTAGTGGATATTATATATACAGCTTGGTGGGCATCAAACTTATGTAAAATCCAAGATTGTAAAAACCTTGTTTTTTGTGCATGTCCTTGGTGTCGTACGGCTTTGCCAGATGTCTTCTAGGGTCTCTCTCTCTCTCTCTCTCTCTCTCTCTCTCTCATAAAGCTGGAAGAACCTTTCAAGATTAGCCCAATCAACAGTTTGGACATCGAGGAGCTGAGGGACTAAAACAATAATTTTTTTCGAATATCTGAAAAATGGAAAAGCTCCCATACACGTACATGTATATTTTGTATTAAAATTCAGCATAAATTACAGACATAATAAACTGTGATTAATGATAGCATTTTAAATCGATAACTGATGTCAAAACTAACAATTTCCTAAAACAAATCACTGAAAATTTGGCGGAAATCGTAAATACATCTCGGTTAGCAAGACATCAGTGTTTCGATAACAGAATGATTGTCCAAAGTATGATGTTTCTGAATTATATACAAGATACCACCAAGTTAGTAGTGTAGATAATTTGGTCATTGGCAAATATTTCAGTTTTAGGTTAGAACTCTAGAATTTCAGTGAAAATCTCTGAATATTGGAAAAATCTACTTAATTCTACTATTATTCATACATTTTCGTTTGTGTGTGTTCAGCAAAATAGGTATGCAAAAAACGAAGATATACTGAGGTGTAAACCATACTTCATAGTCCATGGAATAAAAGGACAATATCGTGTATTATCTCATATTCAGACAAATACGAACCCCAATAAAATCGAGGCGAGACCAGGTACCTGGGAGGAGTACACGTTACCTGGTTGCATGAGACACCCGTCGCAACTTTTCAATTCGAGGAGACAAATACATAAATATGCACATATGAAAACATGAAGGAGATCAGAGCACGAATGCGTATTTCGAACATGCCATGGCATAGCGTATAAGTTGTGAAATGAAGACATCATATGCGAGAGAGTAAGGTATGTTGCTACTCAGAAAAGGAAAGTTCGTAATAATGAAATTGAAATTGTCACGTTTGTCATGGAGAGAGGTTACTAATGAACCATCGTCACTAGCTGATAGGAATACATGTATGAAGCAGAAGATGCGCTCTCAGTTGTATCTTTTATCACGTGTTCTTTTGTATATCGATGTTGAGGTAATCTTTTAATACAGGGTTGTTAATCGACAAAACATCACTGATGTTTCTGTATGTAAATTTGAACCAAGTTGCTAATTGTTTATTACCTTTTGAGAGCAGAGACTGTATGAATTCTGCTTCGTAAGAGTACAAAAATATGTCGACCATGGAATCCAAAAAAGGTATGGTAGCTCGAGATCAGATTCATTTGTAGTAATACCGAATGAACTGAGAACTGACTTGTGATTATTCAATACCTCTGTAGAAGACAAATTTATAACTGTGACAAATATGACATACAATAATTAAGCATTCTTAAAGGTGTATGCATTCACTATTTATCAAATACGCATTTCCTGGCAATGTCTTACAATTTTATAAAAAGATTATTTCAAATCTAAAGACCCCTATACTGACATCAGTTAGCCACAAACCACCTGTTAAACCATGGAAAAACTTATATGGCATAATTTTATGAAAGCTTATATTAATTGTTGATTGAGCAGAAATAAGACAAAGTTCCCAGCTTGTTATTATTGATTATTTGTAACATATGTATGGTTTAAGAATCTAAAGCATATGATAAATACATTAGTGTAAAGATTTTTGATGACAAAACTGCACCACAAATTCTCAAAACCCCAAACGACAAAATGGTAACATGGCTGAGTTTGCAGGATATTTCATTAACTTGAAGAAATTGATAGCTTTTACGTTCTTAATTCGGTTTTACATGAATTGGTGTACACCTAGCCGTACTAGTATCTAAAGTGTTCTCTAATCTTCATCAAGGTTTTCTTTTTAAATCTCAAACAGACAATCGACCCGCCATATTTAGAATTTAAAGCGACACTTAAAGGCGTTAAGAAAAATATGTTTGACTTTTCTCTTCTTTGTTATCCTCTAAAGCACCAAAGCTCTCCTCTGTTTCAACAGTTGTACTGATTTACTTTATTCTTTACACCAGGATCATCGGATTCAAATGTAGTAGCAGCAGAATAAAATCATTCTAAAACAATAATAAACATCAAATACTAAAACTAGAAACATGTTAGTGTATTTAAAATCCTACCACAATTTTAAAAGGTGAACGTTCATTGAACCACGTAGAAGACTAGTGATAGTACTTCTGGTTTTGTATATATTGTAAATATAAAGAATCTAGGATAACAATAAAGTTCTGTAGTATTATTACAATCTGTAGAATATCTGCAAAACGCATGTTTTTTTTAATTCAATATGTGTTAGAGGGTATTTAATGACATTCGGTGAGTAAACTTGTGTAAATTTTTTTGTAATGCCCCTAATATCCTCCATATATGTTAAGCCGATCTTTATTCTCTACACCAATTGAATGGCGTTTGTTTCTTCAATTGACCGTCCCAAGTCGGGTTCGTAACAGCAGCACAATCGAATATTTTTGTATTGTCGTTTTTCCATGTATATTCTACTATTATCATGTTTTATGTGCATGTCCTTAGTGATTTATATAAAACAACTTTGTCAGATGTCTTCAGTTTTCTCTTCTACATATGGACATTTTTTTTTTATTTCTGTCATTTTCTGGCAATTAGAATAAAATAGGTATGAAATCTGAGTTAAATGAGATGCCCACCACTGAAGAGACATAAGTTGTTAAGTGATCATCTGGGGCACAATATTATAATGAATAGAGGTTCTAAAGTTTATTATAACTACTAAGCCGGTGGCACTGCTGGTGGACTGGTTGTACATGAGAACATCTGAAGTCTAGTTTCCAGTGTTTCTGTACTGACATGAACTATACACTTTAAATTTTCAGTTATGAAATTTTGTAAATTAATCTAGTACTAAGAAGTATTTCCCTCATGCATAGCTCTGTCCTGAGAATAATTCTTTGGTTCACTTTTTCGACCACTTTTGTTTAAACTCTGCTCTACAAATATTTATATATTATTAGAATTCCTATCACTGAAGAGACATAAGTCGTAGAAATGCGCATCTGGTGCTCAAAATTGTAACGTATATATGTTCTAATATTTCCTATTTAAGATAGTAAAATTTATAAGTTTAACTCTACTTTAATCCTAGACAAATTCATTCATAAAGATTGCACTATGAACAAAATAATTCTGAATAATGATCATAGACAGACAATTTCTTTCCAATCTAAGCAGCCAGTGAAAAAATCCCATTTCCACTGATCAAAAGAAATTTACATCAGTTACAGAAGATTTGAATAATCGTTGACTTGAGTTTTGAGTCATTTATAGCAGATCATTTGGAACAAAATTCAAAAACCCAAATTTTTCGATACTGAATTTGTGAATTTCAAGATTTATAATTATTTGAATAAATATGTTTGCCTTACCTTCCCTAGAATGTGTATCTAGCTTTGAATCCAACATCAATTACACTACTGTCAGTCTTAAAAATCACACGTATTGAGTTTGACATAGATACGAATGGATAAAATAATGACATGTTATACCCACAGAAAGGGCCAACCGGTGGAGATGTAGGTAAGGGACCATCCAGTATATCTATGTAGTCATAGTTGCACGAATTGTGATACTTGATTTGGAAAACCTTAATAACCAATGATTTTGATCTCCATAGAGCAGCCCTTTATAGCAATATTTTCCTATGGTAACAACCTTAATTCTGTATTGTCTGGATCAATGAGTTTGGACAGGATCCTGTTTTGATTTGTAAAACCTTATTGACCGAACAGAAGATTCCTACATCATCTTATTTTGATTTTCATGATACATAATTAAAGCTTTTTATATTCTGTATGGTTTAAGGACCTTATATATACGGTAAGGTTATTATCAGTAATAACCGATAATGTAATTATCGGTAATAACCGGTATCACTAATTATTAGTAATAACTGGTAATTATCAGGTATGTCCGTAATGTAATTATCAGTAATCACCGGTGATGTAATTATCAGTAATCACCGGTATTGTAATTATCAGTAAAATCTGGTAATGTAATTATCAGTAATACCTGATAATATAATAGAACCCTCTAGAGTCTTACCAATAGCCCTCCTCACTGACAGTATCATACCATAATAGGATACCTCTCCACAGCAATGATGTTAAGAACTATCTTACTTTGATTTGATATCCTTCCGGAGCATTAATTTGCCAGGCACATGCAGCATAGTTAGGATAATGGTAGTGAGGCCCATCGCAAATGACTTAAGTTAAAATTAATCAAAATGCGTTGTTTGCAATTTTCGCATCAATAATTTATCGGAAAATATTTTTAACATGTAAATCAAAATCATATTATTACAATATTCATTTTGTTTTCTTCTCATTTCTTAAATTTCATCTCATTTGGAGTAGAAATAAAGAAATTAGGGCAATTTGAAAATAGCTAAAACCATTAAAATATCTAACGATACCGCGGCGGTACAGCGAGATGTTTATTTTGCCTTATAATTGACGGCGCGCTTAGAATCAATGAGCATAAAAGCCATATGTTCACTGGCGTTGTTCGGGGTCACGGTTGTATCAAATCCAGTGAAGTGAGGTTTTACAGGTAGATACGTCCATTACCTGTAAAAAGCTGATCGCCGAAGCGAAAACGATGTACGATGCGGGCACACATAAGTTTTTAAACATATAATTTTCAGTTTTTAATGTATTTCTACCGACCCATAATATGCGATAAGTATGTTTTCCCCGATTCATTTGATACCATTTTTATGAAAATATACCTAGAAATGACTACAAACATTTAAAAATAAAAAGATAGCGTCTTCCTCTTTGCCAAAACAACGGTCCGCCATATTGTTTCACGAGTCATTTGATTACATCGATATACATATTAAACAATCGTACATTATGAAGTTCTCAAATAAGAGAACACATAACGAAAGCAATGTCTATAGAAGTAATTATGATTATCCTGTTTGTGAAAAAATTACCCCGTAGCTATTATTTACAAAGTTTTATTTCTCAAAAGTTTCATTTCATCATTGACGATGTAATTTGAAGAACGGCGTAGGCGCGTGGGTTAATACTTACCGTGAACGATTTTTACATTTGAATTGATAATTATTGGTATTTACATTAATTAAATATTTGACGATTTCATATAGTTTATTGAAATTTTGTAGCTCTATTAATACGATTTTACACGAGTTTCCTCTGACTCGGGGCGACCTCCACGTATTGTTGTATAAAAGAAAAAAGAGGAGTTACCGGCTCAGTTATGTGGCAGAAGTCACCATGGAGCTATACAATACATGAATATAAATAATATGATAGAACATTTAACACATTACAAAAATATTTGATTGTAGTGCAATTACGATACCGACTTAGGACGGTCATTTAATTTGACAAAAGCCAAACAAATGGTGTGGTTAACCGGTTTACGGGCCCACCTTCCCACTCACCGTAACAGCAGAACAATCAAAAGACGTACATTTAAAAATTTATAAATAATCCTCCATGTAAAGAACAAGGGTCAACAGGTATCGCATATTGAGAGGTCATAAAAATATAAACACGTTAGGTATTGTAAAAAACATAATGGTATAAAAATATATGCGACATCAACATGATAAACCGTGCTCTGCCAGTCTGAAAGCGAGCTAAGACCCTAGATCTGTAGGAGTCCGACTAACAGTCAGAGGGGACGAGGTTCAGGACCATGTCTCCTCTGAAAGAGGTTTGGACAAGGCCCGTCATATAGTCCCCACCGCCCTGTTAGTCAGCGTGCAACGTTCAAGTAAAAGTCTGCATAAGGCTGTAGAGGGGCCAAATACAAGACCTATAGTCTTTTTGATGATCTCAATATCATATTGTCTATTTAGGAAACGTTTGACTATTTTATTACATGATAAAATAACGTTATCGGAGCCTTTTACTTTCCTTAGTTTATATACGAGATCACCGTAAAAATTAGGATGGGAAATTCCATTGGATACATACTGTTGAAAAGAAATATTTCCAAATTTAGATAGAAGTTCTGAATAAGATCTGAAGAATTTGCCGAATGTTTTTCTTAGCTTGTGATATCTGTAACCCTGAATTAAAAGTTTAGTAGTAATTTGTAAATTTCGTTTATGAAAGTCCAAAAACATCGGTGCAGCCTTTGACAAATCGAACTAATTGAGATATATAGATACCATATGATGGGAGTCGAGGGACATCGCCATCCAAGTAAGGGAAATTTACAATAGGAAATCCAAAATCCTCACGTTTATCATAAATATTAGTATATATTAGGTTGTTGATAATTTTGATGTTTAAATCTAAGAAAGGTGTAGATTTATCTCAAGTATTAGCTTTATTCAATGTGAGCTCTGGTGGATATATTTCTGATATAAATTGTTCGAATTCAGGGTTGTCGATAACCAAAATGTCATCCAGATATCTGCAAGTATTATTAAATTTGTCAATGAGGTCAAAACGTTTAGATTTTTTAATAGAAACCATAAAATCCCTCTCATAACAATAAAGAAATAAATCTGCTATCAGAGGCGCGCAGTTAGTACCCATAGGAATCCCAACTATTTGTTGATATATCTTGCCATCAAATTGCACAAAAATATTATTCATGAGAAAATCTAGTGCTTTACATAATTCCTTGCAAGTCCAGTATTTATATGAAGTATATTGTTTGTTGGAAAAGAACCCAGAGTTATTGGAGGTACATATGTACGTTTTAGATTCTCTGTGAAAACACCATTGTATAAGAGACAGCAACTTGCTTTTAATCAAATCATGAGGCAGAGATGTATAAAGTGTAGAAAAATCAAATGTAGAAATTTGAGTCGCTTTGAAATTTAGCGAAAGAAGTTTGTCTATAACTTCATTAGAATTTTTAATCGACCAAAAGTAATTGATGTTACTATTATGAAATGCGACATCACAATATTTGATAATATGATCTTGTATAGCAGTAAGAGCAGACGTAATATTATAATTAATTAATTATAATTAATTAATTATAATTATAATCAACATGATAAACCGTGCTCTGCCAGACGTAATTATGTACAGAAATACACATTTCAATGTAATAAATACCAAGACATATATTATGCGATAAAATAAGACATCATGTCATCATTTAGTTTACATTGACCCCACTGTTTACAACTTCAGACTTACATTTTAATTGCAGATAAGTCTAGACCTCTGCGAAAGGAAGGGGGGGGGGATAATTTCTTCATATTTGAGGAAGACATTTTTTGTTAAAGGAAAAATGACGAGACTAAGAGCCTATTTTGATTCAAATGATTTGGTTTTAATCCTCTTTAAATAATTTTGGTATTTATATCAGTGGCGAATCCAGAATTTCCGAAATGGGAGGAGGGGGGGAGGCGCACAAGTGAAAGTCCAATATAAACCAAAATACTCTGCCAATTTAGGGGCGAAATCTGAAGATTTGCTCATAATTGTGGCAAAAAGGGGGAGCGATCCCTATAAATTCGCCACTGTAGATATTAATATGAGAGAACAAGTATATAACAATGAGAGAACAAGTTATGTTAAGGTACTACGAAACGCCAATCGTCGCGTGATTCACGAAAAAAAAAGAAGAAATAAAGGTTTTAAATTTATAATTTTTTATTTAGATAACTGTGTATTGAAGACTTTATAGAAAATAATTCTAATTTTAATATTCCCCCGATATACCTGTAATTGGCACTCGAAAAAGTGTGTTTTTCAGTACAGCTCGCACGAAAACACCAGCGACAGCGTTGACTCTTCGTCATGTGCAATCAGATGGCCAGTCCCAAGACGAATTCTATAATATCTTTAATAGTTGACTTCCTAATCAAGTTGCAATATTTTCAATATATCGAGGGTATATCGAGGTAACGCCGTCTAGGGCGATCACTTGTCACCTGTGCGGCTAATTACGTAATATCACCTCAACCGGCTGTTTGACCCAGCAAATATCAACCTTCATTTCGTACATTTCAACAGCTTTCAAGATATTAATTAGCGATCTTAATAAACTGGGTATTCATATTAATGAAAGACAGGGACGAATTATCAGGTTTCCTGTTAATTGTGAAGGATTATCATGAAGGAGACATAAAGAACAGGAATTGAAATCAACCAAACCTTACGACAATTTGTATTCAAGAAGAGTTTATATTTGAGATTTTAACACTTTTAATAAAAGTTTTTATGTTTTTAAAATAATGAATATAATACATATAGTAGATTAATATAAAACACTAAGCTATACTATGATACATTAAAAGGTATGTGATATTTGTCAAATTTTTTTAAAAGAGTTATCCGCCCCTGATTTAGGTAAAAATGTTTTTGCTTATACAGAGCTTATTTTTTGTCATACAATCTAAATTCCTTCAAATATCCTCATAAGTAACCATTTTAAATAAGTTTTTACATTATTATGAATCCTTGTATAAGTTTTTAGGAAAATGACCTTGGACATTTGGACTTCGTCATTTTCATCAAAGTAAAAAACCATTCTTCGTCAAGTTTAAGAGATTATATTTGAGATAATAAGACTTACAACCAATGTTTTTATCTTTTTTCGTAATACCTGTAGTACATAGAGTAGATTAATATAAATAAATCACAAATTTTATGCATAGCTGATTAAGTTATACGCTCATAAAATTGCGAGGTTGTGCATTTTCATTTGCTTGAAAAAGGTGTAAAAATGCAATATTGTCCATTTTCAAATCCTCATATCTTGTAAAGTACTCGAGATAAACCCGTAAAATTTTCAGAGTTTGTTGACTATATACAACATGCTTTGTAACTTACTTATTCTCTGGTATATTGTGATACAAATGAATTATTTAAAGGTATCTAAAAAGTGTATCTCATGTGTTTTTAAGGAAAGAGTTTGGGCCTCCCTACTAATGGTACGGGAAACGAGGACTGGTAATGATACTATTGTTTTGTGTCAGGACACCTCCACAGTCTGTTAAACAGGTTAAATGAATATGTGTTAAAAGCAAAACCAATCAAAATAATAAAAGAAAAAAGGGGGTGAAAAGTGGGTGGGGAAAAAAGTAAAGAAAGGGAGAATACATCCCCAAAAGCAATAAAATACAAATTAATAAAAGACTGAAATACCAAAAAACCTGTACATACGTTATACAGAATTTACACGACGTCAATGCTAGGTTAATCTAATGCATTCAAGGTGCCGATAATAATGATAATAATAATAATGATGATGATGATAACTAAATAAATAAATAGAATAATAAATAGAGAAATGATACAATAATAATAAAAATGATGAAGGACAATATGATTTGTTGTAAATGATTTATCATAAATCAAACTCGTATCTGGATACATTTTGAAATAAGGAAAATATTTTAAGCACAATATGAACAAATGATAGATAAAGTCTCGCAATTGATTTTTTACCAATTATATTATCATGTAATCGCAAATTATTACATTATCACTACAAAAATATATTGACCTTATTTCGGTCACCCACCAGTAATTCTGTAATACAACGAGAATCCGAGTTTCATAGTATCTGAGTCGGTCATCCAACGAATATACAGGTTAGATATTGGGCTCAATAACTGACGTGATTGAGTCGTGTTGCCACAATATTTTCCAATTTTGTTTCCATTTTCATCATTACCTGCATGTCAAATAATATTAGAAGTAAGAATTTGAGACAAAGTAATCAAAGACTTTCCTACATGTAATGAGGCTTATTTAAGGAATGGATGTTTGGTTGTTGATGTTTATGGAAAATTTTTGAATATGAAAACCATTAATTGTATTTTCTGTACTATGTATTTCTTCAAATTATAATTGATATTGTTACCCCTTTGCCAATAAATTTGAATTCTACACTCACAATTTCCCAACCCCATTTTGTCACTTTTGTGATACAACACATTCGTATATACAGGTTACAACATGTATATAAGACCCACTTATCACTGTGCATGCGCTAAGGTACATTTCATGTGATATGAACACCACCGTCCTCTGTATAATTCATAGAATACATTGATAATGCATATATTGTTTGATAGATAAGACATTAACCTTGTGAAACCACTTTATTACATTTTGATAATAATCTTAATCCTTTATTAACATATTCTATACAGCAAAATAAAACCCATAACTGAATGTGATTTAATTTCAACGAAATTTCAATCATTGGTTTAAGGAGTAAATCTTTTTTTTTTTTTCGTTGGATGCAGGTATACCACGAAAAAAAAAGGAGGGAAAACTGCATAATTGCGGGTAGCGCAAGTATTACCTCTAATGGGTTTTTTTTAGATATTCATACAAATTATTATGCAAGATACTCCTCCAAGATACATCTCAATTATATTTTGAGAAACTAACTAAACCCAGGAGTCAAGTACTGAAATCAAAATAACATTCAAACTCAGACCGCATAAACATTAGTACATTAATATTTGGTCGGTACTTCTCCCTTGTTTACATTGTAAATTATATTGTTTGTAGGTCTTTTATAATTTCTTCTCGTTGTAGTATGCAAACAATATCAAAGGGTGGTTATGGTAAGTTTCTGTGTTGCTTGCGAAGCATAACGGTATTAAATAATGACTGTGTTATTGCCTTTCTGTCTGTCTATTACCCCTATCTATTTTCTTTGCTTATAATATATGTATTCTTTGAAACACTGGTTTGATAATGTTGGATGTATTAGACAGTATGACTGTTCAAGGTTCTGAGCTCGCTTACAGATTTGAAGAGCGTGGTTGACTCATGTTGATGTCGCTTAAACATATTTTTTATACTATTTTGATTTTGATACTTTTTTGCGATGTTTTTGTACTGACGGTCTACATTTCAGTGCTTTTGTACTGACATGAGATATAATACTTAAAATTTTCCGTCATGAAATTATACAAATCACTCTAAAACTAAGGAGTATCTGCCTCATGCATAGCTCTGTCCTTAGATTAATTCTTTAGTTCACTTTTGTGGACATTTTGATGTTAATACTGCTCTTCAAATATTTATATAAAATAAAAATTCCAATCATTTGGCTACGAACATCACTGAAGAGACATAATTTGTCGAAATGCGCATCTGGGGCACAAAATTAGAAGGTATATATGTTTTATATTTTTACTACCATATTATTCCATAAAACGTTTCGTGTTAAAATCTTTATGACCTCCCATCTTGAGAAACCTGTTGATCCTATTCTGGATATTTATCATCATTTTTAAATTTAAAAATGTGTCCTTTGATTGTGCTACCTTTGTGGTGGGTAGGAAGGTGGTGACTGTCCGTAAACCTGTTAACCACACCACTAAAGTAACGTTTGTTACTATAATTGACAGTTGACTGCAGTACAATCGAATATTTTTTTAATAATTTTTAAAAATTTTTGTAATATCGTTTTCTGTATTAATTTGAATATAATTAGGGATTACCATGCAAGTGATTTACAAAACCGGACAGGGTATTCTCCGTGAGACTCAAAATCGGTATCACCGCTCATGAAACTCAAATTCTGACAGGGTATTAGTCGATACTCTGTCATTTTTTATAAAACACTTGCATGGTAACCCTATTCTAATTTTTGACCTGAATAATCTAATATTTTGACCTGAATAAAGCTTACACACATTCACTTTGAATGACGTCCTCATTGGGCGTTTGACGTCATAGCAAAAGCAAAACCTGAAGTGAATTGTGAATACCCTTGCAGCTGTTGAAACATTTAACGAATCAGAATGCGTGTTGCAAACAGAATCCTTTAGAATCGTGTTTTATGTGCATGTCCTTTTAGGTTTGTGTCATATATCTTCTGTCTTCAACCTAAGATTTATTCATGATAGATAACTTATTTTGAAGATTTTCCCATTTTATACTTATCTAGTTTGTTTGTGAAGAATTAGTTACTAAACATAAATATATATTTAAAACCCTACCTTCTCTGATTTCCAAGAAGTGATGCAAACGGTTTGGATCTGTATTCACAAGGAACCTAATGTATGACAAGTAAAAGGAAGAGTCAACAGTATTTGTATTTGCTAAGGTCCAGATACATTCACTTTTGCA
Organism: Pteria penguin; assembly: GCA_035048485.1. Taxonomy (NCBI): domain Eukaryota; kingdom Metazoa; phylum Mollusca; class Bivalvia; order Pterioida; family Pteriidae; genus Pteria; species Pteria penguin. The sequence goes on from CM068584.1 coordinate 15,106,051, forward strand.
TTCGTAGCTACCGACTGCATATCCAGGAGAGCGTATTCTACCCGTTCCACCAATTGTACCAAGTATGAAGTTTCCATATTCTGTGTAAGAATAAGCAATAAGGAAGCGTGAATAGATTTGGAAAAGTTACACAAATGTACATAAAATGTTTGACACCATTACATTATTTATTCACTTTTTTATACCACAGACTCTTTCAATGCGCGAGTTGGATGGAAATATTCACTTAAATATAGTATGTACAGATGAACAGATTTTACGCAAAAGTTTGCTAAATTTTCATAACCAAATGAGCAATGAAAATATTTTCTGCTTTGAAACCTGAGAGATATTTAATCATAAATAAATTAATTTATAAAATTATACATGACCACATAACAGTCGTGTTAAATAATGTACATGTAGCATAAGTTTAAATGCCTTTATGTTAAATTAGTCCGCTAAAATGTAATAAATTTCCCTTAAAAATTAAGGGAAACCCCAAATCTAAAACTTTAAAGATCGTCATAATATCTATATCAGTTTATGTAACAACGTTTTGTCGACTCCCAAGACTAAGCTCTTTTATGTATAATATTTCATAAAGAGGTTTCCGGCGAAGTCTCTCATTGCATTTTACGGTAATCTATACAAAGTGACTAGTGTTGTAACTTTCCATTCTTGATACTATTCATGTCAGAATTTCTATGACCTCGCAACTTGAGTAATCTTTTGATGATTGTTCTGCATACTGAGGATTGTACACTTCAACATACATGGGATAAAAATATATAGTTATATAAAGGGTACAATACCTCTAAGGTAACTCTTTTCGCGGGAAACGTTATATATCAAACAGTACATAGGGGTTATGGTAAAAGGAAGTGTCATTCAAATTTGTTACATATGCAGGCTCCGAAGCATCATATTCAATTCAATTATAGTACTTACCAGGTAGCTCTCGAACGCATGTTTGGTCACGTGATTTGAGGAATACTTGGACCTCACTCACATTACATCGTGTTTTATTCTCTGAACTCTGAAAATGCAAATAATTTCAAATACATTTCTTTAGTAAAGAACAAAATCTGATCATTGTGATAACATTGATAAATATGCCATGTAGTAAGTAGTACACCTGATATACCTCAGAATCTAGTGTGGCATAGGCTAAGGAATTACGAATCAAAACCATTTGTTCAATTCGACCTCTTTTTCTTTGTATAGATAGATTTAGGGGTTGTTCTCAGATTAACCAAAACAAACATAAGATCCGTCAGAAATGTATAAAAACTCAATGCACTAAAAGGAACAGATAAAAACAACAACGGAAGCGTCCAACGGCCTACCATTGAGAAGTCTTTAAATTATCATCCAGTAAAAGAGCAAGAAACGATTGACAATTCGAGTTGAAATGCTATGATTATAGGATCTTGTGCGTCAAACTTGACGATTTTAGTGAAGACATAAATGGATATGAAAATTAAGATTTTTTTTGCAAACCAACTGGTAAACGACATTTAAAATAAAAGAGCAATATCGTGTACATTGGCATATTCAGACAAATTTAAATTGAATTAAGACTAGTTGCCTGGAAGGAGTACGCGTATCCTGCTTGTAAATAACATCCATCCCAAAAGTCCTGCAATAACTACTCAAGTTCAGGAAGTAAATATATAAACACACACACATGTAGGAGAAAAGGATACTAAATCAAATTATACCATTTTCCGTATGAAATGTTGTTGAACTGAAATTCCTGAAATAAAGTAAAACTGCCTAATACTGAACCGATTCACACAACCCAAAGCCAAATTAAGATGAAAAGTTATATATATTTCAAGCAATCACGGACCTTAAACAAGCAATGCAAAAGATTGATGGACAACATTATCATTAAGAAATATTGTTTTCAAGTAATTTTTGTACTTTCACCAAAATATCTCATTCTTATGTTAGTACTATTTTCTTAACACTACTACCACAAAAAAGACAAGCAAGCTTGGCTACGTGATAAGAATGTTGTGTTCGATGAAAAACTCTATAGTGAAAGTTGCTCGAAAATATTAAGAAAAATAAACCTAAAAATAGACGAGTATCTTTTCTGGCATATGTTTGAAGTTCTACATTTACTGCCCTATCTGTGAACCAAGCCCAATTAAAATGATCTGGGGCTAAGGAAATACATCTATCATATATCATATCAATAACATTATGGAAATGTTAGTTTTTATTCTATGGACTACGAGATATGGTTAACCCTTCGGTATTTCTTTGTTGTTTATTTTCAAAAACATTTAAGGATAAGTCAGTATATACACAGATTTTGTTTTTAACTGATATAGTAATATTAATAACTATCTACGTTATCTATTTTCATCAAACTGAGTTTTCTGTTAGAAATAACACCACTACCACCATCAATACTACTACTTCAAATTTTCTGTTCAAACATTGAAGATTATAAATCCAGATACCGTTTATTAAAGGATTACTCATATATAATGAACTTGATTTAGATAAAGAAGATGCTCACTCTACACCATTCTTCCTGATAAAAACATAATCGGTACTGCTTTCTAATGCAGCGATATTGACTTCTTTGTTTAGCTCACAAAAAAGCAGCTTTCTGTTGTAATTTACCGACTGACAAAGAGGAAACTTGTCGCATTCATTTGAAAACATGCGTTTACCTATGGTGTTCAAACTTGTGAAAACATTTCCAGGAAGTCGTTGGCCAAAATGTTCAACACTTGCAATGATCTGAATCATAACACTGCTCGCTAGACAGATTAAGAAACATTTGAATAACATCATTTCCGTCTGTGTGAAAATATCTTTTTTGAAGTGTAGTCTGTGTTACTTTTATCAGCAATTGATCTACACTGAGCTGATAAAAAAAGTAATTGAATGTTTAAAGCTGTTTCTAAAAACAATATATAAGGTACATAACAATCAGGTACGCAGATCCATAACCGTTGTAGTCTTTAGACTATTTATACCTAGATTAAATTGTTAATTCAATATAATACAACTTCATTGATCATAACGAATGCCTATACGGATTAAAAGGCAAACAAAGTTTTAGATTTTAGTGGTTACACCATAATAATATCAGATATTTTAAATCACTCACTGTGCTTACTAACTGATCATAATGTTCTAATCGCTTGTTTATATTATTTAAAGTTACCTGTATGCACTGTAAAGCGTTCGCTGTGTTGTCTTCTGTCGATAACTTTTGTGAGCTGTCTTCACTAGATTTCCTTTGTTTAGGAGGTTTGAAAGAAACTTTTCCTTTAGAAGCCATTTCACCATGAAATAATCACTTATAACTACTCAAAAACACCATAAATATCCAAACTGTAATTTCCAACCACTAATTTGATGCAAAAACTGTCTTATTAACGTAAAATTGATCAACACAGAGGAGCGAAAATTTAAGCGTCCATTCTCGGGTTAGTCACGTGATCATCATTATGATCAGTTAGTAAGCACAGTGAGTGATTTAAAAGATGACATCTATGATCCGGACGGTATAGATAATAGATTGAACTTTGTATCTCAACAGTCAGAATGTAATGTGTCCGAAATAGAAACATTAAGAGGAGAAAACGAACAACTAAGAAACGAACTCAGTCTCATGAAATCTATTATGATAAGAATGGACAGGAAAATAGACATTATGAGCAAAGAAATTACAGATTTGAAGGGCCGGTCAATGAAAGACAATATTCTCATTTACAATTTTCAGTACGATCCAAATGAAGACTTGTCAAAATCAGTGCCCGAAGCAATAAAGAAACACTTAGGCGTAGACGTTAAATTTTCTATTATCCACAGAAACGGCACAAGACAAAATCAAAAACCACCAACCATCACCGGAAGGCTATTAGAAAGGAGTAAAAAAGAAGAAATATTGAGAGCGCAAAAAGCTAAAAAAAAGTTGCCAGGCAACCTATCCCATTCTTTGTAACTCAACAAGAACCACCAATGATTGTAGAGGAGAGGAAGAGACTATATGAAGTTTCTGACAATTTCCGTAAACACAATAAAAACACCAAAGTTGTAAAAGACAAAATAATAATGCCTAACGGAACGCAATACGAAGACGAGGTTAAACCCCTAACCAACACAGACATCCTTCAAATACCACTGGATGAGGCTAAAGAACTCGATAACATTGATACCGTTATATCACACACTGAAGAACGCCAAGGAAGCTACTTTTATGGAACAGGGGCTGAAGTACATAGCGTGAAAGAGGTGAAAAACTTTTATAAAAAAGCGTGTCTCCACCCTGATGCTGCGAGCTCAGATCACAGAATCTTGGTGTACTCATTTCGGGACGACCCAGGCGCAGTACATAAAAACTATTATGATGACGGTGAGCATGGTGCCGGGAGGCGATTACTTAAATATATGGAGGACAATGCAATCGTGAATACTGCCATAGTGATTACGAGATGGTTTGGTGGAAAGCATATCGGCTATGAGAGATTCAAAATCATGGAAGGCATTTGCAATGAAATCGCAAACGAATTACATTAAACATGACTGTACATATTATTTCAATGATACATGGTTACTAGAATTATGTTTCCGTGACTTTCAGTACGCTGAAAACACTTGACACTATTTACCTCATATATTAATGATTTCGGTATTTTATTTAACAAATATGATCAAACATTACGATTTCCGTCCTTTGATTTAGAAGTGAATATCAGGAACTTGTGTATATATACTGGTACGTAACGGTATAGATATGTTTTATTCTCATGTTTGACTGAAATTGTACGGGTAAATCTATATGTCAAAAAATTCCTTTATAAACTAGACGTGTATTAGAGGGAAGTGGTGAAAGTTATTTGAAACATTATATATACATGTATACAGATGTTTTATCCCTCAAAATATCATGTGATATTATCCGAATTTCTTTTCATGCCATACCCGTTTTCAGTTTTTCTGTTTACCATGATACTTTGTATGTGCGGTTTGGAATGATGCGAAACGTGTTATGTGTATACACTTAGATCAACATAGGGAAACGTCCATTTCAATAACATCATATCTTGTTCAACAAGATGAGGTTAGTCAAACATTTCTCTTTAATCTTTCTTTCTCTTATTTTCTTCTCAAGTAGCTATGTACTATCTACAATGCTGGCCAACCCTATTGTTACAATTATCAACCAATATTTTGGTGAATACGAATGTGTTATGTCGTGCCTTTTCAAAGTTGTAATATACAATTATATGGATGTGGCTGTTTTATATATTGCAGTACTCTATCTAGTAAGAAATGGTTGAGATTATCAGTACAAATTGCCAAGGATTAGACGATTTTCATAAAAGAAAAGATGTATTTAAGTACCTCAAAGATAAAAAAGCAAATATATACTGTTTACAAGATACCCATTTTACGAAAGAAAAGGAAAGCCAAATTAGAAATGAATGGGGTTTTGATATTTGTTTCAACTCATTTTCCTCCAATTCACGTGGAGTATGTATCCTTTTCAACAATAATTTTGAATATAAAATAAGTAAAATACATAAAGATTATGATGGTAATTTAATTGTCATAGAATTGATAATAGACAATAAAACATATACAATAGCTAATATTTATGGTCCAAATTCAGACAATCCAGAATTTTATAGAAATGTAAAAGAGATAATAAATACTTTTGGTAGTGAATTTCAAATAATATGTGGTGATTTTAATCTTGTATTAGACCCGGATATTGACTATTATAACTATTTACATATAAATAATCCAAATGCTAGAGATACTGTGTTAACAATGATAAATGAACAAAATTTGATTGATACTTTTAGAGAAATGAACGGGGATGTTAAAAGATTTACATGGAGAAAGAAAACACCCCTTAAATAAGCAAGACTAGATTTTTTTTCTTGTCTCAGAAAACCTCTTATCAAATATAGTGAAATCTGATATTGACTCAAGCTATAGATCAGACCATTCAATAGTTAAGTTGAAGCTAAAATTCAGTGATTTTAGAAAGGGTAAGGGTTTATGGAAATTTAATAATACACTGCTTTATGATAAAATATATGTGAATATGGTAAAACAGAAAATTATAGAAGTAAAACAACAATATATGTTACCGGTATATAATTATAATAATTTGGAAAATATTGAAAAATTACAGTTTAGGATAAATGATCAATTATTTTTGGAAACTTTATTGTTAGAATTAAGGGGGGCTTCAATATCATATGCAAGTTATAAGAAAAAGCAAACAGATCAGTTAGAAGAAAAATTGCTTAATGACATTAAAGAAATAGAGGAAAATTTAGTTGATGTAAATACAGAAGAGTTAGAAAAGAAAAAGCTTGATTTAGAAGAAATGAGGAAAGAAAAACTTAAAGGAAGTTTAATTAGATCTAAAGCCCAATGGATAACTGAAGGGGAAAAACCATCAAAGTATTTTTGCCATTTGGAATCTAGAAATTTTGTTAATAAAATAATACCAAGACTGCAAACAGAAAATGGAACTATTATAACAGATCAGACAGAAATTTTAAATGAAGCAACACACTTTTATTCAAATCTATACTCTGCAAGAGAAACTACATGTAATTATGACTTAGAAGAAGAGCTTAGAGAATGTAATGTCCCAAGATTGTCAGATGTAGAAGCAGGTAATTTAGAGGGAAAACTTAATGCTTTTGAAATCTTAAATGTGTTGAAAAATATGAAAAATGATAAAATCCCGGGCTCAGATGGTTTTACAGCGGAGTTTTTAAAATTTTTTTTGGTTACAATTAGGTACATTAATAGTTAACTCATTGAATTATGGTTTCGAAACAGGAGAACTATCTATAACACAGAGGGAAGGTGTAATAACTTGTATTCCTAAAGATAATAAATCAAGATATTTCATGAAGAATTGGAGACCTATAACTCTTTTAAACATTGTATATAAATTAGGATCAGGAGCAATTGCTAATCGTATCAAGACAGTGTTAGATAAAATTATAAGTAAGGGACAGAATGGATTTATAGCAGGGAGGTTTATAGGGGAGAGCACACGTTTAATTTATGATATCATGGAATACACAGAAAACCAAAATATTCCAGGTCTGCTTCTCTTTATCGACTTTGAAAAAGCTTTTGATTCGATTTCATGGGATTTTCTATATAAATGTTTAGATTTTTTTAAATTTGGCAAATCTATTAAGCAGTGGATTAAAGTTTTTTATAATAATATAAAATCTAGAGTAAACCAGGGAGGTAACCTATCACAATTCTTTAGTCCGAGTCGTGGCTGTAGACAAGGCGATCCGATTTCGCCATATTTATTTATAATCTGTGCAGAGATACTTTCAATAAAAATACGCAATAACCCGAAAATTAAAGGTATAACTATTGATAAGTTAGAATATAAGATATCTCAATATGCAGATGATACGTCTCTTATCTTAAAAGGTGATGAAGAATCTTTATCAGAATCTTTATTAGCTCTTAAATGGTTTGATTCTAAATCTGGTTTAAAAGTTAACTTTGATAAAACACAATTAATTTGGATAGGTAATAAAATATATAGTAATGACATAATGTGTGATGAATGGAATCTCTTGTGGGGGGAAAAGTGGATTTAAACTCCTAGGGATAGATTTTGATGTTAACTTAGATAATATCTGTCTTTTGAATTATAGAAAAAGAATAACAAAAATAAATTCTATTATAAAACAGTGGGAAAAAAGAAAGCTTACTCCCATAGGATATATAACCGTAATAAAAACACTTATTATTTCTCAGCTAAATCATTTATTTTTATCTTTACCAAATCCATCTAATAATATAATAAATGAGCTCAATAATATATTCTTTCAATTTTTGTGGCAGAAGAAACCAGATAAAATAGCTAGAGATATTATGTGTAAATCAATTTTGGAGGGAGGTTTAAATATGATAGACTTAAAAGCATATATTGTAGCACTTAAAACAACATGGATCCGAAGAATTCTTAATCAAGAGGGCATATGGAAAAATTTGTTATTGCATAATATAAAACTAAATTTACTTCTCAATTGTGGAACTGATTACATTAAATATTGTATAAATAAAATAAGTAACCAATTTTGGAAAGATGTTTTACAGGCATGGAAAATATTGATTGATAAGCAAAAAGTATACGACAACAATAAAGATTTAAGTATAGAAAGATTTATCCAAAGCGAACTCTGGTTTAATGAAAATATACAGATAGGGGGAAGAAGTGTGATGTATGAAAAATGGTATGCCAAAAAATATAATATTTATTAATGATCTCTTAAAAGATAATGGTCAATTTCACACCTTTGAAGAATTTCAACAAACATTTAATATTCCAGAGGCAAATTTCTTAGAATATAATGGAATTATTGCTGCAATTAAGAAAGTAATGAATAATAACATTAGACATATTGAATGTAAAATTCATGGTCCATGGATTATAGATAAATTAAAATATATTTTGAAAAATAAATCAGGATCAAAAGATATGTATGAAGTTGTAAAGTGTAACAATATTGTACCTAAATCACAGAAAAAATGGGAAGATATCTTTAATAATATAGATCAAAATGAGTGGAAACACATTTATAGAAAACCTTTTGATATAACTAAAGATTCACAATTGTTATGGTTTCAATTTAGAATAAATCACTTTGCTCTATCTACAAACAAATCTGCTTTCAAATTAGGAATTCATGATAGTCCTTTATGTACCTTTTGTAATAGACAGGAAGAATCTATCATTCATTTATTATGGGAGTGTGATTATACTAAACAACTTTTAGACAAAATTAAAGATTGGTTATTTCAATTTTCCATAGACTTAATATTAGATAAAAAAATGTCATTCTTGGAGTAAGTAATTTAAGCAGGATAAATGCATTAATGCTTTTATATATAAAATATCATATATACACAATGAAATGTAAAAGAACTTTGCCTACTCAGGAAAATAGTCTTTATATATCAATGCATATCTGTTAAACAACAACAACAACCAGATAATTTTAATACTAACTTAGAAAAATGGAAGTTAGCTTTAGAAATATAGATCCAATAATTAAATGTTACTTTCTACGACATATATATGTACTTATGTACATTGTAGAGATTTTTACATGTGCAATGCTTTTCTTGACATATTTATATTAATATGAAGTTACACAATTGCGTACTGTATGATGTCAGATGATGATGTATGCATGCGCGGATCCAGAGGGGGGGGGACCGGGGGTCCGGACCCCCCCTGAGATTTTCAAGAGGTGGGGTCCATGGACCATGGTCTCCACCTCTGACAAATCTCAGGGGGGGTCCAAATACGATATGAGGTCACTTTGTTTCATATGGATTTTTTCCGGCTCGCTTTCGCTCGCCAAATACATAAAACTTGTATGAGAGGATACATCAACAAATACATGTATACACATTAAATTGATATTTATGATAACAAGTTACTTTTATCAGTGCAATGCCTTATATTACTCTACTTTCCATAAGCATATTCATGCTTGGATCCAAATATGTTATTGTTGCCAACTTCAATGTTTTACGATTATAAAGAAGTATTATTAGATAAATATTTTAAAGTACCTTAAAATGGAGGTTCCACGGTCTATAGGTTTGTACATTAATTTATTATATTAAACTTAACAAAACTTAACTTAGTGATTTTCATTTCAATATTTTCGATTACTTTACATTGTTTGTGGCAATATGTGTACGCCAAGGTTCGCAACTATTGCTTTTCCCATTTCGACTTTGATACTAAATAACGGATTGCTTCTTAACATAGGTGTCGCTTCGCAACTGCACAGAAAGCTACGCCGAACACGTGCTAATTTTGATACTGAATAACATATTGGTTCTTAACATAGATGTCGCTTTGCAGCTGCACAGTAAGCTACGCCAAACACATGCTATCTTTTGTTTAGTTTGTCTTCAGTTTGTTGACTGGCTAAACCGCAACTTGCAAATGGATGAAATAAAGCGTTGGGAATCAGTTCATTCAATTCTATCCAAAGCCGCAAGAGAGGGATGGAATTCATTAAAATTTCAGATATCAATCAGAGAGAAATCACTTATACAGGCTGTTCTGCCTATAACTAAAGTAAAGTTAAGTGATTTATCGCCGTCGGTTAGGGAAGACTCAAAGTCCAGGCTACTTTTTCCAAATGAAGTATCGCATAAAAATCTTACACCCATTGGGGTTTTAGGGGATGGGAATTGTTTTTTTCGGTCGATTTCCAACTCGCTGTTTGGTTCAGAAGGCAGACATGTCGAATGTCGAGTACGTTGTATGATCGAGCTAGTGATGAACACTAGTAGGTATCTCCGCCAAGACACATACACCAACATGTCGTCCAATCGGACAGATATGCAGTATGTTCTTGAAACGACCATTTCTGACGAGGCTAGAGTGTCAGATGACATGACAAAATCACTGCAGAATGAGATATTACGATCGGTGAAAGACAGCTACTATTCGTCATTGATCCATCTCTATGCATCTGAAAATGCCTTGAATCGGCGAATTGTGACAATATTTCCGTCCATACAAAATGTGACAATAAACAGGGAAATACATAATCAGACAATACGTCCTCTTCTTCAGACTTCACAACAAAACGATCCCCCTTTGTTCATTATGTGGACTCATACGTCCAATACAAATCTTATCAACTGGAGACCAAATCACTTCGTATCTTGTCATGAGAAAAACGATTCTTCTCAAGTATCTGCCTCGGAGGATCCGCCCTTGAAAAAACAGAAAGTGTCGGATGACTTTCCTGCTCAAGGCTGTGATTCTAATGAACCAGACGATCCAGATAAAGATGTGCAAAGTAAAGGTCTAGATGAGCACGAAATGTCAGAGGAATCTACTGGTAAGCCACTTTCTGGGTTTGACTTTGGTGAAATTGTTACTGGCGAAATATCTCTCTCCACTTTATCACCTTCAGAAAAGGTGAAATTAGCAGGGGCAACATTCGAAACAGAAACACAGCAATATTTGCCGTTCAAGTCTGTTTTCGTTGGAAAAGACAAAAAAGAAAAAAAGCTTTACTTCCAAGCATCTTGGATGCAAAAACACAAATGGCTAATATTAAGCCATAAATTTCAAGGTGGCCTTTGTAAAATCTGTGTTCTTTTCCCGCAGATGGGTATGAGAAGTTATGAAAATTTTGTGTCAAAACCATTCAAAAATTTCAAGAAAGCGGTGGGCAAGGACGGATCGTTGGCAAAACACGAGAACTCCGATTTTCATAAGGCGGCAAGTATAGAGTATCAGACTCTTAAATCAAGCTTGGCAAGACCAAAGACTACTCTACCTTACAAAATAAGCCAACAAAACAAAGAAATGTACGACAGAAACATGCAGCTGTTGTCAACGATAACGGAAACGGTTGTGCTTTGCGGGAAACAAAATATACCTCTGCGTGGACACAGAGACGATTCAACTAGCACTGCGTCAAATAAAGGTAACTTCCTAGCTATTTTGAATCTATTAGCAAGTCATGACAACCAGCTGGCAGAACATTTACAAGAATCACCAAAAAATGCCACTTATACTAGTAAAAGCATTCAAAATGAAATAATCGATATCATTGGTCAAAACATTCGTAAAGAAATACTGTTTGGCCTTCGGGGTAAAGGATTCTACTCCATCATCGCAGATGAAGTGACGGACAAATACGCAAACCAGGAAGTTTTGACATTGTGCTTGAGGTTTCTTGATGAAACAGCATCAGAACCTATCATTAGGGAAGAATTTTTTGACTTTGTTCATTTAGAACGTACCACCGGAGCAGCGATCTCGGAAAAATTGTCGAAATTTTGCAAGAAAATGGTCTGTCTGTTGATAAAATTAGAGGCCAGGCTTATGACGGTGCTGCCTCAATGGCATCAGAAAAACAAGGTTGTCAAGGAAGAATCAAAGAACTGAATAAACTGGCTGTGTATACTCACTGCAAAAGCCATGTGCTCAATCTGAGCATTGCACACGCTTGCAAACTTCCACTAGTCAGAAATATGATTGACGGAATAAATGCTACGTTTCTGTTCTTCGATTCTTCACCGAAGAGACAGCGATACTTTGAGCATGTGCTGTCCCAGCAAGAAACAGAGGTGACCCGAAAAAAAACTGGTAGGTCTTTGTAAAACGAGATGGGTTGAGAGACATACCTGCTTTGATACATTCAAGAGCATGTATGTTAGCATTACAATGTGTTTGCAGTATATTGTCAATCCTGGCATGGACGAAAACCTACAGGACAATTGGGCATGGGATGCCCAGACCAAAGTAACTGCCCAAGGCATTTTGGCCACATTGACATCCTTCTCTTTTCTCGTGACCTTCATGTGCGTTAAGGCCGTTCTCGAAATTGTAAAGCCAGTCGCAGCCAAGCTTCAAAAACATGACTTGGATATTTGTCAAGCTTTTGCATTAGTTGAGCAGCGCGTTGCCACAGTGAAAGAAATGCGCACAAATATAGATGTTCAGTTTGAAAGTTTGTTCACTGAAAGCAAAAAGATGGCTGATGAGTTGGGAATCGACGTAAAGGTCCCAAGATTGTGTAAGAGGCAAACACAAAGAAGCAATGTTGGTGATGGCACTGATCCTTCTCATTATTTCAAAGCCAATGTTGCAATCCCTTTTCTTGATTATTTATATCAAGAATTAAGTTGTAGGTTTAAGAAAGACGATGGCCCTGGCTATTCAGTATTATCGCTGGTCCCTGATCACATGGCCAAACTAAGTGATTCAGATGTTAGTCGTTTAGCAAATGACCTGATGATTTGGGGGGTGGACTTGGAAAGTGTACAACCCGATGACCTTAAGTATGTGCTATTAGAGTGGAGGATGGCTTGTGCAAATATGAAAGAGGAGAACAGACCAGACAGTTTGCTCGGAACATTTAGAATAACTGATGGCGATATCTTCCCTGACGTTAAAACACTATTGCACATAGGCTGTACTTTGCCAGTGACCTCCAGTGAAGCTGAACGCTCTTTTTCTGGTTTAAGAAGAATAAAAAGCTACATGAGGTCAACGATGAATGAAGACCGGTTGGCAGCCCTGGCTCTTATGCACATTCACCATGACATGCACATTAGCATTAAAGAAATATGTGAAGAGTTCGCAAGGAAAAATAAGAGAAGATTGTTCAAGTCATGTATCTTATTTGATTAGAATCACAACAAGATGAAGTTACAAACTCAATTCAATAAAAAAGAACCACAAAAAAAAAAAACAAAAACAAAAAAACAAAAAAAAAAAAAACAAAACCAAAAAAAAAAAGGTTCTATTGTGGAGGCCTCCTCGTGGCTAGAACTGGTAACGTGTCAATGAACGGCTAACATCCACCAATTTTTCGTCTTTAATGTCTCCCATATGTCTTTATGTTTATAGTTTTCCATCAATTTTGGGTATTGATTTCGCATTGTTTGCAAGCGCTTAAAACGTGGAAATCCAGGAGCTTCCGGGGGCTTCGCCCCCGGGCACCCCACCAGGGCTTCGCCCTGGACCTACTGGGGGCCTTAAGTCGGCCCCCAGACCCCCGGACTTTTGGACCCCCCCCCTGGTGAAAAAAGCTGGATCCGCGCCTGTGTATGTATGGGTATGTAGGTCCATGAATTTAAAAATATGAAGCCAAGATACATATTCAGTATGTGTGTATATGCATGTATATGTTATGTGTATGTGTGTGTATACATATGTATTTGTATCTCTGTGTGTGTATACATATATATGTGTATGTTTAGTTTTAAGAAGGTGTTATTTTATTTTATTTTTTTTTTCCCATCCATTTGTCCTTGATGGTGACAAAACAATAATGAATGTAACAATTTATTTAAGTGTACATCACAATATATATATATATTATATATATATATAATAGAGGTTGGCATAAGAAACTTTGATGTGGGGTCTATTGAGTGTTTATGATGATATAGTAGATTGCATAGTAATATGTGTACATCTTTAAAATTCACTTCTCTACTCTTCTTTCACTATACTATACTTACCTTTACTATTCTATACTTTTCTCTTATTCTCTTATTTTGAACTAACTATTTTCACTTTCTTTTGTTTCTTTATTCCCAACAAAAAACCCAAATTGAAAGAGTAGTTACTTAATGTTTAATTGAGCATGTATTCCTTATACATATTGTATAGTATACTTACCACTGTTTATGTTTGAGATGTGATTGTGTTTTGAATTTTGGAATAAAAAAAAAAAATAATAATAATAATATCAGATATAGTATATTGTCAGAACTACAACAAAGTAATCTGGTAATCATACCTTACACTACATTATTACTTTGTACGACAATGTTATGATTTGTTATGATTTGTTAAGGCAAGGTGTGTAACAGTTGATGAAATCTTTCTCTTTGTTCAGTATAGCTGAATAATTGCATTGTAAAATTTAAAAGTAAAATTAAAATTGACATTTCTACATTGATAAAGAAAACACCCAAAGAGCAAGATTTTTATCAATAATTATAAACCTTTTCTTAACAACAGAACATAACATTATTTTACGTATAAATTATGTAAGGAAAAGGAGGCGTTTTATTGAGAAATGTTGCAAAAGCGTTCGCTCTTCAAGAGTGTCGGATCAACCAAACCAAAAGTCAATACCGGTTACCTCAATCTAACAATCAGAGGAAAGTAACTAAGTAACTAATATATCAAATTACCAAGGTTATCTGCTCCGTCGCCAGGATACAACAATTATTCATACTTAGAGGGACACACACATATAAAGCATCACACCAAACGAAATGATGAAAAAAAAAATCAGAATTACATCTTTGTTCCTTTGGTGGATAAATAAGCTGAAAATAGGTGGTTATAAGGTCAGTGAGTTAAGGAAGATAGTAATTTCGGTTGAAAAAATACGAAAATAACTGGTGTCACGTGACCATGGCACTAATAACAATGAACCACAGTGGACATTCACGGACCCCTGAAATTCAGAGGTGAGATCAGGTGCCCGGGATGAGTGAGTGTCTCCTGTTTGGCTAGCCACAGCCGCCGTGAATGCCCTGACATACAGACGAAACAACATAATTCTGCGCTGTATATATACATGGATGTGAACAAACACTGTGTAGAAAGTGTCACAGCCACATAACATCAAGAAAAAGGGTATAATAACACTTAAGTCAAACCCTCCGCGGGTAACTTTTTTACGAGCTCCACACTGCAAAGGGAATAAATGTGATGTTCATGTAAAATACGAAAATAAGTGGTGTCACGTGACCATGGCACTAACAACAATGTACCACAGTGGACATTCACGTACCCCTGAAATTTAGAGGTGAGACCAGGTGCCCGGGAGGAGTGAACGTCTCCTGTTTGGCTAGCCACAGTAAGGTCTTTGTTCTAGTGTGTATTAAGGAGGATAGTAATTTCGGGTGAGATAAGGTCTTTGTTCTAGTGTGTATTAAGGACTATAGTAATTTCGGGTGAGATAAGGTCTTTGTTCTAGTGTGTATTAAGGAGGATAGTAATTTCGGGTGAGATAAGGTCTTTGTTCTAGTGTGTATTAAGGAGGATAGTAATTTCGGGTGAGATAAGGTCTTTGTTCTAGTGTATATTTAGTAGTGTTGTATACTTATCAAACTTATCAGCAATGTTGTTTGAATAATTTATCTTCCGTTACAGGTTTTTGCAGTTACAACTAAATGAAAATTTCATTAATTCATTCTCCTTAAAGATAAATTCAATCTTATAGCTTTATTTTCAAAGTATACTTTTTAAAAAATCTATTACCCTTAAAACCCAATCTCTTTTCTTTGTCCCTGACCTTGTATATTTGCTGATAGTTGATAATCAATGTCATATTTTTCCAATATTTAGCGCACACTCATCTCCTAAACGTTGAGTTAATGTATAATGTAAATGAATATGATGAATATATAACTATACTTTACTTTGTACACAACATTAGAATCCGAATTAGAATCTATTCTTCGTAATCTTCATTTATGAATTAATGTAATATGCAGTATTTATCTGAATATCTATGGCCCATGGCATCATATGAAGCGGTCTAAACTGCAAAAATCTAGATGCCAAGGAAAACAGAGGAGTTACTGGCTCAGTTATGTGGCAGAAGTCACCATGGAGCTATACAATACATGAATATAAATAATACACTAGCACATATAAAACATTACAAAAATATTTGATTGTAGTGCAATTACGATACAGACTTAGGACGGTCATTTAATTTGACAAAAGTCAAACAAATGGTGTGGTTAACCGGTTTACAGGCCCACCTTCCCACTCACCGTAACAGCAGAACAATCGAAGGACGTACGTTTAAAAATTTATAAATAATCCTCAATGTAAAGAACAAGGATCAACAAGTATCGCATATTGAGAGGCCATAAAAATATAAACGTAAGGTATTGTAAAACACATAATGATATAAAAATATAAGCGACATAAACATGATAAACCGTACTCTGCCAGTCTGAAAGCGAGCTAAGACACTAGGAGTCCCGACTAACAATCAGAGGGGACGAGGTTCAGGACCATGTCTCCTCTGAAAGACGTTTGTACAAGGCCCGTCATATAGTTCCCGCCGCCCTGTTAGTCAGCGTGCAATGTTCAAGTAAAAGTCTGCATAACGCTGTAGAGAGGCCAAATGCAAGACCTACAGTCTTTTTGATGATCTCAATGTCATATTGTCTATTCAGAAGACGTTTGACTATTTATAAGATAACGTTATCGGAGCCTTTTACTTTTCTTAGTTTATATACGAGATCACCGTAAAAATTAGGATGGGAAATTCCATTGGATACATTGTGTTGAAAAGAAATATTTCCAAATTTAGATAGAAGTTCTGAATAACATCTAAAGAATTTGTCGAATGTTTTCTAAGCTTGTGATATCTGTAACCATGAGTTAAAAGTTTAGTAGTAATTTGTAAATTTCGTTTATGAAAGTCCAAAACATCGGTGCAGCCTCTGACAAATCGAACTTATTGAGATATATAGATACCATATGATGGGAGTCTAGGGGCATCGCCATCCAAGTAAGGAAATCGCCCTGTTAGTCAGCGTGCAATGTTCAAGTAAAAGTCTGCATAACGCTGTAGAGAGGCCAAATACAAGACCTACAGTCTTTTTGATGATCTCAATGTCATATTGTCTATTCAGAAGACGTTTGACTATTTATAAGATAACGTTATCGGAGCCTTTTACTTTTCTTAGTTTATATACGAGATCACCGTAAAAATTAGGATGGGAAATTCCATTGGATACATTGTGTTGAAAAGAAATATTTCCAAATTTAGATAGAAGTTCTGAATAACATCTAAAGAATTTGTCAAATGTATTCTAAGCTTGTGATATCTGTAACCATGAGTTAAAAGTTTAGTAGTAATTTGTAAATTTCGTTTATGAAAGTCCAAAACATCGGTGCAGCCTCTGACAAATCGAACTTATTGAGATATATAGATACCATATGATGGGAGTCTAGGGGCATCGCCATCCAAGTAAGGAAAATTTACAATATGAAATCCCAAATCCTCAAGTTTAGTATAAATATTAGTATATATCAGGTGGTTGATAATTTTTATGTTCAAATCTAAGAAAGGTGTAGAGTTATCTCAAGTATTAGCTTTATTCAATTTGAGCTCTGGTGGATATATTTCTGATATAAATTGTTCGAATTCAGGGTTGTCGATAACAAAAATGTCATCCAGATATCCGCAAGTATTATTAAATTTGTCAATGAGGTCGAAAAGTTTTGATTCTTGAATAGAAAACATAAAATCCCTCTCATAACAATAAAGAAATAAATCTGCTATCAGAGGCGCGCAGTTAGTACCCATAGGAATCCCAACTATTTGTAGATATATCTTGGCATCAAATTGTGCAAAAATATTATTCATGAGGAAAATCTAGTGCTTTACATAAATCCTTGCAAGTCCAGTATTTATATGAAGTATATTGTTTGTTGGAAAAGAATCCGGAGTTATTGGAAGTACATATGTAAGTTTTAGATTCTCTGTGAAAACACCATTGTATAAGAGACAGCAACTTGCTTTTAATCAAATCATAAGGCAGAGATGTATAAAGTGTAGAAAAATCAAATGTAGAAATTTGAGTCGCTTTGAAATTTAGTGAAAGAAGTTTGTCTATATTTTCATGAGAATTTTTAATCGACCAAAAGTAATTGATGTTACTATTATGAACTGCGACATCACATTATTTGATAATATGATCTTTTATAGCAGTTAGAGCAGAGGTTATATGTTTCGATAGTACCGTAGTAGAGCAGTGGCTAGAATTAGATATGAAACGTGATTTATATGGACTTTTATGTAGTTTTGGGAGTCAATACATGGTTTGTAGATCAGATTTATCAGGTTTAATTTTGAAGTCGGACATGGTCATGAGGTGATCGTGCAAGGTGCTGTCTTTTGAGGTAGGGCTGTCCACATATGTATGAGTGGAGTTTAATTCGTTTTTAGGTACTTCAATATAATATAGTTTTCAAACAACTATTATGTTATTATCTGCTTTATCAGCAGAAACAAAGACATATTTAGCATGCAAGTCAGCTATCCTCTTTTTAATAGAATTTGCCGTCAATGTATTAGGCTGTTGAAATAAATGCGGATTTTCCGTAAAGTTCTTAATACAGATATCGACAATTCTTAAAATCTCGTATTTTCAATCAATAAGAGCATGAACCTTTACCTGTTCTTTTTTACACCAACGTTTACAATATGTAGTTAAAGCATCTTTTATAACGTCACGGCATTTATTGAAATCTATCCTGGACGGTAACCTATATTTAGGTCCTTTTCCAAAAAGTGTACGCCATTTCTTGTCTGAAATACAGTTTAGGTCACCAGTAATAATATGACCTGCCGATTTATAAAAATAATTACAATTTTCACGAAATTTGGACGAAGAAATAGAGTCTGAAATATCAGGGTTAGATGTAACAATTATAATTTAAAATAAGATTTCTTGTAGGCTTTTTGTACTGGTAACAAATAATTTGAGGTTCTAAATTCTCAAAATATTGGGGGATTTTAGATGGGACTCTATGATCACGGAAAATATTAATACCATAAGTTTTTTACCATAAGATTTAATATGCATAACATTTAATACAATCTTAGCCACATCCAAGTGAAAAGACCTTGTTATTTTCTGGGGTACGGTATAGAAAACCCACCAAGCTGTTTATGGATTATTGCATATATCTTGTGATCGGAGTCATGCGACAGTTTACTTTTTCTTCGCGACTTGTGTTTATAGATACGCACACTGTATAGAAAAATTGTGAACATTCTTGTAGCACTTTAAGAACTAATGAAAATGGTGGGTTCTAGTGATGGAAGCGATACTTTTCGATACTTCCTTACATTTTTTATTTTATTGAAGTTAAGAATTATAATAAGTTTGAGTTTCAGAATATCTGTAGTTAAAAGTAATTCAACCGTTGACCAATTCCACTGATGAAATCACACCAAAACTCCGATAGCAGATCCTCGCCTATGCCTTCCATTTTCATTGATTTTTACAACCTATATGAACCTATATCAGAAAAACCCCTCTCCCCCTCTCCCTGATAATGGGATATGGGAACTTTCGATTAGGTTTTCGAACCCCACCATCTAGCAAAGGGGCCCTGGCTGAGCCACTGAATTTGAATCATCTTTTATTTTTATCACCGTGGCAGCTTATTACATCACACCCAAACATAGCCTTGATATTGTTATTGAATTTCAAGTAATGCGATATTAATATATATTTGCCGTCATGCATGATTCATTTATAACATATTCTTTACTTCTGGGGAAGCCACCCCTGTTATACAATTTTTACAATATGTGACGAGATGTTGAAATACAAAACACTGGTATTAAAGTTTTCATAAACCGAATCTGTCAAATGCTTCATAATTCGTTCCATATAATAATTATTAGATTATATACTATTCTAGCTATGAAGTATATATTATTTTTTGGTTGACGGTTTCAAGTGTGACCCTTCCCATATGATTTTTATCAGCCGATTTACTATTTATATATTCAGAGTCTACCAGGCAATCTGCCATTTCTTCATCATACACAAAGACAAAAACAACCCCCCACCCCCAAACACACACACACCTACACACACACACACACACACACACACACACACACACACACACCATCAAATTTATAATGGCAAGCAAAACGTGTATTTGTTTTCTTTTGTTTTTACAATGTTGCTTGAATCACTCAGACAATTGTCTTTCTGTCTTTTCGGAGAACAAAAATCTATCTGATTCAAACAAATTTGTTCTATTGTAAACTGGCCAGGGTCCGGCGCCATAAACTGAGAATATACTTAAGTCAAATATTTCATTTTAATTTATTCAATTATCGAACGTTCAAATAAATTCTCATGTAGAATGGTTTTATTCTATTTATCAGTAGAATAAAACTCAATAAAATCCATATCCCAGTTATCAACTCATTGATGAAGAGAAGAATATGAAATTATGACTTAAGTATATTCTCAGTTTATGGCGCCGGACCCAGTTTGCAAAAGGATATTGAAGTGATCTGATGTGTCGTTTAATGATGTAAGATAGTAATGTGATCATAGCGTATGGCTGATTCAATGGACATTTACTCTGTTGGCTGAATGATTGATCCGTTTGTCAGGAATGCAGATCGTCGATGCAGGTTTATATTTTTGACTCATGTTTTCATCATCTTTCAGGTTTTTCCAGTCACAGAAGAACCAGAGATTAACTTGTTACTAATAACTGATTACCGGGAGCGGGGTAATTTTGAGTGATTTTCTTAAAGCTTATAAAAAATGCAGCAAAATTTAAAGTTGCCATATCAGCATTTTGACCGTTGGGATGTTTAGGAATGTTAGGGTAAAAAAATTTAATCCCTGAAACTTAAAAAAAACATGTTTTGATTAATTTTTATTATTTTTTGGGTTTATGGAGTCTGATGTGTAGTATAAATATCATAAACAATAAAGGATGATAGTCTAAATATATCTGGTCCTTTTGATTACGCGGTGTGTGTGTGTGTGTGTGTGTGTGTGTGTGTGTGTGTGTGTGTGTGTGTGTGTGTGTGTGTGTGTGTTTTGAAAAAGGGGAGGGGAGCAGAGGGAATTTAACAAAAATCGATGGGGAAATCCCTATATACAACTTGGTAGGAATCACAACCGTGTGAAACCAAAGGAAGATTGTAAAACCAAACCATGATTTTCTTGTAACTGACCTTCAAATTCAGCTGTTTTAACACTTTTGCGTTTTGAGTTTTAGGAGCCGAGGGACAGAATTAAAAGATTTCTTCAAAGCTGAAAAATGGAAAACTCCTTTACTCCTTTAACTTAATATATGTTGTGCTTCCTTAAACCATTAATAAATCACGGAAATCATAAACAATAAATGATAAAAGCCTGACAATATTATGTCTTTTGAACCAATACTTTTGGAACAAAATTACCAAGTTTCACAAAAATCACTGAAAACTGGGGGAGGGGCGGGGTAAGCCCTGTAAACATCTTAGTTAGGAAGTCAGATCTCTTGTACTTCCGTGTAATTAGTTTCTTTTAATGGAAAAAGTGCAGAAGTATAATTTCATCTGAATAATTAGATGATACATATTATATTAGATCGTCATCATTACGACATGCTTATTCTTTTTCGTTTTTTTTTTAATTGTAACATCAAAAAGTCATTAAAATGCTGCTCATTTTAAATCGGACAAACGATGACGATGTAAGAATCATCCAAGCATTAAGATTTTTGTCTTAGAATTTGATAAAATTATCTATGACGCTTGTAGTTTATGATCTTTTTATACATATAAGATAAGGTTGATATTAGAAATCGAGATATAAGCATCCCTTAGAAACTAGACCAACTTAGAATTTAATCAGAAATTAAGAAGTTTATGATAAGAAATAATCCCCTCCCCCTCCCTCCAAAAAAACCCCAAGATATTCTAAAAAGACATTTATTGCTCGAATGATTATAGAAAAACATCATATATACATAATTTCATAAAAGTATTAAAATTTTGAATTTAGTTAGATGCATATGGCAATTGTATTCCAATATTTCCACTTCATGACTTCATGATATAGACATAATTCAAATAATTATATATTATAATTAAGATAATTCACATTTAGACCAAATATAGAGAAAAAACATAAGTAGGAAACATACTTAATTACTTGCTGCAACCAATTCTTGACTAAGAATTGCTCATATAATGGAGAATAACATACCATCTATAATTTAATCTATTCACTATAAAGAATGCACCACATAGGCACACAAAACAGCAATCAAACTATAAACTGAACATAAGAAGTGTTTTATATCGACATTTCTTTTGTTTTCATAGCTTTAAAGACATTTTTTTCAAAATGATTGATTGATTGATTGAAGATTGTTTTACGTCACTCCACGAATATTTTATGTATATGGTGACAGCATCTGCCCGATGCATTGCATACACATTAAGATCTTTGCAACGGATCCACCCGAAGCAGTGAGGGATCTTTTGCGTGCTACGCCTACCATGACACGGGACCTCGGTTTTTGCTGTATCATCCGAAAGACAGAATACCGGTGCGCCCAGGGCAGGAATCGAACCACGATCACGAGCCGAGCACCTTATCCACTAGATTACACCGGCTTTTTTCAGATTTGTATAGATTGTTATGCCAATAGATTTCTAATGATTATAATATGTTATATTATATTATAATCTTCATAGAGAGGATGTATCGAAATCAAATGAAATACATTTATTGTGTCTATGACCAGTATATCTTCTTCAATGAACAAATGAAATCTCTTGTGTATTCAAAACTCGTTTATCAAACCCAGCCACACATATATCGTTTTTGCATTTTTTTGGTCAAATTGTATGAAAAAAAAATGAAATTATAATAAAAGGTGATTTTTACTTCATTCAGATTGATTCAGTAGCTTTCATTTTAGTTTAGTAGTAACATGATCAAAATGAGCAAATGAAGTTTTTCTTCAGGGGAGGAGAAGGAAGTGACTCTATACAATGTCCTTTTAAGATAGAGATACCATACAAATTATAGCAATAAATACAGGTATATATCATAAAAACATAGACTGAGTACAAGGGTTATAGTCATTTCCTAGTTCCCGAAAGACAAACTACACAAAATAGTTTGTCCTTCGGGGACAAAGAAATAACTAACTTGAGTACCCAGTCTGTTTTATTATACCGATGAAAACCGCAAATATACCATAAGCATGTTTGTATTGACTCAAGTACTTATGAAAATCATCCACAGATGATAGAGAAATGCTTCTGAACGTCCAGGATGTTTACTGCTATTTGAAAGAAATTTTCGTATTTTTTTCTATCCTTATTATAACTCTTTTCCCTATCTTTTCCGTTTTTAACTATTTGACGTAAAAGCACGCAATTTTCGAAATTCATTACTATTAGGTATTGCATCTAAAGTCATTGATAAAAAGTATTTATTACTTTGGTATATGTTGTATGAATAAATAAAAACAATAAAATGTTTTTGTAATTAAATATGTTACTTACTTATGATTATTAATAGGAAAGATGAGATATATAAGTAACTTGCCGAGCAAGGAAATGCACCGGGCGTATCATATATGTGCTTGGCGTTACTATAACAAACGGACTATAGCTCAATGGACTATGATCCGGGCAAAATGAGTTATGAACCGGATATTTCACTCATCCGTCAACAGTTAAACCAATAGCAATATCTATGACTAATACTAAATATTATCCCCATATGAGCTGCATCGTAAAGGTGAAAAAACATGAACTTAAAACCCGGGGATTTCTAATGGTAAAGATAAAACCTCAAAGGATCCGACAGATTTTTCAATGGTATTCAGATGAAAGGCGCTGCAATACTTTTTCATTATAATAAGCACATTTCAGTAAAAACGCTATTCAAGCGACAAATTTTCATAAAGTGATTGCTCAACAAATTACACACAATAAAGGACTCTGCATAGTAAAATCTAAGGCATGTTTAAAATGGGTATTCAAAATATGGTAAAATTTTCTATTTCAAAAGCGGTAGCCTTAAAAATCGAAAAATACACTTAAATGCATATTTACCTTGGAATACACAACACATACCATTGTAGTTACTATTATAATTGTAAAAGTCTTCATATGAAACTTATCAAGAAAAATCAAACAAATTTTGAGGGAACTTAAAAGAACAATGCACCATACAATGACTTTCATAAGAACAGCTAAGAAAAGTCAAAGTTAGACCAAACTTGGGTGAATCTTCTAAAACTACAGTACAGACATAATCAGATAACAGATAATTGATAGTGTATGTATAATAGGTAAACGGGATCTGAAATGGATCTTCTTAACATATTTATGGTTTATACATTTCAGAGTAAAGTACAATGTGTTATTAGTTGGATTATACTAGAGTCGCAATAATGGAATGTACAAGTCATAGAGACACTATCAACAACGAAGCATGGTAAATATTTATAGATAAATAGAGAACATATATACCTATTAATTTTGTGCACCATATGCGCATTTCGACAAGTTATGTGTCTTCAGTGATGCTCGTAGCCGAATGATTGAAATTCTCAAAATATATAAAAATATGAAAAGCAGTGTTGAAGCTAAAATGACCGAACAGTGAACAAAAGAATCTATCTAAGGACAGAGCTATGCATGAGGGAGATACTCCTTAGTTTCAGAGTGATTTACTTAATTTGATGACTGAAAATTTGAAGTATATATTACATGTCAGTACAAAACCACTGAAAACTAGACTTTTGATGCCCTCGGGGCTATCAGTCCACCAGCAGTGACACCGGCCTAGTGGTTATAATAAATAGAGATCTAAGGAAACCAGCAGCGAGACTAACAGGATCCAATATCTCAAACCCTTAATTAACGAGTGGATACAATTCGAGAAACATTATATCAAAAATAATTAATTAACAAGACTTTGGTGCAAACAGAATGCTAGTAATATATATTGCAAATCAGTACACGGACTGTAACTGTTCGCCTTCTCATGTCACTGTTATAATAAATATAGAACATACATGTATATTCCTTTAAATTTTGTGCAAATGAAATTGGTTAGAATAACTGTTCGTTTAGGTTCCGAACAACAAGCCCTAAGTGTCCTGTACAGAAATTGTCCCATATTGAAAAACCCGCCATGAATGCCCAAATATAACACGATGTTCATTACTGCATGAGAACAATGTAGAAAAACACTGTATAGAAAATGTTGCAGCAACACAAGCTAAAAAGCACAATAACACAGTAAAGCACTCCTTCCGGGGATTACATGTTGCAAGAAAAACGCTATATTTAGATCTGTTTGACGTTTCTCTTCTATGTTAATTTCCAAAAGGCTATAGCTCTCCTCCTTTCCAACAGTTGTACTGATTTAATTTATTCTTTACACCAAGATCCTCGAAGTTGTGTTAATAGTGTTACATCAGTCTAAATAATAATAAAACATCATATAGTAAAACTAGAGAACATATGTATACAAATAAATATTAGAACATATATACCTTATAAATGAAGGAGATACTCCTTAGTTTAGAGTGATCTACAGAAGTTCATGACTGCAACGTTCATGTACATATTTATCTCAGTACAGAAGACTGAAAACTAGGTTATGATGCCCTCGGGACTATCAGTCCACAAGCAGTGACACCGGTCTAGTAGTTATTACAAATATTAGAACATTTATACCTATAAAATCATACTACAATTATAGGAGAGTAACATTCAATGAACCATGTAGATGTTTATACTAGTATTTTTGGTTTTTTTTTTATTTATGTTGAAAAAATAAGAATTGCAGTGAAGTTCTGGAGTATTATTAAAATTTGTAAGATATATGCAAGACAAAGGCATCCTATGTTTTCACGCCTTGTCAAAGGATTTATGGTATTCGGTCAATAAAATGGAGTAATTCTCAGTGAGGTCCTTAAAAGGAGCATGTATAATTCAGTGACGGTGAAGCCAAGCAAGGCTTTGGATAACACCCCCGTAATATCTTCTTTATAATGTGTTACCAGACATTCTATAAAAATGGATATAGATTTTGATTTCTGAATTTTTCAGGCAAATTAATGGCATCGGGATCAAATCTGGGTTAAATGAGATTTCCTCTAACGTTTATTTTCTAACATCACAGGATCAGGAATAAAGCACGTATTTCTCATCAGAAATTAAAAAGCGCAAGGTGATATCTCTTGAATAATGAGTGTTTTAGTAAAGATATTGATTGATGATCATGCTAAAGATGTTTGCTTTGAGGCGTCCCTTCTTTAATGAGATGTTAAAGTTCAAAGTTTGAAATAAGAATGTTCCAAATTTGTCTGTATAATGTGCG
Source organism: Pteria penguin (assembly GCA_035048485.1). Classification (NCBI taxonomy): domain Eukaryota; kingdom Metazoa; phylum Mollusca; class Bivalvia; order Pterioida; family Pteriidae; genus Pteria; species Pteria penguin. Next base: position 15,132,496 of record CM068584.1, read on the forward strand.
TATCTACCTATGTGAGTCGATGACAAAAAGAAAAAAAAAGCTTGTGCGTGAGTCCGATTACACGATATATATACAAGTATCTACGTCTACAGGTCGATGGATTTTTTTCTGTCGAATATTTTTGTAATACGTGACGTCAGAGGATCTGTCCAAGTTTGGAAAAAGAGATATGATAGATGAACAAAATACAAAACATGAATGTAATGAGTATAGTGAACAAAATATTACTGAATTATGATAATATATAAACAATTTCTTGCCAATCTAAACGGTCGAAATTTGCTTATCTGAGTTTTGAAAATTATTCAATGATTTGGAAAAAACAAATCCTAAGATAGCAGGAATTCTGTTTTGTTTACTCATTTTGAAATTTTTTACATTTACAATTGTTTAAATAGATATGTTGGCCTTACCTTTGCAGAATATGTATCTAGCTTTGAATCCAACTTTAGTTACGGAAAGGTCTGTTCTGAAGATCACAAGTATTGAGTTGGACTCCAATTCAAATGTGGATGACGATTTTATTTCACAGAGGCGGACCTCCTTTGGAGAGGTCGGTAAGGGGCCATTCAGTATATCCACGAAGTCAAATCGGCATGCAGACGCATTCTCTAATCGGAAATCCTCAAAATCCAGCTGAAAAATAACAAGGGTTAGTTTTTTTTATTTCATTGTATTCATTGTTGTTTATTGTATTATTCTGTGTTAATGAAACTATTTTAAACCTAAACAAGATACCATCTTGATCAATAAATGTCAATTGAATAGTGTCTTATCTTGATGAGTAAACCTTTACTGTTTAACGCAAATATTACCTACATCTTCATATATTAATTTCCATAATACACAAGAAAAGCTTTTATTTTCTTTATGGTGAGTATCTAATATTCCAGGAATCACCAATAAATTCATTATCAGTGCTAGCCGGTAACGTATTATCAGTAATAAGTCTGGTTTCAATCTTTTAATCCTGCATCCAAAGGTCACAAGTTACACAAAATTCACAGCCTAAAAGAAAATAACCATTATTTTGTACATATTCTGCAGATGTTGACCATATCACTGAATTCAATTCATTATTATTGTTATATATACTGTATGAAGATTTTAATCGACATTTACCACTAAACTATTATGTAAATGTATATTCATATTTAGGCTACTAGAACGTTTTGTCAAATCAATGAATACATGGATAGATTATACAATATATCAAAAAACGACTTTTGATTCAGTGAGTACGTCATTGTATGACAATGGACCTAAGAAATGATGAAAATATCGTATAAAAGATCCCCAACTGCTACGAGGAAAGGGCGTTGCAAAGGTTTTGGTTTCTAAGAAGATGCCATCACTATATAAAATTTGTACTTTACATAATCGTAGAGTCACATAAAATAATAGTAAACAATCAGTCAGTTCTTTTATATGACAGGATATACCACTATATATATGAGACGTAGTCTTTGAAAAAAAGGAAAAGATAGAATGTGAACAGGTACATGTATCATTCTTTGTGATAATATTTAGATTTAACAGTGTGTATGAAGTGTTCAACTTGTACTTTGTCTTTTACATTTTAATGTTCAAAGTTTGTAACACGTATTAAGGACAGGTCCCGGTTATTCAATTTTCAGATATCTTTCTATCAATTTTGAGGTGCTGTATTAAACTTGAGCATTATTGAGTTTCATTGCAACCTTTGATATGGCTGCTAATAAACATTTTGAGATTTTCCAACTTCCTGATATGACAGGTCATGGAATTTCTCCATTGCCTCATATAGGCAGAAATACACAATTCACAATAAAAAAAATTTCTAGCAGATATTTCCTGTTCAGAATTCAAATACAAGATCTCTGAAATACATATTTCTATATACAGACAGGAACTTTGCACCTTTTCCTTGTACCTTTTATGAAAATGGCACTGGGAAAGTGGCACTTGCATTTATTCTGTAAACCATGAATTAGAGTTATCTCTCTTGATGATATACTCTTGCCAGCACAACGCTCAGTACCTACAGTATGCAATGCGGTCATTGCAAAAACGCATAAAAGAGTATGCATAAAGAATATAAAATCGCTATTAGGCAATTCCAAGAAAATGATTGGAAATATTTGCCTCACTGGGAATATATTGTCCAAAACTTGTCTTGCATAATTTTTATAATGTCGTTTTCTGTGTTTATAGGACTAGTAACTTTTTAAAAACTATTTATTAACAAATGTCTATTTATATACATCCCGTAGATCCTGGATATCAGCCATGCACTGTACATTGCCTTATGTTCAGCGTATGCCATGCATTGCAATATACTGTTAATAACCAGATTAGAATTAAACCGTTATGAGTTTTGTCGACATTTGTGTAAAACGTGTTTCCCGTTATTAGTAGTACCGGCATAGTAATTCCATTTCCCATAGGGTCCCATGTTAAATTACCGAAATTCCAGCAAGATTTACACAACATCCTACATCTTAGCTATATATAATCCACATATCAAAATGTTTGTCTGACACTCCTCTTTCAGAATTTTAAGTTTACCGTAGGTTATCCACATTAATTTCGAGAAATTCATGCTGGAAGGGGGAAACCCCCCCCCCCCCCCCCGAAAAAAAAATTCAAATGTAAACAACCATTAGATTTTTACATTAGCGAAATGAGATAAAAATTCATGATTTTACAGCAGAATCAATCTTTAGTTATACGTAGATCAAATAATTTCATCCAATCACAGCTCCTAATACATTGAAATAGTAGTCCCTCTAAGGACTACTATTTCAATGTATCAGGGGCTGTGATTGGATGAAATTATTTGATCAATCTTGATGGAGTCTGCTGTAAAATCATGAATTTGTCGAAATGATGGTGGATAACCTATGGTAAACTGTTAGAATTTTGATAGAGGAGAGTCTGACAAACATTTTGATATATTGCATTATATATAGCTAAAATCTAAGATGTTGCGTAAATCTTACTGGAATTTTGGTAATTTAACATGGGACCCTATTGGAAATGGAATTACTACATATATAAACCAAATACTGAATTTCCCAAATATTTAACCTGAAAACATATCAAACTTGCCCCAAATTTTGATTCAAAGTACCTAGAATCTTCAATATTGAAATTCTTAGAAAAAAAGGGGGTTGTTTAAATTTGCAAAATCTTAACAAATTATTTTGTGTACTTTGCATGGATGACTGATCTGTTTCCATTGCATGGGATATTTAAGGCATTTGACACTGTGTTTACAGAACTTTACCCAAATTTTTAGGATTTTGTGCAAAGGCGTAGGTGGAGTGCATTTTTCATGAGATATGTTTGTAGATTTCCTAGACGGAGTAGTTTGCTGGAAGTTGCCACAGTTTGCTTTTTAGTAAATGATGTTTTAGTGACAGACACAGTAGTTATCTTTTTTGTTGTTTTATTTGTTTGTTGTACACTATCCAGTTCGCCTTCTGTATTGGTTTCCTTTTGTGACTTTTCATTATATGAATCATCATCTGTATCGCGCTCATCTTGATCAGGTCCCTCAAAGGCCACTGTACAGTTTGCCATTATGTGACCTTCTTTGTCGCATCTTTTGCAAACAAGTTGATTTACACATTATTTTTCCAGATGACCTGTACCTAGACAATTTGAACACTTTAGTTTAATGCATGGTGTACCTAAGTGGTGAATCGCCGCCTTGTACCTTACAATTTCCATCGAGAGGTTCGGTGAACTGTTTGTATACAGAGATAGTTTCAGATGGGGTATGCAGTTCTAATGCGTTGTATACCTTTACGTGATTGATCCATTGATCTTTGGGTGGTTTAGTGGTTAGAAGTCCGTTTCCTTAATAAATATAAGTTTGGTTTGTTGGGGTCGGCCATGTTAGATTTCATTCATTGTGTACTTTCACAAATTTGACGAAAAGTTAGTAATATCATACACTTTACAAGAAAGCTGGTGTGTCAATATGTCAATGAATGCTTAATATATAAGCCAATTTGATGTCGGCACCCGTAAATTGTATTAGGTATCTAACCTTGAATTGGTATCAAATTTAATAATGGCGTGCTATAGGACCTGACCTTCATTTTATCAATATACCAAGGTATTTGACCTAAAACAAGTGCACATCCTATCTTCCATTACCTATGTTATATATTTGTGATATAATATCCTATGTAGGACTGTTTTTCTCCAGTATCTCGCCATGTTTCAATATCTCTCTAGATCAAAGACAACCCAAAATATACTAATTCATTACATGCAGGGTGTTAAGATTCCATGTATAGAAAATTATTGTCAGTTTCATATCCAGGTGTGGCACCTGTCCAGAGTAAAAATAAGAAGTAGAATCTTACTTTGATGTGATATCCTACCGGAGCATTAATTTGCCAGGCACATATATAGTTGTTAGGATAATGGTTCGGGTAATTAGGACTGGTAATGATACTATTGTTCTTTGTCAGGACGCCTCCACAATCTGTTAAACAGGTTATAAGTAAAAACGACAAAAGTACTAAGCACGTTAACAGAAACATAACTATGTGGATAACATACATAAATTGGATGACCTCAACGCTTACTGAAAATAGGGTCAAAGTAAAGTCAGAGGATTTGAGTGGATGTGTGGATCAGTGATGAGATAATGCACTATAAGAAAGGTATCATCTCATGCTGCGTATCCCATTCTAATGATGAGTATCTCTACGATCAAATGTAATATATGTATCACAGGTACCAACAAATTATATTGGGGAGAAAAATATAATTCAATGGTTCACAGATTTTATGGCTATCGGCATTGCAACAGGAGAGGATTCTTGATAAGGAATCATTATTTGCATGTTCCAAGATAGACTTTTAAGCACAATGTAAACAAATAATTTAAAAACAGTTTCTTTTGTCCTATTTTTGTTAAATTTCCATTTTTGTTTTTTGTTTTTGTTTTTTAGCTCACCTGAGCTGAAGGCACAAGTGAGCTATTGTCATAGTCAACCGTCCGGCGTCCGTCCGTCCGTCCTTCATCTGTCGTAAACTTTTCACATTTTTTACTTCTTCTTCAAACTACTGAACAGAATTTGATTCAACTTGGTATGCATGAAGTACTCATGGTCTCCTAAAAGTGTTGTTGTTTTTCGTCCAGATCCGTCAACAAGCGGCGCCACCACAGGCAAAAGTAGGTCACAGATGGTACCCTCCTTTAACAAACTTCTTCAGACCGGGGGCATACAGAGACAAACCGAATGCATAGGAATAATCTAGAGGGATGCGTAAAGAAGTGTTGTTATTTTTGGTTCTGTTCCGAAATCAAATTTTTGACGTTTTTTGACATTTTTTGGACTTAGAAATTTTAATGCAGAAAAGTGTCATGTTTTTCAGTTAATTGATAATGATGATTTCTTATGGACTATTTTGATCATAATTATGGTAAGGAATATTATTGTGAAATAGATTTGTCTTGATTTTTTATTAATTTTTTAGAACTTCAAAAACAAAAAAAAGGGGGGGGGGAGGGGGGGTTGGCAATTTTTCACATTTTCAACATTTTCTGCAAAACTGTTCAAAGGTGGTTTTGTCCACACCTCTTTACAGGTGGTGCCACCACAGTCATAAGTAGGTAACAAACGAGTACCCTCCTTTGACAATCTTCTTCTTCATCATACTGGCTGTATACAGAGACAAACAGAATGCATAGAAATTATCTAGACGGAGGAGGTAAGAAGTCTTGTCATTTTGGTTTCCTTCCAAAATCAAGTTTTAGAAATTTGTTCAACATTTGTTTGGAATTGGTGATTTCAATGCAGAGAAGCGTCATATTTCCTAGTTAACCGATAATGATGATTTGTTATGGACTATTTTGATCATAATTATGGTAAGGAATGTTATTTTGAAATTTGTTGTCAATATCTCAATTTTTGGATTTTCTATTATTTTTAATGACATCCAAATGAGGGTGTATAAGGACAATTCTTCACATTTTTAACTTCTGCTGTTATACCACATGAAACATTTTAATGAAACATGGTATACATGAAGTACTATAGGTCCTCTATCAATTTTGTACATTTCATCCAAACTGGTCGACAGATGGTGCCACCATGCCTTAAAATAGGTCTCACAATGGTATATATACCACTTATTAATTAAAATATGGAGAGTAGCGGTTCAAATCCAGCTGAGGTCAATTTTGTTTTCATTTTTTTTTACACATCTATATAAGTTTTTAGATGTTTCTCAACACTCAACGTATGAAATAAGGCCATTTTAATGTAAAGATGATGGATAAATCCAAACTACAAGTCCTAAAATCATGAAATCAGAGGACATACAAAATCAGTAAAAATGAAAACCAAGTAAAAAATAACAAAACATGTCTACTTGAAAAGCATATGTGAACCCGTACCCCTATGATGGAGTGAGGTCAGGTGCCCAGGGAGAGTGAGCGTCTCATGCTTGCTAGCAACATCCGTCACATATACCCAGTAGAAAGAGTCAAATCGTGTAAACTCTGGGCAATATTTGAAACAATTGTTGTTCATGATCCAGACTTGAAATCAGTCAACAAAAGGCCCCACTTAACGAAAATGACTAAATAGTTGCCCTGAATCACATCTTGCAGAGACAAAGCAAATGCTTAATAATTGTTGTTTTGCATTCTGGTCTAAAATTAAATTTGACATATTTTCAACATTTGTTTTGACTTAGTCACAGTAATGCAAAAATAAATAATTTCTCCCTTCCTGCATGACTGTTAATCTAGGTTCTCGGATGAGCGATATAGACCTCTTGTTTTTTGTTTTCGTCACTAGCCTAAATAGATCCTTAATTTTATCGTAAATGATTTCATTACCGCAAAATATCTATACTGATGAAATCATTTTAAAATCTCTTAGATAACTTACCGAAAATTTTGTAAATCAAATAGAATCCAAGGTTCCTGGAAAAAGAATCAGTCATCCACCGGATATACAAATTGGGATTCAGGCTAAATGCAACTGATTGATTTGCTTTGCCACAATATTTTCCAAATTTGCTTCCATTTTCATCATTACCTGCAAGTCACACACTCAAATATCAAAGTAAGAATTCTGAAATGATTCTCATTGATCTTGACGGAGATATGAAAGTCTTCTCTACTTGTGTTCATTGTGAATGAAGCCATCATGCATGCTCGAGAAATTGTTTTTAAAATTAGCCTTTGACATGTTGTTGGTTTCCTATTCCATGAATACTAATAATGAGACATTTATTTGTTATATTGACACTGTTTGTTCTATTGCTGCATATTTCTGTAAATTGTTAGTTGAGATGCCGATGTTTCCTATTAATTTTGTCACCACTGTGTTAACACAATTCAATAACTTCTCCCAACACCATTTCTGCATATCTTGATGATACGAAATAAATTGTATATACATGCAGCAAACAAACGGTGTACATTCATGATTGTACACGCGATATGGTATCGTTCATGGAGTTTGAAGGCCACCGTCCGCTGATTCATTGACAGAAATGTAATGGTAAATGGTTGGATTGACAATACATACAGCCAGTAAAACCACTCTATACACACTTATATATATATATATTAATGTACTGATTATTGCCAAGTTTCCTCAGATTAATACTTGATAATGCTTTCGCTAACTGCTGAACAAATGGTGAAAAAAAACATATTTATATGAAACAACCTACCCTCTCTGATTTCCAAAAAGTGATGCGAGCAACTTCGATCTGTATCCACTTTGAATTTAATTTGTGATAGGAAAAAGGAAGAATTCGCAGTGTTTGTATTTGTTAAGGTCCAGATACATTCATCCTTGTTCCTGTAGTTATTGACTCCATATCCAGGTGATGTTATACTGGACTCATCCCCAACTGCACTTAGTATTACGCTTCCACATGCTGAGTAGAAAATATAGAAATGAGAAAAACTGATATGGATTTGAAAACTTTGAACGAGTTCTGTCAGTATAATACAATTTTAAAATAATTTAAAGAAATTTAATAATTGAAAATAATTTTCTGTTTTGAAATTAAACGAAAAATACTCTGTTTAATGGATGAAAGTATGGTTCCCTCAAAGAGTTCTGCTCTAGTGTATATAAAATCAAACTTATACAATTTTAAAATAATTCAAAGAAATTTAATAATTGAAAATAATTTTCTGTTTTGAAATTAAATTAAAAATACTCTGTTTAATGGATGAAGGTATGGTTCCCTCAAAGAGTTCTGCTCTAGTGTATATAAAATCAAACTTAGAGGGAAACTTCTCTCTATCAGTAGTGTTGCCTGCCACGGTGTATTATGACATTGAGACTAACCTGCTTTCCTTGTGTATGTGTACTAGTGTATATTCTTGAACATGACGTCCTAGAATACGGATGTACATGTTTGACCTTGAAGATTACAAAAGACGTAGAATTTGGTATTTGAGCATGAGTATCAATTTTCAAATCAGTATTGTACGGGGCATTGAGGGAGAAAACCTATAGGTCACATTACGCTCAAGGCTTTTATTCATTTTTATAAGACTTTTTTACATTGATCGTAAAGAGATCGATTTTGATGAGGGTTTCCAGTAATTGTGAATAACAGTCAAGGTGTTGCATCAGGTATTGTGTGTAAATCACGCAGATATTAGTCTTGTGGGGCTAATAGAATCATGTATATGATTCAGGGTAATTGGTCTTCATGTAAAGAAATATGAATATTTCTTATGAAGTATAGAAATGTTTCATGAAAGATTGAACAAACTTAAAAGGATATGTTCGGGTACTTACGGTGTTACATTCTAGCTCACTAATACATAGTAATACCTATTACGATTTAAATAAGAAAATACAGATGCAACTTATCACTTTAGGCAATCATAGAACCATTGAAATCATTTGTCGGACTATTTTGTTCTCCGTGGAGATCGTCATATATTTAACAAGCAACACCTATTACGAATTCTTCAAAATACACGCCATACAAAATGTTTTATAGAGAAATGAAAAACAGAACTTCGTTCAAATGTGTTATGTTTGTGTATGTCTACGAGCATGTTGAAAGCATGTTTTATTGCCGGTGCATTTTAAGTACTCACTAGGAAGCACTCGAACACATGTCTGTTCATGAGATTTTAGAGTAACTTTGGTTTCAGACACATTACACTGAGTTGTGTTTTCCAACATCTGAAAGAAATATACATGTCCCATTGAATTTTTAATATATATAATATATAATATATATGGGCATGTATAATCATTATGTTTATGTAAATAAGACATGCTAGGTCTGTAACAAATAATGATAAATATATATCTAATAATTAATTCATAGTCTTTATTCAGACACTCGTTTAGTTACTCTCTTCCGTCGTCCACGTAAACCTGTGGTCAATAACCTTTACCAACGTGCTTCTCATGAATTGCTGTCCTTGTTGAAAAGCTTCAATGACTATTTACTCCATCGATTGTGGTAAGATTTAATGCCTAGTTAGCAGTTTTGCGATATCTGGAGAAATATATCCTGTATGATTATCTGGACTTGTTCTGTTAAGGTACAGATGTTCGTCTTTGAAGTGTCCGGTATTTTGTTTGTCAGGATTGGTTTTGTACAGTAAGTGTTGTTCCATTCACTACTTTTGCATTTCAGTGTATTTAATACATTTTAAAGCCCCCCCCCCCCTTTTCATGCAAGTGCAATATAAAATAACTAACATTTAATTCCGCACCACTTTCCTAATTACCCTGAAAGCATTCTGTAATTGCTATAACAGTAATTCTTGAGTATAATAGATCCGTAATTAGATTTTCCTCTCTTGCATAAAAGCTCTTACTTCGCTTGTATTTCATTGCTTGATTGTTTTTTCAAATTCTTATTCTTATCTTAAAATTATTCTTATTCTATATTCATAGTATATCTCCCTATTAATTGTGTGAAATTTACTTATGTTGATTTGTATCTTATCGGTTTTAATCATCCCTAAACAAGTATGATTTGCCATTCTGAGTAAAGACTCGTTTTTAGTGTGTGTCTTTTGATTGTTCTGCCTCTGCGATGAGTGGGAAGTGGACCAGTAAACCGGTTAATCACACCAATTGATTACCGTTTTTATTCAGTTGACCGTCCTAATTCAGTATTGCATCTGTCGCACAATAAATAGTTTTGTAATGTCATTGCATGTATTTTATTACTTGTTACCAAATTTTATTGTACATCTCCTTGGTGACTTCTGCCCTGCAGCTAAGTCAGATGTCTTTCCCTTTTCCTTTTACAGTACAGTCAATATCCGAAATACAATTAATATCAGGTGCAACGATGTGACATGTTAGTCGAAATAAAAATTAGATTTTTCACGCAAACCAGAAGATGGAAAAAAGCATTTTTGGACAGCTTCCTATTGAGTTCGCTCTTCAAATCTTTACACTTCGGATTTCCACTTCTTCGACCTGAAGCATCAGTTATGAGACACAAGTTATCGAAATGCTCATATGGTGCACTAAATGTATTCAACTATATATGTTCTTTTATTTATTACGCATGCGCTAGATAAGCCAGGTAGATACAATTCTTATGATATAATGTGACAATTTCAATAAGCTAAGTTAGATGTCTTCATAGAACCAACTTATCTATCAGACATTAGGTATCCATCAGATATTAGGTATACATCAGACATTAGGTATCCATCAGATATTAGGTATCCGTCAGACATTAGGTATCCATCAGACATTAGGTATCCGTCAGACATTAGGTATCCATCAGACATTAGGCATCCAGCAGACATTAGGTATCCATCAGACATTAGGTATCCATCAGACATTAGGTATACATCAGACATTAGGTATCCATCAGACATTAGGTATCCATCAGACATTAGGTATCCATCAGACATTAGGTATCCATCAGACATTAGGTATCCGTCAGACATTAGGTATCCATCAGACATTAGGCATCCATCAGACATTAGGTATCCATCAGACATTAGGTATCCATCAGACATTAGGTATCCATCAGACATTAGGTATACATCAGACATTAGGTATCCATCAGACATTAGGTATCCATCAGACATTAGGTATCCATCAGACATTAGGCATCCATCAGACATTAGGTATCCATCAGACATTAGGTATCCATCAGACATTAGGTATCCATCAGACATTAGGCATCCATCAGACATTAGGTATCCATGGAATGAAGAATTTCGTGAAGAAAACAAATTTATTTGAAGTGAAACTTGATTTAATTGTAAGATGAATTATTGAAAATGAAAAATTTAATTTCAAGTGAAACGATATAATTGTAAGATGACTTCGAGCTGCAGTGGAACGTTGATATCTTAATCTATTTACTACATAAAAGATACATTCATAAAATATTTACTGAATGAACCATATGATCATAAAGTTATTTACTTCACAATGCAATCATATAGGTTTTGCTACTTGGACCACGCTTTCACATAGTATTTATTACACTGAAAATGCATTCATAGTGCATTCATACTACATGGACTATGCATTCATGTAGCACTTACTACATGGATCATGCTTTAATATAGTATCTACTACGGGCTATGCATTCACATACTATTTACTACACGGACCTTATATGTCACTACTGGGTCCAAAAACCCCTGAGAATCCCGTTTTTCACTGCAAAACTCTGCAACACACTGAAAAACTCTGAAAAACACTGAAGTCTGCCTGAAAAACACTGAAAAACTCTGACGGCCCTGATAAACACTGAAAAACTCTGAAGTCTACCCTGAAAAACTCTGAAAAAAAATGACGACCCTGAAAACTCTGAAAAACTCTGACGCCACTGAAAAACTCTGCAAAACTCTGAAAAACACTAAAAACACTGACGCCTACTGCGATGACCTCCGGCCGTGCGATTGCGGTCTCGCGTACTTATATACGGTCCCTTCTATAATATAAGCCCTTAAAATGGGTCGCTGTTATCTATACATGACCGTTAATATGTACTAAATATGATGAATTTATAAGCCGGGAATTAGAAATAAAATCTAATTTTTTACCATTTCTCACAGACTTATTTTAACGATTTTGAAAGATAAAATTTCTAAGATATTGTTCCTATTCTGACTTACGTTTGCATATGCAGTTTAATAAATCATATGAATTACGTACTTAGCAAAAACAATTTCATTGACTCAGGACTTTCCAGCGCGATGTCACTTGTTTTATTTATCGACTTAAAGAAAGAAAGAAGAATGAAACAAACAAACAAACGAACAAACAAATAATCTAACTACAGCAGTAGCATGTTGCTTAAGAACGCTGTTTCACAGAGGTGCATTAAGGAAGGGGAAATAAGTACAATATATAGAACAAGACATATTTAAATCTATGTATGTATTTATTTATTTATTTATTTATTTATTTATTTATTTATTTATTTATAATAAAAACACTTTTTCCGTACATTTCCACCAGCGGCCTTCCTCGGCGGAATTCATTTATTTATTTTCTTATTTATTTCTTATTTATCTATTTATTTAATTATTTATTTATTTATTATCAAACTTTTCCGTACGAAAATAATAGATCAAAATGAATTTAATAAAAATAATAAGATTTTTTAAAAAATCGCTGGACGAAGTTAACGGAAAACGCAGAGTTTTAATTGTAAATAGATAAATAAATACAGAAAAAAGGAAATAATTATTTCTATATATCCCTATCAATCATTTTAATAACACATAATGATTAATGTTTATTGTACATCTTTTGCAATCTCTGAATCTGTGTAGAGACTCCATACAAATATTGTTATGTTACGACCTTAAGGCCAATCCCCACTCCCTCTCGAGTTTAAAAGCATTCATGATTAATGTTAATAAGTCAATATTGCATTATTCATAAATTAGCGGCCATTCATCGATAAAACACTGTGAAGTTGCGTTAATTTAATTCCACCAACACCAACCCCCCCCCCCTTTTTTTTTTTAATCAGTGTCCAACTTGAGTGAACGGGCATGCCTTTGGGTTTGCGTATTCCCTTCTCGCTACGCGATACAGGCTGTAATGCAGCTATTTATTTAATTCGTATGTAAATTAATGAAACAGAATAGCACTTGATATCACAGCTTTAGAAATCTTACATTTCGCATGTATTCTATAATGTTGCTATTATCAGAGGAAATGCGGAAGAAATCGAACTGAAATAATCGATGTAGTTTAGTTTATGATATAAAAATAAATAAATGATCATATGTAAAGCAAATTGTTTCACTTTTGAAGAGTGAAAATCAGTTTTTGTCCTGAACTTTATAAGTCACTGTTAAAATGACACTTTAATTATGCCAAAACACAACTTATATATATATATATATATATATATATATATATATATATATATATATATATATATATATATATATATATAGTATATATATATATTTATATATATATAAAGCACAAATAGAATCAGTGAAACACCTGGGAATACTATGGACCTTGGATCTCCGAAGAAATACCTGTAGAAAATAAAGACAAATTAGACAAACATATAAAGCACAAATACACTACAGCTAACAAGGCACCCTATATTCCACTTATATTCGTTCCCCGTCTGGGACTCGAACCCACGACCTATGGTACCGAATCACCTAGCTGTCATGCATCCGACCCTCTAACCGACTGAGCTACCCGAGCTCCACAAAAATGGAGCTTTAATAGCCAATCATTAGCTAATGGTACGCATGACAACACGGCCGCGGAAAGTGAAGGAATTTACCCGACGTAAACGCAGGCGGATCCTCTGAGAGAATACAACACTGAAAGAGAAATAAACATATAAAGCACAAATAGAATCAGTGAAACACCTGGGAGTACTATGGACCTTGGATCTCCGAAGAAATACCTGTAGAAAATAAAGACAAATTAGACAAACATATAAAGCACAAAGACACTACAGCTAACAAGGCACCCTATATTCCACTTATATTCGTTCCCCGTCTGGGACTCGAACCCACGACCTATGGTACCGAATCACCTAGCTGTCATGCATCCGACCCTATATATATATATATATATATATATATATATATATATATATATATATATATATATATATATATATATATATATATATATATATATATATATATATATATACATATATATATATATATATATATATATAAAGCACAAATAGAATCAGTGAAACACCTGAAAGTACTATGGACCTTGGATCTCCGAAGAAATACCTGTAGAAAATAAAGGCAAATTAGACAAATATATAAAGCACAAAGACACTACAGCTTACAAGGCACCCTATAGAGAGAGGGGGGGGGGGCGTTGTATGGTCTCGATTTAAATCATCTTTTCGAGATAAGCGTACGTAATATTACGTACGCTTGTCTCGAGAAGTAAGACTTCTATGTCCCAGACAACAGGGCGAGCGTACGTAATATAGATAATGAGAGACAGAGGGGGAGGGGGGGTAGTATGGTCTCAATTTAAATATACTACAATTTAAACATTCTACTCGACAATTTACGATTTAGATCCGGTGGTTGGGGCAGATCCAGGTATCTGCTCTAAATACGACACTGTTTACTTGAATTTATATGCCATTTTGAAAATAAGGGTCAAATATTTTGCTAGTTGTGACAGGACAAGGCTTTTTTTTATGTACGACTTCCATGTCCCAGACAACAGGGCGAGCGTCCTTGTATCCGCCACTGCTATACATGACACTTACTGGATACATTGTTAGAATACGTAATATAGGAGATACTGTTCATAGGCGGATCTAGAAATTTTTTAAGAAAAAAAAGGGGGGGGGAGGACACAGTCTCCCATTGAAAGGGGGGTTACTGTTAGATTAAACTACATTTTCCTGTATAGAATTACATGTAGATTAAGTAGGTAGTGATATAAAAAAAAGGCAGATACGTTGTTACAATGATATATTGAAACTTATTCGATGCTATTTCAAGCAACATTATTGAAAATCGAGTGAATATTTAATCACTGAAATATTTTACATGACAATTTACGTATGTCATTCGAATGAAAAAGCAACGTGTAAACACGTAAAATTTTGTTAAAGAAAGTTATTGTCCTCTGAACTTTGTTATATTACGCTGTTATAATAAGAACAAAGGTTAAATTAGTATATCTTAATTTTGTGTGAAAAAAGATTATTGTGTGTGTGTGGGGGGGGGGAGGGGGGGGGCTGTTAAACCTATAGTTCGTCACATGACAATACATGGGTGCAGTCTCTATATGTTGCAATAGAATTGGAATAGAATGCATTGTGTTATTTAAAATGAATGACAAGCGATTTCTTTTGTGGTCGATTTGCTATCAGTACTGGTGTATTAAATTCGCTTTTCGTATAAAATTTATAGGTACTGATCACATTCAAATATTTATTTATTTATTTATTTATTTATTTATTAATTTAATTTATTTATTTATTTATTTATTTATTTATTCATTCATTCATTCATTCATTTATTCATTTATTTGTTATTCAGTAATTTATTACATGTGTAATTATTCACTACTTTATATTTCTGGAGCTTTTTTTTTTTTTTTACTTTTTTTTATTTCTCCTTCACCTATTTAATACACAGTTATGAAACAGTTATATTTACCAGGAATATATCTACATAAATTATAATTTGGAAATATAAGTGTATATATAAATCTCGATAAGAAAAGCCTTTGTATTGTACTATGCCTTTGCTGGGTTTGTTTTGTTTGGGTTGCCCCCCCCCCCTTTCTCTCTCTTGTTTCTTTGGGTATTTTTTTATTTTGTTAATTGTTTTAGTTTAATAATTCATGTTGTCATACTGTGATTTTTACAAACATAAGTCAGAACAGGAATAATGCATCACTAAAAATAATTTTAGAGAATCGTTAAAATAGTTTCACTTCAAAACATCGTACAAAAATGCGAGATATGTTTTATTTATTTTCTCTTCTTTTTTTTCTAATTCACCACTAATGAACTCATCACATTTTATATACCTTAATGCTCATAGGGCTTATAGAAGGGACCGTATAGAAGTACGCGAGGCCGTAATCGCACGACCGGAGGGCATCGCAGTAGGTGTCAGTGTTTTTCAGAGTTTTTCAGTGGCGTCAGAGTTTTGCAGAGTTTTTCAGGGTCGTTAGTGTTTTTCAGAGTTTTTCAGGGTAGACTTCAGAGATTTTCAGTGTTTATCAGGACCGTCAGAATTTTTCAGTGTTTCTCAGGTAGACTTCAGTGTTTTTCAGATTTTTTAGAGTGTTGCAGAGTTTTGCAGTGAAAAACGGGATTCTCAGGGGTTTTGGACCCAGTAGTGTGTATTTATTACCTAGACAATACATTTATAGTATTTTCAATATGGACTGTGCATTCATATAGTATTTACTACATGGACTATGCATTCATATGGTATTTATTACATGGACAATGCATTCATATGGTATTTACTACACAGACCATGTATTCATACAATATTTACTTTAGGGACCATGTATTCTTTTTTCGTGAAAGAAATCCGTCATTAGTGATCATTAAGCAGAATACAGTGTATAATATATAAATACAGAGCAATACGTGCGATAAATAAGATTCACCAAAAATTGTGAGAGACTGAAAAGTTTAGAACATTTATGTATATACCCGTTTTAAATCATTGCATCTTATCGCATTTCAAGTTTCTTCAATGATACTCAAGGTCATGTATAAAACCAAAAACTTATTTCCAGATCTGATAGGAAAGGCAAAACTCAATCTAAATAGATGCCTGTGCATGAGGGAAATAATCCATAAAATATATATAAACATCTCATTAAACGATGTCAAATAAATAGCAAAGATTCCCGAGAGGAAAATAAGATTTATCTTATATTCATGCAGAAACTAATTGATATTATGAAAGATATTTACCTCTTTGACATCTTTCCTGATGAAGACGAAATCGTCATCGAATTCTAAATCCGTGACATTTGCTTTTTTGTTTAGTTCGCACAGCACTTGTTTTCTGTTGTAATTGATAGACTGACAAAGAGGAAAGTTGTCGCATTCATTTAAACACATACGTTTGCCGATGATATTGAAAGTTTTGAAAACATTTCCAGGAAGTCGACGGTCAAAATGTTCGACATATGCGATGACCTGCACTACAATGAGACATGCATAATATACTGCTAAACCTTTAAACAGCATTGCAAATAAATATAGTTACAATGTATAATATCGCAATGTCTACCTAAAATATATCTTTAATATTTAAAACAAAACTCAGTATAGTATTGCTTCGACAAGCAAAACAACAACACTGAACTCATATGATGGATGTTCTATATCTATAACTTTATCAATTGCATGGTGCATTATCATTTAAGAGAATCAATAAAAGTCCGTTTAAGTAGTATAATGACATATTCAAGCAAGCAATACTGGCAAAAATAATCAGAAATATATAGGTGTATGAAGTTAATAATGCATCATACTTGCATTTCGACAACATACATCTCTGACGTGAAGCTAAAGACCGAAATGGAAATCAAAGTGTAAACATTTGACAATCAAGCTCATTGAATATGATCTAAATATGTGCCAAATAACCAATCTAAGGCTGTGAACGAGGGAGATACTCTTTCATTTAAGAATAGTATAAAATCAGAGTGTAATATTTGAAAACCAAGACAATTACCCATTCTTTTCACATCGTACTGGAACTATATATTTCAGATCACTGCAGAAGCATTTAAAACAGGATTTGTAATTACCATCAGGTACTATCAGTAGCGGTATCAACCCAGTAGTAATAATAAATATCGGAAGATATGATTATACGCGGATACATTTAGTGCACCATACGCGCATTTCAACAATTTTTTTTCAGTTATACTCAAAATCGAATCTCTTGACATTCAAAAGAAAAGAAAAAAAAACATCTCACAAGGCCATATGGCAGAAGTCACCACGCAAAGGCACTGTTAGTAATGTAATAATCTGAAAGAAAATCACCCCTCCCCAAAAAAATAATAATGATAATAATAATAAAAACACACATAAGACATCAGAAAACTTTCGATTAAAGTGCAGTTGTGATACCGACTTAGCGTTCCACCATCCCACTCACCACAAAAGCATTACAATCAAAGGACACAAAATTTAAAATCCTCCATATAAAAAGCAAGGATAAAAAAGTTTCTCAAGTTGAGAGGTATATAAAAATACATACACTTATAATAATGAAAAATAAGACCAATATATAAAAAAGCATGAAAATGTAGAAACACACACGCACACTTACACACAATCACACATATACACTTACGATAACAAATCAATGTATTATACAGAACACATACACTATTTAAGAGACAATGTCTTGAAGTAAATATTGTTCAACAAAACACATGGGCGATAGAAAGCAAAATCAGAAAGTATTGGGAGGGGATTAACCCTTACTTTGATCCCTCTTTTGTGAATTTAACTGAAATAGGCCGGAATTTGCAAATTTGACAGTTTTATAGAATGTCTACTCATCCATTATATAGAAGTAAAAATGCGAACCCCAATAAAAACGAGGTGAGACTAGGTATCCGGGATGAGTAAGCGTCCCCTGGTTGCATTCAACCCCCTTCGCAAAAGTCCTGCAACAACCTTTCAAGTCGTACAGGGATTTGTTATTGATAAACTTGGCTGAACGTAAAAATACTACAATTTATGCCCCTGTATGAGGGATATAACTGGTAACCAAAACCATGTGGTAGGGTTTCGAATATGATCTTTGATACCTAAGTACTGCAAAGCCTGTTTGAATACATTCTGTGTTAAGGCAATACACAATTATATAATGCTACAGAAATCCCACTAAACCATAACATAACGTCACTGTGACGTAATTATTGTCCATTAAATTATATCAAGCCGACTGAACTGCAAAAATCAATATGCCAAGAAAAATGCCGCAACCTTTTCCTCAACTCCATTTATTGTGTAATTTCACATAAAAACTGTTCTTCATATATTTGAAATGCGTCTTGTTGGGTCTAAGATTTAGATTTAAAATTATCAATAGAATTTCAGTTTAATAAGTATAGAGCATATATACCTTTTAATTTTGTGCACCATATGCGCATTTCGACAAGTTATGTCTCTTCAGTGATGCTCGTGGCCGAAAGATTGGAATTCTCAAAATATATAAAAATATGAAGAGCAGTGTTGAAATCAAAATGACCGAAAAGTGAACCAAAGGATCTATCTAAGGACAGAGTTATGCATAAGGCAGATACTCCTTAGTTTTAGAATGATTTACTTAATTTGATGACTGAAAATTTGAAGTATATATTACATGTCAGTACAAAAGCACTGAAAACTAGGCTTATGATGCCCTCGGGAACTATCAGTCCACCAGCAGTGACACCGGCCTAGTGGTTATAATAAATATACAACATATATACCTTTTAATTTTGCGCATTTCGACAAGATATGTCTCTTCAGTGATGCTCGTGGCCGAATGATTGGAATTCTGAAAATATCTAAAAATATGAAGAGCAGTGTTGAAGTCAAAATAACCGAAAATTGAACCAAATAATCTATCTCAGGACAGAGTTATGCATGAGTGAGGTACTCCTTAGTGACTACGTTAGAGACACATCTTGTATATGTGTTATTGTAAGATTAATACCCATCACCACGTTAGAGACAAATCGTGTATATGTGTTATTGTAAGACCGATAATCATGACTACGTTAGAGACACATCGTGTATATGTGTTATTGTAAGACCGATACCCATCACCACGTTAGAGACACATCGTGTATATGTGTTATTGTTAGACCGATACCCCCCACCACGTTAGAGACACACCTTGCGTATGTGTTATTGTAAGACCGATACCTATCACCACGTTAGAGACACCTCGTGTATATGTGTTATTGTAAGACCGATACCCATTACTGCGTTAGAGACACATCGTGTATATGTGTTATTGTGTGACCGATACTCATGACTACGCTAGAGACCCATCATGTATATGTTATTGTTAGACCGATACCCATCACCACGTTAGAGATTCGTACAACTGTAGATTACCTTGTCTTTACACCTGCATATGACTAAGATTTTATTAAATATTATGCATGTTATATCGTTTAAATCGTAAAATTCTCGTTTCTCCTTTTTTTTTTTTTTTTTTTTTTTTTTTTTTTTTTTTGCTATATTTTCAATACGATGATATTTATTAGTAGACAAATATTCATACTTTCGATATTTCTTAATATGATTTTAATATAAAAACAGATAAAGCAAAACATAAAAACTGTAAATGGGGTGTCAGAACTTCCATTTGAGGTTTTAAATGCCCTTATCTGACAAAGGGGCACTGGGTCCCCAGAGTAAGAATCATATCTAATTTGTGTCACATTGGCAGATGGAATGTATTTCTTCAGTCCCGAACGACACACTTTTGAATTAGTTATTGAATTGCAGGTAATTCGATATTAATCGGTATACCGTCAAACAGCGTACAGATAATTCATTTATAATCTTTCTTTATTCCTTGTGCCACCACTCCTTGTATACAAGAATATTTGACGAGGTATTGGGACACGGAAAAGCAGGTCATCAAATATTTATCATACTGCTTAATAAGCCGAGGTTGTGAAATGAAAAGTTCCATGTTTATTTCTTTACAGTGAAAGGCGGTGTAGAATGGTGAATGAGGTACTCAGCTAGTGACCGATAGATCCCGGGTTTGATTCCAGGTGTAAGCACATCGGTGTCCTATCTTTCGTATGAGACAGAAAAATCTGTGGTCTCGTTTCACGGTAAGTATGACACGTAAAAGATCCCTCACTACTTGCAAAAGCAATAAATTCCTAAACAATGCATTAGACAGATGCCATCACAAGCTATGTAAAATAACCATGGAATGACGTAAAACAATAATCACTCAGTCAATTCTATATAATGACGATCAGTTGTCATTTTATTCTGTACAGGCAGCATGTTAAATTATGTAGAAGTAGTAGTCCTGTTTGGATGAAGGTTTCGAGTGTGTCTCTTCCCAGATTGCTTTTTATTTGTATACTAAATTTTATATATCATTTCGCTGAGCTGTATCTGCTTTGTATATGACTTTTTTATTAGCTCTGTATTTGTCCCTTGGGTTTTTGCAATACGTGTGTAATGAGAGAAATGCAGATCGCATTGCGAATTTGATGATAAATTCGTAATCTGAATGCAGTTATCAGTCCCGCCCTGTTGAACATTTTAACTCTGAGCACAATATTTGATATACGCTTTAATATATTTTCTCTAACGACAGACTTGCAGTGAAGGACAGACTTGGTGTAATAAGTTTACTCAAATGCAATCCTAAATGTCATTTGATCTGTCGGACCGACGTTAAACTACCGGCACTTGTCGCTGGAGTTCGGGCGATTAATACCGCTATTTTCGTTGCACTGAATCAGCATCGCATAGGGTATAAAAAGAACTTACATTGCCCTGGCATATTTAGCATGCTAACATAATGATTATCAAATCAGAGATTTTATTGGTGGCGTATTCACTCGCAAGTGTGCCTACTTAACCGATTACATTTGATTTTGACTTCATGAAAGTACGGTTATTTTCCATTTCTAATCTAAAATGTCTTGTTCTCCCACTTACTGAAAAACTAGGTAGAATTGTGTAAAACTGCAAATAATAAATTATTGTAATTATATATACTTTAGAAATTCACATATATTGTAGATAACAAAATTAGATGAATTGACGATTACAAAAAGGTAAAAATATTGTTCGTGTGTGTATGTATTTACCAGAAAGGACTTCTGCGGACGTCCTTGTAAGAATTAATGCCCCTCAACGATTAACATCGGTCAAAAGTCAGTGGTAGAAATGTTTTTACCAGAAACGCACAAAATAGTTTGGTCTGTCCACGATTATATGATATAAAATTGCGGTGACGTGCGATTGGTGATTTAATCTTTCATCATTATAGTTACGAATGACGTGGTTTTCAGTTGAATTCTTATCACCTATCCCCTAAGATTTTGCTGTGGATTACGGTGGAAATTATGTCCACATTGATTAAAGATACTTTGGAAAATACACATACCTGAGCTGTACTGATTTAACTCCAGTTTGTGGACAGTTTCCATGGAAAGATGCATAACACATGAATATGTCTTGGAATAAGTTTCGGGAAATTTTTCAAAAGCATGTAAGGTAATCAAAGGGGTGTATGAGACATGAGTTCTAGGTATTCCTTACTTTAAGGGATCGGACGAAATCAAGCATATGTCTACAGTGCTGAAACATAGTTAGTTTCAGAATATAAAAGCCTAAAATTGTGATGTTTTTATCACTTTAGAGCCCTTTTCTTATGACGGCAGTGAAATATTGGTTAATTCGAGGAAAGTTGAATACTTAGGAAATAATATCTGGAGTAGTTATGAAAAGTGAGGTTTATCCAATTTGATTTAAACTCAATGGCAATGCATGATCCTGTTTTACTACAACTTCTGGTGTGCAACAGTCGGTGCACTACGACATCAACTGATCATGTATACCGACATATTTGATCATGTCCTGCGCATCTATTCAACTAGCAATCGGCCGATAATAATTTTAACCACCTCCCCAATTGTAATAAGAATTCACTACAGATATCTGCTTACACGTACCTCCTGCCAAATGTACTGGATTGCTGACATGAGGTCTGAATCATCCAAACGTTTTGTACTAGTGTGGGGCAAATAGATCACTCTCTGCAAGTCTCTTATGATTTACTATATTGATTTTGAGGGCATGGTCTGTTTATTTCTTATACATGTATTTCAAATTAGGTTCAATATATTTCACCATAGATATAGAGGTTGAGCAATTGTCTAAACACCCATCTCTAAATATATATGCATGTATGCAAATAATAAGTCTCGTGTAACAGGGAATATTGGGGTACATAATATGCGCATATTGTTTATCTGAACATCTGTAAATCCAGCTCTATGTAATACAATATGTGATCAGATAAATTCAAAAGAGTGGATTTAGAAATTTAAATTGCATAATGCATAAATGATACCGGCAAATTACAATGGAATAATGGGGGTGGGTTAAAATTTTGCTGGAATCACCCCGGCATTTGCCTTTGTGTCTTTTCGGACAAAACAAACGTCTGTCTGATTCAGACAAAAGACTAGGGTTAGTAAGGTCTTAATTTTGCCCTACTTTGAAAACAATGTTTTTGTTGTTTTTCTGATAGAAAGTGTTGAATTTAGATATTTGAGGAAGTTTTCATGCTTTATTTCTAGCATTTTATATATCTGAGGGCAAAAATTGAATTTGGATGAAAAATCACAGATTTTTGGAATCAAATCAAGGAAACACTTTGTTTGAGTCATAGCTTTTATGGTCTTTGGTCTTGAATAGGTCGACGAATGTCGAGATTTTCTCGAAATCGAGGTCGATGATCTATAGTAAACTGTTAAATTTCTGATAAAGGAGGGTCTGACAAACGTTTTGATATATGGGTTATAAAAAGCTAAGATGCAGAAATTTGTGTAAATCTTGCTTGATTTTTGGAAATTTGTCATGGGACCCTATTGGAAGAGGAATTATTATGCTTTCATCTTCTATGATCTTCATCTGCTACGCGGGAAATTTTACGGAGAAAAATATAGCGCAACTCAATTCTGGAGAATACGGAAACTTTTACACTTTTTTAAAAGAAAGTTTTATTCTAAGGTTGGCCCCACATGGGTTAATTCATAATATTTTGTAATATAATTAGATTCTTTATTTTTCACAAATAGCGAAATTTTGTCAATGACATTCATGGGGCCAATTCTAATTTTCTTTGTGAAACTATATGTCTCGTTGATTTTTGACATTTTCTTCTATCATGCGCTACTGCATAATTCAGTAGCACATGAATATCACTGTTTGTTTTTACTATTTCTTGTTAGTACATGAAAATATAAGTCTTATTTAAGTAAAAATATAAGTCTTATTTGCGACGGGTGTTGCATAGAACCAAGTGACGCTTACTCCTCCCGGGCACCTGATCTCAGCTTGATTTTATTGGGGTTCGCAATTGTATGAATATGACAGTATTCACAATATTGTCATTTTATTCCATGGACTATGAGATACGGTTTACCCTTCGTAGTTCTTCGTTTTTTACTGAAGTAAATTAAGAACATAAAATCTTACATTTTTAATTCCTTAAATTCGAGGCTGTCGCACCATTGTTACTTACCCTAGCCCCTTGTTACGTTGTTTAACGAGCCACTTTGACAGAGACAATAGAGGAGATATGTTGTGTCGTTAAATGATATATGAGAGTAAAGTTATTATTGTGTATTGTAGGTTCTATAGACATTTCTGCTGCTTGCTCGCGGAATGCAACGAGTCGAGCAGATCGTGCAGATTGTCGATGAAATTCTTTAACTGTTGACTCTTTTTTTCATCGGTTTCAAGGTTTTTACAATCCGGGATCTTAGAGTGTATGATTTTCTGAAGGCTTATCAAAATGCAACAAAATCATCATGTAAGAACTTTGGCCATTTGAATATTAGGGAGTATAGGGGTACAAGCCATCCATTTAGAAAATCACAGAAAATTGAGAAAACTTCCGTACTGATGCATTTTTTAAAAATCGCTAAACTTAGTGGATATTATATATACAGCTTGGTGGACATCAAACCTATGTAAAATCCAAGATTGTAAAAACCATGTTTATGTGTGCTATCCTTGGTGATTTGTGTCGTACAGCTTTGCCAGATGTCTTCTGGGGTTTCTCTCTCTCATAAAGCTGGAAGAACCTTTCAAGAATAGCCCAATCAACAGTTTGGACCTCGGGGAGCTGAGTGACTCAAAAAATAAATTTTCCGAATATCTGAAAAATGGAAAAGCTTCCATACTCCTACATGTATTTTTGTATTAAAATTCAGCACATATTTTTGAGATAATAAGCTGTGAATAATGATAGCCTTTTTAAATCGATAACTGATGGCAAAACTGTCAATTTCTTAATACAAATCACTGAAAATTTGGGGGAAATCATAAATGCATCTCGGTTAGCAAAGAAAAAAGAGGAGTTACTGGCTCAGTTATGTGGCAGAAGTCACCATAGAGCTATACAATACATGAATATAAATAATACACTAGAACATATATCACATTACAAAAATATTTGGTTGTAGTGCAATTACGATACCGACTTAGGACAGTCATTTAATTTGACAAAAGCCAAACAAATGGTGTGGTTAACCGGTTTACGGGCCCACCTTCCCACTCACCGTAACAGCAGAACAATCAAAGGACGTACAAGACACCAGTGTTTTGATAACAGAATGATTGTCACAAGTATGATGTTTCTGAATTATATACAAAATACTACCACGTTAGCAGTGTAGATAATCTGGTCATTGGCAAATATTGCAGTTTTAGGTTAGAACTCCGGAATTTCAGCGAAAATCTCTGAATATTGGAAAAATCTACTTAATTCTACTGTTATTCATACATTTTCGTTTGTGTGTGTTCAGCAAAATATGTATGCAAAAAGCGAGGATGTACTGAGGTTTAAACCATACTTCATAGTCCATGGAATAAAAAGACAATATCGTGTATCGTGTCATATTCCGACAAATGCGGACCCCAATAAAACCGAGGTGAGACCAGATGCGTGGGAGGAGTACACGTCCCCTGGTTGCATGAAACACCCGTCCCAATTTTTTTAATTGGGGGAGGCAAATACATAAATATACACATATGAAAACATGAAAGAGATCAGAGCACGAATTCAAATTATCCTATTCACGGTATGAAATGTTGTTTAACTGAAATTACAGCGTCGGAAGTTCACGTGAACAAATATCTGTATATATACATATTATGTCAAATCAAGTATAGTCAGAAAGTGAAGATGGTTGGTAAGGTCTCAAAATATCGGTTAACATTATTGAAAAAGGTATCTGAAATTGCACTAGATCCTTATATCGACCAGATGCCCCTCAGGACGAAATATTCGTATTTCGAACATGCCATGGTATAGCGTATAAGTTGTGAAATGAAGACATCATATGCGGGAGAGTAAGGTATGTTGCTACTCAGAAAAGGAAGGTTGGTAATAATGAAATTGAAATTGTCACGTTTGTCATAGAGAGAGGTTACTAATGAACCATCGTCACTAGCTGATAGTAGTATATGTATGAAGCAGAAGATGCGCTCTCAGTTGTATCTTTTATCACGAGTTCTTTTGTATATATGAGATAATCTTCAAATACAGGGTGGTTAATCGACAAAATATCATCGATGTATCTGTATGTAAATTTGAACCAAGATGCTAATTGTTTATTAGATGCTAATTGCTAATTGTTTATTATTATAATAGGTCCTAGCTCGCTTTCAGACTGGCAGAGCACGGTTTATCATGTTGATGTCGCATATATTTTTATACCATTATGTATTTTACAATACCTTACGTATTTATATTTTTATGACCTCTCAATATGCGATACCTGTTGACCCTTGTTCTTTACTTGGAGGATTATTTATAAATTTTTAAATGTACGTCCTTTGATTGTTCTGCTGTTACGGTGAGTGGGAAGGTGGGTCCGTAAACCGGTTAACCACACCATTTGTTTGGCTTTTGTCAAATTAAATGACCGTCCTAAGTCGGTATCGTAATTGCACTACAATCAAATATTTTTGTAATGTGATATATGTTCTAGTATATTATTTATATTCAGGTATTGTATAGCTCTATGGTGACTTCTGCCACATAACTGAGCCAGTAATTCCTCTTTTTTCTTACCTTTGGAGAGCAGAGACTGTATGAATTCTGCTTCGTAAGAGTACAAAAATATGTCGACCATGGAATCCAAAAAAGGTACGGTAACTCGAGATCGGATTCATTTGTATTAATACCTCTGAAGAAGACAAATTTGTAACTGTGACAGATATGACAAATATAATAATTAAGCATTTTGAAAGGTGTATGCATTCACTATTTATCAAATAAGCAATTCTTGGCAATGTCTTACAATTTTATGAAAAGATTATTTCAAATCTGAAGACCCCTATACTGACATCAGTAAGCCACAAACTACCTGTTAAACCATGGAAAAACTTATATGGTATAATGTTTTGAAAGCTTATATTAATTGTTGATTGAACAGAAAGAAGACAAAGTTTTCAGCTTATTATTATTGATTGTCTGTAACATATGTATGGTTTAAGAATCCAAAGCATATGATAAATAAATTAGTATATATTTGAAAATTCTCTTAAACCCCAAACGACAAAATGGTAACATGGCTGAGTTTGCAGGATACTTCATTAACTTGAAGAAATTGATAGCTTTTACGTTCTTAATTGGGTTTTACATGAATTGGTGTACACCTAGCCGTACAAGTCTCTAAAGTTTTCTCTAATTTTCATCAAGGTTGTCTTTTTAAATCTGTTAGCTTTTGCCCTAAAATGTTGAATTAAACGTGTAATAGGATACTGCACAAGACACTCCATTGACATGGCATAGCATCCCATGTACACAAAGATACATAGCACGACTATCCACTAATATAGTATAGTTAATAAGTATACAAATAGACACAAGAAGACAAAGGATCGCATAATAGGTGCACAACAGGAAATATATATGTATATATACTTATAAACATACATACATATAAATATATATCTTTGTGCTTTTTCTGTTTGTCTAATTTGTCTTTATTTTCTACAGGTATTTCTTTGGAGATCAAAGGTCCATAGTACTCCCAGGTGTTTCACTGATTCTATTTGTGCTTTATATGTTTATTTCTCTTTCAGTGTTGTATTCTCTCAGAGGATCCGCCTGCGTTTACGTCGGGTAAATTCCTTCACTTTCCGCGGCCGTGTTGTCATGCATGCGATTAGCTAATGATTGGCTATTAAAGCTCCATTTTTGTGGAGCTCGGGTTGCGCCGTCGGTTAGAGGGTCGGATGCATGACAGCTAGGTGATTCGGTACCATAAGTCGTGGGTTCGAGTCCCAGACGGGGAACGAATATGAGTGAAATATAGGGTGCCTTGTTAACTGTAGTGTCTTTGTGCTTCATATGTTTGTCTAATTTGTCTTTATTTTTTACAGGTATTTCTCCGGAGATCCAAGGTCCATGGTAATCCCAAGTGTTTCACTGATTCTATTTGTGCTTTATATATATATATATATACATATATATATATATATATATATATATATATATATATATATATATATATATATATATATATATATATATATATATATATATATATATATATATATATATATATATATATATATATATATATATATATATATATATATATATATATATATATATAGTGTGTGTGTATGTGTGCGTGTGTGTGTTAGAAAGAGTAGGTGTGTGTGTATGTGTTGAAATAAAAAAAAATAAATAAATTAAAAGTTCCAAACAACTAGTCCCAAGTGTGTGGTGCAGTAAGTGTCTCCTGGTTCATTAAATAAACCTTCCATGAATGCTCAAAATACAGTCGACACACAAAACAAAAATACAAAAATGTTTAACACTGCATTTAGGTCATAAATGTGGACAAACTCTGTATAGAGATTGTCGTAGCAAAGCAAAGAAATAACAGAGCCCAACACTTCATAAGAATTTTGTGGGCTTCGCATGGAGCAACAATCTAACAAAAATAAACTCAAACAAACAAACAATCGACCCACCATATGTAGAATTTAATGCGACACTTAAAGGTGTTAAGAAAAATATGTTTGACTTTTCTCTTCTATGTTATCCTCTAAAGCACCAAAGCTGTCCTCTGTTTCAACATTTTTACTGATTTACTTTATTCTTTACACCAGGATCTTCGGATTTAAAGGTAGTATCAGCAGAATAAAACCATTCTAAAACAATAATAAACATCATATACTAAATCTAGAAACATGTTAGTATATTAAAATCATACCACAATTTTAAAAGGTGAACGTTCATTGAACCACGTGGAAGATTAGTGATAGTATTTCTGGTTTTGTATGTATTGTAAATAAAATGAATCTAGGATAACAATAAAGTCCTGTAATATTATTAAAATCTGAAGAATATTTGCAAAACGCATGCTTTTTTTAATTCAAAATATGTTAGAGGGTATTTAATGACATTGGCTTAGTAAAATGGCGCAATTCTCATCGAGACCATCGAAAGATAATGCAACATTCGGTGTTTGTAATGCCAGGCAAGGCTTTCAAAATAATCCCCTAATATCCTCCATATATGATAAGCCGATCTTTGTTCTCTACACCAATTGAATGGCGTTTGTTTCTTCAATTCGCCGTCCTAAGTTGGGTTCGTAACCGTAGCACAATCGAATATTTTCTGTATGGTCGTTTTTCCATGTATATTCTACTATTATCATGTTTTATGTGCATGTCCTTGGTGATTTTTGTAATACAGCCTTGTCAGATGTCTTTAGTTTTCTCTTCTACATATGGACATTTTTTTTATTTCTGTCAATTATTTCTGGCAATTAAATAAAATCGGTATGAAATCTGAGTTAAATGAGATGCGCATCATTGAAGAGACATAAGTTGTTAAATGAGCATCTGGGGTACAATATTATAAAGAATAGAGGTTCTAAAGTTTAGTATAACTACTAAGCCGGTGTCACTGCTGGTGGACTGGTTGTACATGAGAACATCTGAAGTCTAGTTTCCAGTGCTTTTGTACTGACATGAACTATACACATAAAGTTTTCAGTCATGAAATTTTGTAAATTACTCTAGAACTAAGAAGTATTTCCCTCATGCATATCTCTGTCCTTAGAATGATTCTTTGGTTCACTTTTTCGATCACTTTGGTTTAAACTCTGCTCTACAAATATTTATATATTATTCGAATTCCTATCACTGAAGAGACACAAGTCGTAGAAATGCGCATCTGGTGCTCAAAATTTTAACGTATATATGTTCTAGTATTTCCTTTTTAAGATAGTAAAATTTATAAGTTTAACGCTATTTTAGCCCTAGACAATTTCATTGATAAAGATTACACTATGAAAAAAATAATTCTGAATAATGATCATAGACAAACAATTTGTTTCCAATCTAAGCAGCCGGTGAAGAAATCCCATTTCCACTGATCAAAAGAAATTTACATCAGTTACAGAAGATTTGAATAATCGTTGACTTGAGTTTTGAGTCATTTATAACAGATCATTTGGAACAAAATTCCAAACAAAATTATTTGAATAAATATGTTTGCCTTACCTTCACTAGAATGTGTATCGAGCTTTGAATCCAACATCAGTTACACTACTGTCAGTCTTAAAAATCACACGTATTGAGTTTGATATAGATACGAATGGGTAAAAGAATGACATGTTATACCCACAGAAAGGGCCAACCGGTGGAGATGTAGGTAAGGGACCATCCAGTATATCTATGTAGTCATAGTTGCACGAATTGTGATACTCGATTTGGAAAACCTCAAAAACCAACTGAAATATAACAAGAGTTAGATTTACAGAATGCAGAATCTTTTATCAATATTGTTTTAGAGATTAATATAAGATTTATACAATTAGAAAAGATAAATTCGGTACCCTTTGGATCAAGGATTTTGATCTCCATAGAGCAGCCCTTTATAGCAATATTTTCCTATAGTAACAACCTTGATTCTGTACTGTCTGGATCAATGAGTTTGGACAAAATCCTGTCTTGATTTGTAATCCCTTATTGACCGAACAGAAGATTCCTATATTATCTTATTTTGATTTTCATGATACATAATTAGAGCTTCTTATATTCTGTATGGTTTGAGGACCTTATATATACGGTAAGGTTATTATCAGTAATAAACGATAATGTAATTATCAGTAATATCCGTAATGTAATTATCAGTAATAACCGGTGAGGTAATTATCAGTAATAACCGGTATTGTAATTATCAGTAAAATCTGGTAATGTAATTATCAGAAATACCTGATAATATAATTATAACCCTCTAGAGTCTTACCAATAGCCCTCCTCTCTGAAATATATTACAAGGTGTTTGGTGCATTATACAGAAAAGGATTTCTGACAGTATCATACCAAAATAGGATACCTCTCCAGAGCAATGATGTTAAGAACTATCTTACTTTGATTTGATATCCTTCCGGAGCATTAATTTGCCAGGCACATGCAGCATAGTTAGGATAATGGTACGGGAAACGAGGACTGGTAATGATACTATTGTTTTGTGTCAGGTCACCTCCGCAGTCTGTTAAACAGGTTACATGAACATGTGTTAAATGCAAAACCAATCAAAATAATAAAAGAAAGAAAGGGGGAGAAAAGTGGGAGGGAAAAAGTAAAGATAGGGAGAATACATCCCCAAAAGCAATAAAATACAAATAAAAAAAGACTGAAAAACCAAAAACCCTGTACATACGTTTTACAGAATTTACACGACGTCAATGGTAGGTTGATCTAATGCAGTCAAGGTGCCGATAATGATGATGATGATGATGATGATGATGATGATGATGATGATGATGATGATGATGATGATGATGATGATAACTAACTAAATAAATAAATAGAATAATAATAAATAGAGAAATGATACAATAATAATAAAAATGATGTCGTATCTGGATATATTTTGAAATAAGGAAAATCTTTTAAGCACACTATTAACAAATGACAGATAAAGATATTGACGTTATTTCGGTCACCCACCAGTAATTCTGTAATACAACGAGAATCCCAGTTTCATAGTATCTAAGTCGGTCATCCAACGAATATACAGGTTGGGTATTGGGCTCAATAACTGACGTGGTTGAGTCGTGTTGCCACAATATTTTCCAATTTTGTTTCCATTTTCATCATTACCTGCATGTCAAATAATATTAGAAGTAAGAATTTTAGACAAAGTTATCAAAGACTTTTCTACATGTAATGAAGCTTATTTAAGGAATGGATGTTTTGTTGTTGATGTTTATGGAAAATGAAGCCAGTATTTCGCGTGTACGTAGAAAATTTTTGGATATGAAAACCATTAATTGTATTTCCTGTACTATGCATTTCTTCAAATTATAATTGATATTGTTGCCCCTTTGCCAATAAATTGGAATTCTACACTCACAATTTCCCAGCCCCATTTTGTTACTATTGTGATACAACACATTCGTATATACAGGTTACAACATGTATATAAGACCCACTTATCACTGTGCATGCGTTAAGGTACATTTCATGTGATATGAACACCACCATCCTCTGTATAATTCATAGAATACATTGGTAATAGAGATATTGTTTGATAGATAAGACATTAACCTTGTGAAACCACTTTATTACATTTTGATAATAATCTTAATCCTTTATTAACATATTCTATAAAGCAAAATAAAACCCATAACTGAATGTGATTTAATTTCAACGAAATTTCAATCATTGATTTATATAAATCTTTTTTCTTTTTTTTTTTTTTTTTTTTTTTTCGTTGGATGCAGGTATACCACGAAAAAAGGACGGAAAACTGCATAAATGCGCGTAGCGCAAGTATCACCTCTAATGGTTTTTTTTTTTAAATATTCATACAAATTATTATGCAAGATACTCCTCCAGGATACATCTCAATTGTATTTTGAGAAACTAACTAAACCCAGGAGTCAAGTACTGAAATCAAAATAACATTCAAACTCAGACCGCATAAACATCAGTACATTAATATTTGTTCGGTACTTCTTCCTTGTTTACATTGTAAATTATATTGTTTGTAGGTCTTTTATAATTTCTTCTCGTTGTAGTATGCAAACATTATCTAAGGGTGGTTATGGTAAGTTTCTGTGTTGCTTGCGAAGCATAACGGTATTAGATAATGACTGTGTTATTGCCTTTCTGTCTGTCTATTACCCCTATCTATTTTCTTTGCTTATAATACATGTATTCTTTGAAACACTGGTTTGATAATGTTGGATGTATTTGACAGTATGACTGTTCAAGGATCTGAGCTCGCTTACAGATTTGAAGAGCGTGGTTGACTCATGTTGATGTCGCTTAAACATATTTTTGATACTATTTTGATTTTGATACTACTTTTCGATGTTTTTGTACTGATGGTCTACATTTCAGTGCTTTGGTACTGACATGAGATATATACTTAAAATTTTCCGTCATGAAATTATACAAATCACTCTAAAACTAAGGAGTATCTGCCTCATACATAGCTCTGTCCTTAGATTAATTCTTTAGTTCACTTTTGTGGACATTTTGATGTTAATACTGCTCTTCAAATATTTATATAAAATAAAAATTCCAATCATTTGGCTACGAGCATCACGGAAGAGACATAAGTTGTTGAAATGCGCATCTGGGGCACAAAATTAGAAGGTATATATGTTTTATATTTATACTACCATATTATTACATAAAATGTTTCGTGTTAAAATCTTTATGACCTCCCATCTTGAGAAACCTGTTGATCCTATTCTGGATATTTATCATCATTTTTAAATTTAAAAATGTGTCCTTTGATTGTGCTACCTTTGTGGTGGGTAGGAAGGTGGTGACTGTCCGTAAACCTGTTAACCACACCACTAACGTGACGTTTGTAACTATAATTGACAGTTGACTGCAGTACAATCGAATATTTTTTAAGTAATTTTTTAAATATTTTTTGTAACATAGTTTTCTGTATTAATTTGAATATAATTAGGGATTACCATGCAAGTGATTTACAAAACCGGACAGGGTATTCTCCGTGAAACTCAATATCGGTATCACCGCTCATGAAACTCAAATTCTGACAGGGTATTAGTCGATACTCTGTCATGTTTTATAAAACACTTGCATGGTAACCCTATTCTAATATTTTGACCTGAATAAAGCTTACACACATTCATTTTGAATGACGTCCTCATTGGGCGTTTGACGTCATAGCAAAAGCAAAACCTGAAGTGAAATGTGAATACCCTTGCAGCTGTGGAAACATTTGACCAATCAGAATGCGTGTTGCAAACAGAATCCTTTAGAATCATGTTTTATGTGCATGTCCTTTTAGGTTTGTGTCATATATCTTCTGTCTTCAACCTAAGATTTATTCATGATAGATAACTTATTTTGAAGATTTTCCCATTTTATACTTAACTAGTTTGTTTGTGAAGAATTAGTTACTAAACATAAATATATATTTAAAACCCTACCTTCTCTTATTTCCAAGAAGTGATGCAAACAGTTTGGATCTGTATTCACAAGGAACCTAATGTATGACAAGTAAAAGGAAGAGTCAACAGTATTTGTATTTGCTAAGGTCCAGATACATTCACTTTTGTATTCGTAGCTACCGACTTCATATCCAGGAGAGCGTATGCTACCCGTTCCACCAATTGTACCAAGTATGAAGTTTCCACATTCTGTGTAACAATAAGCAATAAGGAAGCGTGAATAGATTTGGAAACGTTACACAAATGTACATAAAATGTTTGACACCATTATTTATTCACTTTTTTATACCACAGACTCTTTCAATGCGCGAGTTGGATGGAAATATTCACTTAAATATAGTATGTAAAGATGAACAGATTTTACGCAAAAGTTTGCTACACTGTCATAACCAAATGAGCAATGAAAATATCTTCTGCTTTGAAACCTGAGGATATTTAATCATAAATAAATTAATTTATAAAATTATACATGACCACATAACAGGCGTGTTAAATAATGTACATGTAGCATAATTTTAAATGCCTTTATGTTAAATTAGTCCGTTAAAATGTCATAAATTTCCCTTAACATTTAAGGAAAACCCAAATCTAAAACTTTAAAGATCGTCATAATATCTACATCAGTTTATGTAACAACGTTATGTCGACTCCCAAGACTAAGCTCTTTTATGTATAATATTTCATAAAGAGGTTTCCGGCGAAGTCTCTCATTCCATTTTACGGTAATCTGTACAAAGTGACTAGTGTTGTAACTTTACATTCTTGATACTATTCATGTCAGAATTTCTATGACCTCACAACTTGAGTAATCTTTTGATAATTGTTCTCCATATTGAGGATTGTACACTCTGTGTGTGTGTGTGTGTGTGTGTGTGTGTGTGTGTGTGTGTGTGTGTGTGTGTGTGTGTGTGTGTGTGTGTGTGTGTAGGTTTGTGTGTGTGTTTGTGTGTGTGAGTGTGAGAGAGAGAGAGAGACGTGCTGATTCAATCGTGATATAGGAACTAGGTGTTTACTGTCTCATACGTAAGGCAGGACTCCTAAGAGCCGCACGGAAAACTCGAGCACGTGTCTACCTAATCACGTATCAGTCACATCACCCACTTCAACATACATGGGATAAATATATAGTTATATAAAGGGTACAATAACACTTTCGCGGGAAACGTTATATATCAAACAGTACATAGGGGTTATGGTAAAAGGAAGTGTTATTCAAATTTGTTTCATATGCATGCTCCGAAGCATCATATTCAATTAAATTATAGTACTTACCAAGTAGCTCTAGAACGCATGTTTGTTCACGTGATTTGAGGGACACTTGGACCTCACTCACATTACATCGTGTTGTATTCTCTGAACTCTGAAAATGCAAATAATTTTAAATACATTTCATTTTTGTAAAGGACAAAATCTGATCATTGTGATAACATTGATAAATATGCCATGTAGTAAGTAGTACACCTGATATACCTCAGAATCTAGTGTGGCATAGGCTAAGGAATTACCACTCAAAACCATTTGTTCAATTCGATCTCTTTTTCTTTATATAGATAGATTTAGGGTTTGTCTGAGATTAACCAAAAACAAACATGAGATCCGTCAGAACTGTATAAAAACTCAATGCACAAAAAGGAACAGATAAAAATAACAACGAAAACGTCCAGCGGCCTTTAAATTATCATCCAGTAAAAGAGCAAGAACAATTGACAATTCGAGTTGAAATGCTATAATTATAGGATCTTGTGCGTCAAACTTGATTTTAGTGAAGACATAAATGGATATAAAAATTAAGATTTTTTTGCAAACCAACGGGTAAACCACATTTAAAATAAAAGAGCAATATCGTGTACATTGTCATATGCAGACAAATTTAAATTGAGGTGAGACCAGTTGCCTGGAAGGAGTAAACGTATCCTGCTTGTAAACAACTTCAATCCCAAAAGTCCTGCAATAACTACTCAAGTTCAGGAATTAAATACATAAACACACACACATGTAGGAGACAAGGATACTAAATCAAATTATACCATTTTCGGTATGAAATGTTCTTGAACTGAAATTCCGGAAATAAAGTAAAACTGTGTGATACTGATCCGATTCCCACAACCCAAAGCCAAATTAACATGAAAAGTTATATATATTTCAAGCAATCACGGACCTTAAACAAGCAATGCAAAAGATTGATGAAAGATATTATCATTGAGAAATATTGTTTTCAACTAATGCTTGTACTTTCACCAAAATATCTATCATAGTCATAGGGAGGTTAGTACTATTTTCTTAACACTACTACCACAAAAAAGACAAGCAAGCTTGGCTACGTGATAAGAATGTTGTGTTCGTTGAAAAACTGTATACTGAAAGTTGCTCGAAAACTTTAAGAAAAATAAACCTAAAAATAGACGAGTATCTTTTGTGGCATATGCATGAAGTTCTACATTTACTGCCCTATCTGTGAACTGAGCCCAATTGAAATGATCTGGGGCTAAGGAAATACATCTATCATATATCATATCAATAACATTATGGAAATGTTAGTTTTTATTCTATGGACTACGAGATATGGTTAACGCTTCGGTATTTCTTCGTTGTTTACTTTCAAAGACATTTAAAGATAAGTCAGTAGATACACAGATTTTGTTTTTAACTGATATAGTAATATTAATAACTATCTACGTTATCTATTTTCATCAAACTGAGTTTTCTGTTAGAAATAACACCACTACCACCATCAATACTACTACTTCAACTTTTCTGTTCAAACATTGAAGATTATAAATCCAGATACCGTTTATTAAAGGATTACTCATATATAATGAACTTGATTTAGATAAAGAAGATACTCACCTCTACACCATTCTTCCTGATAAAAACATAATCGGTACTGCTTTCTAATGCAGCGATATTGGCTTCTTTGTTTAGCTCACAAAGTAGTAGCTCTCTGTTGTAATTTACCGACTGACAAAGAGGAAACTTGTCGCATTCATTTGAACACATGCGTTTACCTATGGTGTTCAAACTTGTGAAAACATTTCCAGGAAGTCGTTGGCCAAAATGTTCAACACTTGCAATGATCTGAATCATAACACTGCTCGCTAGACAGATTAAGAAACTTTTGAATAACACCATTTCCGTCTATGTGAAAATATCTTATTTGAAGTGTAGTCTGTGTTACTTTTATCAGCAATTGATCTACACTGAGCTGATAAAGAAAGTAATTGAATGTTTAAAGCTGTTTCTAAAAACAATATATAAGGTACATAACAATAAGTTACGCAGATCCATAACCATTGTACTCTTTAGACTATTTATACCTAGATTAAATTGTTAATTCAATATAATACAACTTCATTGATTATAACGAATGCCTATACGGACTAAAAGGCAAACAAAGTTTTAGATTTTAGTGGTTACACCATAATAATATCAGATATAGTATATTGTCAGAACTACAACAAAATAATCTGGTAATCATACTTTACACTACATCATTACTTCGTACGACAATGTTATGATTTGTTAAGGCAAGGTGTGTAACAGTTGATGAAATCTTTCTCTTTGTTCAGTATAGCTGAATAATTGAATGTAAGGAATATAGCATTATAAAATTAAAAAGCAAAACTAAAATTGACATTTCCACATTGATAAAGATTGCACCCAAAGAGCAAAGAGCATAAATCTTTTCTTACCAACAAAACATAACATCATCTTACGTATTAATTATGTAAGGAAAAGGAGGAGTTTTATTGAGATATGTTGCAACAGCGTTCGCTTTTCAAGAGTGTCGGATCAACCAAAAGTCAATACCGGTTACCTCAACCTAACAATCAGATGTAAGAGCAGAGGAAAGTGACAACGACACTGAAATATTATCAAATTACCAAGGTTATCTGCTCCGTCGCCAGGATACAACAATTATTCATACTTAGAGGGACAAACACATATATAAAGCATCAGACCAAATGAAATGATGAAAAAATCAGAGCGACATCTTTGTTCCTTTGGTGGATAAATAAGCTGAAAAATAGGTGGTTATAAGGTCAGTGAGTTAAGGAAGATAGTGATTTGGGTGAGGTAAGGTCTTTGTTCTAGTGTGTATTAAGGTGTGTCATATAGTTACCCAAACATATCAGCAATGTTGTTTGAATAATTTATCTTCTGTTACAAGTTTTTGCAGTTACAACTAAATGAAAATTTCATTAATTTTATTAATTCATGCTCCTCAACAATAAATTCAATCTTATAGATTTATTTTCAAAGTATATTTTAAAAACATCTATTACCCTTGAAACAGAATCTCTTTTCTTTGTCTTTGACCTTGCAGATTTGCTGATAGTTGATAATCATTGTCATATTTGTCCAATATTTAGCGCACACTCATTCTCCTAAACGTTGAGTTAATGTATAATGTAAATGAATATAATGAATATATACTATACCTTACTTTGTACACAACATTAGAATCCGAATGCTATTCTTTGTAATTTTCATTCATAAATTAATGTAATATGCAGTATTTATCTGAATATCATACGTTTTAGAGATGAAAAACGGGATTTGGCGCCAATCTCCTTAAATGAACGCGCACCGATACAAAAGAACTAGGTAAATAAATAAGAAAATAAATGACAATCCTTGAACCAAAAGTCCATTACGTAAGCGAAGCCATCAGGAACTATTTTGCTTGTCCTTCTATAAAAAAAAAAAACTTTACGATGGCCCTGATAGTGAGCTCAAATGAAGATTGTGCCAAAAGCGTGTGATACTGGAGACATTGATGAGGCTCGGAAAAATCCCATCTACAAAAATGGAAAACGGAATGAGTTTAGTACATACTGTACTTAATGTTGCATTTATATTCATCGTGAAGCAGATAATGTCTTAGTGAATTGACCTCATACATGCAAAAAGCCATAGCGACTTCATTTCTCCCTCTGTCCTGTCGACCCTGCACGCTGACCATGATGGTATTGTTTAACCGAACTAGTAAAACCAGTAACTGAACGGCATTTATGATGGACCTGACGTAGCTTATGGAAGTGAGATCCCGGGTTTCATTTCGAGCGATTGGTCGGTGTCCTTTCATTTCAATCAGCGATTAGTCGGTGTTTTGTCATTTGGTTGAAACAGTAAAGACGGGTCTGTTGCAAATATCTGGCGTATTGTACATATCTCGTTTCCAAATAAAATGACAGAAGTGGAATAAAGTTAAAACAAATAAAAGTTCTCCTTATTAGTACATAGACATGGTAAGTGTGTATCGTATAATAACGATTGGTATCATACATCTGTAGCTGCTCACAGAAAAATTACTTGAGCTTATGATTTGATCCTAGGTCGGATATGTATAAAGATATGACAGAGTGTCTGTTGAAAATCAACCTTTTCTCCGAACAATCACTTTTTTACCAGTATTCGATACTTGTTGCTTCCATAAAGGTGAAACGTTACTGGTGTGATATAATAACATTGACACGTATGATCAGTGTTTAGTGATGAAGCGGGCAATGCTATAACTTGTACTCCTGTTACTGGCAATATTTTAAACTTGACCATATATCGGTAAATACACCAAGCCAGTGTAGCCACGTGGATGAGGTTTTCGACTCCTGATTCGGGTTCGATTCCCTCCATGGGTGCACCGGTATCTTGTCTTTCGGATGAGACGGTAAAGTCCGACGTCCTGTGTTTCCGCGTCACTGTAGGCGTGGAACGTAAAAGATCCCTCACTGCTTCGGGTGGATCTGTTGCAAAGGTATAAATTTCACCAAACAAATGTCGTCACCATATACGTGGACTATATAGTGGAGTGACATACAACAGTATTTAATCACACGTAGACCAGCTAAGTAGAGATGCACTCTTAGAAATAGCAAAGGCTATTTCTTTTATTTAAGTATTATTTAAAGATACAATGAATGTATAGATTTACATAGAAATGGTTAATGATCAAAACCATTTTATATAAATTCGGTGTGTGAAAAATCTTACCAAAAAAAATACAGTTACTGAATGATTTTACTTTATGAAAATATATTCGAACACGTATGAGTTATATACAGATTTATTGTATTTGAACAAAATACAGCAAATGTCTGAAACAAAAATAAATAGTCACCAAAAGAACAACAGAAATTAAATGATTCAAAAAGATAGATGAATCAAAAATATAAAATGACAAATAAAGGAGAAAACAAATAAATAAATAATTGAAATAAAGGGATATAAAAAATGATAAACATGTGGTAACAGATACTGAAAACATTACATACTGAATATACACAAATAATATAGGTAACAAAGTAATAAACAACCGAACGCCTGTACATTTATGTCAAAAAAGAAATCTAATAACAGAAACCCCGGTGCAAGTTGTATATTGTCCAATATATATATTCGTTATAATATGATGAAGATACATCACATGCAGATGTTGTACATATCACTGGTATTGTAATTGAAATTGCTATACCATATGAATGTTCGGCCATGAAATAATGGATACAACTTCAGAAATAAAGGGAAAAATTCGGTAACTTCAGATGTGTTGCTGTTTTCATTTTAAAGCATACCGTTCTTCTTTAACGAAGGATGCAAGCGGGTAATTGAAGAAGCGATGACTATTCCGTCATTTTAGAATTGGCATAATACATTAACAACTTAGAAAAAAGGACGGGAATGAAAACACATATTTATATGAAAGACCATTGACCGTACGATCATTGTAAAAAGCACGGTGGACACAGAATAGTAATTAAATAAGATACATACTGCGAAACAATATTTAAATAAACATAATTTCTTGTAATGTAATTTGATGTACATTCTAGGGATTTGATATGTTTTTGAGTGTCATTTAGCATCAAACACGGCTGCGCCTTTATTAAATGTTCAATGAATAAATAAAGGAATAATGATTATTGATTTGTGTGTATCGAATCGTTAGAGATTTCTCTGGTCCTATTTTGACGGTTGCTTACGGTATTATTATGAAGAAA
This sequence comes from Pteria penguin, assembly GCA_035048485.1. NCBI lineage: Eukaryota > Metazoa > Mollusca > Bivalvia > Pterioida > Pteriidae > Pteria > Pteria penguin. The sequence goes on from CM068584.1 coordinate 15,173,699, forward strand.
AAGTGAAAGTAAGGGTAGAAAATGATGATGATGATGATGATGATGATGATGATGATGATGATGATGATGATGATGATGATGATGATGAATTGATGATGATGATGATGATGATGATGATGGTGGTGGTGGCAGTGATGATGATGATGATGATGATGATGATGATGATGATGATGATGATAACAGTGATGGTGATGATGATGATAACGATAATGACAGTCATGACTATGATGACGGTTAGGACGATGATTTTTAAAATAGCAGTAAATAAATAATATTAAAAGTTTAGATTCTAGATTTAACCAAACATGAATTTGCTTAGGTAGAACTAGTCATCTCTAAGTTTGATCAACTCAATATGCAATCATGAGTTATTAAGTACGGATACAAACATTTCTCCTGTTTACAGCGAGAACGAGGCCCCAAAGGATAAAGTTCTTTATTTATATTTAATAGTATATATCGTTTTCGATTTTAGAAATAGCTGGCATAATATTCAATTGTTATTTTACCCTTCCCTTGTAAATATTTCACACATTTACCTATTGTCATTTTACACGATGACATGTTATGAATGTGATGCAGTTTCGCCCTATACATGCAATATTGAGCAATAATAAATGTATTTAATTCACAGCATTGACATATGTAGCGATGGGTACTCACAGTGAGATTAAGCAAAAATAACTTCCCTTCCACACCATTGAATCTTGTATCGTTATTTCAATATGGGCATGTAAAATTTAAACGAATTTTGACATATAATCTGGCAAGTGAAGTTTCTTTTGAAACCTGGAAAGCAATATCAGTCTTATCATATAAGTTAGATGTCATGTCCGATCCAGCAATCTCTCTTAATCGAATTTGGAAATAAGGGTTGCTTTGATTAATACAGCCATAATCTTTTTCCAAAGTTTTGACTATATATGTATTTTCAAAGAGACAGTTCTACTACCCTTGGATCAATACAAAAACGTCAACCACGTCAATGATTTTATAATAAATAAAAAATGATTAATTTACATCGTTTTAAAAGGTATGACGCATGATTTTGATGATGTTTCTGTCGTCTTCGGGGATTCAACAATAATATCCAGAATGTACCTTTTTACACAAGAGTGCCTCCTGTTTTCTATGTTTCAATGGACAGTCTGAATTTGATATTTGTATGATCTTTTAAAGAGAGATACGAGTCTTCGTGATTATGAAATTATGTTACACTTCCGTTCGTAAAGAAAGGCTTGTTCGAATGGTCCCATTGTCTCTACAGTTCAAATACTTGTCACGTTTGAATGTTCCGTCTCGCACTACTGCTGTACCTCGAGACGACAGGGTACATGAGTCATAAATCTTATTATTCACTGAAAGAAACTCGATGCTGCATTGAGAAGCAAATGATCCAAATTGTCTTTTGTTACCATGATTTCTCATATGTTGTTTGGTCTTTTTGTCTAATTCGAATGTTGTATTGCGCAGACTCCGACAGCTGCTATAACAGAGGTATGTACCGACGGATATGACCACGCCCATAAAGAATGCCGCACAGCTAACGAGGGTGAGGTGGAACAAGGTGTATTGATAATGATGCCGCACGGAGGAGGCCACAGGCTCCAGTTTTAAATCTGAAACAAAACAGTTTACTTAGTAAAATTACATATATCTAATATCATAATATTTTCTATGGACAGTAAAGTATGTTCAGTTCTGAGAATAAATGAGTTTTTTTTTGTTTTTGGTTTTTTGGGGGTTTTTTGGGGTTTTTTTTTTTTTTTTTTTTTTTTTTTTGTTTTTTGTTTGTTTGTTTGTTTTTTTTTTTTTTGCTGTTGCTGTAGTGGTTCCCAAACTTTTTATAGCATCTTTAAGTTTTGGGTATGCATGGCGAGTCTCACCAGAAAAGCCGGAGACGTTCATGACTCCCGGACACCTGGTCTTGCCTCTGATTCCCAGTGATCTATTGGTCAATAACGGTACCTTGGTATGAGTATAATACTGACATAACAGCAGATATTTTCTAGTTTTATTTTATCATGAATGTAGCTGACGTTCTCAGATTGGAGATATGTGAATTTGTAGTTTAAGTTAAAACACATGACGCTTAGTTGACTGATAGATGCTTACAATGCATGTATATGCCTACTGATTAATAATGTAGCCTTGCCTTTTCAGTCGTGTATCTGGGTAAGGAAAACTGGGGGCACAACTTTTCAGAATATTGTACAGCAAGCCCACTTATCAGTGGCGGATCCAGGATTTCCAAAAAAAGAAAAAGAGGGACATGTGGCTACTTCAGCCATTTTTGGTGCAAAATCTGGATTTTTACTAGTAAATATGTGGCCAAAAAGGGCGGCCCGGGCCCCCCTCTAAATCCGCCACTGCTTATGCCCCAACACTTTTGAAAGGGGGCAACCCCTCCCCCCTCATACCCCTCCCCTACGCCATTGCTGCATCTGTAACGTTCAGCATAACATTTTTATGTCTGAACACTAGATATTGTAGAGATATGGTATACTTTTATTTCCCCATCAATGCCAATGTATTATCTAGTTCATGATAATAAAAATCTTGCATCTGTAATGTATAAAACGTATACCGTAGTCGCTTTCTATACAAGGCTGAAACTGTACACTGTGACCTTGACATTGATTTGAAAGTGGTAACGCCACGTTGCATGAGCGATGGCGGTATTGTATGGCGTCCATACCACATTGCGTCCATGACGACCAGTCATCCCAACCGTGTGTCTCTGTAAAATGAGAAAACAAAATGAAAAGTGATATGATGAATTGATTTCTCAAAAGTATCAAAGTCTTTCTAAACAAAATTTACAGATATTATTCTATATTCCACTAAGTCTATGACTTTCAAGCTGAAGTACCGTATTGTTATGATGACTTTGGATTCGAGATTCGGGTTTTCTGTCTATCCTGAAGCATAGATATGAAACTAGAAAACTACAACCCGTAAAATTCCTACCATACGAAGACCGCGAGAACGTACCGTTACAAGGATCTGATTGACACATTGTGGTCTCCTCCTTCAGACCCACACAAAGCTCCACGAATGATGCACGATATCCGGGGACTTCACAGCGTCGTGTTCGCGTCATATATCCTGTTCCACATGTCACAGAGCATGCCGAGTACTCCGACCAACAACCCCACTCACCTGAAAAGTCATCAAAATGACATCGTCATTTATGGCAAGAACTCAACGTAAACAATAGCAGACAAGGTATCAACAAATGCTTGGTAGAGAAAATCGCGATATTGCCCTGTCATTTGTGACAACGGATCAACAGAATCCTGGTAAAGTAATATAATATTGCCTTGTCATTTATGACAACCGATCAACAGAACCCTAGTAAAATACTGTGATATTGCTGTGTCATTTATGACAAAGGATCAACCAAAGTCTGGTATAAAATCATGATATTGCCCTGTCATTTATGACAAGTGATCAACAGAACCCTGGTAAACAATCATGATATTGCCCTGTGATTTATGACAACGGATCAATAGAAGCCTGATGCAAATAGCTTCATATGGGGCAGCCATTTTTGATTAAAAATAAACTGGAACAAAATAAGTAACTTGTATAGTTGTAGCGCTTTCATTTTTTTATTATGGATCAATCGAAACGAAGTTAAATGGCCGCTTTATGTATAGGAGGCTGGCTACCCCTTATCATGACCTTTATGAAAGTAATAAAGCAGCATTACGTATTACGTTATATTTAAGACAAGGAATCAACTGAAGCGTGATAAATATAGTATCATATAGCCCTGTCTACTTGACACACAAAAACAGACTGATGCACAGATAGATTAATAGACAAACAGCAAATAGACAAAATAGGAAATTATAAATCGTGAATTTAGAAAAATATTCCCTATCTGATTAAGATGAAAGCCATTTTTAAAGGTTTCTGGCCTCCTTTAAAAATGTCAGATGTAAGAGAATCATATCTTACATCATAAAGCTTTCTGACTTGTCCAATCCTTTTACATCTTACATTTCTAAAAGTCTCTGACTCGTCCAATCCTCTTACATCTTACATTTTTAAAGGTCTCAAACTCGTCCAATCCTCTTACATCTTACATTTTTAAAGGTCTCAAACTCGTCCAATCCTCTTACATCTTACATTTTTAGAGGTCTCTGACTCGTCCAATCCCCTTACATCTTAGATTTTTAGAGGTCTCTGACTCGTCCAATCCTCTTACATCTTACATTATAAAGGTTTCTGACTCGTTCAATCCTCTTACATCTTAGATTTTTAGAGGTCTCTGACTCGTCCAATCCTCTTACATCTCACATTATAAAGGTTTCTGACTCGTTCAATCCTCTTACATCTTAGATTTTTAGAGGTCTCTGACTCGTCCAATACTCTAACATCTTGCATTTTAAAGATCTCTAACTCGTCCAATCCTCTTACATCTTACATTTTACCTGCATATTAGCCTTACCTTTACATATATGGGTGTTACAATCTCTTTCTTCCATTGATATCCCCTCACATGTATTGCCTAATCCCATGGGTTTAGGATTATCACATGACCGTTTCCTCCACTGAGTACCCCCGCCGCACTGATAGGAACAACTGGACCACGTGCTCCATCCTGACCAATGACCATCTCGGGATATATTTCTTGCCTCCTCTGATATGTCAATAGTACCATATGTAAGTATTTAAAACAGCAATTTTTTTATTTCAGATTGATTGATTACTGTTTTACGTCACTCTACGATTATTTCGCGTATATGGTGACGGTACTTCCCTGATGCATTGCCTAGAAACTTCTACCTTTGCAACGGACCCACCCGCAGCAGTGAGGGATCTTTTACGAGCCATGCCTACCGTGACACGGGACCTCGGTTTTTACTGTCTCATCCGAGATGGACAAAACACCGGTGTGCCCATGGCGGGAATCGAACCTGGGCCCTCTAGGTCACGAGCGCAGCACCTCATCCACTAGGCTACATCGGCTTTTTTTTATTTCAGTAAGAGATTATAAGGTTTTACATTTTAGAAGTCAACAGAGAGTCCAGGGTCGGAAGTGAAGAATGGTATTACAGGTCGTCAAATATTTTGTGACATTTTATCCATCCCCCTTTTTTTCTTTGTGAACCCTGTTTGCTCTGCTCTGAAGTTGGGTGTGGTTATTTGCCCGTGTTTATGTATAACAATAATATATTGTCGATTTCTAATAACGAAGTAGGTGTAAATCAATATCGTATTCATTCACATTATTATTACAAGTATCGCCATATTACTATTAGTTAACTATAAAACTTTTATGAAGACTAGTATGATATCAGCGTTGTGTGATTTTTCGTACCTCTACTGGGTCCGGCGCCATAAACTGAGAAAATACTTAAGTCTATTATTAAATTTTAATTCATTCCATTATTAAAGTTCAAATAAATTGTCATGCAGAATGGTTTATTTCTATTTATCGATAGAATAAAACTCAATAAAATCTAAACCCCAGTTATCAATTCATTGTTGAACAGAAGAATATGAAATTATAACTTAAGAATTTTCTAAGTTTATGGCGCCAGACCCTGATCTTATAATGGTTATTATTCTTAGAATCTGACTTACAGTATAGTCCAAGTGTATTGGAGAAATTATACAAAACTCAGTGGGGGGAAAAACATCCGAAATCACAGATGAAATCCAGGTGGAAATTAACCTGTGCCCATTCAAATCTTGGTAAAATACACAGTGTATCGTGTAATTTTTTTTTATTTTACACCTGGATGTGGTCACTGTGGCGGGTGGAAAAAAATAAAAAACACATGGACTGTACTTTAAGTGATGTAATATTTCTGTGTACTTTATGGCATTGAGACAATAGTACTGTATATTCAGTATTAATCCAGGTTCATCTCCAGCAGTGTTGAACACTTTTTGTGTCGTCCATGATTTTTTTTTATTCATAGTGGGTGTTGCCGCCTTACAGGAGTCGTGTATTTCACCAGACACCTAGTCTCACTGCTAGTTTTCAGGGCCACACGATTGTCCACCCTGATACATCGATGGGACTGCTATTGAAATCATATTACTTTCGTATTTTTCTTTATTGACTTCTCCTTGGACCTTCGCAATTCTAACATTATTTCATACTATTTTTTCTCTTAGAAGATTTTCTTCTTTATCATTAGCTGAAGTTGTTCAGAATATGCATTTCATACCACTTTGTTTTGATGAATTACTGTAACTCTACAGAACTCATTCACTTTAACTGCAGGATTAACGTTTTGGTTGGCAAACGGTATCGTTTCCGTAAATTTTTGACGTCATCATAAAAACTGATTGTATCTGACGTCATTTTGCGGGAACAGTAATGATTTTGCCAAATCAAAACGTCAGCCCCGCAGTAATTGTGAAAACGTCTATTAGAATCAGAAAAATGTTATCACAGGTATGCAAATTCTACAATTGTCAAAACGACTGTGCCAGTTTCATTATCAAAATTTATCTCTCACTAAATGAGATCATAAGGTCACCCAGAGCATATGACTTATAATATGTGTTAAGGTCAGTGTATTAATCACGTGACATTTTCTACAACTCATCCATGCCCTCTACTGATCAAGGTCAAAGAACAGAAAAGAAACAAATAATAGATTCTATACGTTTTATTTTTGCATTCTTTTTCTTCTATTTGTTATTGAAATAAAAAACAATTGTTCATAATCTATGCATACAAAAGACAATTGATACAAACATTGTAGAAATAATGATGCGAAGGAAATCTACAATATTTTGGGCCGTAATTCAATATTGCAGTTACTTAAAATTATTAATATTACGAAGCACATCAAATGTTTTAAATGTGTCCATAATTCTGTTTAATCTAACTTTAACTTTTGTCTGATTGGCCCAAAATATGCACATTAAGGTTAAAGTCATTAAATATCAAGTATAATGATGCAATCTCTTAAGAGATATATTAAGAAAGGAAAGGAGTTACAAAACAATGGAGAAAACTTGAAAATGAAGATGAATGAGTGAAAAAAATATAAATGAATAATAAATAATAAATGCTATATACAGTTCACCAGGATTTTTCTGTGATGTATTACGTGAAAATATAACACTAATTGTGACTTACTGAGTGTGTTTATGTAAAGTTACATGTTACATTAATACACATAGTGTATTTTCTGGCATTCAATATTTCATCTACTTAGGAATAATAATAGTTATGAAAATTCTAAAAAATGGTGAAAACTGCCATTTATTTGTAATGATGACTTTATAAGCAGGTTTAAAACATTTTCTTTAATGAAACACTGTTTATATCTAGTAGGAACTTCTACTTAAGAAAAAGTCACAAAGAAAATAAGGAATGAGTATTTCCACAAGACATAATACAGTTAATAATCAGGTACCAATCTAGGAAAACATTCAATGGTGCACAGGTATTTAGTGCAGTAAAAACCAAAATTTTAATGTCTAGTCTTTTAATAACGTCTTCATAATGTTGGAATAAATTAGTGCAGTTTTGAATTGGAAAGAAATATATATATAAATAAATACTGTAAGAAGTAAAGGATGATGTATATATATATAGTAATGATATAAAATAATCATCCTTTACTTCTTATAGTATTTAGAATATACATTGTACATATATGTATATCAAAGGTCCTAAACACCTAGGACAATACCAATGTATGTCTGGTAATTGTCAATAATTATATTCAGTCCAACTTAAAATGTTGAAATGTGGTATCATATCATTTTAATAACAACATAAAGAGGAGTAAGGGGAGATAACAAATCTGTACAAATGTAACAAATATATGAACAATTGTTTGAGTAGCACAGAGGGGTGCCATTTTATGATGATAATATTGCACTGGAATTCTTTTAATATAATCTAAATCTATCACTAAAATAACATAGCAAAATATAGAAGTACAAATAAAAGTGCTAAGGCAATATAGATGCTTCAACAAAAACAACAGCTCTTTTGTGCTCAACTCTTTGTGTGTAATTCAGCACAAAGCAGAATTTAATTTAAAAACAAATTTTGCATGCATTAATAATTCAGTGATAAAGGATTGAATTGCATCTTTCTAAAATCATACAAGAAATAAAGTTTTTAATAAGCAAATTGATAATCTATCTGTATTACTAATCATGATGACATCAAAAGCATTCTATTGCAAAACAATAAAATATAAAACCATAGATTTACATGAAATCATGAATTTCAATTGTTTTAATGCTTTAGATGATTTGAAGAGATTTTCTATGAATTAGAAATGACATAACAGTAAAAGAATACTGAAAATATATTCCAAATGATGAAATTTTCATTCAATAAAATTTCTATATTAAAAACTTTATTATTTATAAAAGTTATTACATTTAATAATGGCTGTCAACAACATGCACATTCACACTACTTTGTTTTCACATTCACAAAAAATTGCAATGACAGTGTAAATCAAATTTGTACATCTTCTAAGAATTTTCAAAAGACCAACTTCTCTTAAGTTTCACAAATTATCTATTAAGTTTCACAAATTATGATATGGCAGAAATAAAGTTTTAACCTTTTTGCACTAAAGAGGAGATTCATCAGAATATATCAAAGCCATTTATTTTCTAGACTTTCACAGCATTACACTTGGAAGCAGACTTTTTTTTACATTTAGAAGCCAAAAAATCTCTTAGCCTTTGGAAATAAGCATGAAATGTTGCTTGTTAAATTCATTGCAAAAACAAATCTCTAAACAAAATGTTGCAAAGACAAACTACCATACATGCAGTACTATTGCATATCAGACCATTTTGATTAGGCAGTGTTGAGACACAGTTAACCTGAAGAGTTCTACATAACAGTCATAAATGTTATGACAATGACCCATATAGTTTTACAAACTTAAGGTCAATGGCATTGTCCTTCCCATGCAGTTTTAATGTCAAAGGTACTGTTGAATAGTGAAATTAAGCACTTTGTTTCTGACACAAAAAGTCCTTGCGTAGTAAGCAGTGCGAACAGCCTCAATGCTCTAGATATTATGAATATTCTGAACGTTTTGTATACTCATATCACTTATTCAATCACTGCAGGGGCATCAGTGCTCTGTGAACTAAGCTATGCTGCTTAACACTCCTTCCATTTTCTTCTTCCAAGTGGGTTTTTATAAGAACACTTTGTACATACCAAGAACACCCCCATTGACCGACATCGGCCATACTTGTTGAAAACTTTACGTTTGTGTTTACAAAAACGTTTTAACGTTAGCTCTAGGGGAGCCAATGATTCAACAGTGTTACTTAGCTCACCTGGGCGCACACATTTACGCTCGTTTGAGCAAAATCTTGTATGAGTCTTGATATGGCTCGTTTGGATCATCGAGATGTCCTTGACATTGGCGCGGCACATAAAACGATAGCTCTGCTCCATGTAGCCAGCCTCTGTCTCATTCATTTTCACCCAAGGTGTCCATTGCGTATAACGATGTAAAGCTGTAACAAATGACCTTCATATCTTAGAATTTGTCTTTATAAACCAACATGTTGCTTCCGATTTCATCACTATAATTTATACACATGTAAATACATAATTTCGCTCTGTTATGATTACTTGAAGATGATAATGATATAAATGGAGCCTACATCACAGATCCAATTTCCAAAAAAATTAAACATACCTATTACATTTTAATACTTTCCATGTTAATGTACAATTTATACTTTTTTATTTTCAGCAAAGTCAGCTCACTAAAGTGCACTGATCACATTTCTAATTTACTTCTTTGTTCTAAGATACGAGGATGCTGTTTGAATTACCCATGCAACTTTGCATAATGTGACATCATTTTGATGTCATCAATGAGAATTTGATAACCAGGGGATACTTGTTCCCAAAAGCCAAAAGGATTGATGGTTACAAACTGATTAGAATAAAATTCAATCCCTAATGACACATTGAAAGTGACTGCTTTATTTTTAGATGAGAGAATATTGAAATTTTTGATTTGCAAACATACATGAAAATTCTACTTTACCTGGGCAAGTATGAGTATTGCACATGATCCACTCCTGTTTGTTTCCTATACAGTATAATCCGTGTTTAGAAGGAGCTGGACTTACACAAGCTCTTCGTCTTGTCTGGATTCCACTGTTACATTTGGCAGAGCAGTCAGACCATGGCGACCATGGTGACCACTTACCATCAATAGGTGGCTCTGTAAAATAAAAAAAAATGTATTAAGTCATACGATTTGATACAAGATAACTATTGCTTTCATAAGCATCAATATCTGGAAATATTCTGAAAACTCAGAAGTCAAAGTCACTAGCTGAAAACTCCATTTTTAAAATTTTGAAATAACGGCGGATGTCAACGACTGCTGCAAGACAGACAGACAGACATACTGTTAAACAGAATCAAAATTGTATATACTTCAAATATTTGATTGTAAGGGATTTAAAATTACTGAATAAATTCAAAACAATTATTAAACTCTTGGAAACTTTAAAAGAGAACCTTTCTCATATTGCCGAAAGAGAACTCTCACACTGATAAACTATAATTATAATTTTTATATATGGTGTTATAAACATTATGTAAGATCAGAGATTAGTGTGGATGCTAATAGGAGCATTATACTCCCTATATATTAAGTTTTGTTTCCATTATGTTATTTACTTTTCCTGAGATATATGTGAGAAAAACAATACTAGTTTTATCAGTGCTTGTAAAGAATGGCAATAAAAAAAATCAGGGTATGGCATCAGAATGTAGGTATAGTTGGAGGTTATCTAACAAAAATTTTGATTGAAAGTGTATTCTTCCTCATAACACTTGAGAACTGTGGGTCTGTTGAAAATGAATAAGTTATTCAGCACAATCATGATATTGTAATTATAATGAATAATCCTGTAACAAATATATCCTTATTTTTTACTCATTTTCAGACCCTTACTTACCTGGGAAGCTTGGATTTCCTATACAGAATCCTTCATCCTATGATTTACATACAGCTTACTTACCTGGGCAGGTTGGATTTCCTATACAGAATCCTTCATCCTGAGATTTTCAGACCTTTACTTACCTGGGCAGCTTGGATTTCCTATACAGAATCCTTCATCCTGAGATTTTCAGACCCTTACTTACCTGGTCAGCTTGGATTTCCTATACAGAATCCTTCATCCTGAGATTTTCAGACCCTTACTTACCTGGGCAGCTTGGATTTCCGATACAGAATCCTTCATCCTGAGATTTTCAGACCCTTACTTACCTGGGCAGCTTGGATTTCCTGTACAGAATCCTTCATCCTGAGATTTTCAGACCCTTACTTACCTGGGCAGCTTGGATTTCCTATACAGAATCCTTCATCCTGAGATTTTCAGACCTTTACTTACCTGGGCAGCTTGGATTTCCTATACAGAATCCTTCATCCTGAGATTTTCAGACCCTTACTTACCTGGGCAGCTTGGATTTCCGATACAGAATCCTTCATCCTATGATTTTCAGATGCTTACTTACCTGGGCAGCTTGGATTTCCTATACAGAATCCTTCATCCTGAGATTTTCCTATACAAGGCCGTCCCCCATATTTTGGGGGACTACAATGGCGCAACCTGGTCCGTGTACCATTTGGTCCACAAGAAGCAGAGCAAGATGTCCACATTGTCCATTCAGACCATTGACCATGTACTGCAAAGAGAAGTCAGAACATTAACATTTAAGGTACCCTGTATATATAACTGGTTGACGTCACAATGGTTTGACGTCACATAAATCCTCATATGGGTTTAGTCCTTTTTTTCCACTATACTGAGGTTTCAATATACAATAGAGTCAAACTTATACAAAACAAAAACCTACTAACTAAGTCTTCACTAATAGCCTTCTGGAGTTTTTTGACCAAGATAACTAATAAATATGAATAAATACATGTATCTGTATTTATTGTTAGAAGATATAAAGTATTGATATTTCACTCTAGGAAATTAATACTGCATAAGCTACAGTAAGATAGAGCGTATAGTGGTACCTGTGCAGTTGATGACCTCAATGCTGGCTCCAGTACAATCTTTGCCACCATACAGGGGTGCTGGGTTGTCACAGTAACGAAGGCGACAAAGGCAGTCACCAACAGATGCATCATTACCTGCTTGCTGACAAGGTTTCCATGGTGACCATACTGACCAATTGCCATCAACTATAATAAAATTAATAAAAAAACTTTACTGAAAGGTGGGAAAATAACAAAAATATTATTTTATTAACATATTGTACCTGACAGCATTTGAACCCAGGATCATGCTTAGACTTGTATTGGGTATGCATGCTTGAGTTTTCCTGTCACTATATATTTCCATACTGTATTAGGCACAGTCAATGTTTAGGAAAACTTCAAGTTGAACAATACAATTAAAAATTTCCACACAAAATCATGGAGTGATATACTAAGCAAATAGTTTGGTAGAGTTTTGTACTTATTATATGCAGGAATTCAAACCCACACTTTATTGGGGTGAAATCATACAATGAATTTTAGGCAGCCTATCTAAAATTAGCCTATTACTGCTATTAGAGCAGTGCTTTTGTATTTTTGTATGATTTCGCTTTTTGAGAAAAATATTGTGACCAAATTTCAACACTACACATGCATTCGTTATGGAAAAGTCCGTCCATTAACAATGACCCTGAAAGCACAGCTGGACATGTGGACAGACGGACAGAGAGAGCCTTTGCACAATATGCCCCATCTTACGACGGGAGTATAAAACATTCTTTACCAGGATGTTCCACTATAGGGCAAGAGTTCATGGCCTGGTCCCACCAGTTGACAGACGAGGACTCGATGTTCTGGGTTGGACGGCTGGTACACTTGCTGAACTGACTATCCCATCCACAGTAGGGATCCATTGAGTTCAGACACATACTGAAAATAATCACATTTATATCAATCAAAAATTTATCTTTTCTTTTTATATGTACTCAAAGATTGAAATTTCAACTTTATTACATCTGTATTGTCATATGGCAAGGACAAAAATTAGTAGAATATCCCACTAGCCCTTAGCCAGTTATTTTAACATTGAGATAGTTTGTAAGGCTATATAAGCCTGGTTGCGCAGCTAAAACCATCACCGTATCAAATGATGATTTATTTAAGGAAGCTGAAGCAACATACAAGTTGTACAAAAGAACAATTAACTCACATTATATACTAAAATTAAATAATTTTCATGTCTTTTTGTAACATTGTCTCTGTTGTGCTATATAAATAAATTGTTTCCAACTATATGCCATGAAGGAGAGAAGTTACATTTGATCCCTTTTTGGTATAAATATAACTAACCTAAAAAGAAGGGTCAATGCTAGTATTTGCTCAAATTTTAAAGCAATAAAAATACATATTTTGTATGGATTCTTACTCGCTATTGGTGAATCTCTCACATCGATGAAGTGGAATTTTAATGATATTTTCTTGAGTTGATATATATAAAGCACTCTGAAAATACAATACAACAGCTTTTATTTTTTTTTCAATTTTAACAGTCTTCATGGACAAAATACATCAATGTACAACAAAGTTTTGTAAAATTCTTAATAAAATCTGCTGACTGAAATTTTGAAGATTAAGCATTTGCATAATGTGAGTTTGTTTGATGCAAGTAATTTTTAAGTTTCTGCAATACTTAAATGTTAGAAAAGGTTTAGATGATGCTTAAAAACCTCTTTAGTCATATCTATCTTTAAAAAAAAAACATTCTGTCCCAGACTTAAAGTGCTCTACAATAATAAAAATTTTATAGAAATGAAAATTCTAAAAATGATCCCAAAGACCTGATTTATTTGTATTGTCAGTCTAGTATTGTGTAAATATTTGACTTATGCCCTGTCACAATTTCTTGAGGTAATTTGGTGTTAATTCTATAATATCTTTTAACACCCTAAAACTTTATATAAAAAATTTCCTTGTGTAGCACAGTCTCTTTTTCCTAGTATTACTTCTAACACTAATTTAGCTTTGCCCAGACATGAGTAGAATCATTTTATATTTTGTAAGATTATGGTTTTGTCAAAATTGTTGCATTCATGTCATATCAAGGAACCATTCCCGAACATCATTTATATAAACTCACATGGTTTCCCGAACATCATTTATATAAACTCACATGGTTCTTTGATAAGATCATATCTTTCACCAGATTGTATTCTCCATTTGGGACAATTTTTATTTCCTCCACCAAACAAGTCTCTGTCTGATTGGCCAGGTGCACCATCTTGCGTATCCGACCATCTTTAGTAGCGATGAATATCACTTTGTAAGTTTTACCCCTCACTCCCTCTACATGATCTGCGACAACATGAGTCCATCTGAAACATGGATACAGGTAGAGTTATACCCTATTATAAATCATAAAATTTCAAAACGTTATTCTTATGTTTATTTAACAATAATCGTAACGATAATGGGTCCATCTTACTAAAATCAACTTTATACGACGATGTAAATATTCGATGAAAAATAAAATGCATTTATTTACAGTAATGACTGAAAATTAACGTTAAATTAGTTTATTTATCCTGAATTTGTAATTGTTTAAGGGTATCTATCAATTATGTAGTTTATATATTCAGTACAATATATTCTGCAATTTGTTGTAAAGTCCTCTGTTTAAAACGGGCACTGATCATTTTTTGGCAAATTATGTCATTTATTTTGCAAGCACCATTTTACACTAACATCACTTAGTTTTGGCATGCAAAGGAGCATTTGATTAGTGTAGTGATTTTGGCCATATCTCCATCAACAAAAGTTTTTTTATAACATCACATCATAATGGGTTTTTTTTCTTGTATTGGAAACAAATATTTGCAAATGAAACTCACTTGATGTGAAAGTTTAGTAATATTGAGGAGAAAAATAAATAATAGGAATAATTGTAATGATTGTTCAGTGGATGGAGCTATATACTCTGAACTTAAAAAATGAGGAAACTATGCATTATGGAGTTTTCCATCTTTTTTTCAGAGTATATTCCATCAATCAAAACATTATTAGATTCATTCCATAAAATAATGAAATATTCATTTCCTTTACTTCTGTCAAACAATGGTTATAATTACAACAGACTTTAAAATTGATAAGGAATTTTGGTGATATCAGAGACTAGTTTTACAATATTAATTAAAACAAGATGAGAGAATTTTAAGTTTTACTGATGAATGTGTTCAGGGATAAGTTAAAGAAGCTACCCTTCGAAGTCGATTTTAATGACAACGTATTTTGTAGCAATCAGTATATGATAAAATCAACCAACTGAATCCAGAGAAGATATCTAGTCTGTATAATAAATACTCATATGTATGGTCATTTATCTTTTACCATTCATTATAGGCCAAATAAATGGTCATTAATCTGTTACCGTTCATTCGGGCCGAGTAGAAGGTCATTAATCTTTTACCGTTCATTCAGGTAGAGTAAATGGTCATTAATCTTTTACCATTCATTCAGGCCGAGTAAAAGGTCATTAATCTTTTACCGTTCATTCAGGTAGAGTAAATGGTCATTAATCTTTTACCATTCATTCAGGTAGAGTAAATGGTCATTAATCTTTTACCATTCATTCAGGCCGAGTAAATGGTCATTAATCTTTTACCGTTCATTCAGGCCGAGTAAATGGTCATTAATCTTTTACCGTTCATTCAGGCCGAGTAAATGGTCATTAATCTTTTACCGTTCATTCAGGCCGAGTATATAAGGTGTATTAGTCTCAGGCTGTACTGCATCATCCATTAACTGGTAATTCTGAATTGTTATCATTTGTTGTGCTGCACTATTCAGGTCACTGTCATCCCCTGACCTCTTGTTGGTGTCAATCGCTGGAGGACACTAATGATGGAAGAAGGATATCAAATATTTGTAAATCAAATGAGATGCCTTTGTGATTCATTTAATTTTATACGTAACACACATTTTGATTGGTTTGAAAATTAGTGGTATATCTCATCCACCAAATTTTTTCTTTAACGACATAATTTCCCATGTTTTCTTAACTGTGACATCAATATTCACACCACCCCAGCAGAAATTTACAGATGTTGAGAAACAGTGGAGGTAAAATGTACCAATTTCTGAGTACATAAAACATGTTTGAAAAGAATTAAATGACAAGGAATGAATCTAATTTGTTTTTCATTGGATGGAAGTATATTACCACGAAAAAAAAGGACAGAAAACTTATGCATAATGTGCTACGTCCAATGATGCAGTTTCCATTCCTTTTTTTCATGGCATACCTCCATCCAACGAAAAAAAATTAGATTCATTCCTTAAATCATTGCAAAAATAATCATGAGTCAAGGATGGAGAAACAGATACACAAACTAAATGGACAAACAGATTATTATAAATTCACAGAGTTTTCAGGTTATGTTTTGCTTGTTTTTTGATGCACTATTATAGTAACCTGGAGATTTTGACTTTTTCTTATTATAAATTTTTTTTCTGGGCAGTAAGATGCAAAGGACATATAACAGTCAAAGGTGCAAAGTGTCAGAGTGTGTGTTATCAAGCTAGTTTACAACACTCTTCCATAGACACAGTAACATGTATATTTGTGATGTTAATAGTTGTAATCGTTAGTGAGGTATGGCCATAAAGAAAGGAAGTTAACATATATATCTGGTACTTTACTGAAGTATGTTTTTAGTAATTTTTGTTTAAGATTAAGAAAGATAACTCTTTTCTATCACTATGTACAAGTGGTTAGTCATTTGTTTTGCTTTTTACTATAAATCATTTTCTATTTACGTGGACTTTATGTTTGCATGAATTCACAGGTTAATGACTTCATGACGAAATAAGTGACCCACTTTCTTTGGTTCGACTATTGGAAAATTATGTCTTGTAAGTCAGCAGAATCGACCTTATAATGCGAAAATAAAGTCAGGAACTGTTTTACAGGATATCATTTTCAACAATCTATCATCTATCTGTACGTGATTAGTTCCAATGTTGATCTGCTCTGTAATTAGCATGCTGACCAGATGTAGCTAGGGACTCTACCCTGCCTTCTTCTGACATCAATAGTAGTTCTGACACTCCACTTAATTCCAGATTCATGTATGTTGAATGTTCAAACATTATCATGTATCTATCGAATTAATCACTCAATCGACCAAACCGTATTTGTAAGAACACTGTACAATACAGATCTTCAGCCTGATCATGTCAGACTCCGAGATGAAGGACTGAGTTTCAGTATCATTTTAAGTCAAATCTGCATACTGCAGTACTTACTGTTTTAGCGCCACCATTGTTTTTATGTCTCTCCCATATAGATTTGGCATTTACTTGATGTTTGTAATCACCATTGAATGACTTAGTAAACGCTGTTAAACTAAATATACAAACAGCTGATCCTGGTAAGGCATGTCTGAAATCCAGATCAGATGTAACCTTAATGTCATGCCAGATTTTTTAAAAACTTTCTTATGGTTTCTCATAGATATGGAAAGATGACATATAAATAAATAAAATTACTTTCACATATTCGATAATGATAATCAAAGCCACTGAATCACAAGACAGATTTTATAGTGTGTTACAGAATTTGAATAATTATACAAAAGTTTTGTGATAAACTTTTTAAGATTTTTTCTTAAATTGCCTGCAAGTGACATTACAATCAGAGTGATGTTAGATAGATTACAATATCAAATGAACTTCAATATCATATGTTTGTGTAATTTCAGTATGGTGTGACTAACAGTCATCTTATCTACTGAAACAAAGAACCATTGCACTTACTCTGGTGTAGAGAATATGGCATAAACCAGTGTCTGATTTCTATTTTTATCCTCTAGTAGAAATGTACTCTGAATCTCATCAAAGTAGAAAGGGTATTCTCCAGGAATGGAGCAATTCATCCGAGATTTAAAATATGTTGTCCAGCTGTTCTCCAGGACAAATTTTCCTCCCTCGTCGTTCTGAAGTTAAAATTATTTTATTTTTACAACTGTACCCTAAGCATACTTATTTCATCCAACAAACCATTTCTTGTTATATTATTCTTAATTAAGTATTTACAATTGACAAAAGTGTCATGATCTTACACTTGTTCAAAGTTATCTCAAAGAGTTTTGTTCATATTTAAATTTCTCCACAGTTATTAAATATGAACAAAACTCTTTGAGATAACTTTAAACAAGTGTAAGATCATGACAGTCTTTTGTCAATTGTAAATACTTAAAATATCAAACTTAAAGCCATTCTGAAAAGATGTTATATTAATTATTTTTAAAGTTTTTGATGGCAGACAAACATCCAATATAACACTTATTTAGAGCTAATTTGGACAGCATTGAACCCAGATCTAATGCCCAGAGAACGTTATAAATTTCATTAGAGAAATATATAATCAGATAACATATATGTATACACTTTTTGTGCTACACATTACCTTGCAAACTCTGGCCACTCTAGAGTATCGTCTCTGTAAAGAAGAAATCATGAACAAAATTAGAAAAGTCTGACTCTGTGACAAGATACTCCTGTTGTAACACATGTAAACTGCATAATGTTTGCTGTACAAATTGCCAAACTTTTCTATTCCTGCAACCTGCGGATGATTACAAATTGTGCAAGTGGAATTGAAATGTGAATTTTGCTAAATTTCTTGAAAATTTAATTTTGTTTCAGTTGATCCAGTTGTAAATATCGGTATAAATAGAATAAAGATTTCTAACACCTGAACAAGACTGGGTGATAATAATTGTTCAATTTTATAAAACTGAAACTTGCTCTTTGAATTAAACTCCATTTTGGTACAGATTAATTAATTCAATAATTGTTGTTGCCATCTTCAATAAATAAAAGCCTTTGAATAGCAGTAATATAGCAGTTACTATCATCAGAATACATTTAAAATCATTACTGCCTTGACCTGGATTAACTTTTCATACCTTTCCACAATTGATATACTCCACTGCTACCTCCCGGAAAAAGAAGTAAATGTAGTCTCCAATCTCGTAGGATGATACAAAATCTGGCTCTGAAAAAAAAGTGGATATTAAATGGTGTCTAGACTACTTTGAAAATTTACAGTAAGTTAATCAGCAAATTTATAATTAACTGTTCTGACCCTTCCTGTGAGTTAAAACGCAATTCTTCGTTTTCTTGATGTCATGTAAGTATAGACACACCACAGACAATCGAAATAATAATCATGGGGCCTGAATTTTTATTGCTATAGATCTCAATCTGATTAAAACAATATCTTTATTCAACTTCTCTATTTGTCCCATTGCGTATAAAGAAGCAGAATAAAGATATGGTTTTAATCAGATTGCTATACGTCTGGGGCCAGACTTGTTCGAAACTCTAACCACTGGTTAAGCTAACCATTGGTTAAACTAATCATCTCACTATATCTTTCAAATGAGAGGACCTTACATCATAGTCAGTGTACTAATTTGTAGCATATGAAACAAGCTTTGTAAAGTAATATAGATTGTTATGCAGAAATGTTATAAATTAAAGTAATTGTCTCTCTAACTTTAACCACTGGTTAGTTTAACCAGTGGTTAAAGTTTCGAACAACTGACCCCTGAGGGCTTGAAACTATACACCAACAAGTTGTACGGACCCGAGACTTGGGTCTCCTCTCATCATGAGCCAAGCATCTTACCAGCTCATAACAATAAGTGAAAAATTCAGAATGTACACATGTTCATTTACAAATGATGGAAGCATACAGGTCTATAATAAGTAAATAAGATGACAGCATACCATTTAGCCATTTGGGATTGTCGGCTGTTCTGAGGTTGGGATGATGTGTACTGATGGCTCTGTAGATGACCGGACTCCGGCCAGTAATGTCCACTACAGTTGAACTGATGTAATCACCCTGATCAGTTAAAACCCCTGTGGAATTATGGGTTGGACTAAAGGGGCTTAACCCCACTCCATCATCAATCGTCTTGGTGATGTTGGATAAGTCATCTGCCTGCGATAGTAATTGAACACAAACAAGTAAGAAGTCATGTATGCATCTAAATGATAATCAAAAAATACAGGAATGAAAACTTTGATCTAATGAAAACCCTAGACGGAGACTTCTTGAAAGTTATCTAAAATCTATGTCATGTAAAACGTACAGAACGACCTTAGTTATCTTTTAAGTTCTCTTTACTATATTTACTTTTGTAGAAGTACATGTAGATTTATCTAATTCAGAAACACCCTTGATATACTCGACATAAATGATCATCGAGGAAAGCCATCATTCCACTTCTTGACCCCATTCTGAAATAATGGCTTTGGGTAAAAACGAACTCGTTTGGAAATCAAACATTATTCAGTTATCTTTCTTCGAACACAAAATTTCGTGAGACATTTAGAGTTATCTTTCTTTGGCTACTTACATATCTCCACGTACAACTGGGAGAGAAGGCATTTGTTCCACAGGCGAACACTTTATCCTCGTGTACAAGTAAAATTTTGATGAAATTGTAACAATCTCTCTGTAATTTAAAAAGGAAGAGATCATGCAGAATATAGGGCGAAGAGGCAAACTGAGTAAGACCTTTCTTTTAGCCTTACACTGTAACACTTGTAAATCTGTGGCGGCACTAACAATTTTAGCACCTGACATACATTTCGTATGTATATAGCATATAAAATTGATACCTTGCTTTTCTCGTCTCATCAAAAATCGACAAACCACAGAAGAGGTCAAGAACACGGTCTTCTGTTTACAATTTCGAGGAAGTGTTTGATACAGATATTCCACTCTTTTATATATATACAAATATAGTGAAACTAAAAACGTGACTTTCACAGATGAGCAGCCCTTATTAAAGGTAGGCATTCACTGATATTTTTGTTTTATTTATTTATTGAGGGTGTTTTTTTCGTCAAAATGGTTGGAATACCAAGTTTTAATTTGTTTTTGTTTTCGGTCTAGCTTTTAGATATATTTTCAATCATAGATCAGATGAAACATCTCTCCAGGAGAAAGGAATGCCTTGTAACAAAAAGCTTTGATGGATACGATGAGGTAAACATGGTTTTTACGCAATTATCTTAAGAATGTGTTGTGAATAGGTTTCACCATTCAGATCGAGGCCTCAGAGAATATAAATATCTCAGAAATAATGTTCACCAATGTCTCGTACATTTATGATGAATTGCTGTAGATAGATATGCATGTTTCACATACTCCCAGAAATGTAATAGTAGAATGAATGTTATTGGCATTTTTCGTGTGTACAATAGTTTATTCACGATATGGGAGCATATAAAATCTTTGAACTTCCAGAAATGTTATCTTCAAAGATGAAATGTTGCGACGATAGATATACATGTAGAAACTACCGCCATAAAATATCACTGATGTATTTTTTAATGTCTTATTGAAACATACACACATATAAAGCTGTTCAACTCAGAAACTTTAAGGCTACCTTGGGCTTTGTTTGTTGTTTGTTATGTCACGTCGGAAGCCACGACATCTGCGTGATGAACTACACGTAAATTCCGAGCTTTGCAACAGAGCAACCAAAAACCCTGAAAGATCTTTAACGTCCCAATGTCTACCGTCAAACGGAACCTCAATATTTACTGCATCATTCGGAAGATGGGACACCAACGAGAACCCGGAACCCTTCAGACCTGATCCATGCACGCTGCCGACTTAGCTACACGGGGTCCCAACAATAGATAATCAGTGAATAGCAAGAGGTTTATCATAGTAATCCACCATGACATGAAACGGATAGCATTATAACCTAATGTACTCTACATGTATAATTTGTGTAAATCCCTCATCAGCACTACTGATAAACGAGTATTAGAAAATAGCAAAAGTCACAAATTAAACGAAAATACTAAATTTCTAATGTACTATAAAATGCCATAACAGTGGTGTAAAGATGTAAGTCTCTATATGTTTGAAATATGAAATAAACAGAGCTTTAATTCCTGTGTTCGTCGTGGGACATATGAATGGTACTGGTAATCTTTTTATTAAAGACTGTGGTACTGTCAAACAAAATGTTCTTGTTCAGATAATTCTGCCGGGCTTCTCATAAGAAGCACGTATACTTGTTTCCAGACACTCTGCATCCGGTCAGGTCGGGTATTCATCCCTGATAATTTCTGCGGGCTAACAAGGCCTGGGTCCGGCGCCATAACTGAGAATATACTTAAGTCATAATTTCGTATTCTTCTGTTCATCAATGAATTAATTACTGGGATTTGGATTTTATTAAGTTTTGTTCTATCCATAAATTGAATTAAACCATTCTGCATGACAATTTATTTGAACGTTTGATAATGGAATAAATTAAAATGAAATATTTGACTTAATTATATTCTCAGTTTATGGCGCCGGACCCTGGTCTGACACTTAATATTTTTCAGCTGTCCATAACGAAGATCTTTCGGTAAATTACTATATCAGAAGTGTGAAGGGCGAAGTTCTTGTGGCGAAACGATCGTAACACTTTCTTAACTGATTTTGTAATCGCTGTTATCAGTAGCTTTCGTTTTTTACAAATTTCCTTTGCATCATGTCTCTGTCACTATAACATTCGTTCGAAAGAAAAAGACCCCCCATCCCCCCAAAAAACTAAACTAAACTAAACAAACAAACAAGCAAACAAAAATAACCTTGAAATTCTCTCAACTGAAACTGACTCACAATGTTTTTAAGTATACTGAGACTGATGATGGAGGTGGTGGTAGAGGGTTTCAAACAAATCCACTTGCGCCCCGTTGAAAAGGCGACGAAGCGGAAGCACGTGTTTCTCTGCCCCCTCCTTCCTTCCCTTTGTCCTACGCCCACTGTTTACATTTATCTAATGTGTGTAGTGCCGGACGAGCTTAGCTTTTGGTACCGAATCTGAATACTTAAATATGACAGAAGGGGGCGAAAGATGCACATACCACTGGCTGTTTATGAGTGACTTATATAGACCAATAATAACACTGAAATAATATTTATACAAACCAATTAAGGCATACGTCACTTGAAATATATATCTGATAGCAGATTTCGTCATTCGACAATCAGAGAGGGGAAATTTTTAAAAAGACAGGAAAAATAAAGATGTTTATCGAACGAATTGTGGTTAATTAATGGTTAGGGTTGTGAGAAATGAGGTCCATACAAACACGTTTAAGTCGTAGAGAAAACGGAAGATCAAAGAAATTATCATTTCCTGCACACGATGTTGATTTCCTAAACAACTTAACAACATTTATCATTGAACGTTCTCACGAGTTGTGTCCCTCTATAGATAACAAATGGGGCGGTATCTAGACGTTTAAAATAGACATTGGAAAAAAAACTTACCATTGCAATATACAGTGTTGTAAATAGTACGTGTATTATTTTTATGTCTCTTCCCCTCGTCCACTTAACACCAATTTAAACCAGAGACTGTCGAGTCTGAAGCTATTTTGGTCTAGTAGTCCCTACAAAGTCTTTTCCAGAGATCTTGTTATCATTTGTTGTTCAGAGATTTTGGCACTTACCACCATAATTGGATAAAATGACGAAAATATTTCGTAAGATGCAAAATTTTTATGAAATTATAAACTTCATTAGTAGATATTTCCTACCAGATGTCATCACAAGAGTGGTCAGAAGACAACAGAGCCCGTCGGTGGCAACCTAATTTAAATAGCAAGTTTGTTTTCTTTTTCCTTTTTTTTTGTAAATAGGTCAAATTTAAAGGCCAAGGTCAAAACGTAAAAACATTTAATACAGAATAAAAGGTCTTGTCACAAGGAATACACCAATGAAATATTTTAGCCCTATCTCTTACTGTTCATAAGTTATGACCAAGGTAAAAGTTTTTTAATATAGGTCAATTTTCAAGGTCAACGTTAAAAGGACAAACGTTTTGGTACACTATGAAATGTCTTGGCACAAGGAATACACGTGTGAAATTTTAAAGCCCCGTGTGTTATGGTTCTAAAATTATGATCCAGGTCAAAGTTTTTGTCTACGGACGACGACGACGACGACATCAGCCGATGATCAGGAGTATGACAACAGCTCTCCGGACATTAGTCCCGGTGAGCTAAAATTCGCCACGACAATGATGGGTAAACTCAAGTTCTAAGATTTTCAAGATTGCCACCAGGGGGGTCATCTTGAAGGATAATACACTTCTATATACATGCATATAGGTCTAAATTTCTGTGCATTGCATCAGGCAGGTGCCGTCACCATAAACATGTACGAGCTATAGTCTCGCTGTATAATACATTTATACTAATACGTTTATTTGATTCTTGTAATACGTCGAGATTTCTGCGCGTACACGGTGACGACATCTGTCTATTGTAATGCACTGATGTTTAGACATCTCCATCGGACCCCTCCGAGGCAGCGAAGGATCTTCTACATGAGTCGTTCGTCGTGACAAGGATCTCGGTCTTCACTGTTTTGCACCTAGACAAGACACCGATGAACCGTCAGCGATACTGCAACTGTAGACTTTTCGGTCTCAAGCCAAGCACTTAACCGACTGACATATGCCGGCTCCTACATTTATTTGTCCGATTTCTTGAATAAATGTTATTTAAGCAACTCGGGCTCTAAGATGTGAAGGATGGCTGCAGTGATAATCACATATATGTCAATACACGATGGTACATAAGCTCACCGGCAGCTTGTCCCAAAGGCGAAGATTCGAACCCTTTGTTTATACGAATGATAAGCTACATGAAAATGCATTGACTTCTTTCATTTTGAAGGATATATAAAGATGAAAGCTACTTGAAAGACCGTATATTACAATCGTCAATTAATGTCACAAATATGAAGTGTTAAAAAGTCAAATATATTACATAGAACACTAGTTTTATACCCATTTCCACTTCCGCTGCCTAGATAAACAAGGGTCGTAACTCACCTTATTAAAATGTCATATTGTATATAAATGCATATATACATTAATGCGGAGACCATATTTTAAATCTTTAGGTAAGATAGCACTCTATTTAATGTCATTCTCTTGGAACATTACAAAATCACAAAATATGGAAAATCTCAAATTTTCACATATAAAACGCAGTTACGGTTCCTAAAACCACCTGTTGACATGTTATATAGAAATAATGTCAGGAATAGGTCAAACTGAGGAAATCTTTGAAACGTAAAATTTTGACGTCATATATATGATGTAACTGTGTTATCTGCTGCGATATGAATTTAGAGATAATTTGAGAACTAAAGATGCATTTCATGTATTACTACGCAAAACTCCGTATCACTTATCTGGTCATGACAACAGGGAGTCTGAAGATGCTGATATATAAACCAGATTGGTTCACTTATCACAAACATCGATATATTCTTTGCGAATATAAATATATATTTCATTATATCTTTATACTGACATGTATTTTTATATTCTATGGCGATTTTGGGGGCAATATTCGTTTCCACATGTACCTAAATTATAGATACATATATACCTTAAATTTTAGTTGCAATGGATTTTTTCCCGAGATAAAGCACGTAACAAACATATATCAATATAAATACTTTTGTGATACAATAGAAAATACTTTCAGAGCAACAAAACTGTATAGACATATAACGTTTTCCTATGAGAGATAAATAACCCTTAATAGGACCACAAATCAGCCTGTTTTTAATTGAATTTCAAGTCAAAATCGGTTTATCAACAGGTGCGAGTTGAAATCATATGATAGCACTAGAATAAAATACAAGGAAAAGCTTAATTGATATGCATAAAGATTTCATTCGGATTATTTCAGAGCATACTAAAGGTGTTATATATAACGATTTCATTCGGTTTGTTTCAGAGCTTACCATAGGACGTCCTTTACTCCTACAAAGAATCCGCTTGTCATCACGTGCCTTCCATTCGGTTGTTTCTAGATTTGACAAATCATCGAGATCAAGTCGGAATAAAACGCCTCTGAAAACAGAAAGATACAAATTAGTATTGTTATCAGATAGTTCATAAAGTAAGACAATGTAGAGAATGACTTAATACTCGAGTAGAAATCAAAACAGTAATACTTATTACTCAGATAGTTAATGAAGAAACTTATTACTCAAATAGATGACAAAACAGAGCAATTTCTATTCACAAAAAGTAATACGTAATACTCAGAAAGTTAATTTTACAGAGTAGTAAAAATTACTGAAATAGTTCACGAAACAATATTTTTGTGCTTTCGTTTAATACTTGTGCAAATGAATGTTTGAATAGAATGAAAGGATTATTTACTAGATAATTAAAACATGACCTTGCACTGACCTTGACCCAACTATTAGTTGATTTCTACGGTCATCTAATTTCAGCTGTACGACATGGGATATGTCTGGATGTGTGAATATATGGAATACCTGAGGGTTGCTGAGTAAATCTGGAACAAAGTAAATAAATCACTGAATAGACGAATAGATAAATGATAAAATAAGTAAATAGACACTCGAACATATCGACATGTCACATTAAACATACTTTATTGAATTTCCTCCATTCTTTATCAACTATTACCATACCTATCGCTCCAATGTTAATCACTTATATGTCGCATGAATTTCTTTCGCAATTATCTCACTTCGAATATATATTTGCGAGATATAATTTTCGCAGAAACGATAGACATGGCATATTTAAAAAGTCAAATCATGGGATGCAAAGACATTTATCGTGTGGGGTCGTACACGCGAACTAACGATAAAAAATAATGTTTCCACGAAAAGAAAAAGTTTAAAAAGTTTTCAGATTTGATGTCCCTTGCTCTCATTTGCTACATACACTTATACTTTGTTATATATCTATGTTTGCGAGCAAATGAACGCAAGAAACGATGACTTTATAGAATGGATAGAAAGTGAACACCACCATCATCTTGAAAGATCAAAGATCAAGTTTATCAGGCTAATACGTATGATATATATTATATTGCTTATTGGAAAGAATCGAACTTTAGATTTTTTGATCACGAGTCGAAAAATAAGGTTCAAAACAATATAACAATTCCCTACATAAAATGCAGTACATGTACTTGCGTGAGATACACGTGTGTGTTGTGGAATACATTCGTCATTGTCACACTTTCTCCTAATAGCATTGAATGTCTATATTATTTTAATTTATGTATATCTGAACGTGTAAAAGGTGACCGGAAAGAAGGGGATGGATATAGTGTAATAGATAGTGGTCAAGCATTGAACATGAGCAGTGCGATTGGATTCGATCTAACCAATCTGGTACCACTACCGGTATGTTACAGAGAATATCAACTGTATGTACGTCTTGTTTCTATATCATAACATGACTGAAAAAAAATTCGGTGCACATTTCTATCCTTAATCAAATTTAACCTCAAAAACAAACTTTGTTCAAATGGAATTGGATGTTCTATCATTGTGTTCGTCTGTCTTATACGACAACAGTTAACTAAGACGGAATATTTATATAATCTATTCAATACACTTATGTTTAATATTCTCCTTTTCATTAATTTATTTGATCAATATTTTGTCTCTTTTGACCAAATAAGTCAGTAATGTTCCTGTCTCCTTATACAGCCATTGCGTTGAAAGTAGAAGTTTGTCGAAGTGTCTATATTTGCCCTCTCATTGAGATGACACAAACTTCAAACGCGTGTCGTCCGAAAATGTCAACATCTGAATATTATTGCCATTGATATTTATTGATCAATAAATGAACATTAAAACATATACTTGTCTTACAATTGTATGTAGTAATTCATATAAAGTCCACATTATTAATGAACACACATACAAAAAAAATTGCACATTCAAAATTGCTTCGCTCATTGAATTAAATTCAGCGGCTTTTTTGAGTATAGATAAGTGACTTGCTACCGAGTGCTATGACCAGCCATGGGATCTGTCACTGTTGAGCATAAATAAGTGACTTATCATCGAGTGCTATGACCAGCCATGGGATCTGTCACTGTTGAGCATAAATAAGTGACTTACTATCGAGTGCTATGACCAGCCATGGGATCTGCCACTGTCAAGTATAGATAAGCGACTTGCTATCGAGCGCTATGACCAGCCATGGGATCCGCCTCTGCTAAGTATAGATAAGTGACTTGCTATCGAGTGCATTGACAAGCCATGGGATCCGCCACTGTTAAGTATAGGTAAGTGACTTGCTATCGAGCGCTATGTCCAGCCAAGGGATCCGCCACTGTTAAGTATAGATAAATGACTTGTTATCGAGTGCTATGACCAGCCATGGGATCCGCCTCTGTTGAGTATAGATAGATGACTTGCTATCGAGCGCTATGACCAGCCATGGGATCCGCCACTGCTAAGTATAGGTAAGTGACTTGCTATCGAGTGCTATGACCAGCCATGGTATCCGCCACTGTTGAGTATAGATAAGTGACTTGCTATCAAGTGCAATGACCAGCCATGGGATCCGCCTCGTTGAGTATAGATAAGTGACTTGGTATCGAGTGCTATGACAAGCCATGGGATCACGTCAGCAACAGAGATGATCACCATATATCACAAATAGTGAAAATACAAAACTTCATGGTACTTGCAGCAATAACTCATTTCATATCCATCATTAATACTTTTGCTTTTTAGATTCTCAGTAATTATTACATGAATATTGTATATTATTTTCGTTGTAACTTTATCTAAATTATTTATGTTTTCCTACAACCGAAGCTACCAAATTTACCATATATTCTCTCTAAACCCCAACCCCTTTCATTTTATTAGAAAACATTACATTTATCTCGTAAATTCATAAATTTTTAATTAAAAATGCTAACAAGATTTTTAAGAAAATCATACAGGAAAGTCAGACTAAACTTTGTTATGTGGGTGCGATGCTTACCACAACATTGCAGTCCTACCAATAAACACGTACTCATAACTCACCCCTCCCCTTAAAACAGAAAGAAAGAAAGAAAGAAAAAAGCGTAAATAAAATTAATGGTATTTGGTTTTATAAGCATTTCCTAAATTGTTTTATAAGCATTTCCTAAATTAACGGTTTCATGTGCTAATTGCGCTTATCAACAAATACGCGTAGGATTTTATCGTTTCACCCATTTACCTCAGTAACGCGGTTCTGGGGGTTATCAGTGACCTCCCTTTCCAAGCTTTCATCGAAATGCCACCAGGGGTGGTAACAATCTGCAGGATACTCCGGCAACAATTATATCAAGGCACTCGATGACTTCCATGCTTGATTGTTTTAATAAATATTTACACTTCAGAGAAAAAAATGCAAAACAATCTACTTAAGCTGATTTGAAAGCTACATGACTTCGTGGTCTGTTTTGCGTTTTGATAAACTGACTTATTTAATGTAGATTAAAGCCTCTGGTCGACCATGCCCATATTGTAAATGGCATTCGGGATGGTGTTCGAGTGTTCTTGTGATTAAAGGAAAAACATAGAGTGGTATAGTTAACAATTTTCTTTGAAATGATAAGAATAACACTTGTTATTATTTCTTTTCTTTTGACGGCAATACATAAACACGAAATGAAAGTATTAGGAGGAGTATAATACTATAGGCTAAACCACTTTTAAGTTATAGATATTTTGAATGCAATGTTGTAAAATATTGGATTGCTACATGACCATAGCTGTCTTAAAACTTCCGGAAATAAATAGTGTTATAGTCCATAACGTCAGAGTGTAGAACTTTTATGCACGGTCCGATATTTTGGGCAACATATTTTTCGTTGAAAAAAATGTTTACAATTATGAATGATTTACTTATAATTCTTAAAAACAAATCAATTAATACATGTATAATGTTCTAAAAATTATGATACATAAAATTTATGATTCATTACTATCGATAAATTAATAGATATATATTATCTTATATCTACCCAGAAACTACTCTCTCTCTCTCTCTCTCTCTCTCTCTCTCTCTCTCTCTCTCTCTCTCTCTCTCTCTCAAGATAACTTTCTTCTTGTGTATATATCTATTATACAGGTGCAGTAAGGAAGAATTTCGTTATCAGTTCAAAATCATAAACATCTAAGCAATAAATTTCAGCAACATACGAACGCTCTAAGAAAACAAATAATTCTGATTTTTTTAAACTATTAATGTCATACTTAGCTAAGTATATTTGGTTTTGTCTCTGCCGAAAAAAAAGAAAATACTAGTGAGTCACAGTTCGATATACTTTGAACAATCTCAATCATGCCAAAGTTTGGAACCTATCACACGTGGTCATAATACAATAAGATCTTTATATATCATCTCATGTCAGAGTCGTGCTTGTCAAACGCATGCGTGACCAAGTTACCTACCACAGCCTCCTCTAATTACCCGGTATCGTGTTAAAGGACTGGTCTTCACAGATATATTTATATCTTGGAACGGATGTCTTCGGTTAATGCTTTCCATTATAATATAATGATGTTGAACAATTCTTGATCAGAATTAGGAACAACACTAAGCAGATGCCAGATAATGGGGGATTTCTGGATTTGGTCAGGTAATTGGATTAGGTGTTTTTGTTGTTTTGTGGTTTGTCGGATGTAAAGCCACACTTGAAATTGCAGCTGCAAATATATCGTGGTGACTTTGTACATAAGATTGGTATAGACAGTCCTGACTTAGGCACACGCCAAAAGAAAGGTAGAAAAGTGGTCACTAAAGGCAAGTGGCCGCTATATACATATTGATTTCGTATAGATTTTTAAAAATTAAGGGACCGAGCAAGGTTGTATATCTCCACTACTAGGAGTATTTAGAAGTGTGCATCGACAAATTAAACGATATTGACTTTACATTTTAGTCATTAGTATAGAATCCTGCTAGAAGACTCCTCACAGTGAAAGTACATTAGATAGAACCACGTGATCCGTAAGATTTAACATACAGGGAGTTCTACGTGTCAGTTATACTGCGCATGCGTCACAGTACTCCGTTAAAGACCCCTCCAAACACATTTATTGTTGTGGTTAATTTTTGGATGTTTTTCCATAATTTAAAAATATAAATTACTCGGTGAACCCAACATGTAGTTGTTCAAGTTTACACCGGCTTTTATATCTGCATTACGGCTCACATTAGTTGGCTACATAATCTGCATGTATGACCTAGATTTCTTAGGATATGTCTGCCCGTCTGTCTGTTATATGATAGATTGTATAAAAGAAGACGTATTACTTGGCGTATGAATACATTCCAGGGACTTGTTACCGCGTTACCCCGTCCTGGTAGGTCGTGTAAGCTGGTAGGTGCTCGGCGCTTTATGTCAATTTGACATAACGCTTAGCACCTCACAATAAAGCTGTTTGTTCTGGTTTGACAAACTACTTCTTATTGTGTGTATACTTGTGGGGTTTAAGGTCATTTGTAAATGAAGACACTCACGGACTACTTATTCTGAATCTTTTATTGTGCAATGATTGATTGGTTTCATTAAAACCGTCACAAATGCTGGTGTATCTTTTATGTACAAATGGAAATTTTACTAAGTGTTATAGCTACAATGAATCTTAAGAAAGGTGAAATGAACAAATGACATTGACAGAGAAGTTTTAAAATACCTTATGTTTGAATTTTATACATATGGAGAGAGTCATTAGTGTGGTAAAGGCAGTGATGATGATGATGATGATGATGGTGGTGGAGGTAATGATGATGATGATGGCGGTGATGATGATGATGATGATGGTAGTGATGGTGGTAATAGAGACGATTTTTTTTCTAAATGTATCTAATGATACTTATATTGTCTACAAATACATGATAAATCTGCCAACCCTTTGAGAATTTAGATAATCGAAAATTAATTCCCTAAATCCTCTATACATAGTGCTACTGCAGTGACGTTTATGGGATTACTATCAAATTTGGTAGGATAACAAATCATCCGCCTACCGAAATAAATCAGTCTTAATCTTAACAAGGGATGAAATTATCAACCCCAAAATTCAAAGTTGTAAAAATTCAAAGTTGATACCACTTAAAAGTCATTGTCATGAACATAAAGGCAGTGATACAGTGTTAAATTTGACACCTGCTGGGAGAATATATCGTCACTATATTTCTCGACGGTAAGTGTAGGGCCCCTTATATCTTCTAACAATTACTTGTAGGGCCGCTGAAGTCACTTGATGGATTTATGACCACAATGATGTCTATAAGGTTTGCTTTTCACAAAAGAAGGAAAATGAAATAGAAGAAGAAGATGTGTGAGTTCTGTATACCAGTTAGATATCATTGATACTCTCGAATAAAGGAAGCAATCACATTCGAATTCTGCACTATGAAATCCTTAGAGAAAGTCACTCAAAATGTTTGCTGTTATGAATTTGTAATGACCTATTGAAGATTTTCCACCACTCATTTCGATATAATAACCGATAAAATGACTTTATTTCAGCATTATAGTTTGCACAGACATTCTAAATTCAAAATAATATTTCCATGGGAAAAGATTTTTATCAATATGGAACTTATATACAAAAGGACAATAATCATGTTAGAAACAGTCTAATTTAAACAATTTTCAAAAGAAATGTGTAGTTATACAATATTCTTGATAATCTTTAATAAGACAAGTCGATAAATATACTATCACAAAAACTTTCTTTTTTCAAAAAGTTTTGGCCACCTGGCCTATATCTAGTGATTTACAAAAAACTTGAATCTTATAAACTAAAATTTGTGGGAAAAGAGAATTTTTGTGATTATAAGTGATACAGTTACGTCTACAAAGCTTTTCATTGTCCCTAGCTTTATTATAGAAATGAAAATTTAAAATCTTTTAAAAACTTCACAAGTTCTGAAAAGGAAAACTACATTTTTCTTCACAACTTCTGTTATTTGAGCATGACGATCTAATTGTAACGGAGTAATAGTCCGAGAGAAACAAAAGTATTGGGAAATCGGAAGTTTTGATAAGTATTCTTATACCATTGTGCGAGATACGTGTGTCTGGTGTAAAACCGTCATCAGCAAGACTGATCAACAAATATATATATATATTAAGAACTACAAGGAACAATTTTTAGGGAATAGTTTAGTATTAAGAAAAGTATGTGCAAGTAGTACAGATATGATTTTCTTTTTAATTATAACAGTGAATGATATTAAAATATAACGTAACAACTTTTTAATGGTAATTATCTGTTAGTTATTAAAAATCTTGAAACGTATAGTAATGTTCCGTAACGTTTCTTGTTTATATTACCTACTTTCCCCCGTTTCACCATAATTAAAAATTATCAGAATTTGTCAAGCAATGAGGCATCATTTCATATACAAAAAATAATGAAAAATTTTTGTTAATATCATTTGTCTACAAACATGTTTCACATTCCAACCAATTACAGATTTGAGTATTTTCAAAAGCAGACGATGGGACCTACGTCACCAGGGGTCGCCACTAGTCTTTCTGTTGGCGCCAGACGGACAGTTACCTCTTATCTCCTTCTAAAAGTATCAAAGCAATTCCAAAATTCCACATAATTTATGTCCGTAATATATCCAATTTACAACTAAACGGTACCCAAATTTATCTTTCTCGGGCACTAAGCAAGTCAATTAAACTCCCGTACTTTACATTGTTCTATCGATCTCGTTTGTGTAAGACGAGAGCTCTCTTGATTTATTGCATAATATGATCTTTGAATTGGCATACACATACCCCTTGTACCATGATAAATGTATACCTACCCCATGCTAGCTGGAAGAGTGACAGGGCTACTTAGCAATGATCTACGTCACAACGAAATAAAGTGCATTTCTATGTATTGATACATATTTATTTGTATATTTGATACTCCACTGCACTTCTAAAACAAAGGAGTCGTTTTAAGATTCGATCCTGACTCATCGAACGACTTTTTTATGAGATGCCGTAAAATTCGTTTTACGGCATGTTGTAAAAAGGTTAAAAGTGTTGTCACAATACAAAATGTATAATTTTCATCCCTTTAAAAACAATAAAATTCAGTTTTGAATAATGTTTCGTTTTATACAGTTACTTTACAATTGATAACAGCGGATTAAAGACACTGCATCGACCTAGTAACATAAGTATAAGAGTTGCCTACTGCTTATATAAATCAACTGAGAGGTGATCAGCGTAGTTCAATCGGCAGGGTATTCAGTTCATGATACAAAGGTTCCGTGTTCGAGTCCTTACGGTAACTTCACGAAATCCTCGAATAAGACTATGAAAACCGAGGGCCAGTGTTATGATAGTCTCGGTACGATAATATCTCTCGCTGCTATAGTTGGGTACGCCACATAGGTGTTAATTTCCGTGCGATGATCAAGCACATGTCACCAAAAGATCGAAATATTCTTGGTTTTACGTAAAACAAGGCTCAAACAACAAGAGAGAGAGAGAGAGAGACTTAATACTAGCTCAGCAAGGAACACATTCAAAGAACAATATGAAATATATCAATTTTAATGTATCTAAGGTATTGCATCTATTCTATATTAATGAACTGATATAGATACAAGTATACTTAAAAAAAACAATGGCCGCAGCTCCCAAATTACTTATATGCATAGCCTTTGTTACAAATCCCATGTGATTTGCATGTACTACACAAATACAATACACGAGGTAAAATTCTCATTTGCAGTTCGCTTAATTGATTTTAAAAAGATTGTCAAGATGTGTCTCTAGTTTTTTGTTGTCTAATATACCCACCCTTGACTGTTAATATATTTTTCGGTCATGATCAATTAAGATTTTTTTTCTGGTACAATGATTAATTTTTCTGGTAGAGCAGCACACGACAATGCAGCTATAAAAATATCTATATACTTGACACTGCCTTCGACACCTGGCAGAGGTGAAATAACGTCGACGTAATCATGAAGGCTGAGTTCAGATCGGGTTCGATATGTCTTAGATATGAAATAAGATTTTACAACCTTTTTATACACCATTTTTATTGTGACATCTACCTTTATAAACCTTCATTCACGTTATAAACCACATGTCAAACTTAACAAAACATGCTGTGAAGTCGAAGTAATCGACATATTTAACAGTATTTAAACTCATTGATACAAACATATGTCATTTGACGTGAAATTTAATCAACAATAAGAAATTTTCATGAAGGAAAATGGAAAATGCCGTCTGAAGATTTTTTATCGTCAAAGCGTTTATTTGCCCTTCCAGCAAAATTGGGAGTAATTATCGCTTAAAGTCACTTCAATCGTGTAAGATAGCGAACAATCCTGTTAACTTAATCTTGTTAAAGAGTGGAATTCAATTATGAATAGTTTTAGCTAATGCATTTTAATCACATAAAAATGTTAGCAAGATGAAATGAAAGGTTACAAGAGTGCAGATTTGATCAAAAAGTTACGACAAACGATTGCATTAAAATAACTTAATTTTCACTTTCTGACTACATAGAATCAGACTTCGTCCCTATGGTAATAAATCTTCTTTTTTTCAGTATGTATCCTTATGAGGGAAAGGGGTCTTTATTCTAAACTCAAAATAATTTATACTCCGGGCTTTACAAAAACACAAAACTTCTCATTTTTCAGTTGACATGGTGATAGTGATTCTTAAATTTTAAGAAGGAAAGAAAACAATAAATGTATTTCATTTTTTTCTCGAGATAAGTAGCTCTTCCTATTATAGACTTTAGATCATTTGATCACAGTCACAAAATTGGGGTTTTTTTTACCTACACAATGCATTTGCACACACACGCACACACAAAGAAAATAATAAGAGGAGACAACCTTAACAAACCTAACCTTCAAACAGAGCTCCTGATAGTGCTATCACTGAAATCTGTAGGTATTTTAAGGTGTGAATGCCCTCATTTTTATTCATTAAAACAGAACAATCTGTCAGAAAACGCCATAAAGATTATACATAATGATATCAGGACACAACTACCTCGAACCTGATACTGAGAAATTAAGAAGTCTTTGACCCAACATGTCTATCCTACATAGCTGCCTGGGGTGGATCCAAGAGCATTATTTTAACTCAGAAGCGAGACTCAATCCTCTAGACCTCTAATAGTCGGATGTCTAGAATTAATAAAACCTTTTAGCAAGGATGATTTGAAGTATTTAAAATCGATCGTTATTTGTGAACATTTATGATATACAGTGTCGCATTTAGAAAGGGGGGGGAGTTCGCCCCCTGGCCACATATTTACAAGTAAAAACTCAGATTTGGCACAAAAAAGCAGAGTAGTTTGACTAATACACATTTGCCCCCCCCCCCTTTCTTTTCGGAAATCCTGGATCCACTACTGATATATCATAAGAACCAGGAGGTAGGGAAGCGAAAAGGGAAGGGGGTCTTAATTTTCACGCTACATGAAGTCATTAATTTAACCTTTTCATTTACCACGCCTATGTTTATTTGAAAAAGAATACCTGAAGATTCTCCACGGAAAAGCTGGGTACCGGTGCTGGTAACATGAGGTTAAACAGATAAAAGTTTAAAAGTCAAGTATTTTGTGTAGACATGGACCGATTCGTCCACTGATTACTTTTTTTACTGATTTTATCTGTATTGTCAATACTAAATACTCTAAAAATGTTGGGACTTTAATTACGTGCTCACTTTACAACTGTACTTTAAAGTTAGCATGTGAATCTTTATAATATATTTTTACATATCTATTTACAAAATTATACTAAAATGCTTCGGGAGAAGCGGATCATCAACATTTTGATTATGAAAAATGGGGGTGGGGGTTTCAATCCATTGAATAAATTAGTTTGTCAAGGAAAGGAGCACTCCCTCCTTTCTTTCAGAAATAAAACTTTTAAAGGTGGTTGATTCACTTTCAGAAAACATTAAATATGACCACTTTTTTTTAAAAATTTGACAGCGAAAGTGGATATTTCCATCCACTCTGGATTCTATGGTCCCGATACCCTGCAGATGTGCACAGGCGCTGCCAGGACAGTTAAAATATTTTAAGAAAGATGCATCTCGGTTTGTGTAGTAACGCAAACTGCACAATCAAAGCAGTTAAAGAAAAATTCCATCTCGTAAATAAGAGATTGGGTGTAAAATGTTAAGCTCGACAGAAGATGTCTCTGACGTAACAAACTTTCCTTTGATGTTCGATGTCTACCCCGGTAATGATC
This sequence comes from Pteria penguin, assembly GCA_035048485.1. NCBI lineage: Eukaryota > Metazoa > Mollusca > Bivalvia > Pterioida > Pteriidae > Pteria > Pteria penguin. The sequence continues at coordinate 15,210,819 of CM068584.1, forward strand.
ACTAACAATACCAGGTGTAATCAGGGACACTTTTCATATATGTCGTTAGCATTCTACAAACAGATTTAAATTGCACTTTGTGTACAATAATGACGCTGTTTGAAGACAAAATTGGTTCAGAACGTGTTAAAGGTGCGAGAAAATATGTAGGAAGTCTGAAGATTTACAACATTTTGTCTCTTGTAGTAAGATAGCATTACATTTCTTCCCTTTCATCAGTATATTCGTATGACAATAGTGTACCTTCACACGACCTAACATTTGTTTCTGGAAAGAATAAATCATACGGCGAAGATGGTATTTCGTAAGAATGAACTAACCTGAAAATAATCATAATAATTGTGTTGTTAGCAATGTCTAATAATACATGTATAATCAATCCCTTGGTGCATTCTGGATATATGGAGTCTTAAAATTTATACTAATAAAGTATTCAAAGTTTCTATTACAATTGGTTACATAAAAATAGGACATTTTGCATCTGATCGAGTATCATAGTTGGATAAATTGAGTAAGTAGACATATAGATGACATTCGTCTTCCATGCCATTGTAAGGATAACTGAAGTAACAGTACGTGAGCAGATTTTTGTTTTTCACACAAGATGAAGTTTTTGACAAAAAAAAGGCAACACGCGTCACAACAACGTATAGAAAAGTCACAGAACCAAAACAACTGTTCCACTTGTTGGATTCTCACCAACACAGTTACACCGAGATCCATTGTCTTATATCAAGCCAAATGCTGATAATGATATCCAGAATATAAACAGATAGTAGACGGCAATTAATTCAGATAGTATACTACAAATACATATCAAATGATATACAACAAAACGTAAGCCTCATCTGCCATGTTCGTCAGACAATGTATTAATAAACATCTGGTCAAAAGAACAAAAGGCTTACTGGAACAAGTTCGATTTGTAGGTGTCGCCACTGTCGAACATCTGGTTAAAGGAACAATACAGCAGGCAGTCACGATTGGGAGGCTTTCATAAAATTTTACGTTTGCCTCACAAAGAATAACATAAAATGTGGGGTTTTTTAAAGAAAAATTAAGCTATAAAGCCTACGTTCACATACATGAGGAGAGATAAGGAATGCAAAGTCCTATGTAGATTGTAGTTCTGTTCACTTAATTATTTATGAATCGGTTGTTTATTAATTTTCTCAGATGAAAATTTTCATCGTAGATTAAACAGCAACTCTTCCCTACGTGCCCATCTCATTGAATGTCCTTGACCTAAACACTCATGACCCTTACACAGGATCTCATCATGATAAAGCTAAGGTATCCAGGAAACATGCAAGAATAAACATATTTATACAGTTGTACAAATTACAAAGTATATATGCGATAGACATCAAATACAAAAAGGTCGCCTGTTTCCCACAACCTACTCGCTTGTAAGTAGCATTTTACACGAGAACATTCATCACAAATTATTATAGAGGTATATAAAGTTTTTGTCGCAGGGTAATGGGACACCACATCAAATGTGGTTTCGTGGGGATTATAAGTTTAATTTTGATATGATTTTAATAAGCATATGTAGAAAGGCTAATGACTGCAGCTGCAGGATCAACTGGGAATAAGCGAAGGGGTTAAAGTATGCACTATTAGATAGAATTATTAGGATCATTGGGAGGGAAGGAGCAAAAAGTTAGGACCGAGCCGTATAGTTGATGGTTATATTAAAATGAATATTGAAAGTCTAGACCTTCTTTTGATCTATATGTATATTTCATTCTAGAAGGCGCACGTCCAGGCATTCGGAACATATGGGGAAATGCATCGGACTTTATCATAGATAGCAATGCGTATTCCTGGAGGAATTCTGGTAAAAAAAGAACATTGTATAATTCAAACAGGTAAATTTTGAATACACGTTTTACACATTTCCGATCGTATTTTATGAGCAAAACCCTTCAGAATTGATACAGAAGAACTGAAAGTTGTATTGTCGCTTACGATAAACCCGAAATTTTACCCTAAGCGTCTAAACCAGAGTGTTCGGGTATTTACATCATGTCGTAACGCCGAATAGTTTAAGAGTTTTAAACACATGTTTAAGGTTGAGGTTTTATATGCGGATCCAAAACTTTTGCTGAGAAGAGGTTAACCCCATACATATTTTCGTAGATATGGTCCAACTATAATGTGGATGAAAAGGGGACCACTCACTAGTCCGACGGTCCACTAGTCCGAAGGTTCACCAGTCCGACGGTCCACTAGTCCGAAGGTTCACCAGTCCGAAGGTCCACTGGTCCGATGGTTCACTAGTCCGAAGGTTCACTAGTCCGAAGGTCAAAGTATCAACGTTGTGTTGTCTTATATGGTCCACCTGGTCGTTATCAATCAGCGTAAATACCATTGTCATGTTTTTCATTTTGCATTTACTTGGTGTGGTAATTAGAAAGTGACAACCACCATTAATACACGTAAACACATCGCCTTATCTAAACGATTCTGCTGAATAATATCAGTATACCAGTAACTTATTCTATAAATTTTACGATTTTTAAGTGCTTGCTATCAGAGGGAATCATGCAAATGAAACATGCGGAACAACCTCGCCCTTTACTCAAAACGTCATAGGAAAAGGTCGAGGATATTCGAATGGCAAATGAAATACATTGATAATGTGTTATCTCCGGACAGTTTCTTATTCATTATCTATTTTAAAGTAATAGATATGATTCATTAAAGGTGGAGTATTCAAACTTAAAATTAAATAAATAAAATATTTCCACTTGGGCATTGATAATCGAAAGACTGGAGCGAAGGAGGACCTCTAAAACATCATGTAAACCAAGTTTCACGAAATTCCTTTTAAGCGGTTCTTAAGAAATCGAAAATGTCAAAAGTAAAAGGACAGACATACGACGGACGATCCGGTATGACAATAGCCCACTCGATGCTTCGGCTCAGGTGAGCAACAAACAATCCAAAAGAAAATTGTTCACTTTGTTGTGTAAAAAAAGAAAGGAATATGTATAAAGAAAATGTACAATTAACAGAAGGGTTAACATTAAAGGATAAAGCTAGTTAACATACATGTAAGCTGAAATGAATAAAGCCCGTGAACTGAAATCCACAGCAGGAGATAACTCTTTACAGTTTGTGTTCAAATAGCTGTGTGCGAATACTCTATCGTAAGAAGAAGAATAAAAAAGAAAGATAAATCCAACTGCCATTGCATCCAACACGGAGAATTTAGGACATTTTTATATCTGATAAAAGTCCTAATTTTTCTGTCGGACTAGTGAACTTTCGGACTAGTGAGCCTTCGGACTAGTGGACCGTCGGACAAGTGGGTGGTGACCGATGAAAATTTACCAAGTGTATGCAGCGAAACAAGAAGAGGGCATTTTTACCAAATCTAGAAGACCCTCGCTTCCATCCCATTGAACAGCATATAAGCCTTTTATACATATACATGAATTTCATGATGAGAATTGTACTTTTTGTATCGTTAGATTTCCTTACGAGGTAAAATCAAGAAATCATACGAACGAAGTACAACAAAGTACTTAAACAGGATACTAATTAGATAAACCTTCAGCTCTTCGCATGAATTTTCGTGAAATATGGCTATCTCCACTGGTATAGTATGTAATTCACTTAACCTTAATGACGATAAGGGAGTAGAAACTTTATGATTAAACTATCAAGGTCTTCAGCACCAACATACAGATATTTTATGTTTCGTTTATAGCAGAGACCTCTCTTCTTATGGGTCAAACGGCAAAGTTCACGTGGTGGGAGGATGTGAAATGACAAATACGAATAACCTTTACCTACAAGAAAATGGAATCTATTCATCATAAATTTCACGGTAGGTATACGTGTCACACGATGTCATATTTTATTATTTTCTTCATAAGAAATACATATATCCCTACAACTTTATATTTCCAGTCTCTTAGATTACAGAATAACATTATACGCTGCCGTAATGAAGGTGATATCTCACGGAGGATCCACAGAAAATAGTCTACAAAAACGACATCTAGCGGCGAATATTATAGATGGATGTTACAACATGCTGTGACGTCTGTATGGCGGATGACCAGGGAAAGGACTACTCAAGCTCTGACGTTATAACAAAACTTTAAACAAAATGTAGAATATATATCTTTACTTGCTCTGTCTTTACTATGACACTTACGATAACGTTCCGTTGTAGGTATTAATGAATTCTTGGAAACGACAGGCGACGCCAGGTGCCCTACATAATCGAGTAACTGTCTCCTGTTTGGCTAGCCGAAGCTATAAGGTCTACCATAAAGCACAAAGATGGCACATTATTTTACGTTAGTGTACACAGAAAAAGCATGCACATGGGTGTTTTGTTCATTCTTTGTTAAACTATTTGTGTGCAACCTCTACTAAAGTATCAACAAGAGCTGGCATATCAGCATTTTTTTTTCTGGCATCCTCAACGAACATGTTATTCAGATGAAATGCAGTTTTACTGTTAGCCTTATCGCAGTGTTAATTAGAGAAGTTATATTTTCGCAGGTAACAAAAAGACGGATATGCAGCAAACATGTGTTTATCAATCACTAATGCGTAACACAAGTACGTTTACAGAAGTTCCTTCCACTTCGTTTGTAAATGTTCTGCATTTTCTGGCAGGCCTGCGTGTAACATTGGCATTCAGAATGTACACTTAATATAAATGGACAGCCTCTGCTCACACAACATCGATAAATTTTGGCATATTAATTTATACTACGTGTTTATGTTTTTTAGGTATATAATGTGCGCTAAATGAATATAAATTTGCAATCAGCATGTACGTATGGTGTATTATGGTGTGTTGTTTTGCCCAATTACAAGATCACTACGAATTAAAAACTTTTTTATTCCACATCAACACGCATATTGTTTCTAAATGTAACTAGCTATTTAATCAGCGGAGACACTGCCATATTACATCAAAGTAAATTCATTACCCTGGCACTATTCCCCTTTTTCGCCATTAAATTTTATTCAGATCTCAACTCCTCTGTGTCACAAATCCAACGAGTTGTTTCTCCAGATGTCATTGACGAATGACAAGTAACAATACTAAGTAAGAAATGACATGGAGCAATGTTAAGGAACATTCCATACCCATATGGGACGGATCAGTAAGATATATTTGCAACAAGTGATGTCTATATATATTTTGTATTGTATTCCAGTACGTCTGTTCTTTTGTTTGGCAGGATGATCTACCTCCAGTAGCTGTTGACCTTGTTTGATCTCAGCTGACCGATCAACAGGCATCTCGGACAATAGCCGAACTGCAATCACCTGTCAGCAACCTTTTTCCTCACTTGATGTAATTAATGTTTTTCCAAAAATACTAGCATGTTTTACTGTGGTCATTTAGAACTGTAAATCATGTACAACACATGCTCATGTGTATACAATGAATTTAACACGAAAAAAGTATTTATTGGTTGAAATGTCTCGTGAATTTCAAAGTATTGTCCAATGACATATTTGTAACTATAGTCATTAATGCATGTTTTAATTTCCCAAGTTACTAATATGTCAAAGGACAGTATAAACACAGTTGTACATCGATGGCAGTGGCCGATATGGCACTGCAAATGACGCCATTGAATAACGGAATTTATTAAACATTGATTACGATAATGTTCAAGAATAGACTTGGTTTGGTGTGAGAGCATTTGGTTTATGGAGGTGTAGACTATTCGATCTCCAGATTGCGCCACTCAGCGCCACTATGTTTACGTTCATGTTAGTGTCTTTTTAATATACAAAAAAAAGTGATCACATGACTACCGTCATATCATCACTTTTGAAAAATATCAAAAGTTATAAAAAGACAATCGGACAGTACCCGCCTGTTTTAAACTATTAAAGAATGGTTCTTAAAAGGCCATAACATGATCAATCCTGTTCAATGATTTTATATAAGCTGAGGTGGCTAAGTGGTTGTGGTGCTCGATTCGTGACCAAGAGGTCCTAGGTTCGACTCCCGCTGAGAACACATCGGTGTTCTATTTTTTGATGAGACAGTGAAAACCGAGGTCCCGTGTCAGGGTAGGTGAGGCACGTAAAAGATCCTTCATTGCATCGGGAGGGTCCGTTGCAAAGGTATAAATTTCTTTGCAATACATCTTGTAAATGCAATCACCATATACGTGAAATAATCGTGGAGTGACGTAAATCAATAATCAATCACTGATTTTATAAAGGAACAAAAAGTTTTCAGGAAGTCCTAGGCCACGTTGCCTCGCTTCTGACCGTCATAATAACGTCATGAAGTCTTCGATTCACGATAAAGAAAAGCAGCAAAAAATCCTCTGCAAAATATATTCCAACGAAGAATTGTACAACATATTTCCATGCAATTACGTAAGTAACAATCATACTAAGATAAGAACAGTTGCTAGATAGTATATCCAAAATAGATTTATCTTACAATAAACCTCATCGTCATACGTTTTGATCATCTGTAGAAATACCTACGCCGAGATCACTGATAAGCAAGTGCCTAGGGAAACAGTGGGTCTCTGTCAGCAAGAACGCGAAATGATTAAGTATGACAAAGAAGCACAGCGTATACAACTCAAAAAATTAAACGATGTGTTGTTGCTACGGTAGATAGCGCATCACTAGAAAGTTGGCAACCTGCTCGACAAAATGGCAAACGTTATGCCGTCATTTATTGCATTAAGTGTTGCTTTCCTCTAAATGAGAATCAATGTTGTGTATTTTATTCGCATGATCCGTTACAGGTTGTAGATGGATACTGATGATAACAACAGACACCAAAGAAAGGCGGGTGAAAAAAAACCCTCGTATTCCTACGCTTGCAACAAATGAGTGGCATTGAAAAATAAATATATGTACAATACTAATTAAGGAGAAAAAAGATGAAATCAATTTCAATATCGTTTGTTACTATACAATATAAAAGCATTTTTTAATTATTTTTTAATTATAAGTACATATGCCATGCATTTATGCAAAAAATATGTCACTATCTTATACACATGATTGATTGATGGATTGATTGATTTTTGTTTAACATCACACCACGAATATTTCACATATATGGTGACGGCATCTGCCTGATGCGTGGCATACAAATGTTGACCTATGCAACGGACCCACCCGAAACAGTGAGGGATCTTTAACGTGCCATGCATACCACGACACGGGGCCTCGGTTTTTACTCTCATCCGAAAGACAGGACACCGGCATGACCAGAGCGGGACTCGAACCCCGGCCTCCCGATCAGGAGGCGAGCGCGATACCATTAGGCCACGCCTGCTTCTTATACACATGAACTGTAACATCAGTATAAGAAATACAAAAGACATCATAGAAAACAAAGATTATACATATATATCATCTCCATATAATAGTAACATGTGTAACCATTGGTTGGAGTTTAGACCAACAACTTCAAAAAATATAATGGAATCAAATATCTTAAAACAATGAAACAAAATTAAACGCTCTTATTCTATAACAATAGATGATTTCTCCTCATATCATGATTACTTTAAATAAGGTATCAAAATAAGCTTAAAATTTGCGTAATTCAAAACGGCAAAGATTTCTGCCCCTGAGGCCCAGTATACTTCAGTGTGGTCATAATGTCACTTTTATTTGAATGTAATGTAACCTGCGTCTAGTTATGTTAAGTGTAACAGTTTTATTGCAAATAAACAGCGTTTATGATCAGGTTACGAGATGTCACCCAGACGATCACGTTAGACAACTCTATCAGATTACTAATCCCGAGTTATCTGCCCCTGGTATAGTAGCTCGTAAAATGGTAGATAACTGCGGTATTTTATACTTTATGTCTATCTCATAAGCGCTTCATACATTTTCATAAGAAAGTCTGTCCGTGACAAGAACTCTATGTCACGGTAAGTTATATGCATATAAATGTGACTGCTGCTTGACTGAGCACATCTCACCGTGACCAGGTCTGCAGCATATGACATCTCTACCTTTTCTTTTAAACCTCCGGGAACCACCTTATGAGCTAGGGCAGATAACGCAACTTATGCTGTGTTGCTCGTGGTCATGGAACTTCGATAATAGGTTATATTGATGAATATAGGAGTAAATAAATAAATACATGTGTAAATGTATATTAGTCTTTTTTCTATTTATTTCTTTATTATTATTATTATTATTATTATTTAGGTTTTCTGTTTGTTTGTTTGTTTTTGGTTTAATTTTGGGGGGGTTTTTATTTTATTTTTTTTTTTTTATTTTTTGGCGGGGAGGTTCTCACCATCTAGTGATTATAAATTCCTGATCATGACGTCAAACAATAATCAAACAAATGAGCTATTAAGGATATAATTTCATCTATATATAGATCTATATCACCCTGCACGTCACAGTGACAGATAAGAACTTCTCTAATCCATACATCTTTCTGCTGCAGTTTTCAGTAGGGTAAATTCACCTCTTATCGGACGCTTTGACATCAAGTACTTTCTCTTTGTCTAGACAATCGTGTGTTAGTTTTGGGAAACAAATGGTATCCTTCCCATCTAATTACACTTAGCTTGCTTGACGGATACAAGAGGATAATGGGTATGAAAGAAACCTCAATGAACAGGATCATCATTTTCAGTGACGATCCAAAATTTTATGAAAATGGAAAGAGTATAGTCATAAGAATTAGAAGCGAACAAAAAAGGGGACGATTTAGTTTAAGTACTACAATATGACAAGATGAAAACTGGACGCTACTCTTGGTTGGTTGATTAGTGTTTTACGTCGCTTTCAACGCTACTCTACTTCCACCCCTTTCGAAATCAGAATTTTGAAAATTATTTAAGTTGCATATTGATTCATAAAACTCATTGCACGGAATACCAGTTTCAATTAGAATTTCAAGATGTAGTTTCAAATATCATGAAGCACTTCTCACGAAATTTTTCATTTGGGATGCCCATGTTTAAATATGCTCAAACGAAATGTAAGTTTTGCTCTGACAAGAACATTTGGTTCAAGTTCACTATACACTTCAGATATATGCATGATTTGTAACTGCCAAAATTTGCAATAACAAGCAGTGAATGACAGGCAGTGATTTGATTGGTTACTAATTGCAATGATTTATTAATGAGTACACCAGATACAGACGTCGGGAAAGATCAGATCATAAAGAGGAAATGGTAAATAGATAGATGTAGGAATTACAAGATGATCGTCTAGGAGATTCACGTTCTACAGCGAGAATTCAATTCATCAAAAGTCCAGGTATGTAGTGTACTATCTATATCTCAATGGCTGACGATGTAGGTCGCGTGCTCTAGTGCTCGAATTATTATTCAAGAAGTTATTACTGTCATAAATTTATAATAAAATTTTAAGGAAGTAATATTCAGATTAGACTAGAAAAAGAAAATTAACGGAAAGAATTATTTGTGGACATATGCATGAGCAAAGCTTTTATTTATTCATTTATTTATTTATCTATTTATTTTACTATTATTTTGGGGGCAGTGCTTCACTATTTAGCTCTTAGGTAAATGTCGCAATCAGTTATGTTTTCTTTTTGTTATTTACAAAGACGTCGACTGTGGAAGCAAATCCATGTTGTAAGAGAAGAAAAGAAAAGTGGATTCAAAATGTTTAACCTTTGGTTAAAATGGAGGTTAAATCTTTTGTGTGACCGTCACATTTCGTATGAACAGCCAAATCTTGCCAGGTAGGGTAGGGAGTTTTGCGCCTCTCTGGCTCTGTATGACCACGTAGGGATAAACAGCATGATAAGTAGGTCCTTAAGGTCTCCATCAACCAGACACTGTGGCAGGAAAAATAATGTAATATAAAAAGCAGTAAAACCTACTTGTAGACATATAATGGAATCAAACTTTGATCCAATGCTAACAAGGCTTATGAAAACAATACAGTATCATTTTCACATTGTTACATAAAATCAGGGAAAGGTAACTCGTGTCATCTTTACAAATGAAGACGCCAATCTGGCAGTTACGAGCTGACATTGTGTTCAGATATTTGTAAGAGATTAGTGTCAATGTCGAAAAAGGTGTTGAAAAGCCGAATATCTGTTAGTGAAACACGAGAGCTCAATTTCTTAAAAACATGTAAGATTCGGATTGCAAGTGCAACTGACTCAGTAAAAAATACATTCCAAAATTACATATGCACTGAAACAGTGATTCATTAAGGTATTATATCAGATAATATATTACAAGATATTAAAGTAACCAAGGTTATTAGGAGTTTCGGTATATGATACATGGGTGTGTGTGTAGGGGTTAAAAGCAAGAATATAGATGACGTACTAATAGGTAAAGTCCAATCTAGCAATCCTTTCTATGGCAGAGTAGCTGGATTTTTATGTCTTTTTCAGATTCTGACTTTAATTTGGGCAAATGTCAAGAGCACTATTTTCTTCCGCCCAATCCTGAATAGACCAGAGAGAAGATCGCATACAGTATTTTAGTTATTTTAATTAAACTTTGTACCGATACTTTCAGCTATTTCAAAACAATACTTGTTTAACGAGAAATTAATCAACAATCTTAATGATGAATAGAATAAATATAAGTGTATTTTCGGATTTATACTTTGCAATTCTATTTTTAAAGTGCCATGTTAAATAAAATTACTATAAACAAGGCCTCATAAACAACTTGTTTGTAAGTTCTTGCTATAAATGTAATAAAGTTTGGACAGTTAGCATAGACTTCTTAAACAATTTAAAGAATCTGAGTAGTCCCATGTTTATCAGACAGATGATAATTCCTACTGTGAAAATCCACCTTTATTTATACACCGAGCCCAAATCTGCATCATTGGTAGCCATACTTTACACAACGAACCCGAAATTATCACAGCAAGATTTCGTCATGGTTACTAAAGGATTGTAGATTTATCAGCTTCCACCGCGCCAGGTGAATAAACCACGACCTGTAAATCGTCGGCTCCTTGCGCGACCTTAATCCCCGAGCTTATATCACACAACAACAGCGATACATAATGAACACATATATATGCACGATCAGAAACATGTCATCATTTCAGCACCTTTATACCATCACCAAACAACTTTACAAAACAATGTTATCTTAACCTTCCAGAACCTATACTAGCAAAAATGAGGGTGATACAGAATCAGGTGTATGTCCATTTTGATTCAGTTCTGTGATCTAAATCAAAACCTAGCAGTACGTTCCAATTTGCCTGAACTGAAAAACGATATAGGCTCGATCGTGTTTCGAACTAGGGTTCATGTGATCATATAAAAGCCACTCTAACAAACTCTCTTTGCTGCTCATTATTTGATTAAATGGTCTTTTCTCGGTTGTATGCCCGTTTCTCAGAATCTTACTACATGACTGTATGACCGTTTCTCAAAGTCTTACTGTAATATACGGTCACTATTTTTCAAAATTAAATGAATATACATTATACATAACAAAATATATCGTTGGTGAATACGGAAGCCATACCCAACACAGATTATCTGATACAAATCGGGTTAAAGGATGACCGTTATGGCAGCGACGTCACTGACAGATCTACCAGTATTATACCCACGTCTACTTTTCTTTGTGTCTCATTGGAAAGCTTTCTACATAGTCATATTTCACCGGTTTTTAATTTGGATCTTTAGAAAGTTAGAAAATGATAGAATTGTGCAGCCTGTATGAAATTGCTAATCTGTCAGTTTTATTCGGTCGTTTCATCCATTCCTTATCGTTCTTGTATCAAATTAATAATTCAGATGAGATGAAATTTTTAATATAAATTAGTAGCAATGTAAATAATTGCGTTCCGAAACTCTTAACCCCACGTGACACTGACGTTCTACAAAGATCTTAGGTATTCAAGAAACTTCAAAAAGGTGCCGAAATATGCTGCTCCATCATCAAATCTGAGTTATGATCTGAGGAATCTGTGATCTCAATGTCATCACAATGTCAGAGGATGATGACGTGCTAACGGCACGAATGAACTCTGACAGCTCCCCGGCCGAGAATGTATGTAGAACAAAAGTAAAGTACCATCACCAGCATTAATTAGATTCACTGCGACTTGGTGTCTACAGAAATGGGTTTGTTCTTAATTTTCCCTCAACGTTCTTGCTTATTAATAGCTTCCTAGGTAGTTGTTTTATATCTAGAGCGTGAGGAATACAATAATGGCCGAGATCGCTTTGTGGAAGGTAGACGATATTTGAAGGTGACATTATTCTGTTGGATATGACATTCAAGTATTATCAAACTACTTGATTAAAACATAGACTGTCGTGTGGTACGATCAGAGGTGGCAGAGGCGTTTACCTGTTACTGGAGGTTATCACCTCTGTTAAGTTTGAGTTCGATACCCCTTTTATGCAGGTGAGAGGCCATTGTACAGTAACTCCATGTTCTCTGATTCTCAAAAAAACAAAAACAAACCCTTAATCCCCCCCCCACACACACACAAACATAAAATCAAAACACAAACAAAAATACAAACCAAAAAAACCAAAACAACCCCCCCCCCAAAAAAAAAAACACAAAAACAAAAAAAAAACCCCTCCCCCCCAAAAAAACAAAAAAACCCAAAAATACAAACAAAACAAAACAAAAACAAAATAAAAAAAAATGAAAATGAAGCGGGAAACGAAGTTGTGAAAGTTAAAGCGTATGCTGATGGCGGGAAAGTTTGATCGCAGTCACTGTCATGGTCACGTTCTTGTAGGTTAATAAGACGTTGTTGCGCATGTCGAGGAATACTCTTACGTTTTTACCTGTGTATTTTTAAGGTATGCAGCAATGTTGAATATGTACGAAAAGGACTAATGTTCATATACATCACAGTAAATGTATTCACAAACACAGTGTCTGCTTTGATATTTTAATTTACTCCTTACATATCTTTGATTTTGTTGTTATACATTTTAAAATCGTGAGCCAGAAATTCCTTTGATATTTGCCGACCTGTCAAACACGTACATGTAAGTTTACCACAAAAGATGCTTTGCTAATCGCCATAATGATAAACGAGAGTCTACAGTAAATCTTAGGAGTTGGAAATCCATGGACTCGTGTCCATCATAGTGTCAACTTGTACCTGAGATCTACGTTCTTCTGAATTGCTGACCGAGAAATCTTAAAAGGAAGATTAGTATTTTAGATAAATGGTATAAAACATAGAATAATGAGTCCTTTTATCCTTAAATGTCATAAATTTATAATTCATAAAATAGCGACCCTTTTAGGGTTTACCTTTTATCAACGATAAAAATTAACGATCGCGACGTTTTACTCCAACGTCTACAAAAATAGACATGTTGTTAAGATAAATGAAAGGTCTTCACATATCAAAATGATACGTCAAAATATTCCTAAAATCCAATTTAAGGAAAGTGACCATTATAGGCTTAGGTTTTCTTTACGACCCACTTGACATTAGCACCTGGGTTAATTCCATTTAACACCTGTATATAAAGATGTCTATTGTACAATAACATTACTGGGAATTCATCAAGACAAGTGTAAGCTTCGTGATATTACATCGCAAGAACCTCTCTACATTTTCGAAATTAAACAGCTTATTCGATAATGGAAGAATCTCTGTCAGATCAGTAGGGATTTCTTTATTGGACAAACACCCCCCCCCCCTCCCTTTCCCTTCTTTATTCCATGGAATTGATACTAAAAGTATCGTGCAGTGTTGGAGGTGAAACCCTCTCCTTTGTGGTGATAGGACAGTAGTTTTGTAGTGTATCGATGTCTGGTTTGTTGTTTGATACAATATCAACATGTACATCATTTGCATGTATATTATAACTACATTGTTTAGCGGGGAAGAAACAAGAGAACGTCATCGACCTTCGTCAGGTAGACTGACGTACCTGATTACTATGATTCTAACGACCATGCTTGTGTATTCCCGCGCTGTGTTCTTTCAGTCTACACGGTCATTGATGCTCCTTAATTATTCACACATCGTAAAATATAAGCCGAAGTTATCAGAATATGATAATATTTCAGATTCGAAAAAAAAACCAGAAAACAAACAAAAAAAAAAACAAAAAACAAAAAAAAAACATTCAGAAAGTCCATATAATTCTTGAATATATAACTCAAGGGAAGCAACACATGTTATGCCAGTAAATTAGGTCAAATAAAAACAACTTCTATTACTATCGTTATACTACTATAACCTTCCTGAACCTTACCCCATCATTAACACCTTTATTAAAGGAGAAGTTTTGAAAATTCCTGCACCTGTCTCCCACAGGGGGAGATTAACCTTTCGAAATCAAAAAAGAAAGGGAAGGAAGGGTTCCGAAGCGTATCTCATGTGGTATCCTGTCGCTTTGCTTTGTAGTTCAGTACAATTATTTGTTTTATATTAAATATATCCCCTGCAAAGGAAATTCAGAATTACAAAAGAGTCATATTGACTTGACACTTAAGAATTGTTCTACTAAGCTGTCAAAATTCTATTAGTGCCTCGATAACTATTTACTGTACATAGCTGTTATACAAACGACACATACTTTGAATTTGAAACTAAACCTACAATGCACATAATTCTACAGAAAAGGTACGAGTTCATGTTTAGATCAGATTCGAAAGATATAGCGCTGTTCAATGTCACTTCCTTATTGTAATCTCTCCTTCGCGCATTACTTATTCACATCTATTCCCCTTGCCATCATTCTCCTCTTCTCGTTCACCATTCTCTTTTGAGTCAACTTTGACATTCACTTCATTCTTTTACCCATTTAGGCATTGTCATCTCTTCCTTCCCCACCCTCTGACTTGCACTGCCTGCCTGGCTATTTCTATGTTTGTCTGTTTTTCTGTCTGTCCGTATGTCCATCTTTCAATCTGTCTGTTTACTCTCTCAATAAAAATGCTCATTAAATTCACAAACCCTCAATAACTTTACCAAACAAGTTACAACGAATCGTATCGGATATGCATAATATATCAGATAATAACAGTAGTCCCACTCTGAAATCTTCACTGCAATCTGACCGTTATGAGATTGTTTGCCATAACGGTCATACACCCGGATTACTCTAACCCCTTTCTTACGACAAACCCATTAAGTATCTGACAAATTGTTTGAACAAGTAATTTACCATACTGTCGACTGTCTAATGTAATATACTCATGTATCGAATAACACTAATATCTACTTTGCGAGCACAAGGGCATTATAAAGGAAAACAACTTGACATAAGGTATTAGCGGGAGGAACGAGTTTGTTACGATGAATGTTCAATCTATGCCAGACCGTGACTTATGATAAAGGCAATGGAGCGCAATACAGAAGTGTCATGAAGTTATAGCATTTAGCAATGCAATTACCTAAAGAAATACATAAATATCTTTTTAAAAAATAATACTTTATTTTTTCTTAAATGTTAAATGGCATTTCCTTCTTTTACACATTTTGATTTATTTCTAGTAGATCAGTGTTATTTATTAATCATCTAATATATTTTACAATTGTCATGGGCATTTCTTCTATCCACATCAATTGTTTCGGTTTATGTCAAGGTTTCCTGCTTCGCCCTGCACTTATTTCGTTCTGAATGATGACATCGTATTTCTATGATAGCAAGATGTCATGTTGGTGAATCCAGAAGGATGGACCAGGCGTCTGGGCCCACCCTGAGATTCGTCAAAAATTACTTTTTGTTATTTTTCACTGAAATGCATAATTTTACACACTAAAACATAGGCGGAACTCCTTTCTAAAAATTCATTGGGGCGGACCCCCTCTCGATATAATTTCTGGATCCGCGCCTGATTTATTTATTTTTATTATCTACAACTACCGAGTAAATTTGAAATTTTTAACCAAGAGCGCTGAATTTATTATTACATGTGTATATTGGCACACACACACTACAGAATTAAATGGTAATAAGTAAATATAAGTAAAGGTATCGCTATTCTTCTTGGCTGCATTGGGTGGAATGCCATACATGAACCACAGCATGGAATACCAGCAAATATATGTGTTAACATAAAGTACTGATCCTTTAACATTCTAATGCAAAAGGCCCTAATAATTCCAATAATAAATGTGTCGGTTACTGATCGATTCTATTGTAGAATTACTAATAACATGGTCGGTACCTCGCGAAGAAGAAGAAGCTTAACATCTCCAATGGAAATTACATTCTGAGTTACACAAATAAAAGATTCGAGGTGCCAAAGAAAGACCAATCGGCTCAACGGTGAATTGAGATTACAGCAATGAGTGTCTGTTTCGAGTGACACTTGTGTTTCACCGCTACCTGTAGTGTGTGCATTAGATTAATTTTCACGATATCCTATTATTTTTTTAAGATCGTATATGAATAAATATTTTTTGTACTTATTAGGGCGGTGCAAGTCTGACAGCCACACGTGTTTACGCTATGTCAATGTTAGTACAATCTTAAATATTTGACTAGTATATGAATTTAGTAGGAGCATTAAATGTGATTCCATGTCAATAAAAGCTCCTGCTATGGGTTAGAAAAATACGCAGCATTTGTAAATACAGTAAAGCGTTTAGGAATTGAACTTTTTAATTAATATAAATTATTTATGCCAGGTGCAGTTTGCATGTTAAGCGTATATCCGACCATTTTTGAAATGGGTGGTCCCACTAAGCTGAGTGGTTAGTCATAGAGGGACAGGAAGGTATGGCTATTTCAATATATTACTTCAGCTGTTGTGTTATAAATATTGCTTTTATGACACAATTATATATATATATAGCATTTATTTCCCTGCATCCAGCTCTGAACTAATTATTTGTCCTATCCTCTGAGCTTTCCCAAGTAACAGGAAAGGACCGATTAAAACCTAGATTTTACAAGTCAAACTACAGACAACTGATTGTGACGTCATACTTCGTACGTAGCAGCATTGACGTTATATATCTATAAGATTATTTCGTCATAAATAAAATGACGCCAAAGTATGCAATGTCCGTAGTTTGGATAAAACTCGGAACTAATGTCTTTTTCTACACGTTAGATGTTACACTGTAAACCTTTTCTGTGCATGGATAATGGAAATGTATTTGGGAAACACGTTTTACCACTTTTAAAAAAGGTACTTCACTATACCTTAACTTCCATTGGGCACAGCATAACCGTGAGGTAACAGGAAAGAAAAGGTTGCCCAACTACAAAAATTCCCTATGTACACTGATGTCTTTTATCTAATATGTTACATAACTTATTGAGTATGTAAAATGTGGCATATCACGAGACCGGAATCCGATTGACTGAAATTGCCTCAGTTATACACACTTATACGGATCACTTACCTAAATAACTCTATTTATCTAAATAATTTATGTTGAAATATGACACATGATCTCATATCTCTTTATATTAGGTTTATCAGCTCAAGGGTCCGCTGAACGTTATGGGTTTGATTCCCAATAGTCACATTTCGAATGAGAACGGCGAGATACACACTTTTTGTCTTTTCGGCCTTGTTGTGTAGGCAAAAAGTTAAGGACCTGGGCAGTAGTCAATAAGAAACATCTACTCGGTATTACACAAGGCAAAATAGAGGTATGGGCAATCACAGACGTCTGAGAGGTACAGAGCTAGGGTCAGGTGCCATGGAGGAGTAAGCATCCCCTGCTGACCAGTCACATCCGCCGTGTTGTCATGGAATTACTAGTATAATTGGTAGTTATTTTAAGTGGTAACGGTCTAACCGTAGTCACAGTCGGTAAAATGTCAGGTTAACTAAAAGGATTTGATATTGTAACATCACAATGCAAATGGTTTAACAAGGACTATGGTCAAATAAAGAAGTCGACATGACAACGTAAATAAAAGTCAACACACCCTTTGTATTAGAACACAAAGCTTCGTCTATACTTATGAATGAAAAGAATACAATGACGTGCATATACTTGCACAAATGTTTTAATTAGGAATGGAAGTAATTAAGTCCGGCATATAGTTATTATAATTTTTGTGCGGAATTGGCTATATTCCTAACCACAGTCGACATACGTTGAAATGAAATTAAACGTAGCATGTAATGACTTTACAAAAATGTAGGATAGTAATGACTGCCGACTTACGACGGAGTATTCAAATCAATAATCACAACAATGAACCACTGTTCAAGCCATTTAGCACAAATTTTGATTGTTATGACGTCACTCCTATCGGACCAATCGGGTATATGACGTCAGAGGTATGTCAATTAAAAGTCCACCAAATACCGCTTTGTTGGTGGAAAATAAATACAATGGTTTTAAGTACTACACTTTATAGACCGATCCATTATCCTTTAAAATATTTAGCGCGAATTTGATTGTATTGATGTAAGTGGGGCATTTGATTATGACGTCACAAGCCCGCTAAACGCCACACTCTTTACCTTGAATGCATCGTTTTCAAATGGATACACATTACAATTGTAATTCCTAATGTGAGAATATATGCTTTAAATGATCTATTTTTTCAAAATTCTATGCAACTTGCTCTGAGAAGAGTACACAGTCATCTGTTTTCAAGCTTTGTTCAAGCTTTTAAAGTTGAAAAAAAATGATTTCAAACAGTGTCACCTACCTTCATAATCTGTGTACCGGAAATCAAATTCTTTGGGGAATTGTCGAGGTTCTGCTTGACTGACGGTGTCACATATTGTGATAAGTACTAACACTGTGATAAAGTGCAGTATAGGTCTTCCTGGATCACGCATTCTTTCCCGGGCTTAGATAGCTCATCCCTACATTTCACGTAACAGCGGGCATTAGTACTGAAATACAATAAGAATTAATACTCACTAGCAGTGAAAACTTGGTGTGTATATGCACATAATTGTACATTTGTTGGTATTTAAACATTTGAGTCAGAAAACAGAGAAAAATCTTCCATTTATTGTACACTGTAACTTACGTTAAACAATCAATATGTGTAATGTGTATGGGCTTCAGAATTTAAAAATGAATTAAAATATTCAAAATTCCTAGTTACAGCATAAATAGCATAATTTGATTAATGTGAATTTACTCTGTACAATTTGAAAAAGTATATACAATGACATTTATATGAAGTAATCTTTTTAAAAATGATGCGAATCAAGATTGAGTACAATGCGGCAATTGGATATGGCAGGAAAAAAAAACGCCGAAATCAATATCAATCCAACAATGTGTGACAGTAAAGAAATAAGCTGAAATTCCTTTCATTATGATACATTCCTATGCATATTCAGTCTCTAGAATTCTAATGTAAAGAAAACACAATTCTTTGTCAATAATACACAATGAACACTCGTGATATAACTACATCATAGTCGTACAACATCGAACACTCCCTTTTTTGCAAATTTATCATGTGCAAGACAGAGAAACATAACAAGATTTGACTGAGAGTGGGTGTATGTATGTAATAACATTTTACTCCTGCTTTTCATATCGGTGTTGAGTGTGTTTAGGTCTACTTCCTTTATGAAAATGAGGGAATTCTTCGACACTGCATAGCGTTTCAACCGCTTTTGACAATTAGTAAATGCTTGCACTACGAAGTCACGACTTATTTTGAATAAGTGACTATTTAGGTACCGAATCGCATAGCTAACTCATGCAACATGCAGCTAAAATATTTCTTAGCTTCACGAATTTCTCTTTGTGTTTGTATCATGATGTCTGGTCTATTCAAGGTCTTAGATGTAGCATACCTTACGATATTCAATTTAAATAAAAGGGGTACAATATACAAAAAGAGAATACACCTATCATATACATGTACATATAGTCGTGATACAGAGTATGGCAATATCGCCATTGATGATTGCATCGGAAGTATGACATTAATGACACTCTAAACAGAGGCATTCCGTCTTTTTCGATATGAATAGAAAAATTCTTGATACTGAACGTTATCAAGAATATGGCAATCCTTGTGTATATATCAAAAATAAGAAATCACTGGAGGATAAAGGTGAGACCAGGTAGATGCCATGACGGAGTAAGCATTCCCTGCTTGTTGATAACACCCGCCGTTATATCATAGTTAAAACACATAGTTAAAACATGGTATTCATAATACTTGAATTTTTAACTTTTCTACATCTCCCAAATAAGACAGCGGGTCAACATTATTTACGAGAAAAAATTGTGCATATATCTGTGAAGCATTTTAATGTTAAGATAGTAAAACGATACTGGTCTGGATTAATAAAATACTGAAGGGTAACAAAAATAAAAGTTTCTGATGTCATGGTACTGCATTGTACGTTTAAAATGTGGACAAAATTAATCTTTATGTATCAATATAACCTATGAAAAACATCGAAAACATGTGACATTTTCCTGTTCATTGATCATAATTTTAAAATCAATCAAGACAGGTATGTGTACAATTTTACTTATTTAGTAAATACAAGAAGTCGTAAAGCAACACATTTTAATGCAGCCATTCACAACATTTTATTGAAATATTCAATCAAGTTTGAAATGAATGGAGACATTACGATTAGACTAGCTTTGAAATATACACATTAAGGCGCCATTTCACCAGAAAATCGTTCAACACCTGTTCTCATAAATAAGTTTTGTATTAACGTAAAGTAAATCAACCTAAATATATGTTCATTCAAAATAATATTATGGCTGTAAATTTTGCTGAGTATTAAATTCATTCTAATAGATTTTGAAAGTAAAACACGGCAAACTTCACGCAAATATTTATTTTAAATGCATTTGATTAGAACAAGGTGAACAAATGTTTACTATCTGCCGTTCTGTCAGTGGACCAATTTGAAGGAAGATTAAAGGTGCCAAAATTAACACTTCGGTTTAAGCCTTAAGTATAAAGTCAAGTAAAGGAACGCCGACATCAATATTTCATTAGTTCAATGGTTTATACCTCAAGATCGCGTAGGAACAAAATATCTCATTCATGTATTCTAATACAACGGCACTTATACGGTCGCAGAAATTCCGCTGCTATTCAATGATAATACTTGTATAGTGGAATCATATTGGTGTTTCTTTGAGGGTCTAAGACTCAGTGCAATGTGAAAAATTGTATTCAATTGATCCAATAGTATTACGATGGGATATTGTTTATTGTTTTACAAAACTTAAAATGAGACATAAATACAAACCCTTATTTGGGATATCTTTTAAAAGTTGAAAAACAAACAAAAAAAACTCAAAACTTACAGAAGAAAATGAAGAAGAAGAAGAAGAAAAACAACAACAACAACGAGGAGGAGGAGGAAAAGGAAGAGGAAGATGACGAGGAGGAGGAAGAAGAGATACTACAATGTTCGTTTTAGTGGACAGAGGAGGCTTCCTTCTTCCCGACAGTGACTCCATATTTGACTTTTTTTTGTCACAGCTGACAAAATGCCCATTAAGACTCGCAGCAAAAAGGGATAGGGGAGGCGAGATTTGCCTCTGTATCGTTTTCTTCTAGATGAGTGATAATTTACAGAGTATTTAGTATCACGGACCGAGACAACGCATGTATTGGATTTCTTTCCAGGGCAAAGGTCACTATAATGAATTATTAAAATTACAGTTCAAATAACTGAAATAAGACACACGTGGTAACTTTATACATAACACTTACGATGTTCGAAACTAGATTTTAATCTCCAAGTCTGTACCTCGGGTTACTTTAATAAGAGAAGAGTAACAATATGTACTAAATATCAAACCGGAGAAAAGATTTATTAAAGTTAAATATGAAACCTTTTAAGTTTTATTTTGCCTATAGATATAACCCACGATATCGTCAATCTTAAATCTCAAGTTTTATTTTTAAAATAAATTTTATTTATTTTGGAATTAAAATTTTAATAGATAATTGATTTTTCATGGCCTTGTTCATATGATGTCAATATTGTCAAATATCTTTAAATATTTTGAAATGGAAGTAGGTCGTAATTTGAAATGTAAGTGGATGTGTGTTTAGAGCACAATGCACAAAGATATGAAATGACTACGGGTGGACTGAAATTGGAGATAAAATGTTTGAACTGTATAGAATATGAGGAGACCGCCCTAACTTCTCCGATGTCCTTTATAAGAATTAGACGTAATTATTGTCATGTCAGCTCCCCTACAGATGACGGTGTACTTCCTGTGTTGTTACTGCGACATATCAAAGTAAGACGAAAAGAGAAAAACTGGTGGTAGAAAGTAAGAAATCGCTGGACAGGAATTTATATGTTGCTTTCTTCTTCTAGGAATTCTGGGACTGAAATGCGGTCAAGGTATGAAGGAAGGTCAAGGTCAGGGGTTTTATCCGGATTTTCCGGTTTTCTCTATTCACTACACACTAGCCCCCCCCCCCCCCCCCTTCCCTAATTGTAAGCATGCATGATGTTCATGGCATAAAAGAAAGAATAAAATAAAGACTTTCACTATTTAACCCTCTCTTTTCTCTTTGGAGAGTGATTGTGAAGGCTTGAAAAATATTTAAGAATAGAAAGTTATGTGTACTTTGTATCATTATTTTGAGGGGAATTATGTAATATACTAACATTAATACATTTCAATCCAACCCATCTCTGTGAACATTTCTAACGTAAAACAATTGTTATAATTTATATCTGTCAATCCACCAACTCAGCATTTGTATTATTCTACATTGTAAACGTTTAGCACTCATTCTACGTTGAAAATGAAAACCTATACCGCTGGACCTTTGTGAAACCGCATCAAGCACCGTCACTTTTCAAAATGTTTTATTCATATTTTTCATTGACACAGCTTGCATTTTCAAACAAATCTCTGAAAAATTATCTTATTATTAAAAACTTAAATATTGACTTGAATTAGAAGCATCCATCAATAAGACGGACTGAAAAGACAAAAATCTATCAACCTGACATAAAACGGAGACGGTTATGACAGAAGAATGCATGTGGAGAACCTGAATCAAGGTTTAATCTAGGGTAAATATTTCGAAGGTTCATGAGCGACCTTAGGTGACTTTTCTCAATACCCGACTACAGTAAAGTCACACATAGAGTCGCTTTGCATACAGATCAAAAGATATTTTGACGGAGGTCTATCTGCTTAATATGCATCGAAACGGCAACAATATTTTAGAATTTCTAGAGCACATCATAGAACAAAAAGAATTCTAACAGTAAAATATTGAATCCCTTCTTATAAAGCTATGTAGATGGAAATTCAGTGGTTAATATGTTTACTTATATTGTGTCGTACTTTAGATGGATTTGTTTTTAATCTTAACAATAAAGAATGTAATGAAAAATGTTTGTTTGTGAAAACCTGATGCCCTTGAAAAGCAGCGACATCAAGAAAACTTTAAGTAGTTAAAGTGAAGAGTTGCCATGTAAGAAAGATGAGCATTTAAAAATAGAAAAGTATTTTCAGCTTACATTGTTAACAAGTAAAAATGGATAAAATCAAAGTTTTCCAAAACACGAACTCATACAATACAGGATGACAATAAAGCACAATATTGAGGATTCTTTCAGAAAATAGAGAAGAGTTTTATCATACATCTTCAAGTAATTTGTAAAGTAAGCCCGTTAAACCGGAAGAAGCTTATCTGTTACATAATGACATATGAAGCTTTGTAGAAAACCTACAGCGGCCTATTAATCCGTGAGAAAAAATGTCCAAAATCTAACGTTGAACTATACGTCTCGTTATTAAGACATATAAATCGGAGCCAATCTCATCATCTGTCCAGTTATATCCATTATCAACACCTGTAGGTGTTCATTATCTTATTCATTACATACATCATTCGAACAGGGGACGTAAATCTAGAATTCATGTCAACGTCAAGAACGACAACTCTAGAAAACGTATTTTTCGCACGTAAAGAGAAGGGACGTAAATCTCAAGGACGGTAATCCATGTCCATTTTCTCGCCGAATCTGGCCATAAATAAGTCCAACTGTTGGTCAGGTTGTATCATTATCTCAAGATTTATATGGTATTACTATAGGAATAAACAGGTCGATACGAGTTTAACGAAACAGCGTCCCCAAGTTGCGATCATTGGTGAAATATCTTGATACATTGACCGTTTCTATCTTGTTATTCCTTTGTTTTCCTTAATTGATTACTTATTGTTTTGCGTCATTTTACGTATATGGTGACAGCATCTGCTTGATGCATTGCATAGAAATTTATACCTTTGCTACGGACCTACCCAAGTCGGGGATTTCTCAAGTGCTACGCATATCGTCACAAGGGACATCGGTTTTCATTGCCTCGTCCGACAGACAGAATACCAGTGTGCCGGCCTACGTCGCGTCAGGGGTCTAACACTTCATACACTGGGATACACCGACTCACTGCTTTGCAATAACAAATAGGCATATACTTATCTATGAACACTACAGAAATTAAAAATATGAAAATGACCCAGGACCGAAAAATCAAACGCATTATTTTCACGACAAAAGTGAGAAAAAGTGTCATAATTTTCAATACTAACTTTCCATATATGGTTATAAACACACACCGATACAATGATGGCATTGATTAAAGCTTGCAATTAAAGATAATACTATTATATCTGAAAGTATATCTAGTACTGTAACACTCATTACATTATTCACAACATCTACATGCACATATGGCAGCGCTTGAAATTTTGACATTTAAAATTTCATTAAAAAAAAAGAGAGAAATATGGCCGTCGTGAAATCCTCTTGACAGCCGATGAACGAAAGGCGTTCCAGCACAGAGTCTTACATAATTTGATGACAAGTAAGTGACAATTATCACGCGTTCCCTAACGAGGCTCTGTAAGACCCCATAGGTAGCAATAAATACAGATTCTCTCAAGACTACACAAAGGAACAGCTGCCTGCTTAATGCTACAATTAAACGGTTCAGAAGTTTATTATAGATGTGTCCACTTCTTATTTTCTTCAACACTTATATACCCAGTCTCCTCCACTAGCCTCAATACGTGACCTTATTTTGCAATCATTCTGTATAGATTACAGTGTAATTCGAAAACAAGGCAACACTTCGCGGCTACACATCCAACAGCGTGCTCGGTTCTGAACCACGAGTAGGTGGGTAAAAACGCCCTATAAATCTTACTGGTTTTGTGTCCTTCAAACGAGACTCTGAAAATTCAGATTGTAACATTCATAGAAAACGTTGTCTCATGAAAACTCCCATCTCTTCTTGTGATGAAAATCCAAACCCTACTCCCTCAGGCTGTACCGGTACTCGCGCAAATGCTGAAAACAATCCAGGTTATTATGAATTCTCCTCCCAGTTCTGGTTGGTCATTTGCAAAACTCCAAATTCATTGCATGGCAACTTTGATCCAGACGTAATAGACAATAAATACATCTTCTGTTTTCAATATCAAAGTTAAAAAGTTATTGGTTTTGTTACTTACTTATTTATTTATGCTAGTGTGATATGTGTGCTCATCAAGTTTGATGATCATCCACAAAGTAGGTCATCTTTGATAGTAGTCAATGTCATTTAATATGGTGATCAAAATAACCCACAACGTCATATTGCCACACACCAAGTTTGGTGACTTTCCAGCTACTTGTTAATCCCAAGCATGTTGCCATCACAAGCTGCGACGTCTTGTGAATATCTGTAAATCTCGGGAAATCTCGGCCTTACTGTCAAAAGTCGAGATCTGACATCAGATAGCCATCTGACGGGGCAGACGAGGGATTGAAATGGGTGAATAAAATTCGGAAGTTTTATAACTCTTCTCTCACAAATGTCCCAGTGTGTATTGTTAGAGAGGCATTGGTGTCACTTCGTATAACATTTATTAGCTAGGATGGGTAGCCTTTCAAACGTGTGGCGTTCTGAGGTCTGCATCCATTCTAGTCGATTCGTTTCATAGCATTTCTATTGTAACAATAAATACCATCTTTAACTACGGTGTTACTTTATTTTAAATCTTAATTTCATCTTATTTTCACTACTTTTCACGAGCACAATTTTTATCCGTCCCTTCTAATCACATCGTCGTCCATCTCTCATTCAACCTCTTTTCCTACATATACATATAGTAAATGAGAAAAGTTGAATGGAAAATGTTTACGTAGGACTTCTGAGGGAGAAAAAGCGATTGCAAAACGTATCTTAAGCCTTTGGCTCAAAGAATCTTCAAATAAGTGTTTTACAATGAAAACATATTTTAGCATATTTAGAATAAGATGCTGCAGCACATTTAAGTACAACAAGCGCACTATAAACGAGTCAACTTACGGTATTCATACAGTGCACTGGTTATCAACGCATTCTTCTGTAGCAAGTATACATTACATACACGTGATTTATAACTAGGCCTCACTTTATTTACGTCTACTAATTAGACCAAAACGGCGTGAATGCTTCATTAGTAAAATGTTAATTACCAACTAACATAGACACGTATCACGAACGACCCGCCATATCGTTCGTATTGTCGGCGACATCAATACGGAACATGCAATATTTCCTTTGAAACCATTATGTTTGTGCGTGTACATTTCACACATTTATCTTCTACCTTCCTAATGTCTATG